>OZ014487.1:19786747-20386747 GCA_963965965.1 Trididemnum nubilum
ATGCAGTTGTATTGTTATTTGCTCAGCTGCATTGTATGAAAATTAAAATACTCAAAATTTGTCTCTTTTCATATCCATACTTTCATTTCACTTAAATAAAAAAAAATTTATGTGCTGTTTTTGTGGCGTTATCTTGGTAGCTGAATAGTCAGGTTGTGATATAACAGGAAAACAAATAGTTCTGTTTACACACATTGCTAATCAATTGTCATCGTAAATTCTGTATCACAAAGAAAGAACAACTTTTATGTTACCCAAAAACATTTTTGTTTCAAAATTTATTCAATCCTTCATCCCCAATTTTTGACCCCAATTTACCAAAAAAAAACAAAAAAAAAATATCAAAACACAATTTTATAGCAACATTAGCCTTAATTAAACCCCAAATTTAGATTCCCCACCCAGAAAAACATATTTTTTGACACAAAAACCAACTTTCGGTCATAAGTAAGGGCTTCAAAATTGATATTTGTGTTTTTGCGTACTCTCACCTGACATCTAGTGGTGATTTTCGGGATCTCATTAACGGACAGTCCGATTTCAAAAATAAAAATTTATATAGCTTGTGTCATCCTATATAGATAATCTATAAGCATTTTATATACATTTTCCGATCTAAGGTATTTGACATTTGTTGAAATATACTGGAATAGACCGGTAATTGAAGTATTACAAAACAAAGACTCACAATTGTATCGAACTTAGTCATAAACTAAGCAAAGAGCCAGTATGTACTGGGCGTAAAATGGTGAGATTTGAGCGCTTCCTTAGTTTAAAAACCTTACAGTTTTGTACGCCGGTAATATGTTCAACTTTGTGTTTCGAATAAAATAAAAATACGCTCATACGCTCACAATTCTACGCTTGTGCAAACCGCAACTTTATCTTCAGTAAAATATATATAAATGTGCATGAGATAGAACCAAAATAAAAAAACAGAAATTAGTTTTAACAATCACGCTAAAATAACGTATTTTATCGAAATCAACAATAACCATACATTTGTCAACGAAAGCATTTAAATAAATATTGACTGACAAATAACAAGGCGTCGTTTTTACGACGACCCGATCGCAGGATTTACATGGTTTAACCTGCACCCTGGTCACTTTGTTACTCCATGGATCAGACGCTTTGCGATGATTATCTCTGCTTGGTGGCTTTGAATAAGCAGCAAACTCAAAGGACAAGAATTCAAAAAATCCACAAAAACTTTGGATCTCTGGAAACTTCTAAGAAGGTGCGGATTCCTCCCAGCACGAATAGCTACAGAAATGAAAAATGTGCAAATCATCTTTATGCTACGAAGCAACGTGACTAAACATATATAAAGCTTCTTCCACAAGGGTTTCTTGATCTGGATGATAGTTATCCAGCAGCCAGACAGTTGTAAGTTCCCACAAGTTTAAAAACAATACGTTTTTCATCTTATAAAAGGTTTCTCGCAACAAACGGTTTAGTCTGTAAATGCTCCACTCATCAGCATGTTCGACAACGTTAAGACCGCGAACAATAAAACGAGTTTCAGGAAATATTCTGTGATGTTCCTCAATTGCAGCTCTTATTCCCATGATCCGGTGAAGGTAAAAACTTGGGTGATGTTGATACAGATGCGCACCCACATTTAAAATGACAATTACGTCCTGGCCACCGACTGGAATTCCCAATATTGAGTCACTTATGTAAGGCCGGGTATTTGGAGGGCCAGGGTTGCGTAATGGCGGCCCATGAGCTCTGTAGTACATGGTTATGTTGTTGGCTTGGCGTGGGTAAGTTCGAGCTATTCTAGGTTGTTGCCAAATTTTTTTACTATCAGGTCCTTCAATTTTCATGCCAAGTTTTGATGAAACAAGCATAAAAAACTGGCGGATTGTAGAATCTCCGAAAAAGTACAGGACTTTGTTCTTTAAGTGAGTCGACAACGACTTGAGAGAATCCAAAGAATGAGAGCAGGTGAATAGATTCCATTTTCTGTTTTTGAAGAATCCAATTGTTTGGTTTTCATTCGTAGCACTAGGTTGAAAGAATTTTGAGCATGATAACAATGAAGGACGAATCAGTGCGCTGTTGTTACCACGAATCACAATTACAGTTTCATTTGCGACTAATGCATGGCATCCAAAATCAGAACAAATATCGTTGAAATTAAAGGGAAAAGTAACATTTTTGTCGCAGAGAATGTTCGTAATTTTTGAACAGTTTTTGGATGTAGGTACTTCACAAAACCACGGTTCATTGTTTCTTGGATTGCTGTAATCACAAACCAGTTCATTGTTTGATCTAGAAGCAAATGAATAATTACTGTACTGTAAGTTAAAAAAAAACTCTTAGCATGGTTTTTACTAAATTTAATTAAAAAAAGCAAACCTCCTATGTAATTCAAAATCAAGAAATTTTTTGTTACCGGTACCTCTTCAACTTCAAACTTTTAGAGATGATTTTTGAATATATTTGACTCAAATTTAAATTAATTTGAAGTAATTTGGTATGTAAATGGATCATTTTTCTGCTTTTCAGAAATGTAGCTATTGATTTTCTTACCTGTTAGAAGCCAGCTGCACATTACACATCACAACGTCACCGCTTTCAAGAGTGGCCATAAATTTCATTCTCCACGTAATGAGTTGCTCTGTTTTCATCACAATCTCTCTAATGGCTTCAACTGAATTCACTAGTTTCACTTCCAATATCATTGGACCTTCCAACAAGAGCGGAGCCGTTACTGTGTATGTTCCATCACAATTATCAACAATCTTGCATGAAATCCCATCAGGTGCTTTAGAGCTGCTTTGTTGGATTAGACGAGCGCGATAGTAATCGCCACCAAACTGTTTTGGCCCTCGCTTCCCATCTTGGGATGTTATGGTTGCTTGAAACTTTTCGCCCAATATATAATTGGTACGGTTAAAACTCACAGAAGCAAAACGAGTAGATATAGTTTGATTTAGAGTTGGGTTAAATTTGTCCAATTTTTGAAAATTCACCATCAAGTCAGGAAAATATGATTTCCAAGAATGCCATTGGATTTTCGATTGTTCATAGTATTCTACTTTTGGGCGATTTTTCATTGGCAATCCGTATTCATCTCTGAACAACATTCCATAAAAAGGTGAATCCTTATTGAAAGACTTTCGTGGTACTTTTTGTTCGATAGTTGTTTTATCAAGAAGTTTGACTTCACTCACATTTGATGATATTATAGTTCTATTTTCATTATTTACTTGCTGTGCTATCCGTGTTGCATTGGTAATTAGCTTGACTTTTTTGTCACTAGATTGTTTTGTTTCTGTTAAGGTCATATTCTTAATTTGTTTAGTTACATTGGCATCGTCAGTTTTAAGTGCTTTTGATTTAACAGCATTTTGTGTATCATATCTATTATCATTTTTTTGCATTGACATTCGATTTAACACTTGGGCCTCTTGACTTTCATCAGCAATATTATTGTTCTTGAATACTAATGAAGATGCTAATGGTGCAGAAAATGTTTTGGTAAAATCTCGAATTCTCACCCTTAGACTTCGTTCACCGCTATATAGCACTATAAACAATCCCACAAATATAATCAAAGTCACAACAAATATGTAATGAATGATTTTTACCATAGCTATTAAAAAATGATAACCTGCTGCAGCAAGTCAAAAGTAGTGCACTAAAAAAACAACTAGATGGGAGCTTGCTGAAAAGCATAATATTGCTGATAAGCAAGGTCGTTGTACAACTGACGCATTCTGAATAATGAAATTCTCAAAAAAACTTTTCGCTTTCCCATTAAGAGAGCAATTAAAATTATTTTCTTCTGGACAAGCCAGGAAGGTTTGGAATTTCCAGCAGTGTCAAAATATACATTTTATGGACCACATAGTGACTAACAATATTAAAAAAATAACCTTATTCAAGCTTATGCTATTTAATAATCAATTGCTGGTGTGCACATTTGGGCAGTTTCTAAATTGTAGCCCCTCAAGTGTTTAACTCTTAAATATTTATTAACATAGAACATATTTTACTTGAGCTGCTTAAAAAAAAGCATTTGGGGATTTTCTTGCTCCATGACGAAAAAAAATCAAGCAATTTTGGACGTATTGCCTGAAAAAAAAATCAGGTATAATTGCAAAGAGTTAATTGTACTAAGTAATTTGTTACACCATTACATACATGGTTCATCTAAATTAGCAATAACCTCGAATGTGCTTATGTCAAAACAAATAAAACGGCATTCGCTTCATGTTTTGTCTCGCAGCGTGAATTCAATTTTTTCAAAACGCGATCAAACAGAAAAAATCATTTTGTTTTTGACTTTTATCAGAGTAGATTTTGTCTGTTAAAGCTTCCACCATCACCAATGTAAATGTGCGTATTTTAACTTAAGCATAAATCCAAGATACATGCAAGGCTATTGTCTAATGTCTACTAATGTATTTATTCATATAAAACACTCTGCACTCTAAGTTGGTCCCACAGCTATTTTGTACGTAAATAACAACGAAATTTGACAGAGGTGGGCAAAGCGCAACTTCCGCAATCTCCACAATTGCGGAAGTTGCGTTGAGCTTTAATTTTTTATTTTTAAACATTGCGAAAGTTGCATTGCGAACTAAAGTTTTTAAAATTTGTTGCACTTTAATTACGCTGCGCTTTCAAAATTTTTTTCGGTTAATAGCGCAATTCTATTCATTGACCTTAATTTCATTCCATTTCGATCGCAATATTAATAAATATCGACCTTCTTTAGCAATTATTTGCTCTTTTTTTTGTCTTAAATCGCAAAAAATGCGGTATTTGCATTGTGTTGTGAAATTTCAATGGCGGAAGTTAGGTTGCGCTTTAACTTGGTATGAAAATGCCTTTCCGCAATTGCAGAATTGCGCTGCGCTTCAACTGAATCAAAAAATTCATTGCGGAAGTTGCGCTGCGCTTCAGAAATTAAAAAAATTAAATTGCGCACTTTGCGCTGCGCTTTTACTAGTTGAAATGATCGCTGCGCTTTGTTGCTTTGCGCTTTTGATATAATGTTATTTGTGCCCACCTCTGCAATTTTAAACCTTAATCTCAAACAAACAATTAAGTATATATTTCTAATTTTTTTGCCTTTTAAATACCAAGATCTTTTAAATATCAATATTTCATATTACTGATATCCAAAAAAAAACTGGACTGTTTTTGATCAAAAAATAAAAATTTGAGCATTATATTCAGGAAATTTCAGGGGAGAGGGTATCACCTCTAAACAATGCCAAAAAAATTAATTTAAAAAAAACTACAGATGTCAAAACCAATTAGATCTCTAATAAGTTGTTTAAAAATTGGTTTGGGGGTACGTGAGTGGTTACACCTCTTACCTATGTCAAAACATTTTTATCTTAAATATATATTAATATCAAAGACAATTAGCTCTGTAGCTCAAGATATGGAAAAAATTGATTTTGGGAGGTTTATTTGCGAGGCGGTTTCCGGTGAATGACTCCTCCAAGCTATTCCAAAATATTTGTCTATTAAATATTAATTGAGAGCAAAAAAGTTAGCTTCCTAGCCTGAGTCGTTCCTAAAATTGATTCTTGGAGGGTCCATTTGAGAGGGTTTCCGAGGGATGGCACCCCCTAATCATATCAAAGTATTTCTAATTTAAATAGTAACTAATAGCAAAAAAATTACCACTTTAGCTTAAACGAGGACTAAAGGAAAAATCAAAGGGTATCTCAAGTTAGGCCAATCGCATAAGACCAGGATTCGAAATTAACGCTTGCCCGGTTGCCCGAGGTAAGCTGAATTGCCTCGGGCAAGTTATTTTTCCACTTAACTTGCCCGACAGGCAAGCTAACAAAATACAGCGTATCAAACAACATCAAGCAAGATTACTCAGAGATGCAATTTAAGTCCGCTTTTGTTGCAATAAAATAAAATGTAAGTAGAGAAAGCTGTTCCTTGTTTTATTTTTAGCACAGTTTTGCAATCATCACAATGAACACTTTGTTTAATCGCACGCAAATTTTCGATTCCCAGACGCGCTTTGCAACTTTTTGTTTTTTCTGAGATAAAATTTCGACCCTTGCCGCGTTAATCTCTGCTTCAAATATCACAAGTACAACCATACCTTGCGCTGCATTGCATGAAGACTATGTCAAGAATTTTGCATTTTTTTGTTATGATTATTGGGACTTCCGCGACGCTGGAAGTCCATATGCTTTTTTCCGGTAAAATTTACGAATTCGGCAAAAAAATAAACAAAACGCTATAACTTTGAAACGACTAAAGGTAGAAACTCGAAATTTAGATCTTAGCTGGGGCACATATGAATCATTTTCAGAGCAAAATTTTGGGGGCAATCGGTGATGTGATACGGGTTTCCGAGCCAAAAAATGAAATGCCAATTGTAGGTTTAAACAGCTTCAGCTCGAAAACTAATTGCACTAGGAGCATAAAACGTTCGAATTTAGAAGCGTCTGGGCATGCCCTTTCAGCACTCAAAAATAAACCATGACGATTCCGACACTTTTTTTTTCTTTATTTCTTTATTTATTTATTTATTCCTAAAAAATTACGAATTCGTAAGCAAAAATAAACAAAACGCTATAATTTTGAAAAGGCTAAATAGAAACTCGAAATTTAGATCTTAGCTGGGGCACAAATGAATCATTTATAGCGCAAATTTTTGGGCAATCGGTCTCGTGATACGGGTTTCCGAGTCAAAAAATGAAATGCCAATTTTAGGTTTAAACCAGAGGTGGAGTCCTCGAGGACGTCCTTGACCTCAAGGACGTTCTTGGCCTCGAGGACACATTTTGAAGTCCTTGCCTTTGGCCTCGAAACCTCAAGTCCTTGTCCTCGAAGCGTTGGGTCCTCGAAAATTGCCCTGTCCTCGCCTCGAGGACAGCACTTTTTTTTGAACCGTTGAAATTTTGTTGGAAAAAGCCAGAAACCTCGCGGAAAATTTGCAAATACCTTTTTTGCTTTCCGCAATTGGAGCGTAGGCTTAGCCAAGCGGGCCTCCCCCCCTTAATTGATGACAAAAATGTGACAAAAAAGCCTATTGTTTCTGCAGTTTCAGTTTCTTTTTAGCATTTTTCGCTTACACCAGAAGCGAATAGAGTTGTAAGTCGGGCCGGGCTTTTCGGCTCGGGTTCGGGCCTTAAGTTGACAAAACTTTCGGGCTTAATTCGCGCCTGAAACGTACTTTTTGTCTTAGGTGCACAAAAATATAATCAAAATAATTTGGCTATACTGCTTAATTTTTCAGTCGTAACTTAACTTTCGGATTTTTTCGGGCATGATTTGGGCTTCAAATTAGTTTTCGGGTTCGGGCCGGGTTCGGGCCTGAACTAGTCGGCCCGTTTACAACTCTGTAGCGAACAACAATATTGAAGACCAGGGGCCCCGGGACCCCCTCAAATCACTTTTTGCCTGTCAATTTAAACATAAACCTGGAAGAAATGGATAGTTTTCATTCTAAAAGAGTTGCTATCTCAAGATCACATCTAGACTTTCTATGAACGTAATGCATTAACCAAGGCCAGATTTATCACAATATGGCGCAGTACCAGCTAAGGGCCCTGCGCTCAAATATTAAGACTTTTTATGGTCTTCACCTACATTTGGCAGAAAGACGTTGCGAAAATCTCTAAAGTGCCAGGGGCCCAGCGCGATGTAAATCCGGCCCGGCAATAACATGGTAAGTAAGCGTGACCATCTATTGTACTATTTTTCAATAAAACTTTATTAATCTACCTCCACCTCGCCAGTTTTTATGCTCAAAATACTTTTTAAAAAAGTTAGCCATGGAAAATGCTGGTTGAACAAATCGTTGAACTTCAATTGAGAGGGCCTGGGCTCCCTGGTCTAATATCCACTTCTATAACTGGTTATTTTCATGACAAAATAAAAATCTCAACGGAAAATCTTCGAGTGGGTTTTCATTTCTGACTAAAATGTTGCACGAGACAATGCACCTTACTTCCTCCTACCTGGACCAAATCACGTACAATTAAACTTTAAAACCAAAATGCAAGATGTTAAACGTGTTTTGGACTTAAATTGCAACTAAATAGAGGATTAAATAAATTTTTTTAATTGGCTTTCAAATGCCAAAAATCTAGTGCTTTCAAATGGCTCTAAACATGTGCGAAATGTGATTCAATGGCATTAAAATAGCTTTTTTTTCAAAAATTTACCAAAAATCGCCCAACAGCTGGGGGCTTCGCCCCAAGTCCCCCCGTCTGTGATACGTTTTAGTTACACTGGCTTTCTCAAAACGTCTCCAAAGTTACACATTTGCACTTTTCAACTATATTAGTCTAAGCCCTCTCCCTTTGCAAAATCCTGGTTAAGTGTAAAACAGGCAAATTTTTGATGACGTCGTTGCATGTGATTTGTGGTTTAGGCCTCCCCAATCAAAAATTCTCTCTGCGCCTATAAATTGGAGATTGCTTGAAAAACTTTTTTGAAGACCTTTTTTTAAGGAGAACATTTGCGGCTTTGTCCATGGTCCTTGGCCTTGGCCTCGAGCATTCCTGTCCTTGGCCTCGAGAGGGTCTGTCCTCGGAAAGGCTGCCCTTGGCCTTGGCCTCGGATTTTTTTTGTGTCCTTGGCTTCGAGCCTTGCGTCCTCGACTCCACCTCTGGTTTAAACAGCTCTAGCTCGAAAACTAATTGCACTAGGAGCACAAAACTTTCGAATTTAGAAGAGTCTGGGCATGCCCTTTCAGCTCTCAAAAATAAACCATGACGATTCCGACTCTTTTTTTTTCTTTATTCATTTATTTATTTATTTATTTATTTATTTATTTATTTAAGCACATTACATTATGGGAACAGAAACTCCGAAACCACCAAAGCTAGAAACTTGTAATTTGGACAGATGATAGAGTTATACATGGACTTGCATCACTGCAATTTAGGAGGCGCTATATTACGTGGTTTGGAGCATATTTACCCCAAACATGTGACAGCGAAGTTTATTAAGTGATTTTACTCAAGATTGCGCGCGTACTGCCATGGACGAATGGTTAAAGTCGTCGGTGCTTGAAACCTAAGACCTAGCTTCAATTATCTTCTTGGCCATCGCTTTTATCAAACCAAGATTGTATTGAATACAGCGTATTAATTTTTTTTCCATTACAGCAAAATCGCTTTTAATATTTCTTTGTTTGACACTAAGTACGGTCAGTGGGTATCAGGTTTCATTTTCTGTGGGGACGCCCCAAAAATGACTTTCTTAACACCATAAGCAAGTGCGCTAGTTTGTTTTTGGTGTCAGCTGAAATTTAAAAGACAAAATTATTTTCACATAATTTGGGGGTACCAACCCCCCCGAAAACCCTAAATGGACCCCGAAAAAATCTATTTTTTTGATGGTTTAAGCTAGGATGCTACTTTTGATATCAGGAGATAATAAAGAGACAAATGCCCAAACATACTTTGGGGTTAGCACCCTCCCGGGGACCCCCCAAACGGACACCCCAAAAATCAATTTCTTGAATGGCTTAACTTCGGGTGCCAGTTTTTTTGATATCAGTACATATTTAAGAGAAAAATATTTCGACGTGCTTTGGGGTTACCACCTCCTCCAGGGACCCCCCCAATATGGAACCCCCAAAAATCAATTTTTTGAACGATTTAATTTAAGGTGCCAGTGCTTTTCATATCAGTACATATTTAAGAGACAAATATTTTGACATAGTTGGGGGTACCCCCAAAAATCAATTTTTAATTGCCTCAAGCTACCACACTACTTTCTTTTGATATCAGCACATATCTAAGAGACGAATGTTATGACATCATTTGGGGGTGCCACTCCTGGGGACCCCTCACAATGGACCCCCCAAAATTAATTTTTCGATTGGCTCAAACTAAGATGCCAGTTTTTTTGAGATTAACAGATACTTAACAGACAAGCATTTTGGCATATTTTGGGGGTGCCAACCTTGGGGACTCCCTCAAAATGGACCCCCCCAAAAAACAACTTTTTGAACGACCTAATTGGCGTTACCAGTGTTTTTTGATATCACTCAGAGGTGGAGTCCTCGAGGACAGATTTTGAAGTACTTGGCCTCGAAGGTCAAGTCCTTGGCCTTGGCCTCGAGGCCTCAAGTCCTCGAAAATTGGCATGTCCTCGGCTCGAGGACAGCAGTATTTTTTGAATTGTTAAAATTTCGTGGAGCGCTTGAAAAATTTTTTGGAAAACGTTTTTTTGTGGAGATCGCTAGAAAAATTTTTGTGAAGACCTTTTTTTTTTGGAGACCGCCTAAAAATTTTTTGTGAAGCCCTTTTTTTTGGAGAGCACTTGCGCTTGAGTCCTTGGCCTCGAGCATTCCTGTCCTTGGCCTCGAGAGTGTCTGTCCTTGGAAAGGCTGTCCTTGGCCTTGGCCTCGGATTTTTTTTGTGTTCTTGGCCTTGGCCTCGAGCCTTATGTCCTCGACTCCACTTCTGATATCACTACATATTTAAGAGGCAAACGTCTCACAGAATTTGGGGGAACCGCACCCCCGGAAACCCCCAAAATTTACCCCCCAAAAATAATTTTTTAAATGGCTTAAGCTCGGGTACCAGTGTTTTTTGCTCTCAGTGGTTATTTAGCAGACAAATATTTTGACTCGGTTTGGGGATACCACCCCCATCGAGGATCCCCCAAAAACCAATTTTTTTAACGACTTAATTTATGGTGCCAGTGTTTTTTGATAGCAGAACATAATTAGGAGACGAATACTTAGACATAGTTTGGGAGTGCCACTCCCCGAGACCCCCCCAAAAAAAACAAAATCAGTTTTTTGATTGGCTCAAGCTAGGGCACTAGTTTTTTTTAAAGATCAGCGCATATCTAACAAACAACTGTTATGACATCATTTGGGGGTGTCACCCCTCGGGGATTCCCCCAAAATGGACCCCTCCAAAATCAATTTTTTGCTTGGCTCAAACTAGGGTGACAGTTGTTTTGTTATCAACAGATACTTAATCGACACATATTTAAACATACTTTGGGGGTGCCACCTCCCCCCGAGGATCCCCACAAAGTGGGCCCCAAAAAATCAGTTCTTTGAACGACCGAATTTACGATACCTGTGTTTTTTGATATCAGCAAATATTTAAGAGACAAATATTTTCCCTTCCAAATGGACCCCCCCGAACATTAAATTTTTGAACGGCTCAAGCTAGAGTTCTACTTTTTTTTTTTTATTACAAACTATTGAAGACACAAATAGTTGGACATACTTTGAGGGTGCCACTCCCCCCGAAATCCCCGAATGAACCACACAAACATCGATTTTTGAACGACTCAATCTTAGGCTTCAGTCTTTTTGATATTAGTAGGTATTTAAACGACGAAAATGTTGACATAGTTTGTGGTTACCACCCCTACGGAACCTTACCAAATGGACCAACGAAATTCAATTATTTGAATAACTTGAACTAGAACGCTAGTTTTTTTTAATATCAGTAGATATTTCAGAGACCGACTTTTTTGCACAGTCTGGAGGTAACAAACATCTATCAAAAAAAATCACTTCTTAAAAGCAAATTTTACAAAAACTCTGACACCACTATAGCTAGAAACTTGAACTTTGGAGATATGATAAGTCTATATATGAAGTTGTGCACTTGCATTTTTGGAGTTGCTACGTCACGTACTTTGTGGCAGATGCACCAAAAATAATAACGAAGTTTAATACATGATTTTAATAATTGATTTTCATCATGCATACACATCTGCTGCTGTGGCCTAGTGCTAAAAGGCGCCAGCATAGGTAACCATTGTGATTGAATAGACCTGGGTTCAATCATCTAGTTGGCCATCGGTTTTCTAATTCCAAAATCATATTGACTCCAGCACATTTTTTTTTAATTAGGACAAAATTGTTTTTAAATTGTTTATTTTGACATTATATCGGAGGTTATCCGGTTTCATTCCCCATAAATAGACCTACGTTTAATTATCTAGTTGGCCATCGGTTTTCTATTTCCAAAATCATATTGAATCCAGCCCCTTTTTTTTTTGATTAGGACAAAATTGTTTTTAAATTGTGTATTATGACATTATATATAATCAGAGAATATCCGGTTTCCTTCCCCATAAATATCCCCCAAAATCAATTTTTAACGGCTTAAGTTAGGGTGCTGGTGTTTTTGATATAGGTCAATATTTAACTGACATATACTTGAACATAGTTTGGCCAGGGCCGTAACTACCACCGGTGCAGGCGGTGCGGCGCACCGGGGCCCCTTACTGCAATAAAAATATTACGTTGAAAAAGTAAAACTTTTTTTTCATTTTTTTTGTTTATTTAAGTAAAACTTATTTTTTCATTTAATTTGCACGAGTAATTTTTTCGCCCAGCATTTGAGTTTATTGCGTCTTGCGCAATGCCATTAGTCGACTCGTTGCCTTCTTACGGGGCCCCTTGGAACGTTAGATTGTTTGCCATTACTGTAATACGTACTTTGTATTGTTTGCGATTAATACTTTGTGACGAAATAAACGATTCACAAGAATCAGTTGCAACACGCGTACGTTTTCATTTCGAGTTAGTACAGGTGGCAGAGTATAGACCAGCAAAGTAACGCTGAATGAATAAAGTTCATGAAGTTTCAAGACTTTACTAATTTATTGACTAAATTTCATTAAACTTTTTAGATTTTGAGTAACATAAAATACTGTATTAGAAAACTCTAGTTATGAAAAGAACTTACAAAAGTGGCGCATAGAAACAGCGTGATAAGAAGAAGAAATTAGCTGAGGCTGCCAGAAATTCTCGGAGCTTGAGCTCGTGGTTAGGACATCAGAGTCCCCGCATTCAATCAGAAACATCCGAAAAAGCTGCGCGTAATAGAGATGGTTCGACAACAGCGGAGGCCGATTGGGTTATTAGTTCGGCAACAGCAGAGGCCGAGCAGGTTAGTTCGGCAACAGCGGAGGCCGAGCCGGTTAACAAAGATGTAAGCACAACAGCAACGCAAAGCACAGAATCAGAAACTGTTCCACAAAAAAGTTGTAATCCTGAAGCTTTAGTGAGTCTTAATGATAGTGACTTTCCCACCACTGTTACAAACCCGGAAATCAAAAGAATGATAATTGCGGCAGGTCCGACGCAACCTGAAGGACCTTTCCCAAAAGATCCTCCCAAACCGGTCGTTCATTTTCTAATTCTTACTGCAGCTTTATAACGCAATCCGATGTAACATTACGGAGATTTTGGTTGTGTTATTCACGAAGCATCGACCGTGTTTATTGTCAGCCCTGTTGGATATTTTCGTGTAAAAATGCCCCTCCAAGCCGTCCAGGGACTTCTTTTTCTCACCAAAACCCATGGGGCACAACAGGTTTGAATGACTGGGGTCATTTATCGCAGCGGATTCGAAGTCACGAAACCTCCGCAAGTCTTGCGGAGGCATGTGTCGTATACGAGCAATGGCGAAACAACAAGACAATCGAAGAAACATTGCACGTGTCCTTACTAGAAAAAACAAATTTTTGGCAAAAGGTTTTGGAAAGATTATTAAATGTTACTTTGATGCTGGAATGTGTAATTTACCCTTTCGTGGGTCCACTGAAGAAGTGTCGAACGCAAACAAGGGCAACTTTCTCTCTATCATTCAGCTCATCGCCAAATATGACAGTGTATTAGACAAACTTTTACAACTTCCTAAAGGTTTTCCAAAATATCTAAGTCCGTCGATACAAAACGAACTAATCTCATTACTGGCTGGACAAGTCCTCCTGGATATTAAAATCGAACTCCAAAGCGCTCGGTTTTTTGCCATCATTCTTGATACCATGCAGGATGTCAGCAAAAAAGACCAATTAGGTAAAGTATTTCGTTACGTCAAGATCGCTTACCATGATGATGGAACGCCACACGAATTGCAAGTTATTGAAGCGTTTACCTCATTTACCGAAGTCGAAGATTCATCTGCAATCGGATTGCACAAACTAATAACTAATTCCATTCAGGAAAAAGGGCTTGATATAAAAAACTTCCGCGGACAAGGATATGACGGTGCTGCAGTGATGAGCGGGAAGTACTCCGGCTTGCAAAAGAAGATTCAAGATGTTGCTCCTCATGCTTACTATGTGCATTGTGCTTCGCACAATTTAAATTTGGTGTTAAAAGATGCAATGGAAGGGGTGACTGAGACCCGTCAATTTTACGACACGATTGAGTCAGTATATACGTTTTTCGGACATAGCATTGTGCGGTGGCAAAAGGTTCAGAATATTCATGATCGTTCTTCCTCAAATCCTACATTAAAAGTCTTAAATCCAACTTGGTGGTCCGGTCAATATGATGCTGTCTATGCGTTGAAGGAAAGATTTCTTAACATTATGAAATGCTTGACTCACATAATACTTACCAGCACGAAACCTAAAGAAAGAGATGAAGCTATGGCAATAAAGAAGCAGATAGAAAACTTTGACTTTGTGTTTATGCTGGTTGTCCAGTGTAGGCTTTTGGAGATCGTCAATATTCCTTCGAAAGCTATGCAATGTGAAACAATTGACTTAATTTCTGCGCATAAACTTTTGCATGAAGCTGCTCAGAAATTGCTGAACTCAGAACGAGTTTTGACGCGGTAGTGATCAAAGCTTCCAGTATTTCGTCACAATGGGGTTTGCCAAGACAGTTTTCAAACAAGAGAACAAAGAAAATAAAAACATTTTTTGATGAACTATCTGAAGGGATAGCATTAAGTGATCCTGTGAAGCGATTTCGCGTAACTGTCTTTCCTCCATTGATGGACATAGTTTCTCGTCAACTTATTAATCGCTTTGAAGGAATGAATGCATTGGTGATGGCATATCAAGTTTTAGAGCCAAGTTTTCTGTCAAGTGCTTCTCATTTTAATATTAAGGAGGAAGCAAAAAAGTTTTCTTACAAATTTCCTGATAACGTCTCTCCCTTGTTTCCTAACCAAATGCTTTCCATTAAAACGTCATTTAAAGAAAAGATTGCACATTTAAAATCTGCTAAGGAAATGGCTTCTTTTTTGATTATAGAGAATGCATCGCTTGCAACATCTTATCCTGACGTCTGTACAAGTGTACCGCTTACATGATATATCTGACAGTACCTGTAACACTTGCTACAGCGGAGAGATCTTTTTCAAAACTGAAACTCATCAAGAACTTTCTTTGAAGCTGCATGTCACAAGAGCGACTTAGTGGTTTGTCTCTGTTATCGATAGAACACGAACGAAATGAAACTTTGGATTTTAGAAAAGCCATCAAGCAGTTTGCTAGTGCAAAAGCGAGACGGAAGAATTTTTAGTCTGTATAACCACCGCGACTGCTGCTGCAAGTAAATTGCTCAATTTTCATCAAAGTGCAGTAGTTTTTATTATTTTATGTCTTACTCTTACGGGCAATTGTCAGGGTACTTTTTATTGAGCTAAACTTGATCGAAATACCGTTTATGCTTAGCAGCTTGCCCCAATAGGTTGCACATGCTTATTTGATTCGTCATTCATCGATCATTACACATTTACGGTAGCCTATCAGATTTTCACTGCTGAGTTTCGTTTTGTATAGGCATAAAGATTGCGTGCGACTTTAATTTCTATGCCACAGATTTACTTAGTAATTACTGTAACTCCTTGCTATGTTGCAAAATATCAAATGACTCGATTGAAATGTTTCTATAGCACGGAGTCGTCGAAAAACCCCAAAGAAACGCAATGATCCCTGTACTGTAAAAAGTAGCCCAGTTGAACGTTTTGTACTAAAAAATGGGGCCCCATAATGGATGTTTGCACTGGGGCCCCAAATCACGAAGTTACGGCTCTGAGTTTGGGAGTATCCTCCCCCAAACACTCCCAAACGTCATTGCGTTAAACGGCTTAAGCTAAAACTCCAGTTTTCTTGCATATAATATGGGGGTACCACACCCCCAAAATTCTCACGTAAACCCCACAAAAATCAATTTGTTGAACTTAAGCTAAAGCTCCAGTTTTGTTTTTTTTACATCAAAAGATAATTAAGAGACAAAATGTTTGACATAGTTCTGAATACTCTTCTCCAGATCCTTCCAAAATTAACCCCAAAAATCAATTATTTTAAACGGCTAGAGCTAGCGCGCTAGTTTCTTTTGATATCAGTAAACAATTAAAGGACAATTTTTTACATAGTTTGGAGGTACCAACCCCCAAATGAACCCCCAATTGAACAGATTATAAATCTATAGATGAACTTGCGTCCCTCCAATTTTGGAGTGCTACGTCACTTGGTTTTGGGCAGATGCATCCTAAACTTGTAACAGCAAAGTTTCTTAAGTGATTTTAGTCGCACATTAGCGCGTGCTGCCGTGGCTGAACGGTTAAAGTCGCCAGGGCTTGAAACTAAAAACTTGGGTTCAATTATCTCGTGAACCACCGCTTTTAGCAATCTAAGATCATATTGAATCTGGCACATTGAGTTTTCTGATTACGACAAAATCGTTTATAATATTTTTTGTTTAACTACTAGATATGATCAGAGGGTATCAGGTTTCATTCTCTGTGAAGACGTCCCAAAGATCAGTTTTTTAAGACCTTAAGCTAGCGCGCTAGTTTTTTTTTGCTGTCACTGGAAATTTTAAAGACAAGAATATTTTGACGTACCTACTTTGGAGGTAGTCACCTACGTGCATGTGCTGCCGTGGCCCAATGGTTACACGTGCAAGGGCTTCAAATCTAAGACCTGGGTTCAATTATCTACTTGGCCATCATTTTTATTAAACCAAGATTATATTGAATCTAGCTCATTAATTTTTTTTTCGATTACGACCAAATCGTTTATAATATTTTCTGTTCGACACTAGGTATGATCAGAGGGTATCAGGCTTCATTCTCTGTGAAGACGTCCCAAAAAGCACTTTCTTAACACCATAAGCAAGTGCGCTACTTTTTTTGGGTGTCCATAAAAATTTTTAGGACAAAACTATTTTGACATAATATGGGGGTACCACCCCCCCAAAAACCCCCAAATGGGCCCAAACAAATATCAGTTTTTTTGACGGCTTAAGCTAGGGTGCTACATTTTTGATATCAAGAGACAATAAAGAGACAAATACCTTTATATAGTTTTAGGGTACCACCCTCCCGGAGACCCCCCAAATAGTCACACCAAACATCAATGTTTTGAACTGCTTAACATAGGGTGCCAGTATTTTTTGATATCAGTCGATATTTAAGAGAAAAGTACTTTGACGGGGTTTGGGGGTACCACCTCCCTTCTGGGATCAAAATTGACCCCCCCAAAACCAATTTTTTGAACAACTTAATTTAAGGTGCCAGTGTTTTTGATATCACTAGATATTTAGGAGAAAAATATTTTGACATACTTTGGGGATACCACACCCCTCAGGAACCAAAATGGACCCCCAAAATCAATTTTTTAACAACTTAATTTAAGGTGCCAGTGTTCTTTGATATCAGTAGATATTTGAGAGACAAATACTTTGACGTGGTTTGGGGGTACTGCCCCCCCCTCGAGACCCCCAAAAATCAATTTTTATTTGGGCCAAACTAGGGCACTAGTTTTTGTTCTAGTACCAGCACATATCTAAGAGACGAATCTTTTGACATCGCTTGGGGTATTACCCCCGAGAACCCCCCCAAAATGGACCCCAAATATCAATTTTTTGATTGGCTCAAACTAAGGTGCTAGTTTTTTTATATTAACCCGTACTTAACAGACTAAGATTTTGACGTAGTTTGGGGGTGTCAACCCTCCCTTGAGAACCCCCCAAATAGAACCCCCGAAAAACAATTTTTTTGAACGACCTTATTTTCATATCAGTACATATTTAGAGGCGAATAGTTTGACAAAGTTTGGGGGTACCACTCAGCTGAGGCCCCCTTCCAAATGGACCACCAAAAAACAATTTTTGAATGGCTGAAGCTAGGGTGCCAGTGTTTTTTGTTGTCAGTAGATATTTAAGATTTAAATATTTTGACGTGGTTTGGGGGTATCGCCCCCCTCGGGGATTCCCCCCAAAACCAATTTTTTGAATGACTCAATTTACAGTGCCAGTGTTTTTGATATCAGCAGTAGATATTTTGAAGGCAAATATTTTGACATAGTTTGGGGGTGCCACCCCCCTGGGGGCCTCCCCAAACAGACCCCCCAAAAATCAATTTTTTCAATGGCTCAAACTAAGGTATCAGTTTTTTTTAATATCTTAGAGACGAATGTTTTGACATCATATGGGAATACCCCCCGGGGAACCCCCAAAATGGATCAACCAAAAATTAATGTTTTGTTTGGGTCAAACTAGGGTGCCAGTTTTGTTTTTTTTATACCAACAGATCCTTAACAGACAAATATTTTGACATAGCCTGAGGGTGCCACTTCCCTGGAACCCCCCAAAGTGGACCCCCAAAAATCAAATTTTTGCACGACCAAATTTATGATGCCTGTGTTTTTGATATCAGTACATATTTCAGAGGCAAACATTTTGACAGAGTTTGGGGGTACCACCCCCCGAAAACCCCCCAAACGGACACCCTAAACATCAATTTTTTCGACGGCTTGAGCTAGAGTTCCAGTTTTTGTTTGATATTATGAAACACTGAAAAGACAAATACTTGGACATACTTTGAAAGTGCCACCCCCCCAAAAATCCCCAAATGAACCCCACAAAAATCAATTTTTGAACGACTGAATCTTAGGCTTGATTCTTCTTGATATTAGTTGGTATTTAAACGACAAAAATGTTGACATGGTTTGCAGGTACCACCCCTCCGAAACCTTTCCAAATGCACCCCAAAGTTAAATTATTTTGAACAGCTTGAACTAGAATGCTACATTTTTTGGATATCAGTAGATATTTAAAAAACAAACTTTTTTACACAGTCTGGGGGTACCACACATCTATCAAAAATATCACTTTTTAAAACCTAAATTTAATAAAAACTCTGACACCACCATAGCTAGAAACTTGAACTTTGGAGATATGATAAGTCCATAAATGAAGTTGTGCAGGTGCATTTTTGGAGTTGCTACGTCATGTACTTTGTGGCAGATGCACCAAAAATAATAATGAAGTTTAATACATGATTTTAATGATTGATTTACGTCATGCATACACATCTGCTGCTGTGGCCTAATGCTTAAAGGCGCCAGCATAGGAAACCATTGTGATTGAATAGACCTGGGTTCAATCATCTAATTGGCCATCGGTTTTCCAATTCCAAGATCATATCGAATCCCGCACATTTTTTGATTAAAACAAAATCGTTTTGAATTGTTTATTTTAACATTAGATATGACCAAAGGGTATCCGGTTTTATTCTCTATAAAAATCCCCCCAAAATCAATTTTTTGGAACGGCTTAAGTTAGAGTGCTAGTTTTTTTGATATAGGTAGATATTTAACTGACGAATATTTGAACATAGTTTGGGGGGTACCCTCCCTTCAAAAACTCCCAAACGTCATTGCGTTAAACGGCTCAAGCTAAAACTCCAGTTTTTTGGACATAATTTGGGGGTACCACACCTCCGAAATCCCCACGTGAACCCCATAAAAATCAATTTGTCGAACTTAAGCTAAGGCTCCACTCTACTTTTTACATCAAAATAATTTAAGAGACAAAATGTTTGACAGAGTTTTGAGTACTCCTTTCCGGAACCTTGCCAAATGGACCACATTGAACGGCTAGACCTAGGGCGCTAGTTTTTTTGGATATCAGTAGATTTTTAAAAGACAATTTTTTGAATGGTTTGGGGGTACCAACCCCCAAATAAACCTCTCAAAAATCGCTTTTGAAAAGCTAAATTTAGCAATTGATTTTAGTCAGCTGGGTTTATATGCTGAGCTGGCACAATGATTAAAGGCGCCAGGGTTTGAAATTGTTGTGAATGAACTGAGCTGGGTTCAAATACTTAGAAGGACATCGGTTTTACCCAAACTACAAATGATTTAAAATCAACATATATATTTTTCATGAGACAAAATCTGTTTGTTTGCATTGCATACAATTGAGTTTTACAGAAATATCGGTAACCTTCAAAGCAAGAAGGGTAGAATGATGGTGAAATGGAACTGGCGAAAGTCCCGAATTATTTTTACCCGGAAAATGATTTTCTAGTTTTGAAGATGTTTTAGCTCCTATAATTTTTGCAAAAAATTTCAGCTGTCTAGCTGATGTAGTTTCCAAAATATTCGCATTTGAAAATGCATTACAATCAAAAGATCAATTTTTGTGTAATGCATTTGGAGAAAGCTATTTATTACGTCACCTTACAATAACAATCGCGTACAAAAACTTTTAATTCTCGAATTAGTATTGACGTGTTATGCAAATTCAGTGTTTTTTGCCAAGCAGTACGTTTAAAAAATTTTTTTCAAAGATAAACAGCCCCAACACTTATTGCGTTCATTATTTTTTTGGGCAAGTTGAAATTTCCTCGGGCAAGTAGACATTATATATCACTTGCCCGACAGGCAAGTTGTCAAAAATGTTAATTTCGACCCCTGCATAAGACTAGATTGACGTTGACTCTATCCTTTTTGACTCAGCGATTTCAGAAATATTGTACTTCAAACACGACGTCGGGACCTCTAACGTTGTAACTTTAATAATTTTTAGTGGCAACCCTGATGTTGATAGTTTAGCGTCGTTGGCGACGCCATCCAGCTTTAACCTAAAACAACATCGCTATTAGGCTACTGCGTTGAGTCCTTTCGCTGTGCACTAATCAGCGTGATCTTGAGAGCAGAACAGATTCTAGCTGGAAAAAAGAGTAGACTGTGCGCCGTACAATAGCCTAGATAACAAACTTCTAACTCTAAGAACAAGTGAAATAAAGGATAAGTAGGTTATTGTTTGCAAGTTAGTTAGAATAGTTTATTCTAGGTTCACAAAATACTTCATGCAAATACAATAGGCCTACATAGAGGCTTGAAGTCTTATTATTTATGAGGTATGAAATTGTACTTTGCATCCTATTCATAAAAGCCTTACTGCTTGGTTAGGCTATGGTTTAGACTGAAATGTATCTGACAGCTTGATTTTTACTGAGATCTCTTGGCTACCAAACAGTCTATTTATTTTACCACATCTGATTTATTGTAGTGACAAGATTAAACTGATTAGTGCGCAGTGAAACGACTCAATGCAGTAGCATAATAGTGGCATTGCTTTAGGTTTGAAGTGGCGATAGCGTCGCTAACGACGCTAAGACTATCAACGTCAGGGTTGCCAATAAAAATTATTAAACTTTACAACGTTAAAGGCCTCAACGTCGTGCTCCAAGTAAAATATCTCGGAAACGACTGGGTCAAAAAGAATGGGGTCAACGCCAATCTAGTCTACTACTATTCGCCTAACTTTAGATACCGATTGATTTTGATTTTAGTCCTCGTTTAAGTTGTTTATAAATTGATTGTGGGAGTCTATTCGGGGGTTTCCTGGAACTATGTTAAAAGTTTTGTCTCCTAAATATGTACTGATATAAAAATCTAGCACCCTAGATTAATCCATAAAAAAATTATCTTTATTGATTGTTGGGGGGTCCATTTGGGAGATTTCTGGGGGGTTAACGTGGTACCCAAAACTATGGCAAAATATTTGTCTATTAAATACCTACTGATATCAAACAAAAACTAGCGCATTAGTTTAAGCTATTAAAATTCTTGAATTTTGGTAAGTCCATTTGGGAACTTGCTGGGGGTGGTACCCTAAACTCAGGCAAAATATTTGTTTCTTAAATACCTAATGATATAAAAAAAAAACTAGCACACTAGCTTAAGCCGTTTAAAAAAATTGAGTTTGGGGAGGGTTTCCGAGGGTGTGGCACCCCTAAACTCAGGCAAAATATTTATCTTTTAATTGTTCACTGATATCAAAAAAAAAACCGGCGCCCTAGATCAAGCCGTTAAAAAAATGTTTTTCAGGGGTTGCGCGGAAGATAACCCCCAACTATGTCAAAATATTTGTCTCTTAAAAAACTAAACAAATTTTTAGTTACGTCTCTGAAAAGTGATGAGTATGAACCAGTACTGTTGCCAAAGCAACCGAAGTGAGGGGGCACAAGCCGAAAGTGGGGGGGGGCACTAAAATAAACTGAACTTTTGCACATAAAAACTGGTATTTTACTGCTACAAATTATGCGCTATTTCAACAATTTTTTATTCACATCTGAAAAAAAGAGACGTACAAGGCCGGCGGCGTTTCTAAGCTCGTTTCGTATCCGGCCCATATAATCGCTCAAAAAATCTGTCTGCAGCAGTGAATGCGACCAGACGCACCACCAAGATTTTACTGAAAGGGAGGGAGCTTGAACCAAAAGTAAACTTTTTTGCACAAAAGTTGTCTGATTTAGACCCCGTGCTAAACTAACTGATTTGACTCAAGCGTATCACAAAGGGGGTCTGGAGGGGGATCTAGGGCAATGCCTCTAGCCGCGGGGCAATTTTTGTGATTTTGCGGCAAAAATAGCGATTTTAACGCCATTTCAATTATATGTTTCACTTTTTTGAAGCCATATGAATAACTACAGTAATTTCCAAAATTCAGAAGTCATTGAAAAAAATTGCTTAGCCCTTTCTTTCCTCCCCCCCCTTTCACTTCAGGTCCAGTCCAAAACATGTTTAACGCTTGTATTTTTGGATTTAATCTTCTAAATGACTTGGCCAAAGGGGGCTGAAGCCCCCTTACCCCTTCTCCTTGATTCAGTGTGCTCTAAAAAAACAAAAGCAGCTGGTCTTTTAGAAAAATGTTTTTACGCATTGTTTCAGGTCATAATCACTTACGAAGTAGCGGTACCTGTAACGATTCTATAGGCTTGCATCTCTCTTACCGGTGGTGAAAATCTTTGTTGAGCAATGGGGGGGAGGATAATTTGCAATTTTACCCCAATTTTGCCCTATTTTCAACATTGGGGGGGATGAACCTCGACCAAGACTTTTTTCCGGTGAGCAAATTAAGTGAAGACCAAAAAAAAAAAGGTTTCACCAGAAATGGAACACTTTTTTTTTTCCCGAATTCAAGTACTGACCTGCGCTCAGATGCACACCAGAGTCAAATTATTAAAGGTGGTGCAGATAAAGACCATACTCAATTGTTGGGGGGTATACAGTCAAAATATTGGGGGGGATATATCCCCCCATCCACTGTTTCGGCACCACTGTCTCTTGCACGACACATCGATAAAGGTGTGTTAATACGACAGATTATTACGTCACATTTATGCACAGCAATTGATTGCCTGCAGTTTCGCAAAGAATCGCGAAAACTTTAAATGAAAATTATGTTTAAACGTTATTATTTCTCTGTCAATTATTGCCTGTTGTCTTGTCGTTACGTGTTGTTTCAAAAAGTATTCTGACTTCTGAGTAAGCCAAAATGGGTGGGCACAAGCAGTCCTTTGGGGGGATGGGGGGCACGGCCCCCCTGGCACCCCCGTAGCGACGGCACTGATATGAATTTTTTAAAGTGGTTCAGCTTTCCAGCAGCAGTCATTCAAAAGTGCTCCAATTTGATACGTACCGCATTCTTTGATTGATGATTGATTAATGCCAATTCACCCTCCTGTCACGAGAAAAGCGACGGTGACGCAATGTTTTCCGTTGACATTTGACTTTCCACGTAGTAATTTGCTGCTTGCTCGGGTTGGTTTGGTTGGGATGGGTCGGTCTGGGTGCAAGTTGAACTCAGATCATGCGATCAAGGCAGTCATAAAAACAACGATTTTACTTTTTTGGCCAAGCTCCTTTACCTAAACTATGGCATACAAATTTACTGCATCAACTTTCTCAACTGCGCTGAAACGAAAATACTTGTCAGTTGCTTTTCATGGCTGCAACGTCCTATGGCGTTGCAAACTGCAATATTATGTTTGCGACTAAATTTATTTTTAGCGACAAGTGTTGGACAATGAATTAATGATTAACTCATTGAGTGTTTCATACCAAGAACGCAAAGATAGCAAAAGAATTAAACTTAAATCAACGGTGCACGCCTTGAGCGTTTAGCATCTAGAACGCATAGCTACCAAAAGAAACAATATTTGCTTTGCTCTCAATCAAAAGTTTTGGTGTCATTTCATAAAAAACATAAGGCGAAAAAGACACGAATCCCAAAAAACACCAGTTCTAAAAGATGCGAGTCCTAAGGGACACCAGTCCTTAAGGTTTTAGTCCTTTCTGACTCGTGTCGGTTAGGACTCGTGTCTCTTCTAAGACTCGTGTTTTTTAGGACTCATATATTTTAGGATTCGTGACCTTTAGGACTGGTGTATTGTTGGACTCGTGTCCTTTAATACTCGTATCTTTTAGCAATCTTGTGTGTTAAGTCTCTTGTCTTTTAGGACTAGCGTCCTTTAGGACTGGAGTCTTTTATGACTCGTTTCCTTTAGGACTTGTGTAATTTAGGACTACTGTCCGTTAGGCTTGTGTCCATCAGGAATGGTGTAGTTTAGAACTCGTGTTCGTTAGAGCTAGTGTACCTTAGGATTCATGCCCTTTCGGGATTGTATGTTTTGGACTCGTATTCTCTGGTCCGGATATTATGTTTTGTCTTAATCATGCTGAGATGGCTTTTTCGATGAAATCACAGCTTGAAAATTAATCTACTACGTAGGCTATCAGATATGGCAAAACAAAGACTGTTGTGTCAGAGGGCCCGTTTATGGAGTACCCCATTTTGGTAACCCCGAATTATGTCACTTTTTATCTTTCCTTTGAATTTCCCTGTTCTGAAAATTTTATGCGTCATGCGTGAGTGGTTAATAACTTAGATTTTGGAATGATCGATTGAAAGGGACTCCCTCTTTTGGTCCACTCAAAAAACGCGTTTACGGACCCCGGAAAGGTTTTTCTTTTTTACCTATGTAGCGATGCTCCGCATAGTCTGAAGTTTCCGGCTAAGGTTGTCCCCACCCCACTTTTCTTGCACATTTACGTCAAAATGACATCATTTAAGCAAAAACAGGAAATTTTTTTACTTTGGTGACTTTTACTTTATTCATTTTGACTTTACTTTTGGTTGGACCTGAACTTTCAAACTTGGGTCACTCAACAAGTGGGACACGGGCAACCTTCAGATGTATTGATGACGTCATAAGATCATAACGTCACAATGCAGGAACAAAAATGTTACCAAAATTGTAAAAAATTGCCATTTTGAGTGATTGTCAACTCCTATAACTTTTGTTATATTTGACGGAGAGCCTTGATATTACTATTGGAAAAAGTAAATGCTTATTAAACAGTAATGTATGAATTTGGTTTACTTTGATTGACATTTTTATACGACAAATTAGATTGAAAATATGACACCCATTTTGCAATATTTATCAAATTTCAGCGTTTTGCTTGTCATCCAAGACTGAGTTGATTTCAAAAATAATATTTGCTTCCGTAATTCACGTTTTTTTTCAGAATTAGAAGATTTTAAAAGTATTATGAAGGTGAGGAACCTATGACGTCATCTTGGTAACGTCATATATTGGTAAATAATTACAAAAACGGCGCTAAGTTTGTGCTGGTGTTATAAATGAAATAAAAACAAGTTTATAGATGAAATAAAAACAAGTTTTTCACGGACTGCACAAATGAGAGCAAAAAAGTATTGACGTCATCAATTATGACGTCATTTTTTTGAAAGTATATCTTTTTGCAATTATTGCTGTAATTGATATAGTAAAGATGTTTTTTACAAATTTTAGCAATGTACTACACAATTTATTTACTTTTATAGAATTTTGATGTTGCAAGTGATGATGTCGCATTTAAACTAACCACTTTATATTTTATACGTTATAAACAGTAAGACTTCAACAATTTGATTATTTTAGCACAAAAGCAAGTAGCTTATGTTTTATACGTTATAAACAGTAAGACTTCAACAATTTGATTATTTTAGCACAAAAGCAAGTAGCTTGATAATCAGTCCGTTGAGAAATCAGCATTTTCAACCTTAATACAACCATCAAAATCATCTAATTCACTGAACACTTCCTGCTCGCGTTCTTGTTCTACGCTATATACCAAAGATAAAGTTCTCTAGGACGTCCCTTTTTGGCCTTGGCCTTGAAGTCTACAAGTCCTCGAAAATGCTTTTTCCTTGGCTAGAGGACAGCATTATTTTTTAATTGGTTAAAAAAGAAAATAAACAAACGAAACACAACATAAACTTCTGGTATGTCCATTCGTTTCCTTTCTTTATTTGAAAAATAAAACAAGTGATAGCCAACTATGCCAAGTCAAATTGAAACTTAGTTTAAATGGCATTGTGTGAAAGCTCTAATCGAAAATTGGGGGGGCAAAAAGCCTTGTAGAAAGTTGTTGTTTTTATTTCTGCCAGTACTTTTGGTGCAGTCGGTACAAACTACAACGCTCTAAAGCCATGCAGGGCCATTACAAGAATCCGGGGGTAATTTTTAGGTGCTAATGCTAAAACATGACCAAGCATTTTCTGCGTTTGAATTAAAAAAAAAGTATGTATGTGATAACAAAATGTACGGTTTTACCAGGGATGTAAAAAAATACAGTATTCCCAGAGATGGCATATTGGTATTATACTGCAGTAAATATGTTAGTTTAATCTTGATAATGATATCCTGTTCTGATAATACACAAGCGCGTAGAATTTGTTTTGAGATGAAAACAACTATAATCACTGGCAAGCGGTAGGGGCAAAACCTCATCCACTGAAAAATTTGTATGTTGGAAGTCTCCGTTAGGAATCCCAAATAACAAACCAGTGAATCAGAAAAAATGTTGCATGACGAATTATTCAGAAATGAAGTGTGAAGTTAAATATAACTACAGTATAATAATTGTTCAAATGCCTGGAGAGATGCGCACTGCACTTAGTAATTTTTTTTAGACCAGATCATTTTAAGAGGAATTGGCGAATTTCCCCCGTGAATTTTGGGCATTTTTAGGAAAAATTATGGTTTATTATTTTTCCATTTCGACAATTGTGGACCCATTAAAGGGGGGCCCAGGGCAGATGTCTCCAATGTCTTTTTTTTTAATACGACCCTGCTAGGATCCTTAAGTTATTTTTTAAAATTAAATACCCTATATTAAATTTAACAAACAAGTGTCTTTCGGCGGCTTAAACGTTCGCGATCATTTATTGATAAACATTAGATATGAAAAAGATATCGCATAAAAAAAAATGTAAAAAGAAAGTTGGCTTAAAATTAGAGTTGGGAAATTACGGAACAACCAAAGTTTTTCTAATTTAGCATTTGCGATATTTTCTTTCCAAAATTGCTTTGAAAATCTAAGAGTGTAATCTTTAAAGTCACAAAAATTGCTATTTTCTCGAAAAAAAATCACAACCAAAAATTCACTAATGTTATTCAACAAAGGGCACGGTGACTTTGTTCTAGCACCAGAGCCCCCCCTTTTTTTAATGTCAAAATCTTTATCGTACAAATATATCCGGTACGCGGTATCTCAATGCATGTTGAAACAAAAATTTACCGGAAAAAAATACTAGCAATACTACTTTTCAGGTAAAAATGTTTTAAAAATTTTGTCAAAAGAAGTCGCTTAACCAAACACAATGGTTTGCGTTTAGGAAGCTACTAAAAAAATGAGGATCCATAATTAGTGGACGTTTGCACGGGACCGTAACCGATGAAATTAAAGTAGTAATATTGACGATTTCTACGTTTATATTAGCTATATTTCATTCACGGGTTATGGCCTAGTTTCATTTCCACTATACCCAACGGTACGTAATCAATATCAGCTGCTAACCTGTAAAACTTCAAAATGGCGTTCATTGTCTTAACTCAGAATAAAAGAGCCAAACCTGTCGTAAACATTTTATAAAACATTTGTATTTTATAAAATATTATAAACATTTTATTTTAATACAAATTTAATATATTTAAAATAAAATTTTTACCACAGCTATGACTCTTTTATTCTTAGTGAAATAGTTGTGCAAGACCAATCTTTCTGCATTCATTATTATTTTTACTGTTTTTCAGTTATCATCAAAAGCTTAACGAAATGCTATATCATAAACACTCTTGCGTTTAAAACTATGGAAAATTGGCCAACCATAATGTAGAAAAATTGTGTGTTTGATTTATGACCTTGGCCTCGACCAGAATTGTAAACAGGCCGACTAGTTCTTGCCCGAAACCGGCTCGAACCCGAAAACTAATTTGAAGCACAAATCATACTCGAAAAAACCGAAAGTTAAGTTGGAACTGAAAAACGTAAGCGTTGTTCACAAGCAATTGCCAAGTTATTTTAATTGTATTTTTGTGCACCAAGACAAAAAGCACGTCTTAGGTTCAAATTAAGCCCGACATTTTCTCAACTTTAGGTCCGAACACGACCCGAACCCGACCCGAAAAGCCGTGCCCGACTTACAACTCTATCCTTGACCATTCTTTCCCTTGGCTTCGAGAGGGTCTGTCCTTGAAAAGTCGGTCCTTGGCCTTTGTCTCAGATTTTTTTAAGTCGTTGGCCTTGGCCTCGAACGTTGTGTCCTCGACTCCACCTCTGCAATCTACAATGTCTACCAAAGCGCTTGGAAGAATAGGTCCTACTTGCCAAATCGGCTCCAAAAGGTTATTTTGGTTTTTGAGCGAACCTTGCTTGTCGTCATAAGGATTTGGTGCTGCTATAAATGGTTCATAAGATTGTTTATCAAAGCCAAGGCGATGATGAACGATGTATTTGTGAGGAAGCAAATTAGTATGCTATACTAATTAAATCTGTGGAAGTCTAGCCAAATTAGAGTAAAATCGTTTCCAGTCATTTTTTTATCAATTTGCTTCGCAAAAATTTAGTGATTGAGTATTATTGCCTCCTTGCATTAAGCAAGTAAATGATCCCAAGTCTTTACATAATTAGTTCCAAACTTTCCACTCATCGCCTGGTTCTCTGCAAAACAATGTTTTGTATGTTACGAAATTTATCTATTCAATCTCTTGTAATATAGTGATTACTTTATATTTTTGGGGAAAAAATTGTGTCATGATCTGGTTAATTTGCGATTCTTTGCCTTTCTACGCTCATGTTCATACCTGTAGTTCTAGCTATACTGACGAGGAATAAAAGACGAATGTCGATTTCGAAACAGTATGTCTTAGGCTGTTAATCAAAGATTTGATTGTGTCTATAAGACTCTGTATACTGTCAATAGCTTATTATTAATTTTCTCAGTACATTGTTCTTAATAATTTGATTCTTATTCTACCAGTGTTGCCATATGGCAACAGGGTTTAAAAAATTTAAAAGATAATATTTTAACCACAATTCTTGGATTTCAAAAACTTTTGAACGTGCTCTACATTTAGTTGTAGTAGAATATCTAATTATCTATTTACAGTATAAAATAATCGTTCCTATCATTTCAAACTTTGTCTCCAGTACAAAAAAAAAATTTTGAAATTTTCAAAAAATGGCTTGATCATTTAGATTATTTTTGTATATTTAGTTTGTTTTGTTTTTTTTCGAAAATCACTCTTTGTTGTTTGTTTTATTGTATGAGCATTACGCGATGTTATGACATGTGGCCCGAAACAAAAGTTATTGGATAAAATGGAATCGGGAGCAATAAATTGCCGCGTGTCCATGTCGCAACACTAGTACGATATAGGTACTTTGTTATTTTGGTTTATAAATTGTTGTCAGAGACAGTGGCGGATTTAGGGGGGGGATGGGGGGATGCATCCCCCCCCCACCAGCCTAAAAGTAACGATTTTGGCCGAAAAATCAGCCTCTATTTCGAATAATTCGGCTCCATTTCGGGATGCATCCCCCCCACCAGCCCAAACGTAACGAATCCGGCCGAAAACCCACTCTCAGTTTCGGTGAAGATCTTTTTTTTTTTTTTTTTGGAGACCACCTGATTTTGGGCGAAAAAAACGTTTGAATTTCCGATTTCGGCCGAAAAATCACTCTCAATTTCGGTGAAGGCATCCGAATTTTTGAGGTTTTGTGCTTAAAATCCCCCCCCACTAAAATTTTCTAGATCCGCCACTGGTCAGAGAATGTTATTTTTACTAACTTTGAAGTTAATTAACTTGCGTTACGGCATGTTTGATGAAGAATCAGCTAGGTTTACATTATCCAAGGATCACTACTAATTTCTTTTTTAAACTGGAGGCCTGAAGTTCGAATCCCGGGCCGGCTAAATCTAACCTAAAGTTACCTACAGGCCAGCTTTTTTCAAATTCGCAAACGTAGCTACTGGTTTACCTTTGCGTAGTGTCCTAACTTTGTTCTGCGGCTAGGTGTAATAAGTTGAGTACTTGCCTTTAGTCGAGTACCAATTATCCACAGTAGGATTCGAACCCAAAATTATGTGCATTTAAATTGCATATTGAAAGTGAATTGAAAGCTGGAAAACATACAAAACATAATCTAATGGTTTTGAATACATCATTACTGCAAGTGATTCAAAAAATCGTCATTCGGAAGTGACGTCTCTTTTACTTCTGGAAGAAAGGGGTGTGTCCACATGGCAACACTAGTAGAAACAGCTCGGGTACAAGTAGAGAGGGGCATTTCAGAATAGCTGGCTACTCCAGAATTATTCCGAATTGCTAAAAGCGAATTCAGAATACCGATTCCTATTCTGGTTTAAATTGACTTAAATTTGCTGAGAAAGTGAACAACCAATCAACTACCACCGATAGCTAGAAAAACTTTTTCAACGATTTCCTTAAATAAAGCAGCACTTTAATGCAGTGCATGACATTGAGCTCTTCGACATGTTCACCATTTTGTTGCGTTCTTAATTAGCTCACAATCAAGCCTGCACTGGTGAAACACCTTTCCGAAGAAGCTGATGTCGCAGCCGCAGAAATGCAAGGATATTTCGAAGTAAGTTGCTTAAAATGGGGAAGTTAAGAATTTGTGTACCGCCATTTCATGTGTCCAGCTTAAAAGGTTAAAAAGTTTGAATTTCCTAGAGATCAGTATGGGGGGAACTTTTTGTCATACTTGCCTATCCTGAAATTTTTATGAGTCTAGCGTGAGTGGTTAAAAAGTTTGAATTTTGGCAGCCCTGGTTGTGGGGGACCCCTAATTTTGATACCCTTCAAATTTTGCCAAATTTGATTTTTCCTTTATATATTCCTAAATTAAAAATTTCATGTGTCTAGCTTAAAAGTTGAAATTTTGGGGGGCTTGCTTTTGGGAACCCCCAATTTTTGTTAGATTTAGTTTATCTTTAATATATATCGGTTCCGAAAATTTGATCCATCAAGCTCTGACGGTTTTAAATTTTGGGCGAGCCGATTGATGGGGATCCCCCCGACCTAGCACCCCGATTTCAGTCGCACAAAAGTTCTCCTTGATATCTTTAATCGCTTAAACTTTGAATACATTGCGTTTAGCGGTTTAAAAGTAAATAGCATGGGAAGAAAAAAAAAGTAAGGAAACAGATGCAAAACAAGAACAATAGTATTCAAGCTGGGGTAAAAGAAAATAACCAAAAGGAAGGTTGTTGAAAGTGTGCTCAAAAACCACAAACCATTTTTCATCAATATCGGTAATTACCGAGATATATCGATTCAAATTCGTCAACTTTTTGCCCATTTTTGGCTTGTCAAATTTTGGCTTCGTGACCGGGCATCCCAAACTCAGTTTGCATAAAGCATTCATAAGTACCCACATTTGTTCAAATTCCAGCTTTACTCGTCAAGTGGTTTTTGAGTTATAGCCGAATTAATGAATTTTCCAGCCGAAAATTGCCGTTTTATGTTTTTTTGTATTTCAGTTCACAATCGCGTAACGTAGAATCCCCAAAATTGGCTTATGTTGAGTCTAAATTTCAACTTTCTAAGTTTTACCGTTTGTTAGTTATAAGCAAATCAATCATCTGCCAAAATTGCGGTATTACACTCTCACGCTAAGTCCCAATTACATAGCAAGTGGCTCACTGCACATTTATGTGAGAATTAACTGCAAACAATTTTTAGGAACGTAATTGCATAGATTAAAACCGGCTCCAATTATCCGGTTTGAATTTCAATTTGAATTTTGGATTGTTTGGGATTCGGATCCTTCTGGATTTGGTATTCTAAAATGCCATTCTTAGGTAAAAGCTTAAAATTGTCCGATTTTTTTCGGAACATTTTTTGCATTTAAATTTTACCGCAGGTTATTCAAAACCATTATAGGTTATGTTTTGTATGTTATCCCTCTTTCAATTCACTTTCAATATGCAATTTAAATGCACATAATTTTGGGTTTGAATCCCACTATGGTTAATTGGTACTCAACTAGTCACAACAAACTCAATTTATTACACGGAACCGCAGACCAAGTTTAGGAGACCTACTGTGCCAAGGCAAACCAGTAGCTACTTTCGCGAATTTGAAAAAAAGCTAGCCTGTACGAAACTTTAGTCAGTCAGTCAAAGGTTTATTTCGTCGAATAGATACAATACAAAAAAACGCAAAACGACAATACTCATACATGTTAATCATCCAGAAACCGGAATTGATCTTTCAGTCGTCGAGTCTACGGTCACCTGTGAGTGTTAGCTATCAGTCTTTGCCGTTGAAAAATCGTTTATTTAGTCAGATGGACAAATTGAATGTTAAAAAAATTTACAGTTTTCTTTAGGTTAGATTTAGCCGGCTCAGGATTCGAACCTCAGACCTCCAGTTTAAAACTAAATTTGTAGTGATTCTTGGATAACATAAACCTAGCTGATTTTTCATAAAACATGCCATAACACAAGTTAGATACCGCAACTTAATATTTAGCTTAATATTGAGTAAAAAATAACATTCTCTGACAACAATCTATAATTAACAAAAATACCAACGTACCTATATCTTACTAGTGTTGCGATGTGGACACGCGGCAAATTATTGCCCTCCCATTCCATTTTATCTTATAACTTGTGTTTCGGGCAGCATGTCATAATATTGCGTTATGCTCATGCAATAAAACAACAACAAAGAGTGATTTTCGAAAAAAAAAAGAACAAACTAGATATGCATAAAATAATCTAAATGATCAAGCCATGTTTTGAAAATTTCCTCAAATTTTTTTTGTGCCAGAGACAAAGCTTAAAATGATAAAAACAATTATTTTATTTTGTATAAATAGACATTGAACTACAATTAAATGTAAAGTGCTTAAAAGTTTCTGAAATCCAGGATATATGGTCAAATGTTGCCATACAGCAACATTAGTAAAATAACTGTTGAAATGTGTAGGCAAATTCCTTAGCAACCGGCCAGTTGGTCGAGCGGTAACGCATTCGTCTCTGGAGCGGTAGGTCTGAGGTTCAAATCTCGGGTCGGTCAAATCTAACACAGTGTAGCCAACAGCTAGCCACTGCTGCAACATTTCTTCGGAAGAAGCTGTGTTGCTCGGGCGCAATGACGCGGAGATGGGTCCCTAACTCGCTACACGTTTCGGCGTATTACAGCGAGTATTACAAAATCTTGTTTCGCAGAGAACTGGGCGATGAGTGGGAAGTTTCAAACTAATTATTTGAAGGCTTGGAATCATTTACTTGCTCAATGTATCAAAACGATAAAACTTAATCACTAAATTTTTGCGAAGCAAAATCATAAAAAAATGATTGGAAACGATCAAACTCTTGCATCAAATTCTAAAATCGATTTGGCTAGACTCCAACCGTGCTATACCAATTTGCTTCCTCACACATATACAGAGTTAATCATCGCCTTTTGCCTTTGATCAACGATCTGATGAACCATTCATAGCAGCACCAAATCCTAATGACGACAAGCAAGGTTGGCTCAAAAACCAAAATAACCTTTTGGAGCCGATTTGGCAAAAAGGATCCATTCTTCCTAGCGCTTTGATAGATAATATAGATAGCGTAGAACAAGAACGCGAGCAGGAAGTGTTCAGTGAATTAGATGATTTTGATGGTTGTATTAAGGTTGAAAATGCTGATTTCTCAACGGACTGATTATCAAGCTACTTGCTTTTGTGCTAAAATAATCAAATTGTTGAAGTCTTACTGTTTATAACGTATAAAACATAAAGTGGTTTGTTTAAATGCGACATCATCACTAGCAACATCAAAATTCTATAAAAGTAAATAAATTGTGTAGTACATTGCTAAAATTTGTAAAAAACTCCTTTACCGTATCAATTACAGCAATAATTGCAAAAAGATATACTTTCGAAAATATGACGTCATAATTGATGACGTCATTACTTTTTTGCTCTCATTTGTGCAGTCCGTGAAAAACTTGTTTTTATTTCATCTATAACACCAGCACAAACTAAGTGCCGTTTTTGTGATTGTTTACCAACATATGACGTCATCAAGATGACGTCATATGTTAGTATAAGAATAAGAATAAAAAAACAACAAAAATAACTAGAAAAAAAAAAAAAAACAAATAGTATCCAAGTCGGGGTAAAAAACATAACCAGAAGAAAGGTGCTTGATAAATTGTTCAAAAGCCACAAACTTTTTTTCGTCGATATCGGTACTTACCGAGATACGCCGGTTCAAAATTGTCAACTTTTTGCCGATTTTTGGCCTCAAAGATTGCGGTCGCTTGACCGCACCCCAAACTCGGTAAGCGTAAAGTCTCCATTTGTACCAATGTTGTGTTCAAATTTCAAAACCCCATGTGCAGGCGTTTTTGATTTATAAGCAAATCAATAAATTTTCGACCCAAAAATGAAGTATTTTTCTTGGCTTAAGGGTTTCTAAAGTGCGATCACGTGATCTAGAGTCTCCAAAATTAGCCTACAGCACATGACGGTTTTGTTTATTTTCATTTTGTATCCAAAATTTGACTTTCTATATTGAACCGTTTTGTAGTTATAAATAAAATAAATAAATTTCGATGCTCATCTATCAAAAAAGTCAAGTAAAGCCATAGTTCTTACGCGAGCGCGCTAAGTCCCAACTACTAATTTCACAGCTAAGCGTCAAACTCAGTGATGCCAAATTATTATTTGCATTTGAAACTACACAAAGCTATTTTGATATGCTGCAGTCAAAACAGCCATCTAAACCCGGGTGATGACCCCGCCATTACAGTACTTCTCGAAAATTGTCAATTGAAATTTTAACATCACTGCTTTGCCTTTGGCTTATCCCCTACATGCACAATTGCACACCATCAAGAATTGGAATTTTTAGTTTTCTAAGTCTACGCGTTCTTTAGTTCATTCTAGGTCTACACGTTCTATTCGTCTTAAAGTACAGCGCAACAACTTTAGAATTGGTGATCGTGCATTTGTGCTCCTAAACTTTGGAATCAATTACCGACTGTTCTGAAAAATGAATTAAATTTCGTAAGATTCAATTGCGATCTAAAAACATACTTGTTTCGTGGAGCTTACAATCTATAGATATTTGTACTGATTCTTTACTCAAGCTGCAGTAAACTGGCAACACACTCGAATTTGTTATTTTTCGATTTATGTTTTGTTATTTCTGTAATAACTGTGCGTATTTTTACCTCATATGCTTGTTAGTTGTTTCTATGCTGCTGCGTGACATATCTGCTATTGTGCACATAGCTTATCAGTATGACACGACTTCTGAGCAAAAGAACTGCTTTAACCAGGGTGTGCAATACAGAAATTTCCTCGCTCGCAATAATAGCGAGTGTTGGTTAAGAGGCGCTACCAAACGTAGGGCTCGCTAATGGAAAGAGGTTATTTTTGCACTTGCATGTATGCGAAGGTCTGCAAGCTCGGAAACATAATTCTCGCGCGCTAGGTTGTTGTTCATTCAGTCGATCGTTGTTGTCGCGAGCGGATGTGTTTTGCAAGGAGTAGCGTAGCCAAGGGGGAGGGGAGGGGGGCTACAGCCCCCCCATTTGGCATGTCAACCAAAATGCAGAATGAGAAAAACACTACGTTTTTAGCACTTTTGAGACTGTTTTATGCACTGGAGTGGACTAAATAGTGATTTAAAACATTTTTTGAAACATATATTCAAAAGAGGGGGGGGGCTAATTTGTCAAAAATAGAACCAACCAATAAATGAAAACTTTGAAAAATGGTCAAAAATAAGCAATCAAATTTGATCGCAAATGTAAAACTGCTAAACATAGGTGTCATCAACAAACGTACCATAAACTAAGAAATTGGGGGGGGGGTTATTCCGCATTAGTTAGTTCCCAATAATTTCTCTCGAATCTCTTTTCATTAGCCCCCCCCAATTATTTTTTTCTATAAACTGTATACAAAATAGATTACTCCGTGTGAGTTTTATTGAACTATTAGATTTTATTATTTACCAGCATCTAAATAGGAGAAGTAAAATTTTACCATTTGCCACCTCCCAAAAATAACCCATTTATGCAACCAGTTTAATCATGTTTGCACTGCCAATTTCTAAGCCACGTTTTAAAAGAATTATTTTTTAAACAAAATAGCCCTAAAATGAAGTTATTTTTGCAAAAAAACGCAAAATTCTCGAGCGCTGGGGGCTCCGCCTCCAGACCTCCCAAACAGCCTCCCCATTGCGAATTTCTGGCTACGCGCCTGTTTGCAAACAGCAGCTAAAACTAGCAAATACGTTAGCTCGAATAGCATAGGTTTTTTTCGCGCAGTTTTATGCAAGTTAAAGTAACAAATTTGAAGGAAACAATCCATCAGCAAAGCAATATGACCAAACTATCTGATCTAGAAAATAAACTTATTACAGTTCTAGAAGTCATTGCTTACCTTAATTCAAAATCTGATGGAATTGAAGAAAAACTAAACAAATTTGGGTCTAAAATCGATGAATTTGCGACTAGATTTGATGAATTTGGGTCTAAAATCGATGAATTTGCGACTAGATTTGATGAATTTGAGTCTACATTTGATGAATTTGAGGTCACTTTCAAAAAAAAAATGGTGGACATTGATAAAAAAATAAACCAAAATGTAATTAGAGCTGTTGAAGAAGTTACGGAAAAGTTATAGCAACAAATTTTAGTCGTTCAGACTAAGTCCGTAGACCAAAACAATCGTATTGATGAAATTTTTATTGGCCTTTCATACTTAAAATCAACCTTGCTAGAAGTTACCCCACTTAGTGGTAGAATGCAAACCCTTGAAACTGTTTTACAAGTCAGAGAAAACGATCAAATTCGGCTAGAGGCATACGACAAGAGATTGAATCGCTTGATTCACGGCCTAAGCGAGTCCGACAGAGCATGGGAAAGCAGAGAAGAAACTCATAAACTTTTGAACAACTTTTTGAGAGATGGATTGACAATTGACCCGCAAACCATAATTTTTATTGATTATCATCGTTTACATCCAAGACCCATTTTCAACGGCAGTGAAAAAAAAACTCGTCGAATAATAATCAAAGTCGCAAGCGTTTTTGATAAGCATACAATTCTAAAGTCAGCCAAAAACCTAAAGCAATTTAATTCCAGTCAAGCAGGTTTAAGTAAGAGTGTCTTTTCCCCGTATACCGATACTTAAATCACAGAGCACCTTCCCAAAATATTGTATCTCCATTAGAAGAAATTACATTCAATTTTTAAGGAAGGCTAAAAAAACAGTAAAACAATCAAAAATGATCTTTACAGCCTCTATGTAGACGGCAAAAGATATACTCCTCATTAGTGCATGTTACCGGTAAATCTGTAAATTTTTGTGATTCTTTCGCGATTGCTTTATGTATTCTAATGAGAATGTGGAGATTCATGAAGAATGCGTTCGCCAATTTTCGACCCCCTTGTAGGCATTTCGGTTCCGGGATTGAGAATTCTATGTTCAACGTGGGAATTTTGTAAAACTTTGTATCGCTTTTTTTCTTTTTTGTTTGCCAGTTTTGAGCAAATCAATCCTCATCTGCGAAAATTCGCGAACAAAAACAACGTTCTAATACTACGCGCTCGCTCGAAGTTCTAATAAGCAACTTTATGGTAAAGGTGCTTTTTTGCTAATTATTTTCGAAGTTACCTAATATCATGCAGTTAGTTCTTCTTTCTTCATTGCCTGCTTTACCATGAAGGTTGCGGGGGCAGCAGCTCAAGATTAAGCCACCACGCTTCACACTCTTCTATCAACTTTTAAACGTATTTTCCAAATTAGCAGAAAATAGTGACCACTACGCAGCGTTTAAGTCGACTGAAATGCAAAACAACTTGTTCAAATTATGTTACGAAACAACGTGACTAAACATGTACAAAGCTTCTTCCATAAGAGTTTCTTCATCTGGATGATAGTTATCTAACGGCCAGACAGTTGTAAGGTCCCACAAGTTTAAAAACAATACGTTTTTCATCTTATAAAACGTTTCTCGCAACAAACGGTTCAGTCTGTAAATGCTCCACTCATCAGCGTGTTCGACAACATTAAGACCGCGAACAATGAAACGAGTTTCGGGAAATGTTTTGTGATGCTCCTCAATTGCAGTTCTTATTCCTCTGTTCCGGTGAATGTAGAAACTTGGATGATGTTGATAAAAATGTGCTCCTACGTTGAAAATTACCAGTACATCCTGGCCACCGACTGGGATTCCCAAAATTGAGTCGCTTATGTAAGGCCGGGTATTTGGAGGGCCAGGGTTGCGTAATGGCGGCCCATGAGCTCTGTAGTACATGGTGATGTTGTAGGCTTGAGGTGGTTTGGTTCGAGCTATTTTGGGTTGCTGCCAAATTTTGTCATGATCAGGTCCTACTATAGGCATAAAAAGTTTTGATGAAACAAGCGTAAAAAATTGACGAATTGTTGAATCTCCGAAAAAGTACAGAACTTTGTTATTTAAGTAAATAGACAACGAAATTATTGAATTCAAAGAATGAGAGCAGAACAATGGATTCCATTTTCTGTTTTTGATGTACCCATTAACTCGGTTCGTGTTTGACATACTAGATTGAAACAAATCTGAGCATGGTAACAATGAAGAATGAGCCCGTACTGTGTTGCTACTAGGAGTAACGATAACTTTTTCCTTTGCCACTAATGTATGGCATCCATAATCAGAACAAATATCTTTGAAATTAAAGGGAAAAGTAGCATTTTGGCATAGAATGTTCTTAATTTTTGAACAGTTTTTGGACGCGGGTGCTTCACAAAACCACGGTTCATTGTTTCTTGGGTTGCTGTAATCACAAATCGGTTCATTGTTTGATCTAAAAGCAAATGAAATATTTGCTTGGAAAAAAAAACTCATTGCCTGGTTTTGAATGTATTTGTGTTGTCTAAAAGAAACAAATTACTATTTTTAAAATCTGAATCAACGGATGCTAAAGTTTATATAATTACATCACTAATTTTGCATATCGCTATTTAAGGAAAATACGTTCTGTGTAACCATAATAGCACCCATTTTTTGGTAAAGTGACTTCTGTAAATTAAAAACTTTTTTTACTCAGCAACTTCAGTTTTTCAGAAATACTTTGTGAATTCAATTTACTCAAGTTTAAGTTGGTGTAAAATGATGTGGTAGGGAAACCTGTCACTTTTCTAATTTTGAAAAAATTCATTCAAACGATTTTCTTGCCTGTTAGAAGCCAGCTGCACATTGCACGTCACAACTTCACCACTTTCAAGAGTAGCTTCATAACGTTTATCCCATGAGATCAGTTGCTCTGTTTTCATCACAATCTTTCTGATTGCTTCAACTGGATTTACCAGTGGTACATCCAATACCAGTCGCCCTTCTAACAAAAGCGGAGCCGTTGCTGTGTATGTTCCATCATAATTGTCGACAATTTTGCACGGAATCCCATCGGATGGTAGAAAACTGTTTTTGTTTATTAGACGAGCGCGGTAGTAATCTCCACCATACTGTTTTGGTCGTCGTTTCCCATTTTGTGATGTTATCGTTGCTTGAAAATCGTCTCCAAATTTATAACTGGTGCGATTGAAAGTTACCAAAGAGAAGCATGTAGACATTGTTTTATTTGAAGTTGGATTAAATCTGTCCAACTTTTGAAAATTCACCATCAGGTCAGGAAAATATGATTTCCAAGAATGCCATTCGATTTTTGATTGCTCATAGTTCACTACTTGCGGACGATTTCTCAGAGGCAATCCGTATTCATCTCTAAACAGCATTCCATAGAAAGGGGAATCCTTGTTGAAATTCTTTGGTGGTATTTTCTGTTTCATATTTGTTTCATCAAACACAGTGGCGTAACCAATACTTGATGATATTGCAATCCTATTTTGATTATTACCTTGCTGCGTTGCTACTTTTACATTACCTGTTGGCTTGATTTTTCTGTCGCCAGACTGTTTTGTTTTTACCAAGGTCATATTTTTAACATGTTTAGTTACATTTACCTTGTCAGTTTTACGCGCTTTTGATTTATCAGGGTTATGTGTTTCATTTCTATTAACATTTTTTTGCATTGACGTCTGATCCAACACTTGGACCTTTCCACCATCATCAGCTACAGTACCCTTGTTTCTCAGCATTAATGATGATGCTGCTGGAGCAGAAAATCTGTTTGCAAGATCTTGACTTCTTAATCTTAGGCTTCGCTCATCATTATATAGCAATATACATAATCCCAGAAGTATGACCAAAGTAACAGCGAATAAGTAACGAATGATTTTTATCATAGCTATCAAAAAAGGGTTAGCAGCTGTCGTCAGGTCAACGTTGCAAAATAATTCAGCAAAACAATAAGCTATAGATTCAAATGTGAAATAAACGAATGAAATAAAACGCCATCGAAAAGCTAAAGGCGTTTACGACGATCTTGATTGTATGATCTGGATTTAATCCCCCACCCTGATCCTTGGATGAAGCGCTTAAGGCTGAGTATTTCTGCCCTGGTGGCTCCGAACAAGCAGCAAACTTAACTAGGAAGTAGTAAACCGAAAATTTTGGAAAAACTTTCAACTCTTCCAAAGAAGAGCATCATCGTTTTTTTTTGTTTTTTTTTTGTGACTGGAGAACAAAAAATCATCAATCAATCCAATCAGGGGATTATTCATCTACTGTATTTTTTTGAATTCTTTTGTGACTAAGTTCAGGGCCAGATTTACCATATGGCATAGTGCACTGTGCCAGGATCCCCGTGCTTGGATGGCAAGACCTTTTTTGGGGGGGTCTTCACCTTTCTTTGCCAGAAAAATGCAGCGAAAATAGCAAAGGCGCTAGGGGACCCGCACAACGCAAATCCGGCCCTGACAAAGCTGCCTCATGATACGTAAATTGGGAAAATATGCTTATTTACGTGTTCTGTATTAAAAGTTTTAGCATCATTCAGCAATAAAATTTTTGTACGGTAGCCTAACAATTGCTGGAACACAAAATCATTATTGCTGTAAGTGCAATGGACTCCAGTTTATGCTTTTTTAGTCAATGCAAACAACTGCTTATTACAAATAAATCATTGGGACGGAATAGAAGCCCCCAGCAAAAAATTAGGGAATTCTCACTATATTGTATCATGTAGAGTCCGCTAAGTAAAGCAAAGGACATATTTGTAAAGTGTACACCCATTGCGGACTATAATTGCAGTATTCCCAGCAATACCAACCACCAGATTCAAATAATAGCATTTTTGTAATATATGCTATACATCTACTACAGAGGCAGAATCGATGGACCACAAGCTACGTCATAATTCATTGCAGATGCATTATTCATTTGTTGTTAACCGATCAGTGGTCGAGTGGATAGAACGTCTGCTACTTAACCAGTAAGTTTCAGTTCGATTCCCAGTCAGGTCAAACCAAAGACTATAAAAATTGCAATTCACAGGTTCCCTGCTTGACGTTCAGCAATCAAAGGGACAGTGTGAAGCCTCCACCGTGAGTGATGGACAGGGGGGCAGGTGGCAGCTTGACTCGAAGACCGAAAGGTCTTTTCACTGTCTCCTGGCGAAGGCAACTAAGTGAATAAAATGTAATTACAATAACCAGTTGGTAAAAAAAGAATTGATTACACTGTTACACACAGACTTTTCAGACAAATTGGTCTCTATTTTTTCTTAAATAATAATGCTCCGACAAGGGTTCTAAAGCTAATATCCTTAAAGACAAGATCCCCTGAGTCAGAAAAATACCAGAACACGATAACGAATCAGTATGAAACTAGCAGAAATTCTCTAAAAACAATAACCTATAGTACTAGAGATCCTTTTCGTGCAGTGGAGTGAAAAACAGCAAAAAAATGCAGAACTTTGCCACTTCCAATTAAACCGAACCAGTTTGACTGCAAACATGGCATCCCTATAATTCTGTATTATTCACCAAACATATCGTAATACTTGGCCGATCGTGTATCACATTACATTGCTTCAATTATTTTTATCTAACATTCGAAATAAACTATCTTCTTGTGTTACTGGTTGCATTTTTGGATAGGTACTTGCCAGTAGCGTACGCAGGATTTTCAAAAGGGGGGGCAGAAAATTCAAAAAATTTGAGAATAATGAAGACCAAAATGAAAATTTTTTAGCCCAAAACAAAGTCCGTTTTCCTGCCCATAATTAGATGAAGACCAAAAAAAAAGGTCTTCACTCAAATTACTCAAAACTTTGGTCCAGTTTTCTGCCAAAAAAACGCTTTGGCCATCGTTTCTGTGCTCAAACCTTCTGCCCAAGTTACAAAAGGGGAGGGCATGTCATAGGCGTAGCCAGGGGGGCCGAGGGAACCCGGGCCCTCTCAATCAAAATGCCATCAATGGAAAAATTTGTCAAAAAAGCCTTGCTACTTCATTTTCAGTTTCTTTTAACATCTTTGCGTACAATAGTACAGGCGTACAAGAGTAATTAACAATGAATAATATTGACGACCAGGGGGCCCGACGCACCCCCTTAATTCAATTTTTTCCTACCAATCTAAACGTACAACCAAGGTGAAATCAAAGGTTTGTTTCCTAAAAGTTGCTACCTCAGGTCCTCATCTAAACTTTTTATGAGCGTAATGCAATAACCATTGCCGTATTTGCCATATGGCTAGGTGCCAGGGCCCTGCCCCAAGATAGTAGTACTTTTTTTGGTCTTCATTTATATTTGCAGGAAGGTGTTGCAAAAATCGCCGAAGTGCCAGGGGTTCCGCGCAATGTAAATCCGGCCCGGGAATAACATGTTTATTAAGCGTAACCATCTATTGTACCATTTTTCAATAACGATTCACCTCCCCCTCGCCAGTTTTTACACACAAAATATTAAAAAAAAAAATAGCTTGGGAAAATGCTCATTGAACAAATCACTGAATTTCAATTGAAGAGGCCTGGGCTCTTTGGCCGTACATGTACTCCAATAACTGGTAAACTTCATGATTAAACAAAAATCTCTTTAAGAAAAATCTTCGAGTGGATTATTTACTGCTAAAGTATTGTAAAGGAGGCAATGTGCCTTACTTCCCCCTATGGAGCAAATCACTTACAATTAAAATTTTACTCCATAATGCAAGATTCTAAACGTGTTTTGAAATTTAATTACGACAGGAGGATTGAACATTAAATTTTTTCAATTGGCTTTGAAATATTAAAAATCTAGTTCGTTGAAATGGCTGTGTTATCGTGTGAAATGTGATTAAACAGAACTTAAATAGCTTTTTTTCCAACAACTTACAAAAATCGCCCAGCGGCTGGGGGCTTTGCCCCCAGAACCCCATAGCCACCGGAAGCTGGGGGCTCAGCCCCCAGACCCCCGTCTGTGAAGCGTTTGAGTACACTAGCTCACTCACACACTTCTCCTAAATTAGACATTTTACTTTTTAACTATTAGTTTTTGCCCTCTCCCGTTACCAAAATCCTGGTTAAATGCCATCAGGGTACGGTTTCAGATCTTCCATTCTGCAATATCTTTGCCCCACAAAAAGTTCCTTTTTTGAAAATTTCTGGCGACGTCATTGCATGTGACTTGTGGTTTGGGCCCACCCAATCAAAAATCTTGGCTACACCTATGAGCCATGCCACAATTTTGAATACTATTCCATGCTAGTTATACTATCCTGGTGACCCAAAGGGGGAGGGGCATGGCGCAATGGCCCCCCCTAAATACGCCCCTGGTACTTGCACTGTACTGTATCTTGAATTCCCCCAAATTCAACAACACACGGTGTCGATTTTATGAGTGAAACGCAGCAGCAGAGTCACTTATTTGAAGCAAGTAAATACCAATAAAAAATACGGTTTTACTCCGTTTTGAGGTCAAATTATTATGACGTCGAATAACAATTTTTTACAAATTTTACTAAAGATGCAACGATTGCAACTTATTAAAATTGTCCATTTTTATCAAAAATTTGCTTCAAAAGTTTCATTTGAATAGAGAAAAACTTATTGTGACGTTATCAAAGTCAAATTTGTGCCTAAATTAAAGACTGAGATTTATCACAGCAAATTATCATAAAACGTTTCAGTCAGATTTATTCTCAAACAACATCTGGTCGAGGACAAGGCATTAAAGCAAAATGTCCCATCACTTGGGTACGTTGTAGTAGCGTATATTTTGCGCCATACATCGCGCCATGTTACTTCTTTTATTATCTGAAAACCCTATAGGCCTATTGTGTGTATTTCACCATTAAAAGAAAAGTCATCGATAATTGCGCCCCTTTCCCCATTGAAAGTAGACCGGCAACAACGCATGCCGTCTCGATGGATGGAAATATATTACGGTGCAAACTGCATCGCTACGGACTGAAGGCCTTTTTTTGTTTTGCCATTACCTCAAAAATGGAAAATTTGCGCGTTCTCTGAGGTGGCTGGTGACCACCTTGTATAATTTTCGTGTTCTCTGATGGATGGTAAAAACTTTTTTGGTTTTCATATTCGTTTCAGAAGAAATCCTCCCCCCTACCTACACTACTGCATGGTTTATTGAATCTATTAAAAGCTGATTTACCAAAACTTGGGCACTTTTGAATTACACAGTATATGCTTATTAATGAGCCAAGTAATACCGTACGTTTGCAGCATCATCACTTTAAATTAGACATTTTATAAACCATTCAAAAAGCAAACTTATGGGCAATGTTAAAGTGCATTTTCACCAAAATCCATCAAGGCGTCACTACTTGAAGTTTCTGAAGTAAAGGAAGTTTTCCAACTTGGCAAATTACTCTTAGCGGCAATTAATATTTTCTTGTGCATTAATAATTTGCTCACTACTTTTTGAAATCCCGTACCTGTTTATAAGCGAAATCATTTTTTACTTGTGTGTATAAATCATTTTTTGTATAAATCATTTTTTACTTGTAGAAATATAAATGTATAAATGTATAGTGTATAAATCATTTTTTACTTGTAGAAATGAATGCCTATCTGTTTGTTTCTGTGCGTCTTATTCTTTTTTTCTCCTTTTCTTTTTTGATCAATTTTTTTTTCTAATTACCTAAATCAGAACAAAACCTTCCTTTCAGTGTCGAAATCCTACAGCCGAATTTTGTACTATTTTTAAGAGAAGGAGCAGACTCGGCGACCGTGTCGCTTGATTAAGCGACGTTCTTACTTTGGTCTTTCGCTTCTTCTCGTCATGCTAAATCGTGTCGTCTAATGTTTGCTGAATTAGCAATTTGTGTATTTGTTTTTGCTCGACAATCAAAGAATACTACTACTACTACTACTACTACTACACTAATTACTTCAAAACAAAAGGTTTCATATTCTGCTTCGAAACAACGTGACTAAACATATGTAAGGCTTCTTCCATAAGAGTTTCACTATTTGGATGGTAGTCATTTAACAGCCAGACAGTTGTTAGGTCCCACAAGTTCAAAAACATTACATTTTTGATGTTGCAAAAGGTTTCTCGCAACAAACGGTTCAGTCTGTAAATGCTCCACTCATCAGCGTGTTGGACAACATTGAGACCGCGAACAATAAAACGAGTTTCAGGAAATGTTTTGTGATGTTTCTCAATCGCAACTCTTATTCCTCTGATCCGGTGAATGTAGAAACTTGGATGATGTTGATAAAAATGTGCTCCTACGTTGAAAATTACCAGTACATCCTGGCCACCGACTGGGATTCCCAAAATTGAGTCACTTATGTAAGGCCGGGTATTTGGAGGGCCAGGGTTGCGTAATGGCGGCCCATGAGCTCTGTAGTACATGGTTACGTTGTAGGCTTGACGTGGGTTAGTTCGAGCTATTTTGGGTTGTTGCCAAATTTTGCTGCTGTCAGGTCCTTTTATTGTCATGCCAAGTTTTGATGAAACAAGCATAAAAAATTGGCGAATTGTAGAATCTCCGAAAAAGTACAGAACTTTGTTATTTAAGTGAGAATGTAATGGAACTATAGAATTTAAAGATCGAGAACATAATATTGCATTCCATTTTCTGTTTTTGATGTACCCAATTACTTGATTTTGATTCGTTGCATTTTTATATTGAAACAAATCTGAGCATGGCAACAAAGAAGAACGAGCCTGTGCAGTGTTGTTACCACTAATCACAGTTACAGTTTCATTTGCCACTAATGTTTGGCATCCATAATCAGAGCAAATATCATCAAAATTAAAAGAAAAGCTAACGTTCTTATGGCATAAAATGCTACTAATTTTTGAACATTTTTTAGACGCGGGTGCTTCGCAAAACCATGGTTCATTGTTTCTTGGGTTGCTGTAATCACAAACCGGTCCATTGTTTGATCTGCAAGCAAATGAAATAAATGGAGTATAAATTTTACTACGTGGAATTTTTTGCAATCAAATTAAGGAAAAAAAGCAAATCTTCCATCAAACTTTTAAAGTTGTGCTATTGGATTCATTTAATGTTACTCAGCGTTTTTTCAAAAAAGTTTCAAAGCATTCTAGGTCAAAGACGTTATTGTAGTTTATTGTCCTCTCTAACTTGTCAAGCGTTCTGATAAATATACAGTATCATTAATTTCGAGATAACATTTTAGACTTCAAACATTTTCCTGATCAAAACATATTGCAGTTTGTAACGATAAATTGAAAACCTTAAGAGCAAAATGGTGACGTTTTCTAAACCCTTTTGATGTCATTCAACTTTTTGGGATTAGGAAGATGTTTTAAAATCTCCATTGACGTAATAAACAAAGACATATCAAACCCAAAAAGCTTAGTTTATAGTAGCAAGCCTGAGAGTAACAAAGCTTGATATTTGGTACGGTTTGATAGTCAGGTGAAAGCTATCATCTTTCTAATTTTTACAAAAGTTGAGTATGACGTTTAACCCAACCAACGTTATTTTTTTGCCAGAAGTCTTTTAGGAAAAAAAAACAAGGCTTTATTTTACCAAAATCTATTTAACGATTTTCTTGCCTGTTAGAAGCCAACCGCACGTTGCACGTCACAACTTCACCACTTTCAAGAGTGGCCACAAATCGCATTTTCCACGTGATCAGTTGCTCTGTTTTCACCACAATTTCTCTGATTGCTTCAACTGAATTCACTAGTTGCACTTCCAAGATCAGTGGCCCTTCTAATAAAAGTGGAGCAGAAACTGTGTACGTTCCATCACAATTGTCAACAACCTTGCAAGGAATCCCATCAATTGCTCCATTATTTCTTTTTCGAATGAGACGAACGCGATAGTAATCTCCACCAAACTGTTTTGGCCTTTGTTCCTCATCTTGTGATGTTATGGTTGCTTGAAACTCCTCACCAAGTGTATAATTGGTGCGGTCAAAACTCACCGAAGCAAAACGAGTAGACATTGTTTTATTTAAAGTTGGGTTAAATTTGTCCAATTTTTGAAAATTCACCAACAGGTCAGGAAAAAATGATTTCCAAGAATGCCATTCGATTTTTGATTGCTCATAGTTCACTACTTGCGGGCGACTCTTTAGAGGCAATCCATATTCGTCTCTAAACAACATTCCATAGAAAGGTGAATCCTTATTGAAAACCTCTGGAGATATTTTTTGCTTCAAATTGACTTCATCAAAAACTTTTGATTCACTAACATGTGCTGCTATTGCAACTGAATCTCGATTATCAGGATTCTCAGACATTCGTTTTGTATCATCTCTTCCAGTATTGAGCAGGACTTCTTGATCACCAGTATGGTCTGTCACTGTTAGAGTCACATTTTTAACTTGTTTTCCCGAATTTGCAATGTCAGTTTTTTGCATTTGTGCTTCGTCAGCTTTCTGTGGTACTTTGTTATTATTATTATTAAGCGTTGACGTCGTAGTCACCTCTTTACCATCTTTAGCAGATATATAATTAGAATACCTCGGTACCAATGAGGATGTTAATGAAGCAGAATACGTATTTGTCAAATCTTGAATTCCGACACCTATGCTTTGCTCATTGTTTAAGAGTATAATAAATGATCCTACAAATACAATCAAAGCCACAGCGAATACGTAATGAAAAATTTTCATCTTAGTTATTTAACATAATAACTTGTAGTTTACCTGTTTTAATCAAATTAACTAAATAAAATAATAAAATAAAGCAATTAGGTTAAGATTAAACATGATATTTTTTAGGATAAAACTGCTTTGATTTTATTCTAACTTTGCACTGTCCGTAATAAGTAGGCCTAAAAAAAATAGCAGACTTACCTGGGCTGAAGACGATTTTTTGCCATTCTAAAGCGCAGTAATCTTATAGTAAAAGTAAGTAATGGCATAAAGTACTGTGCAAAGTTTACGACATTAATTTTATCGGCAGTTGGTAACTAAATATTGTGACCCTTTTAACTAGTCTCAGCGGTCGCAACGAAAAAACGAAAAACACACTGGTAAAAGTGATCACTGGTTGAGTTGGTAGAGCATCTGCTATTAAATTGGTAGAATCAGGTTTGATTTCTGGTCGGGTCAAACGAAATACTATAAAAGTTGGTACTCACAGCTGTCCTGCTTGACGTTCAGCATTAAAAGGAATAGTGTGAAGCCTCCAGCTGTGTGTTGTAGACAGATGGAAAGGTGGCAGCTTGACTTGAAAGACCGAAAGGTTCCTTCACTGTCCCCTGGCCAAGGCAAGTTGGTGAGCAAACATGTAATTACGATGTTCAACTCGCAACAGCCGAGGCATAAGCAGAGATTTTGGGAGAGATTGGGATGGATCGGACATAAGTGCGTGCCCTTCTCTGCAGCGCAAAAAGATTGAACGAAAAACATTTCAGCGAAAATATTAAAGCCAAGAATAAAAAAATAAGAGCAAATTAGAGAGCATTGCAACAGAGCGAAATGAACAATACAGCGTAGGTGCATTGAAAATATACTGAGCGTTTAGTGTTGCTGCCACTCATGGCTCCTTTGCAGGCCTTAACTTTTCAACGCAAGTTGATTATTGTTTTGTTAGTTTTGGTCTTATCTTTGCCTTGCAACTATACCTCGCAACTAAACTTTCAAAACTAACCACAAGTATGCAGCACAAACTCCTACTTTTCTTTCAAAACGCAGAACTCACCGCAATCACTTCATACCATAGGTGGGCAAGTTAATGCAAAAAGTTAGCTTCGTTAACCACTAGTGCGTAAGCAAACTTCATACCTCCGTTAAAGTCAATTCGTTATTTTCAGCGTTAATTAACAGAAGTTAATGAAGTCCCGAAATTAACTAGTTAATGAAAAAGTTTGCTTCCTTATTAACGGATTAACAAATTTGTGCCCACCTATGCCTTAAACAGATACCTTGTAAACTGCTATAACTCGACCACTTCAACAACGCATTGCCCTGTGCCAGCACCAAAGCGAAAAAGGTATAGAGACGCAACGAAACCTGAAAAAAAAATACAACTTGGCACGGTTACTTGTTTGCATTAAGAAATTGAAGGATTGCATACGAGATTGTTCAATTGATTAAACAAATTAAAGAAATATTAGTGTGTTTGGCACCATTATGAGTTTGCTCTACTGTTTTGCGCAATTATTGCGGTCGCTCTATTGTTTGTTGCTCTGATATCGTTTGCTATAGCGTTTGAAAGCAGACATTGGTTATGTGCTGTAGATTTAGGGGTTGAAGCCTTCAGCCACCGCAGGTCAATATGGCAGTCTGTGGGTCAGACCCGGCGCCACGGGGGGGCATACCAGGGCCGTGTCCCCCCAACTGGCTGCTTGTGCCCCCCCCAAACGAAAATTGTGCCCCCCTCAAGCAAGGACTGTCCCCAAAGAAATGAACAGGCTCGGGGCTTCTGGAGCGCAAATCGAGGCCCAAATTAGTGTTTTTTTGGACTAACACCGGATTTTGTGACGTTTTTGGGATGAAGACCTTTTTTTTGGAGATCACCTACCTTCGGCCGAAAAAACCGCTTGCAATTCCATTTACGGCTGGAAAATCCCTTGAAATTTCAGTGAAGACCTTTTTTTTTAATTTTTCGGTCGGAAAAACCTCTTGAATTTCCGATTTCAGCCGAAAAATCCCTTGCAATTTTTGCTCCTCACCTGGTTCATTTGATCCAGAGTGGGATCAATTTCTCGTGCCACCGTGCCTCTCTCGAATTCACATAAAATAAACTTCTCTGCCCCCCCAAAATTTATTTCTGCCCCCCCCAGTTACGCTATCCCGGCGCCGGGCCTGCTGTGGGTTAAATTTCGAGTTGCCAAATCACTGAGGTCTTGAAGCGGCGCTTCCAGCGTTGAGTGATTTTTATGATTTTTGAACAAAAATTGCTGGAATTCAATTTTATTACCAGCTTTGTTCAAATTTCTGTTTAGAAGACGTGTCTTACGGACGTTTGGAGGTCAGACCTGTTTAGAGCACACAAAATAAGCTCAAAAACTACTGGGAGACTCAAGCTATTTGAATAGCCATCTCTTCTTAAATTACTATATATGAGATTAAGGAAAGGGAAGGAAATAGCTCTTATTGTTAATTCATTGGCAACAGGCAAGGCAACAATGCTAAGTATTATCAGCACTGGCAAAATGGAAAACATCCACTATAATAATTGCTTGTGACGTGGCTTCTGCATTCCAGCTTACAAGCCTTCTTTGCACTACGTCATGACCCAACGCAATGTCACCTCACTTAATTAGACAATCCCAATCAATTCAAGCTTTCGTTACTTTCTGTACTACGCTGAAGAGTGAACAAGTTGACGGGGACCCATCTCCGCGTCATTCCGCCCGTGCAACACAGCTCTCTTCGAAAAAATGTCGCAGCGATGGCAAGCCGTTGCCAACACGGAGCCCAATTTGACCGGCCCAAGATTTGAACCTCAGACCTTATGCTCCGAAAACGAACGCGTTATTTCTAGACTAACTTTCTACAGAATCATCATCATAACTGCGGAAATTTTCAACCTATTCTCTTTCTCTTATACAAATGCTACCGAGCAATTGTTTGAATCTATTTATTATATCAGGCTTTATAGTATCACTATAATAATGCAAAATTTCAGCAATGAATTTTTCGGTCCCTTTTTCTTGTCAAGTAATCTTACTCCACGCTCTAAACACAACTTCAGTAACTATTCTAGGTATCTCTTATCCAAAGTTTTCGGAACTGGACAGCGCAGTTTTGAACTGCTACCTCTCATCAGCAACTCTTAAAACTGTTGGCTGAGGTGATCTAATCCACGCAAGTGTTACAAACAACTCAAAACTTTGTAGAACATTACAAATTTCTGCTTTATGATTTCTTACCAACAGATAAAAATTCATTTGATAGTCTCTTTTTTTAATGAGTAAATTTTAAAGTAAAAAAAACACAACCCAAAATAAAATGAGCACTATTCTCTCGCTATCATCTTATGCTTCACATATTCATTCATTAATGCATATATGAACCAAGTACTTTTTGCGTCTGTTTCACCGATAGGTACAGTATTAGACACTTTGGAAAGCTATTTATTATAATAAGAAGTCGTAAAATAGTGTGGTAACAATGGCGTAATAAGGAGGCATCTGCATCCGTGTCTCTTTATTTAGATCATTATTTAGATTACTTTATATAATGCAAACCTGTTAATATTCTTTTCATACGTTTTACTTTGTAATTACGTGGTCTTCATCTTTTTCAACTGTTGAAAAGTTTGGACAAAGTGACTTATACCTCGCCGCAAAAAAACATCTAACAGAATTCAAAATCAAATGCCTAAAAGTGGCAGACTAAAAAAGAGTGGATGCTGTATAATTTGAGTGCTTATTGCACAATCCTTGTTTTGATACTCTTTTTGATATACATATTTTTGCTCTACGATTGTGAAACAACTTTTTTGGTTTACTGAAAATCTAGTTTTGGCGTTATGAGTGAAGCTTTCACGGTCTTGGTCTTTTCACAAGCTTATGGCAAGTGTTGCTGCAAACTTGTGCGTAGCATCATCAAAACAAAAGCTGCAAATTTTAAAGCTTTCCTAGCTTCGCCGCGAATCTCACTGCCCACTGGGGAGCTTAGACCTTTTCTCAGACTCTTTAGCTGATTTTCTGATCATAAAACAAAATCAGGGCTTCTGATAAATTGCATTAAGATTGCATAATTTTTCTTTACAATTCGTTCGCTTTGACATTCATTGATAACAGAATATGTAGCACTCACACGTTATTGAAGCTAAATGCAGTAAATTATTGTAGAAGTTTTTGTTATTACGCATCTCTTTCATGCAACACTTCTAACTTGTTGCGCTGCAAAAAAAATTGAAAATTATTATTTGCTGTAGGCATGCCATATTATCTACCTTCCCTAAAAAAATTCCTGTTTGTGCTCTTGTGCAGTAACAATGACAACATTAGACAGTTGCTTCCGCTGATAACGTAATTTGCAGGTGCTGGGTTTCAGTTAACACTTCTCACAATTTCCTGATGTTCTTGGTCAAACAAAAGTATTATAAGTGACATGAATATGTCATTAAGATGCAAAACAATAAACATCAAAAAAAGATGATGAAACAAGTGAGCTTAAGGCTTTAATCGAAAATCAGCATTTTTTCCAGCAGTTACTAATTACAACAAGATTAATTAATTTCATCACTCAGTAACCAGCATGAAGTCGAAATTAATGAGCATTCGTTTGAGAAGGCGACAGGGAAGTTGCGATCGGACACGCGATCGTCGAGTCAAGCATCCACCCTCTTAGTCATCAAAGCAATTCATGCCAGTAGCATTGATAGTTTTTTCGAACAAGCAGCATTATAGTGGATAAAAATCCCAAGAAATCCACAAGAACATTGCATCACTGGAAACTCCTACGCAAGTGCAGATTTCTCCTAACATGAAGTAGCTACTGCAATTAATGGAAAGCGTGAGGATCATCCAATAGTCAGCGTCTGACATGGTCCAGTGACGGGAGGAAAATATGCAGTTACAACAGCAATAACAACAATCTACTAGCAGCTGTAGTAGTATTTCAAACGGATTGAGGGGGCACGTTATAGTTCATACGTCTTCTATCCCACGCCTACGACACTTTTGTAGCGTTTGGTGCTTGGCATGTTCATATAATCTGTCACCAATATAGCTAGCTACGAAACTCTTACTTCCCTTCCTTTACATACAGTACGGCCAGGAAATATGGCTATTAAAATAGCTCAATCGTGCCCTCTAGTTGTTGCTTTTTGCATATTACGATGAATTTACACAGTATCCGTTATTTTTAGTCCGTTTTTTTACGTTTTTTATTTTCCATTATAGAGTATGCGCTTTTTCGTCCGCATTTTTATAAGTCCATTTACGCACTAAGTAGACTGTCACATATTGATCAAAGTTTTATCCAAAAAATTTTGTTTACACACAATGAGAGCGATATTTTAAAATAGGTCTGTACCACTTCACAAAAAAAATTTTGGAAAACTTGACCAGTAAGTGACAGTCTGGTTAGTGCGGATATGGACATATAAAAATGCGGATGAAAAATAATATACATTTTTATGGAGAAGAATAAAACGTAAAAACGCGGACATAAGTAGACGACAAACGGATACTATGTAAATCCACTTTTATGTGTATGATTTGCGCTGCTAAAAGACATGTCTTTTAAACCGAAATTGAAACAAAAATGTTTTGAAATTACGCTATTTTTGCAAAAAAAAAAAAAAAAACGTAAAAATTTCAAAGTCTTTGCCTTCGGCTACTGGGGACTTCACCTCCATACCTCCATTGACTACGGCGGCTGTGGGCTCCAGCTTCCCCATTCTGTGATATATCTTCTGATCCATGATCCTTCTCCCTTTTTGCAATTTCTGCCTACGACACTATAGGATGGACTAAAGCATAATAGAGTAGTAGTAACAAGAGATGACAGTTTAAGAAAAAAATTGTTTTATTTTGTGAAGTATTTTCCTACAACAACTGAACAAGACACGTTTTTCCTTCATTACTTTAATTAATTTTGTTTATAAAACTTAATTTTGTTGTCAGTTATAACTCCTAGGCATTTGGAGCTACTAACTTAATTTACCAGGGTTCCGTTACTAGATAGCTTTAGATGAGAGATTGGCACTCTGTAGTTTGTAGGAGAAATGGTTTACTAGTGGTACAAAAAAGAAAAATAATCAAAGAGTATCAAGCTCGACAAACAAAAAAATTGAAATGCGTTTCGCTCATATGCATTTGCTAATTTGAAGATAATGTTTTTGGCGACCTGCTGTCTTGTTTTTGTTCCTTTTCTACGTTGCCTGTTCAATGACCTGACAGCAAACAATAACTGTTGACAGTGAGTTTATACGCTACGTAGAAGAGGAATAAAAATTCAGGTTATCAAGCATACAAACTGCTACTATCATAGTTAATGACGATGTTCAAGGCATAAATTTTCGGTTATTTATTTGCTTAGATATTAGATGCTTTATAGTCCAATGCATTAGTGTTTTAAATTGCGAAAGAAATATTGACATTCTAGTCACAAGTAAGCACTGAATGATGAGATACACATACGCCATAAAATTATAGATCGTTTGAGTAAGCACATTGCTCGTAGCTTTATTGTAGTAAAACGGGCTCGCAGATAAGAAATACAAGAGTTGTACTCTCATCCTTTGCAATGTCGACACCGCAAAATTGAATATCGATACAATATTAACTAACCGATTATTGGCTACTGAGACAGTAAAATTAAGTTTCACAGCAGAGGTGGCCGGATCCACATATTAAAAGATCCGCAACCGATCCGGAACCAATAAGAAAAGATCCGCATCCGATCCGGATCCTAAACCTTTTAAATTTTGAGATCCAGATCCGATCCGGATCCACCAGAATGCAACTACACTTTAAACATTTTAATGAATATTTTGACAAACATCAACAATGAGTTTGAGGTTATCAGCAGAATCAGACCCGGATCCGACCCGGGTCCGTATCTTCTAATAAAACCGGATCCCGATCCCAACCGGATCCGAAAAAAACGATAAGATCCGGGTCCGATCCGAATTGGTTGCCACCACTGTTTCATTGAAATACTGCAATGTTGCCGATATTCAGCTTTGTTAGTAGTTCGAAAAATGCCCCCGTTCAGCAGTGTCGTAATTGTAACATTGTTATTATTATTACTTATTTATCAAGTTGCCTTGTCCAGGGGACGGCGAAGAGACTGTTCGGTTTTCGAGTCAAGCCGGTATTTGCCTACACACGGTGTAGACTTCACATTGTCCTTTTTGTTGCTGAACGTCAAGCAGAGAAGCTGTGACTACCAATTTTTGTTGTCTTTGTTTGACCCGAGCGGGACTAAAACTCAAGTCTACCGTCTCAGTAGCAGACTTTCTATCTTTTCGACCATTGCCGTATACAATCTAGCAACTTTTATAGCGCTACAGGTTTCCAACAATTTTTGCTGGCCTGCAGTACTGTACCAAGAGAATTATTTATGAAGTCAGATTTTCGACAAAATTCATCCTACTGAACCATTTTATAGAACAATTTGTGACCTGGTTCGTTGGCAACTGATGCTGGCCATAGGTTCAACCGCCTCGAAAAATGATATGTTCTGCCTGGAGATGATAGTCCTCTGCTTGGAAAACTTTTTACTTCGCGCAACTGCAGCTGTAAAGGGCACAGAGTTGTAAACGGGCCGACTAGTTCAGGCCCGAACCCGGCCCGAACCCGAAAATATAAGCCCGAACCCGGCCCGAACCCGAAAACTAATTTGAAGCCCAAATCATGCACAAAAAAACCCGAAAGTTAAGTTAGGTCTGAAAAATTTAACAATGTTGCCAAATTATTTTGAGTATATTTTTGTGCACCCAAGACAAAAAGTACGTCTCAGGCCCGAAATAAGTTCGAAATTTTTGTCAATTTCAGGCCCGAACCCGACCCGAAAATACCGGCCCGACTTACAACTCTGAAAGGGCAATAACAGATATGTTAACCCTGCCTGAATTTGCTGAACCCCGCCTGCACAACACGTCTGCCTACGGTCATGGTGCTGGTTGAACTTTGACCGTTGAAAGAAGACAGAAGGGAATATCTACAGGGGCATCTAAATTAAGTTAATGTTATGCAATACTATTTAGATTGTTTTTCAAAATTGCCAAGCCCTTCAACCCTGCAATTTCAAGGGGAAAAAATATCAGAAGAAGTAAAGAAATAAATGAACAACCCATGAGTATGGAACCACTCACACTGAATAAGATGTGTAGAATATCTCCTACAATGTCAACAATATGTAGACAAATGAGTGGTGCAAAACTGGTCTCCGACCTCAGCAATTTAGTTTTACCCCTTCCACCTCTCCCCATGCTGGATATGATTTGTCAAGAAAGGCATGGGTCACTTTAAATCGCCTACGCACTGGCATAGGTAAATGCAATTTGCTTATGTCTGGGTGTGGTTTTCATAATTTCATGGCATGCCCCTGTGGTGCAGCAGAACAAACCATCAACCACTGCACCAAACACTGACTGCAGAACAACTGGAAAGAATGTAATTGTTAAGCGGACGATATCCTGGTTGATGCACTTTTTACAGAATCAACGACAGCGCGTCCAAAGCCAGAAGAACTCAAGGGGTGCTTGCTGCTTATTTGATTTATTTGGTTTTGGTCTACACATTATTATTTAGATTATATTTATGTAAACTCCATTACTCTCATTAACTAAACCTTCCAAAGACATTCTTTTTAAATACAATGTGCTTATTTCAACTTTAGTGCAACATTGTTAACTTAGTGGGCAACACTGCCATCAATTATCGCGTGTGTGCCATTGCGACTCCTCGCTTATTAGTCTAATCCGCGGTTTGTTACAAAGGCATAGATGGTCATTTTGTCGGTGTTTTCCCTTGAAATTTTAGGCCGCAATGCTTGGCAGCAACCAAAGATGCGTTACGATTACACACACGCTAATTAACTTCTGTGTTGCCAACTAAAATTGTCAATGTTGTGCTAAACTTAAGTGAAACGACTTCGTATTAAAAGAAAAATATGTCTTGGGACGTAATCCGCTTCGCAAAAAGGGCCATGTGTTTGTTTTTTGTCGCTTTTATTCGGTTAATTTCGAAAGTGTAGTGTAAAATAGATCTCTCCAACAGAATACAACGGCTGGGATCGCCGTAGGAAAATGCAAAAGTCAAATGCTTCAGTAAAACAATCCGTTTAAAGTAGGGTTACGGTGGATGACTCAGTTTAAGAGAGTTAAATATTTTTCTTAAAAAAATTCACACACAACTGACTTAATCTATATAATACGCGTCCCGAGCAAGCGAGAGCCTTAGGCGTGTGACCTCAAATATGAGTCCATACTTAAAAGTTTTGCTCTTTAACTCCCAAGGCTTTCGTTAGGTGATGACTCTTATGAAATGACCTGGCTTCACATAATACTTTAGCGCCAAAATGTTTAAGTGATTAAAACCAATCAATTGGTCATATTTACTGTACAGTACGCTAAAGCATTAAAACCTAAAACTAAGTCCTAACAATAACTTCAAAGCCCACAATATAGACATGATTTTGCTGTATATAGCATTTGTTTCGAGAAAGCAATGTTTAATCGGTATGCATAATGCTAATTTTGTTAGGATTATGTGAATAATAGTCATTATTAATCATATTGGCATTATTATTTCTCTGCAAAAGAGGAAGGATTTGGAAAATGTTTATACAAATTTAAGGTCGAGTTTTAATTTGACATAAACAAAATTAGTCGTCTATCTCGAAATTTTTGTGTTTGTTTATGTATATTTGTCTTTCGCTTTAGTCTAAAAAAGCTTTGGTTCATAAAATATTTATTCCCACTCATAAAAAAGTTTGAAAGTTTATTTTGCAAAAATATGTGTGCGAATTTATTCCGAATTACATATAATGTCTTTTGCTCTCTTTCTGCTCTTGATTGACACCAAAAAAGACAATTTCATGGAAGTTCATCGTCACTGACGATGCTTTAGATTCAAACTCAAAACGTTTAAAAATGACGTTCATTGCTAAATTGCAGCATAAATTTATATAGCTGGAGGTCAACACGTGGTCAATACTTTCATTTAAAAAATTTGGCCAACCGGTGGTGGAGCTTGTCATACTTTAAATTGCAAAACTAAACCTTCAAAAAAATCAAAATGCTTCTCTTTTGCAATTTTTAGGGAGTTCTGATCCAACAAATTTCATAATAACATTATTTCTAGGTTCAAATAACGATTGCACGATTTATCCTTTTTGGTTTTCAAGTAACTAAACATAATTTTCCGGATCTTTGTAGGGTGCAGCAATTTCAACAGCTTTAGGCTAACCACAAAACTATTATGCTGAAGTTATTTTTTGGAGTTCATAGCAATATAAGAGAAAAAAAATTCAAGAAGGCATGTAGAACTAGCTAGCGAGGACTAAAAAAGTGTGAAATTTTTAATTAAATGAAGTACCAGTATAGGACTAAAACGTAGATTATGGTTTTGAATTTATGTCAAAAACTGTCAGAATTCTTTTTTGTTTTGCAACAAACTGAAATGAAAAATGCATAAACGTGGAGCAGCTGAAATGATAATACCTTTGCGTAATAGTTGTCTTGTCGAGAGAAACAAGACATATATCTTTCTGAACTAATCTAGAAACTTTGACTCAGCATCTTCTTTCAGACCTGACCCACGCGGCAATGTTGTACGTCGAAAAAAAGCGACTGTCAAATCAGCTACTTCTTAGGGTTAAGGTTCAAGTGTGGGTTTTTAGGCTAAGGAATAGAGGTAGAGAGAGGAGTTGAATCAAGGATATGAGCGCTTTCATACGAGTTTAAAACTGAGCGCGTTCAAATCAAATCTTTTATTATACTCGTTGTGTTACGCCGAAGCGTGTAACGAGTTTGCGGGGCCCATCTCCTCGTCATTGCGCCAGGGCAAAATAGCTCCTTTCGAAGAAATGTCGCAGCCGTGGCGAGCCGTTGGCAACACCGTGTCCAATTTGACCGGCCCGAGATCCAAATACCCCAGACCTCCCTCTCCAGAGACGAACGCGTTACCGCTCGACCAATCCATTAATGCAAATCAAAATACAGTAAAACAAACTACACTTATTGTGAAGAAGGTAGTTTAACAATTTGGAAAAGCAAGTTATTTCAAAAATTAAAGAATTAAAGATTAAATAAAAAATTGAAAATCCCTACTATTTCTCGGCCTTTTTCAGTTTATTTGCAATTTTATTCTCGACGTAAAAGTTTTTCTTTTTCATGTTTCTACTGAAAAGTCGAAAATAACTTTCAATGTCAAATATTCAAAGTATTTTGGCGTGAAACTCAATTATACTTTGATTAAGAAACTTTACCGCAAGACGGATCGTAAGCAGTTTTGATACGTATTACACTTTTGGCGAAGAGTTTCCATCGCAAAAAGATGTTATCTTATTTTCAAGGTACGCAACCATTGCCAATCTAATTGTCTCAAAAAACTGTCGTTTTTAGAAAAAAATTAGTATGGATCTCTTATGTAGAAAAAATAATTAAATGCGTATTGTGCTTCTTTACTTAGAAAATTGTGACAGCTAAAAATAAAACAACTTTTCAATTTTTATAACAGAAGTTTTGGAACCCTATATCCTCCGATTAAAATCCGAAATAGCCAAATTAATCATAACTCCGGAGAAAGAGGGAAATGCAAAAACCTTTGATAAAACAAAAAAAGCTTAGAAGTACAGAATAATTAGACATTACGCTAAAATCCAAATTTGCTCAGCTAATCGTTACAAAACCAGATAACTGATGGGACTCAAACTCACACCAACAAAAAAACATTCTAAACCAGCTCTAGATGTGCCCAGACTTCTAGAAGTGCGGTCCGAATTGGCTGAAACGCACAGAGAAACGGGGCGAAACCAACGATTAATATAGTTGAAAACCAAAAAAAAAAGTCTTCGCCAGAATCAGATATACTTTTTCGGCAGAAATGATTGTAAGGACCAAACAAAAAATAAAAAAAAAGATCTTCGCCAGAAATTGGTATCGTTTATGCTGGAAATTAGGATCAAGTCCAAAAAAATCCAATCGTTGTTATTATAAATTCACCCCAAAATAACTTAAGTTTTTGAGCTCCCTCGCGGGCCGTACTTTGGGCACAACCACTCTAAACAAATGCGTGGTTTTGAGTGCGAGGCAATCCCATACCTCAAAACAGGTATTAGAACACTCCGCAACCGTAGTTCTGCTCTGCTACAAGCATGATGAAATGCTGCTAATTTATTCGCGGCTACCGCGTCACGATTGACATCTGACAAGCCTTGAGCAACGTGACACTAAATGCAGTTCGCTTTACATAAAATAGCGCAATACAGAAACTACCCTGTAAAGCAATCAGGTGGGCAACAGCCAGGAGCCTTTTAAGATGGAAAAAGCCTGTGCCTAAAACTCGTTGAAAAGGCCTTGGTATTTATGTGTAACTAACCGCTTAATGGCTTGTTATGCTGTAATTGTCGTGGAGGTATTAAAGTTAGCTGCAATAAATACCAAAGGCAGGCTAATCATGATTTGTCTGAAGCTTACTATTGTCTTTTTTTTTCAAGAAACAGAAAAAAATTATTTTCATGGCTCAGACTTGAAGGTGCATTAATAAATAATGAAATTTTGGCATTTTGTATATTTTATGCAACCTTAACAAACCCGAGTTTTGCACACAGTTCTTCGTGTCTTTTTGAATGACATCATGACTTGAAAATATTATCGAAAATTAAAAAATGCAAACAGAGCGAATGCCATAAATTAAAAGAGGGGCTTGTAATCATCGTTCTGATTTCTTTTAGGAGAAGTTAAAATCATTAATTTTTTTTATGCTTCACACAGAAAACTATAATTACTATTTTGGTTTTGCGAAAACGTGTTCGTCAATTGTAAAAAACGGCACTCCGTATCATTTAACTTGCTTTGTTTATGAAGAAACGAAGTAAGACTGATTTTTTAGAAAGACCAAAACAACAACATTGCATAGCTCGTACTACCGGTAGCTCAAATAAAATAATAATTTGTAGCACGTGTGGAGTAAACCCAGTTTCTTTTACAAATTCGTTGGAATAAAAGGCTAAAGCCTTCTAATTTCGTAACTACCACTTTAACCTATATCTGCAAAACAACAAAAACTGTCTAGCTTGATTTAACATTTTTTTGTGTTTGGGACTATTAAGTTATTGCAAAAGTAACCAGTGAAAAAAAACACCAAAAAATATCTTCATACAAACAAATCTAATGTTTCAAAGCATTTATGATAGTTTTGTAATAAGGATAAGTCACTAATCCATGATTCAGCGTTTAGCCTTGCTATCTGTATCTGGCTTTCAGGACCGGTTTCGGTCGTGAACCGTGACATTAATATTTAGTCCATTAATCATCGCTTTGAATGTTTGTCGATGATGTCTCGGAGTGGGTGTGTCTTGGGCAGCGCCGTTGCTACGGGGGGGCCTCGGAGCCGTGTCCCCCTCATGGCTGCTTGTGCCCCCCCCCCCCCCCCCCCCCATTCAGGTTTACTCAAAACACAGTTTTTAGAACATCACTCAATGACAAGACAACACACAATGATGGAAAAAGGAATAATTACGTTCAAACAAGATTCTCCTTTGACGTTTTCTCGATTCTTTGCAAAATTGCTGGCAACCAACTGCTGTGTCACATAAATCTGACGCAATATTCAGTCTGATTAACACACCTTTACGGATGTGTCGCGAAAGAGAGATGTAAGCCTGCAGAATTATTACTGCTGGTACTTCGTTAGTAATCATGACACGAAAACAATGCGTGATACATTTTTTTCAAACACCAGCTGTTTTGATTTTTAGAGCTCACTCAAGGTTTTGAGGTCGCTGTCAGTGGCGCAACCAGGGTGAATAGGCTTAAGCCTCCTTAGCCAAGTCACTTAGAAAAAATTTAACCTCAAAATACGAGCGTTGAAACGTATTTTTGACTGGACCTGAAGTAAGGGGGGTAAAGGTGCTAAGCAATTTAGTTCTTTGAAACAATTTCTGAATTTTAGCAATTTAGTTATTGATATGGCTTCAAAAAGTGCGAAATGTAATCTAAATGGCGTTAAAACCCCTATTTTTTGCTGCAAAATTGCAAAAATTACCCAGCAGCTGGGGGCTCCGCCCCCAGGCCCCCGTCCACAGTCACTAAATATTTAGTAACTATGTCTCATCCGTGACATGCTTGAGTTGCATTAGTTTGACCAGCGCGTGGGCTAAATCAGGCAGTTTTTGTGCAAAAGAAACAAATTTTGGTTCACTCCTCTCAGCAAAATCTAGTTGCACGTCTGGTAGCATGTACTGTTGTATATAGATTTTTCAAGCGACTATGGGCAGCAGACTAAATGAGCTAAGAAACGCTGCCGGCCTTATTTTAAAATTGCGCAATTTTGCAGCCGCACAAGATCTGAAGATCAGTTTTTATATGCAAATTTTAGTGCCCCCCGCTTTTGGCTAGTGCCCCCTCACTTTATTTGCTCTGGCGACGGCACTGGTCTTAGGAAATGATTTTGCAAAAACTTAACTCTAAAAAGCCCGGATTTTTTATTCTTCAAGAGAGCCCAAAGGGGTCAATTGACACCTTTAGGCTTTGGCGTATAACTTGAAAAAATTACGCGAATTTTTTGTCGAATTTTTTTGTTGCTTATTTGGGGTATGTAATAATCAAAATAAATAAAAGTCAAAAAATCTCAGCCTGCTATGTCAAGTATATTTTGTTTGCTTTACAAAAAATAAAGCAAAAAGGGTCAATTGACCCCTTTGGGCCTTCTAGGGTTAATACGGAAGCAAAGCATAGTTGACTTGCGAAAAATTTGTCGGAGCAACAATCGTTACTAAGAAATTGAAATCATAATTACTGTTTAACCTTTGATAACTGCATAATCTTTGATAACAGCTTGCAGATTAATTTGCCTTTAACAATACATCGTTACGACATATTGCAGGGTTAATGCACGTGTATTCTTGAAAGGTCATCAAAGATCAAGTAAAGTTTTGTTGCTAAAATTGCTTCAATTGCCGTCAGTGTGTTCCGAAAGTTTTTAAAGCGAACAAAAAACCGCAACAAATAATTATTCATAACTTTTTTTGGTTGCGTTAGAAATTTGTTGGTTCTTAGTCTTAGTAGGCTCTTAGTACTTAGTACTCTTAGTACGCTTAGTACTTAGGCTCTTAGTACTCAACAGTCTACAAGTTAAAGCAGAAGGCAAAAATTGCCTCTCTAGATTACTTCAAGCTAACACTTTTAGTAAAAAGAAGCAGTTTCAACCTGGTTTTGAGTTCAACTTAATCGCTCTGACGTAGGCATTTTATGGTTCATGTTCAACAATCAACTTAAAAGCAAAATTTGCATCGTTTATGACGTCATTGAAAAATGACAATACTTTTGCAAAATTTTGGCCGTGACGACACGATGATGAGGTAATCAACCCAAAACCAATCTTTTTAAAGAATGTCGCCAAAACTTGGGTTCAAACAACCCAAATGCGAAATCTGATGCCCATGTATGGTTTAACACTTTGTTGGGGAGGGGGGCGAATTATTTGCTTTCTTCTCTCTCGTAAAATTAATTTAGAAATAGTCCATGATAAATAAGGTTAAAATCAGGTTTGAAGTTCGATTTGATTGATTTGTGGTTAAAACTAAAGGTTAAAAAGTGAGGTTTAGAATAAATAAAATTAAAATGTTACCTCACAGTTGGTGGTTAATACGTAAGATGAGTCACTGAGTGATGTGGGTATTTAATGCAAAGTAGCATCAATTTTTTGGTGAAATACATGTTGCAAGATTTTTACATTTTGATCTTATCAGCATAATATGTGACGCTACACAACAAAACAAGACAAAATAACCATTAGTCTTTGGCATTTAGGTAACGCGAAATTCTGATTTCAGTTGTATCAAGTAATGATAGCCCATGATTTATATGTGCTTACTATGAACAGTAATGACTCATGGCCCAACGCAAATTAATTTCAGTACCTTGGTTTGGTAGATACAGAAATACTGCGCTGCCTCTGGGTGTTGTATATGACTTTATGTTTTATGCAAAAAAGAATATTTTTAGACGAAACAGAAACTGTAAAGTTTAAAAAACCGAAAGGAATTTTACGAGAAATTGACTGCGACGCGATGATCTTGGTTTAGCACTAGAATTACCGTGCATATCTCTATTAGATCAGCATAGCGCAAAAGTTTATCCTCATATCATTTTTGTTTGTTTAAAAAGCAGAATGATTTTAAACCAGTAAAGGCATCGAAACGCGTGGTGCAAGCTGGTGTCATAATGAAATTTAAAGGAGGTCCTCAATGATGAAACAATTTTTTTATACAGAATTTTTCATTAAACTTTAAGCTATTAATGTCACTTTAAAATAAAGTAAGGCCTATACAACTGCAGCCATTTTTAAAGAAAAAACAAAGTGTTTCCAATTAACTAATGCAAATTTGTTGTTTGGTGTTTGGTTTACGAAAAAAAAAACATTCCAAATTTTAATGTTATTTCGTAAATTTAGTTATCCACATTAGTACAAATTACAGGCAATTGAAAGAAATTTTGGGCGTTGATAATTTAAGAATTTAAAATTAAAGAATTTAAGTTTTAAGTTTAATTTTAAATTCAAAAATTCCCAGTTGCAAATGCCTTCTCGCATCTCCCGATTTTTTCATCTGGTAGTTAGTGTTAGTTCATAACTAAACATTTAGTCACAAAGGGAAATTCGGGAAATAACAGATACAATATAATATGAGATTTCTAACTGTTTTGAACTAGATTTAAAAACGAAAATCGACTCATTAAGAAGGCCCAACCAAAGGTTCCACCTTAACTGTAAAAATACGTTAAAACACCTGTTTAGGGTGGGCTAAATCAATGGATAAAATACACTACGGGCAGAAATTAATATTGCGGTAGAAAACACATTTTTTGTCTTATTTAAAACATCCTCACTGTTTTAAAGCCTGTTTTGGCCCTTATTAGTGGATTAGTGAATTTTTGAGAACATGATTGTATCAATAACAAAGTTTAACTTATTTTTATCCCCATAAATGCAAACGAAATATACCGCGGAATGCCAACTCATTAAGAAGCAAAATTCGCTTTAGTTGTTGAAAATATTATCCTAAAATTACACTAGTTAGTTTGTTTTGTTTGTTTGTTTTTCAGATTTCTATCTTGAACAGAGATAAATAGAACTGAAAAGGAACACCATTTAAAGGTACATTACGAAAGCAATCGAACAAACATCAAAATTCACAGAAAGCATTACAAAAAGCAGGCAAAAATTTTCAGTTGCATGCCAAGGCAGCTGTTTTGCCTAATTTCAAGGCTCGTCAGTTAGGCTAGCGGGGCCGAAATGATTAACAGATAACTAACAAAATGAACTGAAACTACAGCTTAATCTTGATGGTTTCAGAAGTTTTGCTTCTATTATTTTTAACACAAAATGTATAGTTTCTGAAGTTAGAGTTTTCATTTTAGCAATTAAAACTTTTAGAACATTTCGAAACTATGATTGAAAAAAAGAAGGCTGATCAGTGATCACATTTTAAATAAAATTGTCTCAAATAGTGAAACAAGTCTATGAACGTATTTGGCCAATTTGTTTACTTCCGCAACCCTCAACAGTATACCTACATCTTTTCGAAATTATAACTTAGTATACGTTAAAAATTTAAAATTCTTTAGTCTGTTTCACCCATAATCGGTATCATCAGGGGAGTCTGCCAAAAGTAACACAAAACTTGAAATCTAAAATTTAAAAGTTTAAAATCAGGGACTAAAATTAGTTTGCCGTTCCGGTTCTTGGGCCATAGACCGCTCCTGGGTGTCAAAAAGTACAGCTGATTTACGACATTTTGTTGTTTTTAAACCACAAACTAAGGCACAAGGAAGTACCTGGTTCCAACAACCTTCGGTATAACGTTATTTTACTTCGGTTTGATGGTGCTTTGCAATTTTGATCAAAAATAAAATAACTAAAATAATTGTAATGGTAAAAACGATGAGGTGAAAGGTAGACAACTTTTTTCGTTGAAAAATGATTTTAGATGTTGGCCAGTAAAAATTTAGGCTAAAATGAGAACTCTTTTCATGTTTTTCCACGGTAGTATCCACATCAAACCACATCATCTTATTTATCAACATTTTTCCTTGTCCTCCTAATTCAAATCAATATCTTTCAAATGCGGTTGCTATGTCTATAAAAACTTTTTCTCTTCCAACCACAAAAAAGATTCAATAAAAATTTGACTGCCCTTAAAAATAAATAGCTCAAGTTTTTGTGTAAGTTTGGTTGACTTATAAATTTCATGGATCAACATCTTTATACCATTTGCAGGTGCGGAACCAATTTGCCACGTCTCAATGGTCTAAAAAAACTTTTAATTGTGTATGTTTATCTCAATGCCAATTTTAAAGCTTTGCGCAAACGTAACAGTAATAAACAAACCTGAATGGAACTGAGTGAAGCCTTAGCCACGAAATTTTTTTGAAATAGACTGACTTATCTTAAAACAACAAACACACAAAAATTGTCTTCGATCGACCTTTAAAAATTTGAACAAAATGTTTTGATTTTAGCTCTCTTACGCTAGAAAGCGATTGTATTTTAATGCAAATAAAGCTTCTTGAATAAAATCTTAAAACTACCAACACACTAAGACGCTTAAATAATACATTATTTTTGATTTTAGCTCTCTTGCACCAGCAAGCGATTTTTTAAACACAAATAACACTTCCCGCGATCATCACGCGTAGTTCATTCCTAGCGTATGAAAGCTTAGTTCATAATCTCACACAACGCAACTGAGATGTAAGTCGGGCTGGGCTTTTCGGATCGGGTTCGGGCCTTAAGATTGGAAAAATGTTGGGCTTGATTTACGTACTTGCCATGTGTTTTAGCCTTTTAAATGCTATAAAAGCGTAATTAAAATAACTTTACAGCACTTAACGATGACTTCGGTCAAACATTAATACAATTATTATTACATAACTATAATGATTCCGTCACAATTTATCAGCAGTAATTAAATAGTTTCATTTGAAACGCGTGCGAGCAATAACAGTACACATTTGTAGACCTAACGTTCGGGCTGTTGCAGTCCGGGCTTTGGCTTCACATTATTTATCGGGTTTGGGCTTATGTCTTCGATTCGGGCCAGTACAAGGCGGCCCGATTACAACTCTGCAACCCAATGCACCACTTTTGGTTCTGATTGCTAGTTGTTTGTCTGGCCGGTTCTTCACGACACAAAGATTATTTGGTCTCATGTAACATTAATATTTATTAAAGGCCAATCTAAATTTGAATAAACGATAGTTGAAACGCTATAAAGAGAATGGACAACAGATGCAGTAATTTTGAAAGTTTAATACATTTTTGGTTTTCCAGAAGCAACAATAAACCATTGAAATTGCCAAAAATTTAGTAAAAAATAACTTTTAATTTGTCTGGATGTTTATTACACTATCAACAATAGCCAACTCGATTTTTACTTAAACGTTGCTTGCACCACTAAATTGTTTTCAATAAATAGTTTCATTTCAACTTTTTTTCACATGACAAAATTGGCCTTCACTAGCTCTACAAATCGTGTAACTAATTAACGGTCAGAGTGCATAAAAGATTTAAGAAAGTATTTGAGTCAAATAATCACTAAGCAAGTATATGTGGGCTAGGTGTCGCACTTGCACGAAAATAAATTTTAATAATTTTAATTACATTCTGTATTTACGATGCTCTCTTTTCAGGAGACAGCGAAGGGACTTTTCGGTCTTCAAGTCAAACACTGCGCATCTGCTCTTTCATCTTATCAAACAAACAGAAGGCATTGCGCTACATTCTTTCCAATGCATTCCGTCAAGCAGGCAGCTGTAAATTTCCATACCGGTAATAAAATCCGAGTCTTCCCATTCCAGAGCAGAAGCTCCTTCCACTCGATCACTGTTCGGCTGGTAATATAATAACGTACTGTAACATGGCATTAAAAGGTCATTCAAATGGAGATTTTTTACTCGGTTTTCTTTCAACAGGTTTTTGACAGACCTTGAGACTAACTTCACCTTGATGTATGTTAAAGAGGGTGAAGCATCCAGTCTATTCCAGCTCTTTACCACAGCTAAAATCAAAGCAAAGTTTTTAAAATTTGTTGTTCTCATTTTGTGGCTGCATTTGAGAAGATATTCAATAAATACAAAGAGATATCTCTTCTAAAAAGTTTTTGGAAACCCTGAATCTGTTCTCTCAGACTGAATTTTGAGGAAAAAAGAGAAAGGGAATAATATTTCCCCTTCTAGTAACATCACGTGACCAACCCAGTTTTGTTAAACCTACCCATTTTTTTGGAAAATTAAGACTGAGAGTACAAACGCAAGGTTTCCAAAAATTAGGGGATAACTTTTTGTATTTGTTGAATATCTTTGCAACTGCAGCCCAAAATGATAACAATTTTTTTTTGGATTTTACCTATTGTGAACTCCCGGAAGGTACTAGATGCTTAACCCTTTTAAGTTTACAGTAAATGTATCCCAAGTTCTGTATATCTTCATTGTCAAGTAAAAATTAGATCTCTGGTAATTCACCATGTACATGTAGCGCAGGGCGCTATTCAAATTTCAGATTTAGAGTTTTCTCAATATACAGAAAATGGTCGCATATGCATAAATGATGTTGTAATTACGGTATTTTCCAAACATGGTTAAATTTTCTTTGCTCTATATATAAACATAAAATAATCGGTGAATATGTATTTAGTTAAGGCTATGTAGATATTATAGAGTGGCATTTCTGTTACAAACTAAACAAAATATTGACGATTTTCTCATAGACTTACTCAGTTAGTAAACAATTTGCTGATTGCTTCCCTTTCGTTTGCGTTGAATTCAGTTCGTTTTGTATCAAAGACGATATTTTCCGTTTTACTTACTGTTAACCATTAACTAATTACATCGAACCGTGGAGAGTGAATCTTCAAATCTTAATTCCTTATTAACAAATTAGAAAAGCTCAAGTACATCATAGAATCATACCAATCAAGTCGTAAGAAAGGTGGAGATTTATGAGCTAACATGGACTCCGAGTCGAGTAATTTTTGGGTGAAAATAACTGAAATCCATTGCCAAAATAACTCTATTAATTTTGAATACTCAGTACCAGACTGTAGTAATTCAGCAAGATACATAATCTGTTACAGTAAGGATGTAATTGATGATAATCACTGGTGTCCAAATTTTTTTGGAACACAAAGAAGATTGTTAAAAAAAGGAATAAATTCTTCTACCTTGGAGCCGCACCAAGTAAGAAAAGACACAAATTATAGTATTGCGATTTTCAAAGATGGAAAAGCAGATCATAACTCTTCATGCAGACCAGAAAAACAAAAAGCTTTCGAAATTTTTAATTTTCGCAACTGCCCAGAATTTTCAAAGCCTTCACCCACTTATAATGCTTCGTTGCGGTCAAATCAGTCAATTGCCGCCCCCATGGTAACTCCAATGCACAGTCATGATTTGGGGACCGAGATAATGCATCCCGATGATAATGTGACCACAACCATAATCTGTTTGGTTCTTATCGGCATGTTTGCCATATGCTTGGTCCTCGCAGGAATTTATTGGGTTCGCAAAAAGCTTCGACAATCCAATGCCCTAAAAACTTTTGGAAACCCGGAAAAATATGCGGGTGACGTTGAACGCCAAGAAATGGTTCAGCTGCAAAACAAAAACCCTATCAAAATATATCTCGTGTTTGCGGACGATAACCCTTTTCATCAGAAAGTGGTGTTTGCTTTTGCTAATTATCTCGAACAAGACTTGGGTTTTTGTGTGCTTTTTGAACCTTGGGAGACCCAAAAGGCGTCGGAAAACTATTCCATGTGGATGAAAAATGCAATGGAATCCGCAGACAAAATTATAGTAGTGTGGTCAGATAAAGCTTTAGAAAAGGTTCAAGCTTTCAAACGAAACATGTTTAGTTACCCTGATACATTTTCTCCCGTTGTTCAGCACATGCAAAGCGATTTATTTAAGTATAAGCATGTTGAGAAATACAGTTTTGTTTATTTTGGCTACTCCGATATCGACTCCATTCCTCACGAAGTTTTCAATAAAAAGGAATTCCGTCATTTTGAGTTAATGAGAGATTTCGAAGAGCTGTATTTTCATCTAGTTAACTCAGAACGACATCAGCCTGGCCGCTACATATACATCCCGAAAGTAAAATTTGAAACGTTGTTTGATCCTGAATTAAACAACAACGGACCTAACTTAAAAAAAGCTATTTATGAGGCTACTATTCAAATTCCATTATTGCATAGAGAAGGGGAAACCTACGGATTAGCTGGAACAAGAGCCAGTGAAGATTCTGAGTTCAGTCAGGAGCAGGTTTCTTTAACCGAAGCTGGCGTTTCTATCATTCCAAGAGCATCCTCTCAACCTTCTCTCCCTTCCCACGTGGAATCTGGTACGAAAAGGCGTTTGAGCGTGGCATCTATGGAAGGTTTAACCAGCTTCTCTGATCCGCAATATCTTTTACAGGAAGTCAACAATTTTACCCAGCTACAAGAAACCAAATACATTCGACAACAGAGCACGCAACCCTGCTGCAGTTACCACAGAAATTCTTTGAATACCTAATTGGCACAATCCACTTTTGCAACATAAGGAAAGCAGACATTGGCCGAGCAAAATTTAATTTCAATATTTAAACCCGTAAAACTCTTTTGTCGCTTTTTGTGAAACTACTTTAGGAGACTTTTTTGTGGGTAATTTTTATTATCCTATACGGCAGCATACTTTTCGTGCTGCAAAACTTTATATAGCTTATATTGTTTGCATGACAAACAGTACCCGTTATAGGCAAATTATACCTGATGTGTAAAATTTCCATATGTCTACGTGAACAATGTTTAACTTAACCAACTACAATTGTTTATAACGACCGTATTGGTCTCTTAAGGATGCCTAATACTCGAGCCCAATCCCAACTTGAGTTAAACTTTTCACAGCAGTGCTATAGGATCACGACTTATCTCAATATTTTACACGATTTTTATTTACATCGGTCCAACGCTTTCTACATGGGGAAAGAAGCAAAAATGCTCTCCGACATAATTTCCTCCAGAGATGATGAAAGATGGGAGCACCACATTTTTGCTTGGGAAATTTTTATTAGTTGGGGATGTCATCACAGGACTTTGGGGTTCGGGGTAATTTTTACCAAAAGCGGCGTCGTTTTCAATGACGTCATTGACGGTTGAAATTTTGCTCAAAGCTGTTTTGAAAGTAAACCATAAAATGTCTAAGTCAAAAATAACGTCGCAAAACGTTTTATGACATCATGTATAGTAGATTAAATGTTGGGCAAAACGCCGAAATTTTGGCAAGGAGCATTGGGCAGCAGGCAAACTTTAAAACTAGAAAATTTTCTCACATACCCAAACAACTTCAAAATTTCAAGTGCTTCTCCAAATAAAATTGACTCAAGTGTAATTGGTTTAAGTAAAAATCTTTTTTCTGAAGGGATTCATTACAAAAAACGAAAAGAAAGCATTTTCTCCCTTTTTTGCGTAAAACATGGAGCTAAACCTTTTAATAGCATCCTTGCGATTGTAAAGAGTCACATTTTGAATTTCTACTCGTTGAAAATACTTTTAAATTCATTTTTTGTTAGCAGCTTGAATCTCAGTCTTTAGTCTAGCAAGCTGACGTTGAATAATTGATTTTTTACTGTTCTGCTCAGTATAATTGTTCACATGAACAATAAAACAAACAAAATCCTTTTGAAACTTTTTGCATGATATCGATTGTTTTTTGGCACATTTTTGCCATCGACCCCCAAGTTTTGTGCCACTATATTTACTGTACGCAGAACAGCATGGTGAAAAAATTAATGCCACTACTGAATGTCTGCACCGTATTTTTAATCAGTCTTTGTTAGAGTCATTGCTGCCGTTGAAAATGAGTTTGATAGGCCCGGCCTACCTGCTGTAGTTATTTTGGCCGGATAGGCTCGAGTAGGCTCCCGCTTCCAAACCATATACAATTACCGTCATCTATTATTGAATTGCGATGACCAAAAAGTTTTGGTCAAAATTTGGCCAAAAATTGCACCAATTTTCGGCCAAAAATTGCACCGATTTTGGCCTAAATTTGGCCAAAAATTGCACCGATTTTCGGTGATGACCTTTTTTTCTTTTTTTGGTCTTCATTTATTATCAGGCCAAAAACTGCCAAAATTTCCACCAGCATTGAAGACTTTCCTTGCAATTTTTATCAATTTTCGGCCGGATTTTCATTCAGAGTCTACTCACCTCTGACATCGCAGCTTCCAGAGCCTACCAACCTCTTTGTTTGAGACGTCAGCACTGATTATAAGTGTCGTGTACTGCTTTCACAAAGCTAAATCTGCTTTTAAACTGAATAACAGTACAAACTTCATACAATACCCAAAGTCAAGGCTACCAGTACAAAAGTCAACACTCATGTTTTTACACAAAAATACATTGTACCAGCAATATGTCCCAAAAAAAATTTATATTTTTAATTGGTGACTTATGGCAAGTTTAGTGGTTTTGCTCGAGTTGAGTGTGATGGGTGGTCAAATGGATAGAGCGTCTGCTACTGAAACGGTAGAGTTGAGTGTGATGGGTGGTCAAATGGATAGAGCGTCTGCTACTGAAACGGTAGATTTGTGTTCGATTTTTGGTCGAATCAAACCGATTACTAGAAAAAGTGCTAATCACAGCTTCCCTGCTGGACGTTCTCCAATAAAAAGGACAGTGTGAAGCCTCTAACGCGTGTGATAGATATGTGGGCAAGTGACAACTTGAGTTTAAAGACCGAAAGTTCCCTTTGCTGTCCGCTGGCCAAGGCAACTCGGAGTATAAAATGTAATTATGCATTTGTAATTTTTTAACTGGCTTCAGCTACTGCATTAAGTCAAGTAGAATTGAACAGTAATTATACATATAACTAATGTCACCTATAACGCAATATTTTTCTTAGCTCGAGCAAAAGCCTTCATCGAATTTGAACCCTTTATTAGTGTGAATTTGGTCTCCATATTTATGGTTGTTTTGGGCGTATAAATATTTCCTGTATTTTTGCTTTTTATTGCTGTCTTTCTTCGTACCTTTTGGTTACGTTGTAGTCGAACGTCAATTTCATTGCTAGAGTACACATCAAGAATCGCACCTACAGATATGACTAAATTTAAAAGATACAAAATGATGCACATATTATCGCAATTTTTTGTACTCACATTTTTATGCGACTGTTTTTGAGATTTCACTCGTTCAGACTCACATAGTTGTCGTCAATTTAACTGTAAATTACCAAATTTACTCAGAAACTTTGAAATACTTTTTTGAAATTTGATTGGTATATAAGCTTGTAGTTTTAACAGATACAACATCTTGCTTTAATTCAAACACTGTCATATATATAATGTAGGCCTAATTGATTCAACAATCGTTGAAAAATACTGCATAATCAATTTTTTAAAAAATTATTTATTCTAATTTATTATTTATGTAGTAATTTGACGTAACTCAGTTTTAAAGTTAAGCTCATATTTTTACTGAAATGCATATTGCATACTTTGCAAATCGCAGCAGTGTACACTTTTGCTGTACATAAGTAAGACTTTTTTCGATATTTAACACTGAGCTTTTACCAGTGGTGTAATTTGTTTAGTCTTGTGTTAAAAAGAAGTGTGATATTAATAGTAAGTCGTGATGTTTTTTAAATTGTTGCTGTAAATACGAGAACAAATGTCAAGTCAACAAAATTTTCCAAGCGCAGATTCCGCTCTAAATTAAAACTACTCTTTATTCACCAAACTGCCTTAACCAGGAGACAGCGAAGGGACCTTTCGGTCTTCGAGTCAAGCTGCCACCTGCCCACCTGTCTACCACACACGGTAGAGGCTTCACACTGACCCTTTTAATGCTGAACGTCAAGGGAAGATGTGAATATCAATTTTCTAGTATTTCGTTTGATCTGACTGGGAATCGAATCAGAGTAGCAGACGCGCTATCCATTCGACCACTGATTGGCTAAGTACAAAGGCATGCAAAATTTGTTGACAAATAAAATCGAGTTTTTGTCTTAAGCGTCCAGAGTCCAAATTTGCCTACTCTTTTTTGAACCGAACAATCGTATGTAAATTCAAGAAGAACACTAAACACTATTTTTACGCAGGTGTTTACACGCAAGGTGCGGAATTTGCAACAGCAGGGAAGCAAACCTTTGTTCTTGCGAGTTTGAATCCTATTCTTTACTGCTACGCCATTTGCAAGTCAAAAATAATGTCTTTGGCTTTATTCTTTTTCCGCCATCAAGCGATTACATTTTTTGAAAAAGATTAACTAATATACAGTGGAGTAAAGCTTATGACTATGCTTAAACAAGACGGTGGCCAACTGGGGTAATACAGGGTTTTCAGACTATTAATTGTACCGTGTTTCCCCGATAATAAGACCTACCCGCAAAATACGACCTAGCGTGATTTTTGAGGATGATTTTAATGTAAACCCTACCCTTAAAATAAGCCCTAGTTGAGAGCGGCAGAAAGATGAAAGAGTCAAACATTCTTTTTTTATATTTATTCAAACTGCTTTAATGCAGTGTATGCCATCCTTTTCAAAAAATCTTTTTTTGGCAAGCAAAAATAATGACGATGATGATATGATTGTTCTTGAATAAATTGTTGTTAATGAGTTTCTGAATAAAAAACATGTTAATGGCAAGTAAATGTAGATCTTTTTTCGTAATTTCTGTTTATTTAAAATCTCGTAATTTTTACTTTGTAACTTCATTTTTCGATATATCAAAATAATACATCCCCCGAAAATAAGCCCTAGTGCCATATTTTGGAGTAAAAATTAATATAAGCCCTGTCTTATTTTCGGGGAAACACGGTATTAACACAATTTATTAATACGCTATTTCTTTATTAAACATAGTTATTTGTTGCAATTAATCGCCCGATTTTCGGCTAGTAACAGTCGTATTTAAGAGATAAATTGGGCAAAAATTTTTTTACATCACTATTTAGATTACATTTTCTTTACCAATCTCCTTCTTATTGATCAAAAACTGACCATAATCTTCCACCCATAGGCGTAGCCAGGGGGGGGCCCCCAATCAAAATACCACTAACGACAAAAAGTTACGACAACATAGCCTGGCGATGTTTAGTAGCAGTTTTTTTTTAGTAATTACGCACATAACAGTAATTAACAATAATATTAATGACAACAAGTGAGTCCCGGGGCCCCCAACTAACAACCAGGGGGTCCTTACTAACAACTAGGGGGCCCTGGAATCCTCAACCGACAACCAGGGGGTCCAAGACCCCTAACTGAAAACCAGGGGGCCCATAACTGACAACCAGGGGCCCCAGGGCCCCTAACTAATAACCAAGGGACCCTAACCAACAACCAGGGGGGCCCAGGCCCCTAACCGACAACCAGGGGGCCCCTAAACGACAACCAGGGGGCCCCAGGGCTCCTAACCCACAACCAGGGGGCCCCGGAGTGCCAAACTGACGAGCAGGGGGCCCCGGGGCCCCTAACTCACAACCAGGGAGCCCCGGGGCCCTAACTAACAACCAGGGGCCCCTAACCAACAACCAGGGGGCCAGGAGCCCCCTAATCGACAACGAGGGGCCCCGGGGCCCTCCTAATTGACGACCAGGGGGCCCCAGGGCCCCTGACCAACAACCAAGGGGTCCTGGAGTCCCTAACTGACGACCAGGGGGCCCCAGGGCTCCTAACTCACGACCAGGGAGCCCCAGGGCCCATAATTAACAACCAGAAGACCTGGGCTCCTAACCAACAAGCAAGGGGCTACGGGGCCTCTAACTGGCAACCAGGGAGCCCAAGGGCCCCTGACTGACGACCAAGGTTCCCGGGCCAGGGGCCCCTTAATGCAAATTTTTAACAATTTATATGCAAAACCTGTGTGAAATCTAAGAGTTTTGACCTAAAAGTTGCCACCCCAGGCCCTCGTTTAACGTTATTATAAACTTAATTATTTACTGCTAAAGTATTGCAGGAGGCAATGTTCGTTACTTCCCCATATAGACCAAATCACTTACAATTAAAATTTTACACCATAATGCAAGATTCTAAGCGTGTTTTGGGATTTAATTGCAAAAAGAGGATTGAACAACTAAATTTTTTCGATTGGCTTTGAAATGTTAAAAATCTAGTTCTTTGAAACGGCTCTGAACTCGTGCGAAATGTGATCCAATGGGATTTAAATAGTTTTTTTCCAAAAACTTACAAAAATCGCCCAGCGGCTGGGGGCTTTGCCCCCAGACCCCCATAGCCGTCGGCGGCTGGGGGCTCTGCCCCCAGATCCCCGTCTCTGATACGTTTGAGTACACTAGCTTACTCAACACGTCTTCCAAGTTAGACTTTTACACTTTTCAACAATTAGTTTTCGCCCTCTCCCTTTACCAAAATCCTGGCAAAGTGCCATCAGGCTACGGCTTCAGATCTTCCATTCCACGATATCTTTGCCCCACAAAAAATTACTTTTTCGAAAATTTGTGATGACGTCATTGCGTGTGATTTGTGGTTTGGGCCCCCCCCAATCAAAAATCCTGGCTACGCCTATGCTTCCACCACTAATCAAACGTCTCATTCTTAAAAAACAACATACTGCCCAAGTTCACGAATTCTAAAGCGAAGCATATCTAAAAGCATTTCACGTGCAATTTTACAATTTCTGTGAAAAATTGTCCTGTGATTATTACTTTGCATTGACTATGTGTTCATCCAGTTGCGACAAAAAAAGCTTGAAGCCTAATAAGATTTGAAAAAAATGGTGTACAAATGCCCAAAGTATGACGTTCAGCTATGACATCCTAAACAGAGGTGAAAGTGAGCCGGAACAGTCCGAAACAGTTCGGAACGCCGATCCGGTTAAAAGTTTGGAGCCGGAAAGGTGTTACGGTAAAAATATTATTAATTTTGTAGCACCACGTTTTTGAGCTAATTTAGAACAAAATTTGTCTAATATATATATCAAAAATTTCCGACTTATTATATACGACAAAATGCACTCTCAGTTGGAACAAAAAACGCCTACAAAATGAGACGGAAGTTTCCGACTCATATATAGGAAATTTCAGACTTATTATGTACGACAAAATACACTCTAAGTTGGAACAAAAACGCTTACAAAATAAGTCGGAAATTTCCGATATATATATATTGGACAAAATACACTTTAATTTGGAGCAAAAAATGGCTATACAAAATAAGACAGAAATTTTCGCCTTAATACTAGGGAATTTCCTACTTGTGCGGCAAAATACACTCTAAGCGGCTTTTACCGAACGTCCGTATTTACGTATATGCGGTAAAAAAATACGGATATACGTATAAAAAATACGAATATGCGTGTAAAATTTTTACTCTTGAGTCTCGCTGGTTTGCTTTATCCTGCCTTTTACCAAACATGCGTGTTTCAGCATCCGTATATTCGCATGCGAATTTTTAACCCTAGGCAAAGAATAAAATACGGACACGGTTTGCGTATTTTCCAGGCATTTACAAAGAAGAAATTTTTTGCAGTGTGACGTCACAAGCTTGCTTAGTGTAGTAGTTATGTTACTCGCCTTTGAAATTTTTAATGGCGATTCGGGTCTCACCAAAATCAGAACTTTTTGTTTTTACGCAAACGTACTAAACTTTTTTTACAATCAATTTTGGGATCTTTTGTTTGGAAATTTTTACAAAGTTTCCAAAACTAGGCCTAAAGTGCTTGATTAATCGACGATTTTCTTTCAGTGTTTAGTTCCTTATCAAATCATATCTTTCGTTCTCGCTGTAATACGCCGAAGCGTGTAACAAGCTAGGCACTTCCAAGTTTTAGTTGTTCAGCGAACCATAAACAAATCAACCACAATTCATAGCAAGGTGCTATAATTGCGTTTGTAAATATCCTTTGCTGTTGCAAACGTTTAAAATACGCGATTGTTCAGTTATTGGAGGTAGCTTGAATGAACTCACTGGTATAAACTTTCGATTGACTCACTGGGCACAAAATTTTGTTTTGGTTTGTGCGTTTAGGTTCGAATACCACCGAGAGCAACAACTTTTTTATAATTGGTTACAGAGTTTTTGAAATAAAAAAAGATAGTTTTTAAAAAAGATTTATGAAATTAGAATTAAGCTACTTTAGGGAGAATTAATCAAGAAAAGTACAAACAGATAATCTATTGTTCGTTTCAGGTTTTGTCACAGCCAGTTTAATTCCAAGGCCAAAAAAGTTTGGCCCATGGCCTAACTTCAGGCCTAGCATAACGCCTAAAAATCAGAAGCTTAAAACCAAAGAAATATTACACCTATAGGCATTCTAGTAAAGGGCTTCATGCAGGCTGCGAATTTGATTAAAGATTTATGCTAGGCTTTTATAACATTTAACGTTAGATTTCAGCTTTGAAGCTCCCGATAGTCCAGAGCTCAGGCGTCAGGTGCGCAACGAGGTTTTTAAGAGAAATGGGCTTGAATCGAAATTTTCTTGTATGAAAAGTGTCCCAATTGAGCAGACTGTTGATTAAACTAACGCAACTAAAGTGTTAACTTACGGAGGCTTGGGGGCGAAGTACCGAGCCACTGGAGACCATTTACTTCATGCTTTTATTTTACAAGCCATTTATTACATGCTTTTGAGATACGCTTGCTGAAATACGCATATGCGTATTTCCGCATATCAGTAAATTACCCTGCGTAAATACGCCTATCCGTATCTACGGAAATGCGTTTTTTATACGCGTATGCGTAAATACGGACGTTCTGTACAAGCCGCTTGTTGACAATTCATTTAATTGCAGAATGGTCAACTACTCGCTATTGTATCTTTCAGGCCGTGCAAAGTCCTAAATTTACTTCCTTCTTGTTGAAACAAAATTTGCATCTTAGTCTTTGTGTCATTAGACATTATGATTTGACCAAACGATCATGAAGTTCCTCTTTTCTGAAAAAAGGACTGTATCTTATTATTCACTTGATCAAAAGACCGATATGAGACTGGTTTCGGTCTACATTCATGGTACGGTCGCAACCATACTAGTACATTATCCTATGGATATTTTAACAACTTTTACGTTGCTGGTACGTGGTACGCTCATAGTGCTGGTTTGATGGGCATACCGAATTTATGTTTGAAATATACAACGATAAGTTCTTACGAGGACCGGCCGGTTGGTCGAGCGGTAACGCATTCACCTTTATAATCTCGGGCGGTTCAAATCAGATACAGTGTTGCCAACGACTCACCAACGCTTCGAAAGGAGCTGTGTTGCCGGCAGGAGCAATGACGCCGAACTCACTACACGTTTCGGCGTAATTTAGCGAGTATAATACAAGATTTATTTTGACATGTTTTTGCGCTCACGATTTTACGCAAGCGCTGGACGGGTTGAAGTCTTTTGGTCTGAATTTCTTGATTCAGATTTTTGCAAAATGCTTGCGAAAATGATAATCAATTTTGCTTTAAAGTTTTATTCACATGTAGAAAAAACCATTTTTTTGCAATTTCTTGTTAGTTATTTACACAAAATTTTGGTTCAATACTGCTGCAAGATTTCTAGTAGAAAAATGAAGTCAAAGCAGCAATCAATATGTCACGTGTTTACAGCCCAGTACTCTGTTTTCACTTATCAGACCTTCTTTTATAACTTTTTCGCTCTTATTGATTCTCTTTCGCTGTTCATTTTTTGATGAGTGGAGAAGAACAAAAATAGTATCTGAAAAACAGACGTTTGCAATAAACTTTGTAAAGTTCCTTTCAACTTGTCTAACGCTGCATTTCCCACAGCAATTTTAATCACTGCAAGATCTAATTTTTTGCAAAAACGCATTAATTCATCGTAGAATCAGGAAATGGAGCCCTGCTGTTTAGAAAGTCGATAACCTTCGAAAACTAAATTTCGTCTCATTTTTTTGGAAACTGAAGTACTTTTGGAAGTACTTCAAGTTGCATTCTTGGTGTTCAAACTTGTTTGCGTGAAACAGAGCCTTAATCTGTTGCAGACCCAGCTACAACAAGTGAAAGCTGACAAAAAAATGAGCCTGATTTTTGCCTATAAAATTTTGTTTACTGGTTATTTGTTTTAGTTCTACTTACTGAAATTAACTACAAAGACGCATAATGCAAGCTTGGGTATTCAAATTGTTGTTGAAGTTGAAGATTCTAATAACCTTTATAATTTCCTGTCAACTAAAGAGCTATTAACAGAAAAGAATAGTGAATGCCATGAAATGGCTAAAATTAGTCATTCTTTTAGGTCGTAAGAATTGCGTATTTTCCTTCTTTTGCTATAAGTTAAATATTAACAACCACAAAGAACAGTTAATAACTTCAACTGCTGTGGTAAATCACAGTACAAAATACTTACAGTATATCAGCAAATGTTGTACGGTATGTAGCTTCTGAGAGTTGTGAAGTTTTGCTCGAAAAAATAGTAAAAAAGTAAAGGATCGTAACTTTAGTGACACGATGAGCCATACCAGCGACTTTTGGGTGGAAATAACAGCGAAACACTGCCACAATCGCTCCATTAACATTGCGTACTCAGTACCAAAGTGTGGAGACTCAGCGAGATACCTAATTTGTGGGAACGTAAGGGAGAATCGCTATTGGTGCCCAGAGTTATTGAAAGAACAGAAAGGATTACCGCTGAAGGGAAATCTTTCCATCACAGTGGAGACTTATCAAAAGGGAAAGGACAGCAATTATAATGTAGGTGTAATGGCGTTTGGAAACCCTTCTTTATGCAGAGCAGCAAGAACAAAGAAAAACGAAGTTTTCAATTTTAAAGATTGCCCTGATCCTGCTACTCCCCAGATAACGTTAGTTCAGTCAACTGCTAGTCCAGTTGAGATAACTTCAACGAAAAGTTATGATTTGCAAACAAAAGCGGTACAGCTCATCAACTTTAACGTTGTTATTGTTTCTGTGGTGATTACCATTTTTATTTTGGTCTGTTTGTTGGCTGCTGCTATGATACTCCACAAAAAGTTCCACCCTTCTGATTCTCAAAATACTTTTTCGGTTCCAAACAAAAATATTTGTGAGAGTAAGGCCGAGAGTAAAGATTTGCTTGGACAAACAAATCAAAAGCAAACCAAGATTTACCTCGTGTTTGTGGAAGATAACCCTTTCCACAAAGACGTTATATTTGCTTTTGCTAATTTTTTACAAGAAGATTTGGGTTTTCAAGTAATTTTTGAACCTTGGGAAACCCAAAAAGCGTCTCAAAATTATTCCATATGGATGCAAAATTCATTGGAATCTGCCGAAAAAATCATCGTAGTGTGGTCAGACAAATCTCCAGAAAAAGTTAAAGCTTTTATGGAAAACGAAGGACGTGATCCAGACACTTTTTCACCCATTGTTCAACATATGCAAAGTGACCTATTTAAGTACAGGCAAGTTAGGAAATACAGTTTAGTCTATTTTGGCTACTCCGATAAAGAATCCATTCCACAAGTTATTTTCAACAAAAAGGAATTCCGCCATTTTGAGTTAATGAAAGATTTTGAAAAACTTTATTTTCACTTAATCGATGCTGAACAGCATAAACCTGGCCAGTGTATATCCATCCCAAAAGTACAGTTTCAAACTTTGTTCGAATCAAACCTCAACAAATATGGTCCATTTTTAAAAAAAGCCATCAACAGAGCTACTACACAAATTCCACTCCTCCCAATTGAGGACAATGAGTTAGTGAAGACTGCAACTGATAACGGCAGCTCTACATCCATGTTCGATGCATCGGCACCTCTATTTCCTAAGGTTACTGATGCATCCATTTTACAAAGATCTTGGTCTTTGCCTTCAGTATCAACACAGGCAGAATTTTGCAAGAAAAGACCTCTAAGTGTCGCATCGATTGACGATATAAACTATTCGTGTGATCCGTATTATCTTTTGCAAGAAGTTAATATTTTTACCCAGCTTCAAAAGTCCAAATGCAGCAGACAATTAGAGTCTGAGCCACGTTGTATTTATCATAACAATCTTTTTCCAAGTCAATATGAAAGCGGCGGCATGCAGACTACTCAGGTCTAAGAGTGGGAGATGAATGGAATTCATGCGCAAGCTTTCCGCAAGCTTTTCGCCTCAAATCTGAGCAACACTTGCTTTAAATAGGCTCTAGATTAGCCCTAACGCTACAAAGCTTGACAGCGCTTTAAGGAACGCAGACGCTATAACGACAAATTGACAACGCCATTCCAATTTATTGGCAACGCCGTAGCGATTTACCGGTAATTCAAGAATACGTCGCTAAGGCTTGTTTGGTTTTTTCGGTCGAGTTCAGCGAAGCTATTCTCTTTTTCCATTCTCAGGTGATACTTTTTTCCATTTAGCAACACATAAAGTAAGGTGGACAGAGTTCAAGACAGATGATAAAACAATAAACTAACTTCTGCTTCGCTCAACTCGAGCAATAACATTTAGCTTGTTTACGCAATTGTTACCAATATGTTGCTACGGCGTCTCAATAGTCTTAACAGGACTAAGCCCATTGCATTGCACGTGCTTAAAATTTTGTGGTATGACTGCATATATCACTTACTCTTTTGCTGAGGATTGTGATAAAATTATGACGTTCTTCTTCACCTTGCAAGATTATCAGACCTAAGTTCTCTTTGTTGACTTTTACGACCATTTTTGTTTTTGAAAATAAAAAAGAATTGATATTTACTGTAACTAAAAAGTAAGATCAATTTTTTTGGCTGTAAATATATTTTGTTAAATTTGTTACTTGAAGGAGCCCAGCAAGCGAAATCATAGCAGGTTTATAAAATTTGTATTTTGTGTAATAAATTTGTTCCGTACCATTGTTTTACTTAACTAAGGTCATAAAACGTTTTTGTCATGTAACCACTTTGACTTAAGTATTTTAGGATTCAGTATCAAAAAACAAACCCATGTACAAAAATTTAAACCTCCGAAGAAGCTATGGAAAAAATGACATCATTTTTTGGAAATACGGTATTTCTTTGAGGGCGCTATATGATCACGTCATCAACTCAAAACCAAATTTTCCAAAATATTTTGGTAAACACTAGCCCGCATGTCAAATTTGGTATTCTCATGATATTATAAAGAGTTGGGTAGGGGGCATTTTGTCCCCCTTTTCCGCAGTGTTATGCGTTAGTCAAATAACCCGTGTAAAATAGGGTTAAAAGATTCAAATTACCTTCTCCGCTTGCTAGCCAATCTTTGAAGTTCATTTTTGTAGGTTAGCATTCAGAATATGTACAATATCACGTTTCAAAAAATATTTGCATGAAAATGAAAAATTAAAATAATAATGTGTGCAGCAGATCAATATGAGATAATATTGAGTCGCATTATTTTGTTGTGATCTAATTATTTTGGGAATTTAATTGATATGAAATTTTTGGTGTTATCAGTGGCGTATTTAGGCCGGGGGAAGGGAGCATTCTGCGATGTCCCCTCCCTTTGGGGTGCCAGTAATGCGTAAATATCTCAAAATAGTGCACAAAAATGAGTCATGACCCCCCTTCCCCCCGTTTGGAATTTGGGCAGAAAAGCTGGGCAGAAAAACGGGCTGAATTTGGGTAATGGCTTTTTTTTCGGTCTTCACCTAAATGTGGGCAGAGAAAAGGGCTCAAATTTCCTGGCTCCCCCCTTTCGAAAATCCTGCGTACGCTACTGAGGGTTATGGACGTAATTCTATGGGTACAAAATTGGACTTTTTTTGTCATTCAGTATAACTCTAACTAAGTAATATTATGAAAATTAAATTATAAGTTGCAGACGGTACTTGGCCCTTTTTGCTACAGCACAGTATCAATTTCTGTTTTGTGTTTAAATGGAAAACAATACAGTCAAAAATACTTTGCTACCCAGCTACGCTAAATGAATTGTTTCTGTGTTTGGCTGCGGTTTGAGTGTTTGTATTGAATTACAACATTTCTTTAAAGCTTTTTAATGATATCAGACAGGATGTGTTATTTAAGAATCCTGGTTTTATTTTAGTGGAAAACAAATTAAGCAACTTAGCTACAGTTAAAGTAATCACGAAAATATTCAGTTTAAAGTAATACGTTAAAGTAATCACGAAAATATTCAGAGAGAAAATGTTAGGGCACGCACAACTTATTGGCAAATCATAAGTGTGAGTACAAACACGGCTTACGAGAGAGGAGTTCAGGGGGTACATCGTACCCGGGCCCCCAGATTATCCTAATAATTCACGCGTCATATATGTTTTATATACTTCTTCATAAAGTTGTGATATTTTTTTGGTCTTTACCCCATTTTCGGCGATACACATTCGCAATTATCAGTCTTCGTACCCCCCGAAAAAAATTCTTTCTAAAGCCCTGAATACAACGATTAATAATAGCTGATGGCTGAATAATGGCTGTTTTTCACCTCACAAGTTAAACTTAACAAAGAAATATTCTCTGTTGCTGATATTTTAGCTCCAATAAAATAGGGTTTTACAGTATAATAGTGCGCACAAGATTAAATCTAAAGCCATTTTTGTCAAAAATTGCTCTTGACTTCACCATGATAGACCACTACAATATGAACTCCAAATTAATTTGCATAAAAATCGAATATAGATAAAATTACCAACATTCCAAATTTGGTGCTTCCATAATCTCTGGTTTAGGAGTTTGATACATATTTGCCCGCATTCTCTTTGTCCAAAATGTGTTTTTAAAAATAACCCGCGTAAAATAGGTTAACGCCAGTGTAGGTGCAATAAGGGGGATTGCCAAAATCCGGCAAAGACTATTTTTTGGTCTTAACCTAATTTTCGGCGGAACGCAATCGCAATTATCAATTTTTCAAACAACAAAAATTTTGACTTTGGGGTCAAGCCTCCTCGATCCCACGTTTTAGCAAAACTCTACTTGCGCACCTGGTTAACGCTCTATGCATAGTCGTCAGATTATGATTATGTAGCACCAGTGGTAAAAAAAATTTTTTTTCTATCACCGGAAAGCAGGATGTGCTCATCGTTAATCAAATTCTCAGCGCAACGCTGTTTTCCAGTGACTTATCAAGTCACTTTAGACAGGTCCAAAATGTATTTTAAAAAGAAGTGGAATGCTGCGTAAACCAAGACTATATTTCGGCGAAAGTACTACTTTTTCAAGTACAGTAAATTTTGGACAAAAATCGAAAAAAAAGAGATTGCCAATTAGTGATCGAGTCAAATTTTGGTGGAAAAATCGCTTATTTAGAAGCGAAGACCAAAAAAAGGTATTCAGCTGGAAACTGAGGCAGATTTTCGCGGTAAATATACTTTTACTGCCTAATTGGAGGCGAAGACAAAATAAAAGGTTCTTCAACGGAAAACCATGGCTTATTATTACGGGAAAAACATTATTAATATTCAAAACACTATGATACGTCATTAATATTTTGGCCAAATATACTGTATATAATTCGTCATTACAGTAATATTTCTGGCAAAACATTATCAGTCAATTGTTAGTAGGCGGAGTTCGAGCTTTGGTAACTTTGTTTTTCAAAAAACGTCTCATACGGTATCGCCGTTCCGGCTCTCAATCTTTTACCAAAACGGCGTTACGAATCGTTTCCGGGTCTTTTTCACCATGACTGCGTAGCACATAAAATAATCGCTAAAACGTGACAATTCATTGAATGGCGATAAAACCATCACTACTTAAGAAAGTGCAGATGATAGGTAAAATAATATCGCATGATCAAGGACGTCAGTACGGTACGGTACGTTCAGAATTTGCGTACTACGTACCTTGCACCTTGAACCGTACCATGCCAGCGTACCGTGCTTCAGTTCAATTTTTGAAGCGTACCGTACCAGCATACCGTACTTTTTAGCAAAATTGATGCGTACCGTACTGCCATTCTTGCTTTCAACTACTCGCTACTTTAACTGACTTTGAAATCACTCGTCTATAATATAGTGATCTCAATTCACAGATTTAGCGTCAGCTTAAGCTGTCTTTTGCCTATGCATACAAAAACCCGGTGCAATGAGCGAAAAGTTGGGGTTTTTAATTCAAACAGCGTACCAACGTACCGTACCCGTACCATCACAAAAAAGGCATGCCGTACCAACGTACCGTACTCGTACCAGAGATGGAAACCGGTCGGGTCGACCGGCCGGTCGGGTTGCCGGTCGGGTCGAGATTCTTCGACCGGCCGGTCAAGCCGGTTGAAAAACTGGTCGAATTCTCCTTTCTGCCAACTAAAAGACATCTAAGCACCAACCGAAATATACTTATATATTTTATCATAAACAAAACTTTTTATAAAAAATCAGTATTAACAAACCACACCTTTCGAAAACACTTGTTGAATGGTTTCAAGCTGTGACTAATATGCTGTGACCATTAAGATATGTACATCTAGGGACGTATTAAGGGTGGGAGTATTGTGCCATGGCTCCCAGCTTTGGGCCACGGCACAAAGCAAAAAAGTGCAAAATATACGTTAAAATCGCTTAATCAAATTGTAATAAAGCATGCATGTGGAAGAGGCTTGCGCTACCTGACATTTTAGCATCATTTTATCAGCTTAAGGGTATAGGTGGCGCTGATTTCAGATTTTTTTACTAGATGCTAAAATTTTGCCGCTTTGAAAAGCTTGTTTCGACTTAAATTTACCACACTCTACACTGGGCAAGAAAGACACAGTTCTTTTTTTTTATATCTAACTAACCATAACTTGTTCTGAAGTAGCAGCATTTCTACAAACTGCTGGGGCACATTATATTTCGAATGTTTTCTAGCCAATGTCATAACAGTTTAGTGTTTTCAGTGAAAATAACGGACGCGTTGCGTTCATGGGGATAGTTATTCATAACCACTTCGTACTACCGATGAGTTTATTTATTGGTTTGACGTTTCGCTTCCCAAAGCGGGAAGCTTCTTTAGAACAATTTTCGGCAGTGCTGCCTTTGCAGTTACAAAAAGATAAATGAGAAAAAATAACTGCAAAAGATAGGTAACAGTAAAAACATACGAACATCACAATACTGTACTATTATACCCAAAAACATTAAAATGATGGAGCAATAACATTATATGATATTGAAAATTATGTCACTAACAGCGTGAAAAAAAGGAATACTGAAAAATTATGTCACTAACAGCGTGAAAAAAATGAATAATATTCGTAACAACTAGCTACTTCACTAACAGTTTGAAAAAGTATGAAAAGGATCTATTGCAAAACATTATGTACTAGAAAAGCTTTTTAGCTCTATATAGAGATTTATATTAATTGTTCCGTTCATATATAAATCTCTGTGGAGCTAAAAAGCTTTTCCAGCACATAATGTTTTGCAATAGATCCTTTTCATACTTTCTCAAACTGTTAGTGAAGCAGCCTATAGTTGTTATGAATATTATTAGTTTTTTTCACGCTGTTAGTGACATAATTTTTCAATATTCCTTTTTTTCACGCTGTTAGTGACATAATTTTCAATATCATATAATGTTATTGCTCCATCATTTTAATACTTTTGGGTGCAATAGTACAAGTATTGTGATGTTCGTAAGTTTTTACTGTTACCTATCTTTTGCTCAGGGGCGTATTTAGGGGGGGCCATTGGGCCATGGCCCTTGGGAAGTTATGGGGCCATAACTTGGGCAGAGGGTTTGAGCACAAAAACGGCGAGCGAAGACCTTTTTTTTTGGCCTTCACGTAATTTTGGGCCAAAAACCGGACTAAATTTGAGTGGAGACCTTTTTCTTTTTTGACTGAAGACCTTTTTTTTGGTATTCACTTAATTTTGGGCCAAAATCCCCCTTTTTTTTGGTCTTCACCTAATTTTGGGCAGGAAAACAGACTTGGTTTTGGGGTGGAAAATTTTCATTCTGGTCTTCATTATTCTCAAATTTTCTGGCCCCCCCCTTTCGAAAATCCTGCGTACGCTACTGCTTTTGCTGTAATTTTTTTTCTCATCTTTTTGTAACTGCGAAGGCAGCACTGCCGAAAAAAAGTTTATTGTTTGCTGCTCGGCAAATTGCAAATAATCTGTCACCAATAGCTAAAAAATTGTACTGTAACTTTATTTTTTGGCCTTTTGCAAAATATCATTGGAAAGAACGTCTAATAATTTAGCTTGTGCCCTCGTGTGCTTTTTATGCTTATTTTGTGCACGTTTTACGCTTCTCAAAACAGGTCATTCAAACCGAAACTTAACCAAAAAAGGTCTTAAAATTGAGTCATTTTTGCAAAAAACGCAAAAGTTTTTTTGCGTTTTTTTTCTGAGACACCCGTCCAAGTCACAAATTTTAATACCTCACCCATGCCCCCCCCCCCCTTTTGAAAATTTTTCATTAGATACACTGAATAGTGAACAAAAATCTTTTGTAAAAAAACCGATCGACCGGGCCGGTCAGAAACCGGTTGACCGGCCGGTCAACCGGCGATGATTTTGAAATTTACCGGTCGGGTCGGATCGAGAAAATCCTGACCGGTTCCATCTCTGACTCGTACCATTACAGAAAAGGCGTACCGTACCAGCGTATCGTACCTACGTACCGCACTGCCATCCTTGCTCATAATAATGTTTTTAATTTTTTTTTTAATTCTTAAACGAGGATTAAAAGCAAAATCATTGGAGTGTTTCAATCCTTCTTGACCCAGCCATTCCAGAGATATTCTACTTCAAACACGACGTCAGGGCCTCTAATTTTATAAATTTTAATAATTTTTATAGGCAATCGCGACGTCATGGTCTTGGCGTCGTTAGCGACGCCTTCCCAGTTCTAACCTAAAGCAACGCTGCTATTCGGCTACTGCAGCGAGTCGTTTTGCTGCACTCTAATTAGTTTGATCTTGTCAGCACAAAAGATCCCAGCTGGTCAAAAAAGTAAACTGTTTGATAACTTAGCAATATCAGCAAAAATCAAACCTTCACATACACTTCAGTCTAAATCATAGTCTAGCCTTGCAAAAAGGTTTTTGTTACTAGGTTACAAAGTGCAAACTCGTATGTAATAATAACACTACCAGTATTTGAGTAGGCCCATTGTATTTGCTTACATTATTTCGTGACCAAACAATAAACTTTTCGATTTAAGTTGCTAACAATGGAATACTACTCTAATAAGATTAAACTAATTAGAGCTCACTGCTCAGCGAAACAAATCAATGCAGTAGCCTAATAGCGGCGTTGCTTGGATTAGAACTGGGATGGCGTCGCTAACGACGCTACGGCTATCAACATCAAAGTTGCCAATAAAAATTATTAAAATTTATAACAGTATAGGCCCCTTTGTCGTGTTTGAACTAAAATATCTCCAGAACGGCTGGGCCAGAAAGAAGGAGTCAACGCAAATCCAGTCTTCTGCGATTCGCTTGACTGTAGATATCCCCACTGATTTTGCCTTAAGTCCTCGTTTAAAAGGGCATGTAGGACGTTTTTGTTTGAAATTTTTTTCTGCAAAACCATAGTGAAACAACTTTGGCAATTTTTTAGAATTTTTTTGCACCAATTTCGATTCTCTTCGGCCAAGAAATCGTCCGATATTCGCATTCTTTTTCCCCTTAGACTAAGGAGAAACGCTTTCTGACCCTAACCAAACTGAAAGGACATAGGTCAAAATTGTTCCAAATGACTGACTAAATGCCTTAGCCTTCAACAGGCAATAATTTTCTCGGATAGGCTATCTGTACGAAGCTGTAGTCACAATCTGCAATAGGCTACTACGCCTAAAGCACTAAAGCCTTATCTTATTCCGACTACTTAGCTAGCACTTAGCAGACAAAGCATACTAGGAAAGCATCTAACCTCTCTGAATTCAAACATATAGTTGCTGTTCCACTAATTTATTTACCTATACCTTCAGGACTCATCTAGTTCCAAAAAGCCCGGTACACAGCAAGACTTGGAAATAGAAGTTACAAACTGATTTGTTGCGCAATCTACTTGAAACAAGATGGCCGAAATTTGGATTCTAATGCGAAAACATGAAATTTTTTCTCTTAGGCTTTCTTAACCGGATGATTTGCAAGAATCGCGAAGGGGTCATGTTGGTAAACATATTTTTTAAGATTTTTTGGCAATTTTTCAAAATTCGGGTTGAATGCCCTTTTAAGGGTTTAGTATTTCATTTAAAAGATTAAAGGCGGTGAATCATCCAGCCAATTCCAGTGGTTTACAATAGCTAAAATTGAACTATAATTTTTGATATTTTTTGTTTTGGTTTTGGGGCTGCGTTTGCAAAGATATTCAACAAATACAAAAAGATGTCCCCCCGAAAAAAGTTTTTGGAAACTCTGAGTTTTGATCTTCCCGCCAAAACCACAGTTCACTAAACTATTAGGCCTACTGTAATCTTATTAAACTATTAGGCCTAACTATCTCTAAACTATTAGGCCTAATAGTTTAGAGATAGTTAGGCCTAATTAGGCCTAAACTATTTAGAAATAAACTATCTCTAAACTATTAGGCCTACCACAGTTCTCTAAACCATTAGGCCTACTGTGGTTTTGGCGGGAAGATCAAAACTCAGAGTTTCCAAAAACTTTTTTCGGGGGGACATCTTTTTGTATTTGCTGAATATCTTTGCAACCGCAGTCCCAAAATCAAAACAAAAAATATCAAAAAATACAGTTCAATTTTAGCTGTTGTAAACCACTGGAATTGGCTGGATGATTCACCGCCTTTAATTGAAATCATAGATTCTTTATTAGTAGACTGAAAACTGACAGTTTCGTCTTTTTTTTTGTCTTCACCGTTCACTTTTCTAGAATATGCTGATTCTTCCAATCAGCGTAATTTGTTTCTTCTCAGTTAACTCGCACTAAGAATATGTCCAATTAAATCAGTCAAATACAGTGACCGCAAAAAGCTTCGCAACAAGAGCAAACTTGTTTTCTTTAATCCTTTTCTCTGATTTACGGCACGTTTGTTTCTCGTCTACTAAATAAAGAGTCTATGGTGGAATCGTTCGAAATTGATTGTTTTTTAATTATATTTTGCCTACCCATTACTGGTACTCGTACCTACAGTAGCTAGTCGAGCTGACAAGAGGTAATATTACTCAAAACAGCAGCTGTACTTACAGGCTGCAACCGATCAGAGTTCGAGTGAATAGAACGTTTGCTACTGAAACGTTAGACTGGGGTTCGATTCCCGGTTGGGTCAAAACCAACTCTATAAAAATTAGTAATCACGCTTCCGTGCTTGAAATTCAGCAATTAAAAGGACTGTGTGACGTCTGTGTGGTAGACATCAGGGCACTGCAGCGAGTCGTTTCGGCCGAGACAACTTGGTAAATGAAATAAACTGTAATTACAATTGCAAAAAAGTTACAATGCTGCTATATTAGTTGATAGGCTATCATCACAGATATCGACTGAGATATGAGGGTGATTCATGTGTTTTTAAAAATATCTTTGATAGTTTAATTATGCTGCAACTGGATGTTATTTATTCACTAATGGTAATATTTTCATTACAACATAATACAGTAGCGTAGCGAGGGGGGGGTATAGCCCCCCCCCATTGACGTCTCGACCAAAATGCAGAATGAGAAAAACACTACGTTTTTAGCACTTTTGAGTAATGCACTAAAGTGAACTAAATCGTGATTTAAAACATCTTTTGAAACATATATTTAGGGGGGGGGGGCTAATTTGTTGAAAATAAAACTAACAAATAAATAAAAATTTTGAAAAATGGTCGAAAATACGCAATCAAATTTGATCGCAAGTGTAGAAATGCTAAACATAGGTGTCATCAACAAATATAGCAGAGGTGGAGTCGAGTGCACAAGGCTAGAGGCCAAGGTCAAGGACACAAAAAAATTTCGAAGCCAAGGCCAAGGACAGCCTTTTCGAGGACAAACCCTTTCGAGGCCAAGGACAGAAATGCTCGAGGCCAAGGACCAACGACACAGCCGCAAGTGTTCTCCAAAAAAAAGGTCTTCAAAAAAGTTTTTTCAGGCAATCTCCAATTTATAGGCGTGGCCAGAATTTTTGATTGGTAGGGGGGCCCAAACCACAAATCACATGCAATGACGTCATCAAAAATTTTCAAAGGAGAAATTTTTTGTGGGACAAAGATATCATAGAATGAAAGATCTGAAACCGTTGCCGGTTGGCACTTTACCAGGATTTTGCAAAGGGAGAGGGCTTTAAGTAATGGTTGAAAAGTGCAAATATCTAACTTTGGAGACGTGTTGAGAAAGCTAGTGTATTTCAAACGTATCACAGACGGGGGTTTGGGGGCGGAACCCCCAGCCGCCAGAGGCTTTGGGGGTCTGTGGGCAAAGCCCCCAGCTGTTGGGCAATTTTTGCAAGTTTTTTGGAAAAAACAGCTATTTTAATGCCATTGAATCACATTTCGCACGTGTTCACAGCCATTTGAAAGCACTAAATTTTTGAAATTTGAAAGCCAATTGAAAAGATGAAATTGTTTGATGCTCCTTTTACAAGCAATTTAAGTCCAAAATACGATTAATATTTTGCATTCTTGTGTGAAATTTTAATTGTAAGTGATTTGGTCCTGGTTGGGGGAAGTAAGGTGCATTGTTTCTTGCTACATTTTAACAGTAAATAATAATCCACTCGAAGATTTTCCTTTGAGATTTTTGTTTTGTCATGAAAATAACCAGTTATAGAAGTTTATGTTCGGCTAGGGAGCCCAGGCCCCCTGACTTCAAGTTTAATGGTTTGCTCAATCAACATTTTCCGTAGCTAATTTTTTTAAAAGTATTTTGTGCGTAAAAACTGGCGAGGTTGGAGGTGAATTATTGAATTGTTATTGAAAAATGATACAATAGAAGGTTACGCCTACTAACAATGTTATTGCCGGGCGGGATTTTCATCGCGCTGGGCCCTGGCACTTTGGGGATTTTCGCAAGATTTTTCTGCCAAGTATAGGTGAAGATAAAAAAAAGTCTGACCATCTGAGCGCGAGGCCCTGGCACTGTGCCATAGAATAAATCCGGTTCTGGTTGTTGCATCACGTTTAAAAAAAGGTTACATGAGGGCCTGGGTAGCAACTTCTAAGAGAAAAACCCTTAATTTCATCCGGGTTATACATTTAAATTGGTTGGCAAAAATTGAACTGAGGGGGGGCCGGGCCCCTGGTCTTCAATATTGTTGTTAGTTACTGTTGTAAGCGAAAAATGCTAAAAAGAAACTAAAACTGAAGAAACAATAAGCTTTTTTTTGTCACATTTTTGTCATTGGCGAAATTTCGATTGGGGAGAGGCCCGGGCCCACTGCCTCCCCTTGGCTACGCCTATGCTCCAATTGAGAAAAACAAAAAAGGTGTTCGCAAATTTTCCGCGAGGTTTCTGATCTTTTACAACAAAATTTCAACGGTAAAAAAAATAGTGCTGTCCTCGAGCCGAGGACAGGGCGAAGACCTAAGACTTCGAGGCCAAGGACTTAAAAATGTCTCCTCGAGGCCAAGGACGTCCTCGAGGACTCCATCTCTGAAATATACCATAAATTAAGGAATAGGGAGGGAATTACCAATTTCTTTCAAATTTCTTTTCATTAGCCACCCCCCAATTATTTTTCTCTATAAACTGTACACGAAATAGATTACTCTGTGTGAGTTTTATTAAACTATTCGATTTTATAATTTACCAGCATCTAAATAAGAGAACTAAAATTTTACCATTAGCCACCTCCCATACAGCATATTTATGCAACCAGCTTAATCATGGTTGCACTGCCAATTTCTAAGCCATGTTTTAAAAGCATTCAAATTAACCCTAAAATGAAGTTATTTTTGCAAAAAAATGCCAAATTTTCGAGCGATGGGGGCTCCTCCTACAACCCCCCCAAACAGCCCCCCTCCATTGAGAATTTCTGGCTACGCGCCTGGCATAATATACGTTACTGTCGCTTGCCTAAAAAATAAACGATATCTTCTCTTGACAGATAGCAATGTTTGTGACGTCGGGCTGAAGACAACGTCCGTCTTAGTGCCTTCATCAGAGCAAACCAAGTGAGGGGGTTCTAGCCGAAAGAGGGAGAGCACTAAAATAGACTAAAATAGACTAAAATTTTGCTCATAGAAACTGGTATTTCACGGCTACAACTTATGCACTATTTCAAAGATTTTGTAATCATGGCGGAATAAAGAGACGTAGGCCTATAGGCCGGCAGCGTTTTTTAGCTCGTTTTGTATACGGCCCATATAATAATCGCGTGAAAAATCTGTCTGCAGCAGTGAATGAGACCATAAGCGCAATCAGGATTAGGTTAAAAAGAAGGGGGCTTGAATCAAAAGTAAATTATTTTTGCACAAAAATTGTCTCATTTACGCCCGGTGCTGAACAAACTGATGCAACTCAAGCGTATCACAGAGGGGGCGGGGGGGCAGAGCCCCCAACCGCTGGGTGATTTTTGCAATTTCGCGGCAAAAAATAACAATTTTAACGCCATTTCAATATCTTTTCGCACGTTTTTGACACCATATAACTAACTTCTGTAATTTGCTAAAATTCAGAAGTCATTGAAAGCAGAATTGGAAACTGGCCGATTAGTTCAGACCCAAACCCGAAAATAAGCTCGAACCCGGCCTAAACGCGACAACTAATTTGAAGCCCAAATCATGCCTGAGAAAACCAGAAAGTTAAGTTAAGTCTGAAAAACGTAGGCGTTATTGCCAAGTTGATTATATTTTTTGTGCACCTAAGACAAAAAGGCGAAAAAGCACGTCTCAGGCCCGAATTAAGCCCGAAATTTTTGTTAACTTTAGGCACGAACCCGACCCAAAAAGGCCGACCCGATTTCCAACTCTGATTAAAAGAATTAAATTGCCTAGCCCCTTCAGCCTCCTTATACTTAAGGTCAAGTCCAAAACACGCTTAAACGCTTGTATTTTGAGGTTAAATTTTTTAAATGACTTAGCTAAAAGGGGCTGAAGCCTAAAGCCCCTTTAGCTTTTTTCCTTTGGTTGCGCAACTGACAGCGACCTAAAAAAATCTTGAGTATACTCTAACAAAACAAAACCAGTTGGTCTTTCAAAAAAATGTTTTCACGTATTGTTTGAAATCAGAATCACTATCGAAGTACCGATGACGATTCTATTAGCTTACATTCCTATACCGCCACACATCCGTCAAGGCGTGTTAATAAGACGGATTATTGCGTCTTATTTATCTACAGCATGTAATTTCGCAAAGAATGGAGAAAACTTCAAACAAGAATTCTGTTTAAACGTTATTATTCCTTTTCCCATTATTGCCTGTTGTCTTGTCGTTAAGTGATGTTCCAAGCTGAGTAAACGTATTTTGAGTGCACCAAAGTGGGGGGCACAAGCAATCGTTAGAGGATAACGGCCCCCCTTCCTCCCATAGCCACGGCACTCGTCTGTCTGTAGATAATACTAAATCTGGGGGCTATAACTTTTTGACGAACAAGCCGCATTGGCTTAATTTTGTGAAGAAACGAGCTTCCGCAAACATCGTTTTGCCGGGATGTTAGGTGAAGTCAAAATGGTCTTCGTTTAATTTTAATACGATTTTTCGCCGGAGTATTGAGTGTTGACCAAAATGGTTTGATTTCTTGCAAAATTTTCTCTAGGTTATCACAAATCCGCCCTGTTTGAAATCAACTTCAATTCCTAAGACCACGCGCAGTCCACGCTTTGGGCACCCCGCTGTATTCTAAACCGTAGAATGTTTTTTGATAAGCACAGTAACTGAATGATAATTTACTGTACAGTTAGTGTACAGTATATTATTACTCTTTGATAGCATTGTTATTGGTATGTTAAAAACCATACACTACGTATTTGTTTTTACTTTGATTATATTTTTGGGAATAATTTTAGTCCTATACTCCGATCAGCGACGTCTAAGTGTGAGGTTTGAAAATTTGATCATCAAATTTTCAGAGGCGTCGTTGTCGTCGTCAACGTTAAAAGAAAATGCAACCATATTGCAGTTTGCTAATAACAAAAACATTACCAAACAAGCAGATCCTTTCGCGACTTCGAGGTCAATCCAGTCTTTTGGTGATGAAACACAAAATCAGCCTACTATCGAAGCTAGTAACGATGATGATGGTAATATTGCTTGGGTTGGAAGTACATATTATGAAGGAACAAAATATACAAAACGTAAAATCTCACCCGAGATATTCAACAAGGATTCGCCCTTCTATGGAATGCTTTACAAAGATGATTATGGATCTCCCATAAAAAATCGTCCTCAAGTTGAAACTTACCAAATTTCTCAAAATGAGTGGGGAATTTGGAAATCTTTTTTTCCGGAATTAATGTTAAATTTTCAAAAATTGAGAAAAAATAATCCAACTTTGAAAAAAGCTTTTTTTACACATTCCGCTTCTGTGAGTTTTGAACGCACCAGCTACAATCTTGGCGAAGAGTTTCTAGCAACCATAACATTACAGGATTGGGAACAACGTCCAAAAAAGTTTGGTGGAGATTACTATCGCGCTCGTTTGCTTCGAAAAAGAAATAATGAAGCAATTGATGGGATTCCATGCAAGGTTGTTGACAATTGTGATGGAACGTACACAGTTACTGCTCCACTTTTATTAGAAGGTCCACTGACCTTGGAAGTGAAACTAGTGAATTCAGTTGAAGCAATCAGAGAGATTGTGATGAAAACAGAGCAATTGGTCACGTGGAAGATGCGATTTATGGCCAAACTTGAAAGTGGTGAAGTTGTGACGTGCAACGTGCAGCTTTCCAACAGGCAAGTAAACAGCAATTAGGTGGAGTAAACAAAAATACCAGAGGTGGAGTCGAGGACACAAAGCACGAGGTCAAGGCTAACGCCAAGGACACAAAAAAATTTCGAAGCCAAGGCCAAGGACAGCCTTTCCGAGGACAGACCCTCTCGAGGCCGAGGACAGGAATGCTCGAAGTCAAGGCCAAGAACAAAGAACAGAACCGCAAATGTTCTCTAAAAAAAGGTCTTCAAAAAAGCTTTGAATGCGATCTCCAATTCATAGGCGTAGCCAGGATTTTTGATTGGGGATGGCCTAAACCATAATCAAAAGCAATGACGTCATTAAAAATTTTCCAAAGAGGAAGTTTTTGTGGGACAAAGATGTCGCAGGATGGAAGATCTGAAATCGTTGCCTATTGGTACGTAATCAAGATTTTGCAAATGGAGAGGACTTAAACTAATGGCTTAAAAGTGCTAATATCTATTTTTGGAAACGTGTTGAGAAAGCTAGAGTAACTTAAAGGTATCACAGACGGGGTCTGAGGGCTAAGCCCCCAGCTGTTGGACGATTTTTGTAAGTTTTTGGAAAAAAGGTATTTTAATGCCATTGAATCACATTTCGCAAGTATTCAGAGCCATTTGAAAGCACTACATTTTTGACATTTGAAAACCAATCAAAAAAAAATAAGTTGTTTTATTCTCCTTTTACTTGCAATTTAAATCCAAAACACGTTTAGCATCTAGCATTTTAAAGTTAAATTTTAATTGTAAGTGATTTAGTCCAGGTAGATGGAATTAAGGTGCATTTTCTCTTGCAACATTTTAGCAGTAAATAATAATCCACTCGAAGATTTTCCTTAGAGATTTTTGTTTTGTCTTGAAAATAACCAGTTATGGGAGTACATGTTCGGCTAGGGGTCCCAGGCCCCCTCAATTAAAGTTCAATGATTCGTTCAATCATCGTTTTCCATGGCTAAGTTTTTTTTTAAGTATTTTGTGCGTAAAAGCCGGCGAGGTTGGAGGTCAATTACAAAATAGTGATTGAAAAATGGCACAATATAGGGTTACGCCTACTAACCATGTTATTGCCGGGCCGGATTTATATCGCGCTGGGTCCCTGGCACTTTGGAGATTTTCGCAACATCTTTCTGCCAAATACAAGTGAAGACCAAAAAAAGTCGTACGAAGTCAGCGCGGGGCCCCAGGCCGGTAGTGCGTCAAAATATGGTAAATCTGGCCCTGATTAATGCATTACGTTCATAAAAAGGCTAGATGTGGGCCAGAGATAGCAACTTTTAGGACAAAAACTCTCCATTTTCTCTGGATTATACGTTTAAATTGGTTGGCAAAAATTGAATTGAGGGGGGCCCGGGGCTCCTGGTCTTCAATATTGTTGTTTGTTACTGTTGCGAGCGAAAAATGCTAAAAAGAAACTGAAACTAAAGAAAAAATAGACTTTTTTATCACATTTTTGTCTTTGGTGAAATTTCAATCGGGAGGGGGGGGGCGGGCCCTCTGGTTCTCCCCTTGGTTACGCCTATGCTCCAAATGGGGATAACAAAAAAGGTGTTCGCAAATTTTTCGCGAAGTTCTGGCGTTTTCCGACGAAATTTCAACTGTTCAAAAATAATGCTGTCCTCGAGCCGAGGACAGGGCAATTTTCAAGGGCTTAAGGCTTTGAGGCCAAGGCCAAGAACTTGACCATCGAGGCCAAGGTCAAGGACTTCAAAATGTGTCCTCGAGGCCAAGGACATCCTCGAGGACTCCACCTCTGGTAATTACTTCATCCAGAGTTCTCTTTAAAGGGCTAGTAAACTCCTACCGTAGAGCATGAGCAATAATAAACAAAGTAAAAAAAAGTCGTGCTTAAATAAAAGATTTTCAGTACTTTCATAGGTTAACTCGGTCACATGACTGCTCCTTCATGCATGAGCAATAATGCAAACACAATAAAAATGAAAAGACAAAGTAATAACAAAAAAAGAGAGAAAGAGTTTACCATCTCCTTATAATGTAGAACTCTGCTTCAACCATTTTAAGGTTGCGAGAGTGAAATTTCTCACTTAAGTGTTTATAGGAGAATTTTACAAATAATTGATGATAATTAGGGCCCGCAAAAATCAATAAAACCAAAATTTTTTCAGAGCTTTGTTATATCATCAAACGTATACCAACAATGGTTTCGGGTACTCTGGAGCCAGTTTAGGTAGATTTTATAAGTCAAAATAAAGTCAAAATTTTGGGTTAGGTCAAAATTTTTAAAATTGTATGTGATCAAAAATTCTTTTTCAAAAGCAAACAAAAAGTTTTCTTCATTTTCCTGGATATTTGAGAACCAATGAAACGTTATGAGCAATTTTATATATGTTTAAATGAAGTTTTGCAGCTCAAACTTCTGCAAATAGTTGCAATATGCCGCAATACGATTGCCTGGGTCAACTTCTTTGTAAAAATGATTTTATAACAACGCGAAACTCTTTTTTTTTTATTAAAAACAAATTAAGAATGCCAACCTCGGCATGAATAAAACAACCAAGAACACTATAAGTCCAAATTCCAAAAATCAAAAAGTCTATTTTTATTATACAGTACCGTATATCACAACGAATTAACCAGATTTTTGAAATCTTAGGACTGTACTGTTTTGCTTTCACAGCCTTAGCAATCGACAAAACTTTTGCACAATGCAACTTTTCACCAAGCAAGATTGAAATAGCGTGAATGTATTTTCCAATAAAAATTTAAGAACAAAGAGGCAAAAAATGCGTGAAATTTTAAGAACAGCAAATTTTAATCCAAAATTTACTGGTTATTAAAAAAAAGTGTAATTGAAATGGAAATGTAATTAATATGATGTAATTAATATGATGCAACTTTTGCAATTAATATAATGTAACGCATTAAAATGATCCCCTTACATTTTTCTGTGAGTGTGACGTATGGGTGTTTTTGTTTAGCCTTATGACTGATTGTACATAATGCTTGCTTTTTGTTCGTTTATGTGAAACAAAAACTAACGATGTTGTGCTGGAGGTGGTAGCTGACTTTGATGACCATTGTGGTCTTTTCGCAATCTCCTCATCAAGTACTTACAAGTGAAAATTGTTTGGGTTATGTTATTTGTTATCGTAGTTCTTGACGAAATATATTTGAACATGAATGTGCGCAAATTCCTAGGTTTTTGTCCTGGAGCGACTAATTACTTTAATCACAAGACTGACTGATTGATATTTCTTTTTAAATGAGCCGATCAGTGGTCGAGTGGATAGAGCGTCTGCAACTGAAGCGGTAGACTCGGGTTCGATTCCCAGTCTGGTCAAACCAAAGACTATAAAAGTTGGTATTCACAGCTTTCCTGCTTGCCGTTCAGCAATCAAAGGGACAGTGTGAAGCCTCTGCCGTGTGTAATAGACAAATGGGCAGATGGCAGCTTGACTCGAAGACCGTAAGGTCCCTTCGCTGTCTCCTGGCCAAGGCAACTTGGTGAATAAAATGGAATTACAAATTAAAAAAAAAATTACGAATTAATGAAAAGTGAAGAAGGTTACCTGCTAAAAACTTACGTGAATTGCGAATAACAAAACTTTTTTTTAATCAAAATTTGGAGCTCAACAAGGCCAAAACCGTTTAGGTCAAAATAAAGTCAAAATTTAGCTAAAATAAAGCTAAAATTAAATTTTTTTAGGTTAAAATAAAAATGGCCCTAATGATAAACAAGATAACCGTTTTTAAGCACGCCATTAGAGACAACTTTTGTTCCTATAAATTGTAGTAAAATTAAACAAATAAACAGTAGTTAGCCTAAGTTAGGAAAAATTATATTTTTTGGTATCCAATAGAATTATTGCTTCCTGCATCACAGAAAGAGACAGCTTCTTTTACTGTTCACACTGTAACAAAAGCACAGAAAAAGGATTTTTAAAACGTGAAAATAACTTACACATAAATAAAGTCAACAAAGGAGCTATGAAGTGACTTTTGGGGGGTCTTCGAGTCAAACCATTACTTCCTGCATGAGACTTCATTCTTTCGGTATGAATTTTTGTTAATAAATCTCTAACGCCAAAGCCACTGTAATGCAATGACAATGTTTTGTGGAAGCCTTTTTCAACTTTATATAAAAGTTAGTTTTTTGATTTTTGCCATTTTGCTTGTGTATTTGGTCACCAATCGCTGTAGTTACCTAATATCAGGTCTTATTTAAAACTACAGTATTATTTGTTAATGCTTGTACTTATTTAAATTATTGAAATTTTTATTTTGAGTATAATTGGCCTATAAAATTATTGTTTTTTTTTAAATAGAATTGGCTCAGAAGATTTGCAATAAATTGTGTTTAGATCAAAGAATGAACCGGTTTGTGATTACAGCAACCCAAGAAATGAAGAACCGTGGTTTTGTGAAGCACCTGCGTCCAGAAAATGTTCAAAAATTAAAACCATTACTTATGACCAAAATGTGAACTTTTCCATTAATTTTGAAGATGTTTGTTCTCAATATGGGTGCCATACGATAGTGCCCCAAAATACAATTGTGACAGTGATTTCTGTAGATTATGATGCTACAATTGCTCGAAATGCTTTGCCATCATGCACAAACATGTTTTTGTTGAAAAAACAAAGTAAACCCAGAGTGACGGGGTTCTTCGAAAGGAATCACTGGAATTCATTGCTGTGCTCCCATTCTTTAGAGTCACTTGAAACATTGTCTGCGCGTTTAAAGAACAAAGTGGTCTACTTTTTCGGAGATTCTACTATACGACAATTTTTCGCTCTGATATCATCGACACTAAGCATGAACGTTGGTGGGCCTGACAGTACTAAAATATACCAGCAACCAAAAGTAGCTCGAACTACTCCAAACCATGATCAAAATATAACCATGTACTACAGAGCTCACGGTCCCCCATTGCGCAATCCTGGCCCTCCCTATACTCGACCTTACATAAGCGATTCAATATTGGGGATCCCAGCCGGTGGCCAGAACGTAATTGTGATTTTAAATGTGGGTGCGCATCTGTATCAACATCACCCAAGTTTCTACATTCACCGGATCAGAGGAATAAGAGCAGCAATTGAGAAACATCACAGAATATTTCCTGAAACTCGTTTTATTGTTCGCGGTCTCAATGTTGTCGAACACGCTGATGAGTGGAGCATTTACAGGCTCAATCTCTTATTGCAAGAAAGTTTTTATAATATCAAAAACGTAATATTTTTAGATTTGTGGGACCTTACAACAGTCAAGCCAATGTGTGACTATCATCCTTATAAGGGAATATTGTTGCAGGAAGCTTTGCATATGTTTAGTCATATTGTTTAGTAATCATACATCATAGCAGATACAGTTTTTATAGTGAATTTTTACAACAGTACCACTGTACAGTCATCTTTTATTGAATACGTTTAATTTTTGATATTGGATAGCAGGAGTGAATTTAAATTTGATGTTTGTCAGGGATGACAACGTAGTTTTTAAATGAAGGAAGATTCATTCACTTATTCGGATGGACTAGAAATCCTTGGAATAGACCAGAAGTCACCAGACCGACGTTGCTGCTGAGCCACACGCAATCTATTAATGATTTTTTGATTTTGTTTCTTGTAATGACATTACAAACTTTGTAGTTAAAAACAATATTATTTCATTAGTGTCAGAGTTTGCAGTGTCGGATTTCTTCACTCAGCAATTTGCTAAAAATGAATCCGTACTTGATCAAGTTATAAAATCATGCAGAAAATCAGAAAACCAGAAAAAAAATTTACAGATGCAGCTATAATACATCAAAAAGTATATTATGAAAGCAGCAAAAAATTCATTCATTTATAGTTCGTTGTTAACTTACTGTTTGTGAATTTGTATATTTTTAACAAGCATCCTACAAGTTTAGTGTTTACAACACATCATGGGCAGCTTTTAGAATTCTAGCTTTGTAGCACTAGGCTACCAGAAATGGGGACAACTTGGGCCAAATGTTGAAAAAAGAGTTTTACCCAAGAACACGATGACCTGCATTGCATTATAGTAAGAGTTAGCTTTTCCAGCAATTTATCGATTTCTATCACATCACCGCTGACTTTGTTATTCATTGCGCATTTGCGCTCGACTCAAGTCAGTAGAAATTCTCAACACTTGCGTTAATTTGCTCCCATTTTGCCCTGGCGTACAGCCGTTAATTTTGCGGAAGTCCGGCCCTCCGAGAAAAAAGTTTCTGTCTGCAGCAGTGAATGCGATCAAAAATGCAATCAGGATTTCGCTAAAAGGGAGGGGTCTACGACTTTTAGGCGCGGACGTTTAGACGCGGGACGTTTAGGCGCGGGACGTTTATGCGCCGCCGATTATGCGCCGGGACTTTTATGCGCCGAGACTTTTAGGCGCCGAGACTTTTAGGCGCCAGAAGTTAAAAAATTTTTTCAAAAAAATTTTTTTTCCAAAAAGTTTTTTTTTCAAGAAAAAGATTTTTTTCACAAAATCAAGTTTTTTTCCAAAAAAAAGGTTTTTTTCCAAAAAAGCATTTTTTCTACAAAAAAACATTTTTCTTCCCAAATTTTTTTTTATCCTTCAAATGACAGTCTTTTCTCAAATAAAAACTTTTTCCAACACTTTGATTAAAAGTTTTACTTTGATTAAAATGTTAATGTTTTCGAAGCTTTTCATCAGTTGTTTGTCAAGAAGAATCGTCAGAATAGAGAGTGCAGGAAAAGAAGTGGCTATAGGAAAAAGCCGAGCAGTGATTGGCTGGAAAAGGATTGCTGAGAGAGCGTCATTTCTGTAGAACCTTTAAGCTGAACAAGAATTCTTTTTGTCAGCAGAGGGCGGGGTTTGAAGTTTTGATAAAAGTGACTTCAAAAGCAGATAGATGGAAGCAGAGCGGAAAAAGTTTTACAAAAATTTGATTTCTTATTGCATTTTTTTTAATAATAAAGAATGTTTTCCACTACTTACTTGCAAAGTTTTTTTTTACCTAATCCAGACGCATGCGATCTCCAGCTAGCGGTCTCAAATTTTGCGGCGCACAGACACGAGTTGCTTTTGCAATATTGGCACACGCAGCAAGCCGTGTGACGTTTCATGGTTATTTTGAGTCTACCTCTACCAAACAATACAGTACAAACTTTTTCAGAAGCTAAGGATTCATCTCTCGGCAGATTCCTATTTATAGTCTTTACATCTTGTTGTAAATATAGTAAAAGCAATGTTTAAATTGATATTTTTCAGCTTAATCTTTACACCTTGTTGTAAATACACTTATAGTAAAAACAATGTTAAATTCTTGAAGTTAACTTCTTCAGACATCAGCCTGAAAGCGAAGTTTGCGTTTGACTAAAACTCATTTTATTTGAGCTTTAAAATTGATGAATTGATTGGTTATGCGACTTCTGGAGCAGCACAGATTAGCTCAAATTTTGTTCCACGATACAGCACGATGATGAGTGAAATTTGCTTACACTTACGCAGCGACTTTTTCATGTTTTAACTTATATGTATATTTTTCTCCCGAATGTACGGTAAAGACCAAAAAAATCAAAGAAAAAGGTTTAGTTGTTTTAATTGACTTGGTGTTTCACCAGAGCTCCGCTCTTCAACACTTTTAAAGGCGGTGAATCATCCAGCCAATTCCGGTGGTTTATAATAGCTAAAATTGAACTATAATTTTTGATATATTTTGTTTTAATTTTGGGACTGCGTTTGCAAAGTTATTCAACAAATACAAAAAGATATCCCCCGACAAAAAGTTTTTGGAAACTCTGAGTTTTGTTCTTCCCGCCGAAACTACAGTTCTCTAAACTATTAGGCCTATTGTAGTTTAGGCGGGAAAAACAAAACTCAGAGTTTCCAAAAACTTTTTGTCGGGGGATATCTTTTTGTATTTGTTGAATAACTTTGCAAACGCAGTCCCAAAATTAAAACAAAATATATCAAAAATTATAGTTCAATTTTAGCTATTATAAACCACCGGAATTGGCTGGATGATTCACCGCCTTTAAAAGTGTTGAAGAGCGGAGCTCTGGTGAAACACCAAGTCAATTAAAACAACTAAACCTTTTTCTTTGATTTTTTTGGTCTTTACCGTACATTCGGGAGAAAAATATACATATAAGTTAAAACATGAAAAAGTCGCTGCGTAAGTGTAAGCAAATTTCACTCATCATCGTGCTGTATCGTGGAACAAAATTTGAGCTAATCTGTGCTGCTCCAGAAGTCGCATAACCAATCAATTCATCAATTTTAAAGCTCAAATAAAATGAGTTTTAGTCAAACGCAAACTTCGCTTTCAGGCTGATGTCTGAAGAAGTTAACTTCAAGAATTTAACATTGTTTTTACTATAAGTGTATTTACAACAAGGTGTAAAGATTAAGCTGAAAAATATCAATTTAAACATTGCTTTTACTATATTTACAACAAGATGTAAAGACTATAAATAGGAATCTGCCGAGAGATGAATCCTTAGCTTCTGAAAAAGTTTGTACTGTATTGTTTGGTAGAGGTAGACTCAAAATAACCATGAAACGTCACACGGCTTGCTGCGTGTGCCAATATTGCAAAAGCAACTCGTGTCTGTGCGCCGCAAAATTTGAGACCGCTAGCTGGAGATCGCATGCGTCTGGATTAGGTAAAAAAAAACTTTGCAAGTAAGTAGTGGAAAACATTCTTTATTATTAAAAAAAATGCAATAAGAAATCAAATTTTTGTAAAACTTTTTCCGCTCTGCTTCCATCTATCTGCTTTTGAAGTCACTTTTATCAAAACTTCAAACCCCGCCCTCTGCTGACAAAAAGAATTCTTGTTCAGCTTAAAGGTTCTACAGAAATGACGCTCTCTCAGCAATCCTTTTCCAGCCAATCACTGCTCGGCTTTTTCCTATAGCCACTTCTTTTCCTGCACTCTCTATTCTGACGATTCTTCTTGACAAACAACTGATGAAAAGCTTCGAAAACATTAACATTTTAATCAAAGTAAAACTTTTAATCAAAGTGTTGGAAAAAGTTTTTATTTGAGAAAAGACTGTCATTTGAAAGACAAAAAAAAAAATTTGGGAAGAAAAACGTTTTTTGTGGGAAAAAATGCTTTTTTGGGAAAAAACCTTTTTTTTGGAAAAAAACTTGATTTTGTGAAAAAAATCTTTTTCTTGAAAAAAAAAACTTTTTTTGGAAAAAAAAAATTTTTTTGAAAAAATTTTTGAAAAATTTTTTGAAAAAAAAATTTTTTAACCTCTGGCGCCTAAAAGTCTCGGCGCCTAAAAGTCCAGGCGCATAAAAGTCCCGGCGCATAATCGGCGGCGCCTAAACGTCCCGCGTCTAAACGTCCGCGCCTCATAGTCACGGTCAGAAAGGGAGGGGGCTTAAACCAAAAGTGAATTTTTCTTGCACAAAAGTTGTCTAATTTAGGCCTGGTGCTGAAGAAACCGATGCAACTCAAGCGTGTTGCAAATGGGGGCCTGGGGTAGAGCCCCCTGCCGCTGGATGATTTTTGTGGTTTTCCGGCAAAAATAGCGATTTTAACGCCATTTCAATCACATTTCTCATCTTTTTGAAGCTATGTGAATAACTACAGTAAATTGCTGAACTTCAGAAGTCATTGAAAGAACTAAATCGCCCAGCCCCTTCTGCTCCCTTTTTACTTCAGGTCAAGTCCGAAACAAGTTTAAACGCTTGTGTTCTGGGGTTATATTTTCTAAATGACTTAACTAAAGAGGGCGGAAGCTCCTCTTCCCCTGTTGCGCCACTAACTGCGGCCTGAAAAAATCTTGAGTGTGCTCTGAAAAAACAAAAACAGCTGGTCTTTTAAAAGATGTTTTTAATGTATTGTTTCAGACTATGATCACTTACGACGTAGGCTACCGGTAAGATTTGTAGGCTTACATCTCTCTTCCGCGACACATCCGCCAAGGCGTATTAATTATAGACGGATTATTGCGTTACATTTATGCATAGCAGTTGGTGGCCAGCAATTTCGCAAAGAATTGAGGAAACTTCAAACGAGAATTAGGTTTCAACGTTATTATTCCTTTTTCCATTTGCCTGTTGTCGTTTCGTGTTATTCCAAAAAAGCATTCTGAGTAAACCGAAATGGGGGGCACAAGCAATCGTTAGGGGGGCACGCCTTCCTGGCCTCTCCGTAGCGACGGCACTGTTCACAGCTTCCCTGCTTGACTTTCAGGTATGAAAAGGACTATATGAAACCTCCACCGTAGCCTATACGGTAGACAGGTGAGCAGGTGGCAGCTTGACTCGAAGACGGAAAGATCCCTTCGCTGTCTCCTGCCCTACACTACTTGGTGAATAAAGATGTAATGACTATGGGAAATAAGTGTAAACGTTTTTTTTTCAAAAATGCAATGCCAGTTCGGGAACTAAACTGAAAGCCAACAATCTTTCGATCTTTAATCGTTTTGCGTGCTTCAGGCCTAAAGGCTACCAGCGCGGAAGCCTAGGGAAGAGCCACCAGAACGACGACTACTTAAAACACGCGACGGAAAAAATTCCTGGGGGAAGACAATTTTTTCGCATTGCTCGCAATTTTTTCGCTTTTAAGTAGTCGCTGTTCTGGTGGCTCTTCCCTAGGCTTCTGCGCTGGTAACCTTTAGGCCAAAAGCACGCAAAATGATTAAACATTAAAACTCTGGCCAGCAAACGTCAAAAATATCGTAATTGACTTATTATTGAAACCTTTGGATTACTAACTCGACGCTCTATTCACTAAACTATCGCCGCCTCAGAAAAACAAAAATAAATTTATGCATTTGCCGTCATATTTCTTTTCAATTTTTTGGTTCATTGGAACAACCAACGCTCGCGTTGCGTGTTTTTTTTTGTTTTTACTCGGCCATTTTCAAACTAACGAGTGCGAAGTTTAAAATTTTTGCTTCTAATTTGAGAACAGCTTGGTCTAGCTACATGAAATTTTGACATCACTTTAAGATTAATAAGTTGTGTATGTTTGTACTAAATTTTGAGGCAATAAGTCATATGATTTCAATTTTGGAACCCTAAAACCGCCAGTAGAGTTTGGCGTAAAAAGCGGTCTCATTTAAAAGCAGTAAAAACACCCTAGGTTTAGCAAAAAATATTTCACATGGTTATATGTCTTAAAATACCCTTTTATCTCTACCAACCCACTTTTGGCCGCAACAAGGCTTTTCTTTTTGCTTTTTTTTCTTCCTAAATCTTTTACGCTATTGTACTAAACCACAAAACATCGAATTGCAATTTAGTGTGAAGTTGTTGAGCTTCAAACCCAATGTTGTCTCCCAAACTTTTTTGAGGCCACTCCCCCAGAGCCCCCTCAAAATAGGGGCCCAAAAATTAGTCGTTTGAACGACTAATTTTAGGGCGTTAGTTTCTTTTAATATCAGTAGATATTTAAGAGTCAAATATTTTGACATAGTTTGGGGTACCGCCCCCCCGTAAATTCCCCAAATGAAACTCCCCAAATTCAATTTTTTGAACATTTCAAACTAGAGCGTTAGTTTTTTTTTTTGATATTAGTAGACGTTTAAGAGACAAATATTTTGGCATAGTTTGGGGGTACCAACTCTTCGGAAACCACCATATTGACCCAAAACAAATCAATTCTCGCTATTTAATATGAGTAGGTCGTTCTAAGGGCTTGCTTCTAAGCAAGTATTCATCTAGTTTTTATTTTCACTTTTATCTGGTTTTGGAAGTCATCCGAAACGAAGGGTAATTTTGGGCATGGAAATCAGAGCTTCTTGCCTTGGCAATGATGAGTGCCGAAAAGAAGTTAGTTGAAGGGAAAAAGATTTAGTTACTGGCTAAAGGGAAAACTTGGTTGCTATCTTATTATCTTCAGACAAGCTGACTGATCTCCATTAAGCAATACTGCTTTAATTCGTAGCGTTTGCCCACATCTTTGTAGGGCTATTTTTGGTAAAATAGTGAAACGGTAAAAGGTTGTTCAACTTTTCCATGTTAAACTTTTTTTTGATCTACTGTAAATTATAAAGCGCTGAAGTAAAAATGATTACGATACAAAGGCTTTTTATGAAGTCAATAATGTTACACATGGGCTAAAAATAGCTAAATTTTAGGAAGTGCCTTCGACAAACCTCCAACTTCGAAAACTTTCCTTCACCGCAGTAATTACAAGTTTTCGGGGGTTATTTTTGATTAAATTTGACCCAAAGTCAAGTTATTTCGTTATTTCGAAGCATACTTGCAAATAAGCAAAAAGTTACATGAAAACACCAAAAGGGTGACAAATTTTCACAATCCATATAATTTTATTACGAACAATCTACTGAAAAATTAATAACAAGCTATAAACAGTATCCAGAGCCTTAGAGACACAATCCAACCTTTGATTAACAGCCTAAGACATAATGTTTCGGAATCGACTTTCGTCTTTTATTCCTCGTCAGTCGACTTCGAAACAGTAAGTCTTAGGCTGTTGATCAAAGGTTTCATTGCGCCTCAAAGACTTTGGAAACTGTCTGTAGCTAATCATACAATTTTGCTTTCATGCATTGGTAATGAAACCAACAAACCACAATCTCAACCTGATTCTACAGGGGGTTATTTGGCCAACGCATTTTACGAGGGGGGTAAATGGCCCTTATTCCAACTTCAAAACCTAAAGCACTCAAAACATCTAATTTTGTATACGAATTGGAGTTAGCAAAATAGTTTTGAGTTGATGGCGTGAGTATCATATTTGCAAAGAAATGACGTCATTTTTTCAATATTTTTATGTTTTCAATGACATCATAAGCGGTTCAATTTTCGCACATTGGTTTATTTTTTGATAATAAATAACAAAATGCATAAGTCCAAGTAGTTACGTCACAAAAAGGTTTTGCGAAGTCATTTAAATATTGTCCAAAAATGTTCATATTTTGGAAAGTGACTTTGCCAAACCTCAAAATTGGGTACCGGTACTGTTTTCTCCTTACCTTAGCAACTTAAAAATTGTTGGGGTTAATTGTGAATAAACTTGAATTAAAGTCAAGTAGATTCAAAATAAAAAATTTTTTTTTTGAAGGGATTTATCACGAAAAAACCAAGAGGGGAGCAATTTTGCTCCTGCAATTTATAGATCTAGACTACTAGTAATGATCAACAATACGGGCCAATGGTACTGAGTTATAGACATAAAACCGCGTATTTTCGCCTATAAGGAAAATTGTGGAAAAAGGTTTGGGCACTTATTTATTACCTTAAGTAGTTCTGATTTCTTTAATAAAACGATTTCGAGCAGTATCTGTTTACTAGGCTTATAAACAGGAACTCAATATCTACTTTTGATTATTACTATTGGGCTAAGACAAACTGAATTGGATATTTAACTGGCAAATTCATGACCTTAAGCAGAGTTTATTTACAACTACGCAAACTTGCAACCAAGGTTATCGTCAAGTTATCTTAACAAAAACAATCGCAGCAGCAGTACAATAACTTGAGATCATTTTAGAAAATCATTCTTACGTTCTAAAAGTAAAAATATCAAAAGGGTAAATAACGTCAGAAACACTTCATCCCTAAGGCCGTAAGCAAAAAATAAATGAATAAACATTTTTTGACATATTAGGGAATGACCTCAATTACTGCAACCATCTGGTTATGTCAAAACGCTAATTAACTTTTAAAATATCAAAAAAGCTCAGAACTGGTACTTTTTTAGTTTTTAAAACCACAGCACGTGCAATTATATTCCACTGCAAAAGTATTTTAAGTGTTCGCGGAAAAGAATAGTGAAATTATTTCTAACATTTTCTTTTGTCATGAATGGAGGCCGGAGGGTCAACGAAAATCATTACCGTACTCTATTTTGACCAAGATGATTCTTAAGCATTTAAATACGGTATCACTAAGCCGAAAATTAGTTCCTAATGCACAACAAACGTACACAAAATCATTTCGTCAAATGCCAGAAAATTTTCGATAATTTGAATGTTGACATTTGTAAAGTTACATGTAGAATAAAAACACCAGTACACCAATAATAATTTAAAAACAATACAGTAACTAAATTGCCTTGATCAGAGAAAAAGCTGCATATGCTTTGGGGTCTTCGAATCAAACTATCGTATCTTAAAGGTTTCACTCACCTTCTTCTTGTAATACTGAGAGTCAAGCAGGAAAACGTAATATTAATTTTGTTTTTGGGTGCATTAACGACAAAATAGATCTACAATGGTGTGATCCAAAGTAAAGAAGCTTTGAATAACGTACTAATTTCAAGCATTCTGTGTGACCGACTTAAAATCGAATCTGAGTCTGTAGAGTAAAGTAGCAGACGTAATCGTAGTTATATCTTCATTTGACAAGTTGTCTTGACCTAGAGACCGCGAAGTGCCCTTTGCGGTATTTGAGTCATCTTGCTGTCAGTCGATCACACGTGGTGGAGGTTTTACACTGACCTTTCATGACCAAAAGTTAAGCAGGAAAGCTGTAAATACTAATCTTGTAGTCTTTGATCGATCTTACCGGAAATCACACCGGCGTCTCAGTGCAAGACCCTCGATCTACTTTACCAGCACTGCCACAGATATTCTATTTTGTCAAAGAACTAGCAAAACTACGGCAACATTCACGATAACAATTAGTTGACTTGGCAACTTGCGAGCAATGCCGCGGCGAGTTTTTGCTTTCAGCAGCTCTAAAGCACTATGAGTACGCATTATCAGTCAAAAGACTCGATCAAAAGTCGTAAAAGTACTTTAATTCAGATAGACAGTCGCTAAAATTAATTTCTGATTTACGTCACGTATTTCGCTGTTTTTACTATTTACAAGGCGGGCCCGTTTACCAATCATGTGTATTTGCGCAGCACAAATACGCTTATCACTTGACTGCATGCATTTTGTCTTTTTTCTTTTGTTACATTTGCATTGAAAAACTTATTTTGCGTAATTCCGCTCAAAAATACGCGTGATCGGTAAAAGCAGGAGTAAAAGTCGCTCAAAGCGTATAAATAGTGTTCAGAAAAAGTCAGTTCACATTCAGGGCTAAAATGATCTTCATATTCTAAATTGAGATTAAATATATCATGGTTGACAAAAACTACCAAATAGTAAATTATCAATTTTCAACAATTTTTTGCTATTTCTTAGGGAAAAAATGGACATGCAACCAAAAATTTTTCAAATCAAATCAATCAAAAAGTCGTTCATTATACTCGCTGTATTACGCCTAAGCATGCAACGAGTATGCGGGACCCATCTTCCCGTCATTGCGAGCCGGCAACACAGTTTCTTTCGAACAAATGCTGCAGCGGTAGCAAGCCCTTGGCAACACTATTTCCAATGTGACCGGCCTGAGATTTGAATCTCAGACCTCCCGCTCCAGAAACGAACGTGTTACCGCTTGACCAACCGTAATTGCCCCAAAAACGAAAGATGGAAAATATATTAAAGCGATTTTTCGTGAATGTTAGGCCTCATATGTCAAAGCATTTTCTGGCATAAGTAAACTTTTTAATACGTATGTTAGTAAAAAACGGTATTACTTTCTTAAAGGGTTTTTGATTACGTACATACAGTAGCTTCAATTATGCAATACATAGCCCAAAAAGCATAATTGACAACTTGAACTTTGATGATATTGCTGAACAAAGTTAATATATTGCTGATCAAAGTTGGTAATAATTTTTCCCATAATCAGTAGCTATTACCATTTTGCCAATAACGTCACAGAAAATCAATTCTAGGAAAGTTACCTAATAATTGAATTTTCCTTCAAAAGGTTTTGTGCAACTACTGTCTCAGACCTATTACAATTCGGCAACTGCCAACAGAGCAGTCAGCACAAAGCACTTTTGGGGGAGAAAAGGCAATAATTTGCTGAAATAATTTATGTTTCTATACTTATTTTCGAATATAGCTCAAAGTTTCTAACGCCTGTAAATGAGATTTGAACTGTGGTTATCTAGAAAGCGAAAAAAGTTCATATTGGTGCAGATGATTTTTGGATTTTTGCAAACTTTAGAAAGATACTGCAATCATAGATTCGGTAAATAATCAAATCACAATTAATTTTAAGATCTAGCTCCTTTGCAGTTTTTCTTTTGCGGCTCATAGCCGTAAAGTCGCTCAAAAACTAAGTAAGCTAGAGTTTTTAAGTTTGTAATGACTTTATAATACCATTATCAGAAGAAATCAGAGAACTCAGACTTAGGGACCGGAATTGGATCACGATTTGTCTTTTGCTTTTTAGTGTTCCAGCATGGATGAATCTCGGCAGACATCGCTTATCTTAGATTCATCAAGATCGTGACGTTAGTACACGATGGCAAGGTGGTGATCCAGGACGTTGGAAATGAAGTTGTATAAACTTGACGGGGAAGTTCTTCTACTCAAAATTTTGTCAAATTATAGACATTGAAACATATTACATTCAACCCTTCATGATGTAGCAGTAAACATGTCTGCGGAGCAATCGAAAAATCCTTGTCACTTGCGAGTTGCAAAAAAAAATCAGAAAATTTTGTTTTGTACTTAATCCATGAAGTCAACTGCCAACTGAAACATTTAAAGTTAAAGTTCCTGGTTTTTAATCAGTATATGGGCTTTGGCAAAGTTTTTCTTTTCAGCAAAGAAGGAGATGAAGCTTGTAGATATTTTCCCGACTTCGGTTCCAGCTCCACAACAAGTGCAGTTAAAAGCTTCGGCTTTAGCTCTTGCCCCGGCAAAGATGCTTGGCCCCGGGATCTCGACTCCATCTCCGGTTCACATAGTTGCAAAGTGTTCGCTCTTTTTTTGTACTTAGCTTTGCTGTCTATCTCTCAGGCTGGCATTGCTGACCAAAACCCTAACTCTAATGCAAGATTTTGAAGAAAAAAAAGACTTTATCGCAGTGAGAATCGAACCCGAGCGCGAGACTGGGCAGACACGCGCCCAAAACCACTTCACCACCTAGGCGACGCTGTCGAAGAGATAAAGTGCCGTATTTAACTCGAGTTAAAAAGAAAAAAGCAATAGATGGTAAAATATGGGTACACTTTGCTAAAATGTCCCGGTTCCCAGTGGCGTCGCTAGGGGAGGCGGCTTACCCCGGGTGACACCATTTTGGGGTGATACCATTTGCGGTGAAATCATATTATGATGTAAAACCATAACTCCACTGATTTGTGGTGAAGACCTTGTTGTTTCATTTTGTTTGGTCTCCAATCTCATTTGGACCAAAAACCAATTAGCTTTACAGCGAAGACCTATTTTTTTCGGTCTTCACCTATTTCTGGACCGAAAAAGGGTGACACCACGTAATCCCGCCCTGGGTGCCACCATCCCTAGCAACGCCTCTGCCAGTTCCTCAGCCCTGGTTGTATGCATTGAAAAATAAGCAAAACATTTTATGAATATAATCTCAAACTCACAACAATTAATCATTTTGCGGTATCTGTACAGCGATTTAGCGCTACTAGCGAGCTCATAGGGTCCGCATTCAAATCAATCGGAGCTAGCTTCAACTTGGGAGTCAATAATCTGTTGGCATCTTGAACATTTCGAGAAGTATTTTGAGGATTGGAACTAAAACAGCTATCAAGCATATTAGACATCGCTGGTAATGGATCTGCTGTATCCCCTGGTTCATTTTCAGACTTTATGCCAGTTTTTTTTGTTGCAGGCTTTTTGGAAAAATTTGAGAGATTTTGAGCTTTCGTAGAGAACAAAGGTTTTCTTGAAGTTTCTATAGATCTAAGGTGCTGATTTGAGGAAGGTATGCTTTCTCTTTTAATGAAATCAGATCTGGAAACTGTTGTTTTGTTGGTTCCTTTTGGGATTAAAGGAGAGGCTTGAGCAAGAAATGAGGCATTTTCTGAACCTGCAAAAGCTTTAGGCACCTTTGCAGGTTCAACTTTCAAAGTTGTTTCGTCTTCAAGATCCTTAGAATTTTTTTCAGATGGAAATTTTACCACGTTTTTATCTGCACGTTGTTTAGCTGTAGATCCAAAATATATCGAGTCAGACGAAATACGAGTACGCAATTCCTCGTTTAACACGTCGCTAGATTTATTATAACGTTCAAAATCTGTATCAGATTCTTGAAACTCAGATTCAAAGGAAGTTTGTTCGGGGCGGAGGGAACTACAGGAACGGTTACAGGGCATTTGATTTGCATCTGCAAAAGCAGCTTTGTCATTTGACTGTATCAAATCATGAATAATCGAGTCATTAACGTCTGTAAATTTTTCTGGAATGGCCGCAGAAGAAGGTGAAACAACTTTCGACGAATTTTTTCTCGATTCAAGAGGAGATGGGGCTTTAACATCGATAATACATTCCTCAATTTCGTTGATATTGCTCAGTGCTGTGTTACTGCGTACTGGTACCTTTAATTCCTCTCTTGATAGGGAAAGTGAATTGGGATTTTGTTTCACAAAGTTATTCATTTCTTGAATAGCTTCCTGCAAAGCTTGACCGTAGCGATTGTATTTAAGCTTCATAAAATGCTCTTCCATAACCTTTTCTTCCGTGATCTCTCCTCCACTAGAATAAGGTTCAATGCTTCTCAGCCGATAATACAAGTCCTCTAACTGGCTCATCAACCGGAAGCAGATTTCATCCTTAAACTCTTTTGGGATGCTTTCAGTTTGGAAATAGTCAAAGCAACTAAAGTAGTACTTTTCTCGGTTCAGTTGACGAAATAAATCCGTTTTGATGTTTTTCAAAACAGGTGAGAATAGGTCTTGACTTGCAGCATCACCCTTGTTGTAAAGCATCCAACGTTGAACCGCCTCTTCTGACCAAATCGTTAGAATTTTGTCCGCCTCTAAAAAACTAGTCTCCATCCAAGAAACTAAATTTGTTGAATACTCCAGGGTCTGAAAGATTTCACAAATTACGTCGAAGCCCAGATCGGTTTGTAGAAAATTGACAAACGTTTTGATAACGTTTAGATGTTTTGCGTTGTCGTTAACAAAAATCAAGAAAATTTTGACTGGTTTTTGATATACGAAAGTTAAACTTTTTGAGTTTGATTTTGCTCCAGCACGATAAGAAGGTTGTTCCCCAGATTTTCGATTGTTCTTTAAAAATTGGCGATGTTTCCGCTGATAAAAGTATAAAATGACTACCGGTAATACACCAAATAAAACAGAGGCCCCAAGTAATGACATAGCTAAAACTAGTAGCCAATAATGATCCTTATGGAGTTGTTGTGCAACTTCCGTAACCAATTGGAACAAAGTAGAGAATGTTTCTAGATCTTGCATAACTTTAATCGTTGCGTTGGATCGGAATAAAGTCATTGATGTTTCCAGTGATGAAGAAGTTGCAGTAGGCGATTCGGGACATGGAAGAAGAAATTCACAACGACTCTGTACTAGTCTTTTCGAACCGTGACAAGCCGTTTTTTCAAAACGCAGTTCAAGACGGAGATAAACTAATTTTTGTACTTCTATCGCATCTTCTTTATTCACAATAATGTTATCAGAAGCTGATGACAGGTTATAATTTTTAGAACCAATAGATACCTCGCTTGAATATTGTACACTAATGTCGGTTGGTTTAAGAGTGTCGCTGATATTAAAGGAAAATCTGATGAAAATATGTGAATTTGTGCAATTGACGAAATCCTCCTTTAAATAATATCCGTTTGTGAAATTTTCAACAACAAAATTTTTATCTTTTGACCAGCAAGTTTCTATTGAATGCTGCCTGCACCACCGTTCTTTGCTTCCAAGAATTGCTTGCATACAGGAATTTAAAAGAAATATTTCAAAAATAGCTATCAAAAACCAACTACTCCTAGTCATTTCCAATTACAAGATTGTCATCACCATCATTTTGTTGAAATCTAAACAACAAGCTGATATAGCTACTTTGTTTAGTCAAAAAGGTTGCACTTAGAAGGTATTTTTTATGGCTTGGCAAAGCTAAAGTACTGGCGATAATTCGTTGGCGGCAAAGTTTACCAAAAAAACGCAAAAAGGTGCAATTTTACCTTTTTGTTTTAAAAAATTTCCATGTATTACTGCCGCACTAATGGCAAAGGTTATTAATAGAGTAAGTTTTTGTTGCACTAGCTTTCTTAAAAACTTGCATCTATTTTTAACAAAAGTTGCACTAAAAAGTTGGATTTGGGCCTATGCACATCGAGCTTAACAACACCGCTGGAGCCTTGAGAGCTCTAGAGCCGGAGTTGGAGCCAGACCTCTTCTGCAATGACTTCACAGCCCTGGTTCTGACACTACGATCTATTATATTTATACTGTGCTACGGTACTAGCACTTCTAATAGGGTTGTTGCTGAACTTTTATACTGCAAACCAACTTTTGCATCATAGATAACATTAAGCCAATCCGTCACGAAGCTCGTTATTATACAATTCCAAGAAAACACTGTATTAAACTGAAATACTTAGTTTCAAAACAAATTCGGTTAAGGGGGTTCAGGACAAGAGCACTTGGGACATTGTTTCAGAAAATGAATGATGATTTAATGACAATATGACAATAGTTTCAAAGCATATTTTTCAAATCGCACTTTTACATTTTGAGCAAAAATTGATAAAAATTGCAGGAAAAAGTTGCACATAAAATCGAAAAAGTTGCAAAATAAAATTTATGGAAACAACTAAAACATTGTACTAAAAGTCTGAGTGTTTTGAAAGCTGTAAAAAGTTGCAAAAACTTGCGCTAGTTATTAAACATTGTCGTGAATTGTTTTTTTATTTATTTTTGAAAAATGCTTTTCAAAATTTTAAAACCAATCAAACAATTGCACATTTTTGCAAGCTTTACAATGAACAATCGCGAAAAAATCAAAAAAACATCGTTCATATCGCGTCGGCACGTTTGGTTGGCGCAAGTGGCATTATTCAACAAATGTCTGGTAGATGTTAATTTCAAAATGGCAATGTCACGTGCGCATAATAGTTATAGAGGTGCGGAATTACAAAAAAGGCACATTTGTCGAATTTCGTCGGTCTTGATTTTGTATTTTTGTAACCTAAACTGTTTAAAAGATATATAGGCGGCCTACTATTGTTTTAGGCTAGATTTAAGTCCTAATATTTAAAATTTTACATTTCTTTTCAGTGGGACAGCTCCAAAAGATATCTACTGCGATGGTTTATAGAATAAATAATATTGCGGACACATTAACCGTTTTAAATACTTTAGACCAGTAGCGCAGCCAGGGGGGGGGGGGGGGCGAGAAAGCTACAGCCCCCTCCCCCCCCCCCCCATTGGCCAGTCAACCAAAATGCAGAATAAGGAAAATACCACGTTTTTAGCTTTTCTGAGCCTGTTTTTTTGCGCTGGAATGGACTAAAAAGTAATTTAAAGTATCTTTTTAAACATATATTTAGGGGGGAGCTACTTTGTCAAAAATTAAACTCACAAATTAATGAAAACTTTGAAAAATGCCCAGAAACAACAATCAAATTTCATTGCCAGTGTAAAAACGTCAAACATAAACTTTATCAACAAATATATTATAAACTCAGGAATGAGTAGGGGGGGGCTATTCAGTGCTAGTTAATTACCAAACACTTCTCTCAAATATCTTTCCATTAGCCCCCCCCCCCTCCCCCAAATTACTTTTCTTTATAAAAAAATAGACGAAATAGATTACTCCATTTGAGTTTTATAGAATAATAAAATTTTATGATTTAGCAGCTTGTAAACAAGAGAACTATAATGTTATCATTGCAAAAAATGCAAAATTTTCGAGCAAAAAAGTTATTTTTGCAAAAAAATGCAAAATTTTCGAGCGCTGGGGGCTCCGCCCCCAGACCCCCTATAGTCCCCCACACATTGCGAATTTCTGGCTACGCGCCTGCTTTAGACGAAGTCTAAAAGTAAATTGATAAACCTTTCAAAGCTTTTTAGAAGTGGCCTACGTCTCTTTGTTCCAAAGAGATAATGCTGGAAATCGGCTTTATTGTAGAAATGATAACTGCTCGAGGTAATTAAGAAGTGGCAGAAATCTTTCTCCACAATTATCTATATTCGCAAAAATATGCGTTTTTATCCGTTTGACTCCGTACCATTGGCAACCCTGCATTTCACAATTTTGTGACATCACAAAAAAGCGACACTGTACAGTAGATCAGTATTGGTAGCCGAGGACTACAGGTTCCAGTAGCAGTAGCCAAATTTTCAGATTTGGTTATAGGCTACTTACCAGAGATGGAACTGGTCAGGATTTTCTCGACCCGACCGGTAAATTTCAAAATCATCGCCGGTTGACCGGCCGGTCGACCTGCCGGTTGACCGATTTTTGACCGGCACGGTCGACCGGTTTTTTACAGAAGGTTTTTCTTCACTATTCAATGTTTTTAATGAAAAATTTTCGAAAGGGGGGGCATGGATGAGGTGTTAAAATTTGTGACTTTAGATGGGGGTCTGAGAAATAAAACGCAAAAAAATTTTTGCGTTTTTTGCAAAAATGACTCAATTTTAAGACCTTTTTTGGTTAAGTTTTGGTTTAAAAGACCTGTTTTGAGCAGCGCAAAACGTGCACAAAATAAGCATAAAACGAACTGGAGGGCACAAGCTAAATTGTTAGACGTTCTTTCTGATGATATTTTGCGAAAGATCAAAAAATAAAGTTACAATTTTTTAGCTATTGGTAACAGATTATTTGCAATTTGCAGAGCAGCAAACACTAAACTTTTTTTCGGCAGTGCTGCCTTCGCAGTTACAAAAAGATAAATCAGAAAAAAATAACAGCAGAAGATAGGAGATAACAGTAAAAACATACGAACATCACAATACTTGTATACTATTATACCCAAAAACATTAAAATGATGGAGCAATAACATTATATAATATTGAAAATTATGTCACTAACAGCGTGAAAAAAACTAATAATATTCATAAAAACTAGGCTGTTTCACTAACAGTTTGAGAAAGTATGAAAAGGATCTATTGCGACACATTATGTACTGGAAAAGGTTTTTTGCTCCACAGAGATTTATATACGGAAGGAACAATTAGTATAAATCTCTGTGGAGCTAAAAATCTTTTCCAATACATAATGTGTTGCAATAGATCCTTTGCACACTTTCTCAAACTGTTAGTGAAGCAGCCTAGTTTTTATGAATATTATTAGTTTTTTTCACGCTGTTAATGACATAATTTTTCAGTATTCCTTTTTTTCACGCTGTTAGTGACATAATTTTTCAATATTCCTTTTTTTTCATGCTGTTAGTGACATAATTTTCAATAATATATAATGTTATTGCTCCATCATTTCAATGTTTTTGGGTATAATAGTACAGTATTGTGATGTTCGTATGTTTTTACTGTTACCTCCTATCTTCTGCTGTTATTTTTTTCTGATTTATCTTTTTGTAACTGCTAAGGCAGCACTGCCGAAAATTGTTCTGAAGAAGCTTCCCGCTTTGGGAAGCGAAACGTCAAACCAATAAATAAACTCATCGGTAGTACGAAGTGGTTATGAATCACTATCCCGATGAACGCAAAGCGTCCGTTATTTTCATTAACAACACTAAACTGTTATGACATTGGCTAGAAAACATTCGAAATATAATGTGCCCCAGCAGTTTGTAGAAATGCTGCTACTTCAGAACAAGCCATGGTTAGTTATATATAAAAAAATAAGAACTATGTCTTTCTTGCCCAGTGTAGAGTGTGGTAAATTTAAGTTGAAAAAAGCTTTTCAAAGCGGCAAGATTTTAGCATGTACTAAAAAATCTGAAATCTGCGTCACTTCTACTCTTGAGCTGATTAAAATGATGCTAAAATGCTAGGTAGCGCAAGCCTCTTCCACATGCATGCTTTATTAGAATCTGGTTACGCGATTTTAACGTATATTTTGGACTTTTTTGCTTTGTGCCGTGGCCCAAAGTGGGGGGCCATGGCACAATACTCCCACCCTAAATACGTCCCTGGATGTGCATGTCTTAATGGTCACAGCATATTAGTCACAGCTTGAAATCATTCAACAAGTGTTTTCGAAAGGTGAGGTTTGTTAGTACTGTTTTTTTATAAAAAGTTTTATTTATGATATTTCGATTGGTGCTTAGATGTCTTTTAGTTGCCGAAAGGATAATTTGACCGGTTTTTCAACCGGCTTGACCGGCCGGTCGAAGAATATCGACCCGACCGGTTTCCATCTCTGCTACTTACTGCTACCAGTTGGTAATCGCGTTTCTTAGTCTGCAAGAATTTTTGCAAAATTATACCTTTTGTGATGTCACACAATTGCGAGATGCAAGGTTGCCAATGGTACGAAGTCAAACGGATTAAATCTTTTTTTTGCGAATAAAGGGAATTGTGGAAAAAGATTTTGGGCACCTCTTTATTACTTTAAGTAGTTCTTATTTTTTCTGTAATACCGATCTCAAGCAGTATCTCTTTAAATACCTGCACTATACTGTGCGGAGTTGCTATTTTCCGAAACCTACAATTTACTGTACATTTACAGGATTTCCGAAACCTTACAATTTACTTTACGAACTCAGTCAATTTTTATATCGATTTCAAGTTCATCTGAATTGTTTTACAAGTACTAGTTTAATACTTTCTTTTTCGTAAGTTTGAGTTCTGAGAAAATTCAACAAATTCTTGCAAGTGCAGAAAATAAAGTGATTATAACTGAAGCGTTTTTTAAAACCATTTTAACATAATTTATCGCGCTATTCAATTTGGAGCACATTATCTTCGGAAGAACGTTTGCTACAAAACTGTACGTCTAATAGGCCATTCTTTGTAATGCCAATGTTTTCTTGCATTTGTACGTTGTTTCATAAAACTTTAAATTTTCAACAACGAAGTTTTATACTTTTAAATTTAATCTTAATGATATGTACCATTGTGTAAATACACTCGAACTTGCTTTATATATTTTCGAATTCCAAGTCCAGAAAATTTTGAGTTTGGAGTTCACTCCAGGCTTCGGTAAAAAATCGGGTTTACAGCACTGGTACAATATCGGAATAGTTGCGAAGAAAAATAGTTGTTCAAACTAAAATAATTGCAGGCTTTCACCAGCGATGTTGCGATGAAGAAAGACATGTAAAGGCGTACTGGTATTGTTTCAGTCAGCTGCTTTATGTCATGGGTTTAGGCCTAGCAGCCTGCCTCGTTCCGTACGAGAAAAAAGCGTTTAAACCCAGTACTGTACTTTTCTAAAAGCATAATGACGCCTTACCTGTTCGGTAATCAAACCGACACTACGTACATAGTTTTTAATCATTCGACACTTAGAACTGCCGCAAGAGCAAATGGTTGTCCTCTGGAATATGCGTACAAACTGTTCGGAAACGTTTTTTCTAAGACAGAATCAATCTCAGTACTGTTCTTAACTTCTTTCGAAATTTTGGTAACATTTGCATACATTGCAGTTCTTGGGGCAAAATTAAGGACATGCGTTCGAAGCAGTAAAAAACTATCCAACTCTAAAAAATATATACGAGTTTTTGTTTCTGACACTTCACAACTTCAAGGGGCAAAGTATCCAGGTACAATTACGTACAAAAAATAAAGAATAACCTAAAACATAATATCTTCGCCGAATTTCAGCATTCTACGACTTTCGTTTCTGAGATATTTCATTTCAAAGTTAAAAAATTTCCCCAACCAAGCCTGTTTCCAGCTAAATTTTCTTATAAACTGGCAGAGGTGGAGTCGAGGACACAAGGCTCGAGGCCAAGTACACAAAAAAAATTTCAAGGCCAAGGACAAACCCTCTCGAGGCCAAGGCCAAAAACCAAGGACACAGACGCAAGTGTTCTCAAAAAAAAAAAAAAGGTCTTCAAAAATTTTTTTTTCAGGTGATCTCTACTTGAGGAAACCAAAAAAAAAGGTCTTTGCAGATTTTCCGCTAGGTTTCTGGCGTTTTCCAACAAAATTTTAAAGGTTCAAAAATAGTGCTGTCTTCGAGCCGAGAACAGGGCAATTTTTGAGGACATGAGGCTTCGAAGCTAAGGCCAAGGCCTTCAAAATGTGTCCTTGAGGCCAAGGACGTCCTCGAGAACTCCACCTCTGTGAACTGGAATATCCAACCAAACTAGAAAAGGATTTCTGTGCTAACCAGAGGTGGAGTCCTCGAGGACGTCCTTGGCCTCGAGGACGTCCTCGAGGACACATTTTCAAGTCCTTGGCCTTGGCCTCGAAGCCTCAAGTCCTTGGCCTTGGCCTCGAAGCCTTAGGTCCTCGAAAATTGCCCTGTCCTCGGCTCGAGGACAGCACTGTTTTTGAATCGTTGAAGTTTTGTTGAAAACGCCAGAAACCTCGCAGAAAATTTGTAAATACCTTTTTTATTTTGCGCAATTGGAGCGTAGGCTTAGCCAAGCGGGCCTCCCCCCCAATTGAAATTTCATCAATGACAAAAATGTGACAAAAAAGCCTATTGTTTCTTCAGTTTCTTTTTAGCGTTTTTCGTTTACACCAGTAGTAAACAACAATACTGAAGACCAAGGGCCCCGGGACCCCCTAAAATCAATTTTTGCCAGCCAATTTAAACGTAAATCTGGAAGAAATGGTTAGTTTTCATCCTAAAAGTTGCTATCTCAGGATCACATCTAGCCTTTTTATGAACGTAATGCATTAACCAAGGCCGGATTTACCACATTATGGCGCAGTACCAGCTAAGGGCTCTGCGCTCAAATCTTAAGACTTTTTATGGTCTTCACCTAAATTTGGCAGAAAGATGTTGCGAAAATCTCCAAAGTGCCAGGGGCCCAGCGCGATGGAAATCCGGATCGGCAATAACATGGCCAGTAGCGTAGCCGGGGGTGGGTTCCTCCTCATTGGCCTGTCAACCAAAATGCAGAATAAGAAAAACACCACGTTTTTAGCTCTTCTGAGACTGTCTTTTGCGCTGGAATTGACTAAAAAGTGATTTAAGGCATTTTTTGAAACATACATTCAGAGGGGGGGCTAATTTGTCAAAAATTAAAGAAACCAATCAATGAAAACTTTAAAAATACCCAAAAATAAGCAATCAAATTTGATCGCTTGTGTAAAAACGCGAAACATAGGTTTTATCAACAAATATATTATAAACTCTTATATATTATATATATATTATAACAGGAATAAAGGGGGGGGGGGGGGGTGGCGGCTACTCAGTGTTAGTTAATTGCCAATCACTTCTCTCAAATATCTTTCCATTAGCCCCCCCCCCCCCCCCCCCCCCCCCGATTATTTTTCTTTATAAAATACAGACGAAATAGATTACTCTGTGTGAGTTTTGTTTAATAATAGGATTTTATGATTTACCTGCATGTAAACAAGAGAACTGCAATGTTATCATTAGCCACTTCCCACATAGCCCGATAATGCAACCAGTTGAATCATGTTGCGCTGGTAATTTCTATGCTACGTTTTAAAAGCATTATTTTTTATTAAAATAGCTCTAAAATTAAGTTATATTTGCAAAAAAATGCAAAATTTGCGAGCGCTGGGGGCTTCGCCCCCAATCCCCCGTGCCTCCGGCGGCTGGGGGCTTTGCTCCCAGACCCCCAAAACAGCCCCCCTCCATTGCGAATTTCTGGCTGCGCGCCTGAAACATGGTTAGTAAGCAAAACTACCCATCTATTTTGCACTATTTTTCAATAACAATTCATAAATTCACCTCCATTTCGCCAGTTTTTACGCACAAAATACTTTTTAAAAAAATTAGCCATGGAAAATGCTGATTGAACAAATCGTTGAACTTCAGTAAAGGGAGCCTGGGCCGCCTGGCCTAGCATGCACTTCTATAGCTGGCTATTTTCATGACAAAACAAAAATCTCTAAGGAAAATCTTCGAGTGGGTTTTCATTTACTGCTAAAATGTTGCACGAGTCAATGCACCTTACTTCCCCCTAGCTGGAGCAAATCACGTACAATTAAACTTTAACTCCAAAATGCAAGATGTTAAACGTGTTTTGAACTTAAATTACAACTAGAAGGAGAATTAAACGATTTAATTTTTCTAATTGGCTTTCAAATGTCAAAAATCTAGTGCTTTTAAATGGTTCTAAACAAATGCAAAGTGTGATTCAATGGCATTAAAATAGCTTTTTTTCCAAAAAATTACAAAAAATCGCCCAACAGCTGGGGGCTTCGCCCCCAGACCCCCGTCTGTGACACGTTTGAGTTACACTGGCTTTCTCAAAACGTCTCCAAAGTTACGTATTTGCACTTTTCAACTATATTAGTTGAGGCTCTCTCCCTTTGCAAAATCCTGGTTAAGTGAAAAGCAGGCAAATTTTTGATGACGTCATTGCATGTGATTTGTGGTTTAGGCCTTCCCAATCAAAAATTCTGGCTACGCCTTTAAATTGGAGATTGCCTGGAAAACTTTTTTGAAGACCTTTTTTTTTTCGAGAACACTTGCGGCTGTGTCCTTGGTCCTTGGCCTTGGCCTCGAGCATTCCTGTCCTTGGCCTCGAGAGGGTCTGTCCTCGGAAAGGCTGTCCTTGGCCTTGGCCTTGGCCTCGGATTTTTTTTGTGTCCTTGGCCTTGGCCTTGGCCTCGAGCCTTGTGTCCTCGACTCCACCTCTGGTGCTAACACTAATTCATGCTGCAGTCTTGCATTTTATTTCAGACCTTCAAACCAGTGTGAAAGATCGTATTATCATCACTTTGTCCTGTTATAACGTGAGATTACGTTTTTCTGGTACACTCTTTTTTGGTGTTAACGTTACAATTTGGCATTCAAACTGAAACTCAGAAAGAAAGAACAAAAGAAAGATACCTTACAGTAAACATTATTTTAGAAACTTTCGATGATATTTTAACTGGCAATGTTGTTCAGTTCAGTTTTATTTTTGGCGAACAAAGATACAAAATCACGATTGCAAGAAAATGACAATTTACTATTCGCTGCAGGCTTCATGAGAACTCCAAAGTAATGAAGACTTATGATCACCTCTAAGGGTAGAAGTGATTCATGAAACCTGCAGTTGTTGGGAAGTTTTCCAAACTTTGAAACGAAATACTGTACCGGTAGGCCTATCTTAAAAAGCTGAAATTTGCTGAAAATATGTCTTTGTTTATTCTTGAGCTTTTGCACATAGCCTTAACAGGACACTTCACCTCCTTTAATTACCGTTACCACAGCTGAAACTGTTAGTATTAGTATGCTTCACCGAACCATTTTAAATACCAAGTGTGATGGCCTTTTTTTGTCCTTATCGTAGCCTTTTCTAACCTTTTACTATCAGCTAAACGAGCAGCACGAAAAAGTTTGCTATTAACCGCAACACAAATTATTTTTACATAATGTACGAAAAAGTTTTCATGATCAAAAAACTAATTTTTTTCTTAAACTTAAGAACAAGCTATAAAGAACAATGTTAGTTTCTTCGCGATAAACTCATTTTCAAGAGCAAAGACTAAATTTCTTAAAAAAAATCAAATAAATGTGTAATATTGCATCGAAAGTACGCTTTGGTTCCGTGAACTATGAGCGTGAGCTTGTTAGCTTTTTATCTGCATGGCGCGTACTTAAATCGAATTCGCACTTTTAATCCTATTTTAAACGGGCTAATTGACCGATGCATTTTACACGAGGGTGGGGGGTGCAAAAACGCTGCCCCTATCTAACTAAATCATCAGAACACCAGACTGGCATACGGGTTGGTGCTGTTCTGAGTTGCAAGTCGGGCTGGGCTTTTCGGGTCGGGTCGGGTTCGGGCCTAAAGTTGACAAAATTTCGGGCCTAATTCGGGCCTGAGACGTGCTTTTTGTCTTAGGGGCACAAAAATATAATCAAAATAACTTTGCAATAGTGCTTACATTTTTCAGACCTAACTTAACTTTCGTTTTTTTTCGAACATGATTTGGGCTTCAAATTAGTTTTCGGGTTCGGGCTGAGTTCGGGCTTATATTTTCGGGTTCGGGCCTGAACTAGTCGGCCCATTTATAACTTTGGTGCTGTTCACAAACATTTGTTAGAAAGTGGTTTTGAGTAGATGACGTCATCATTGTGATGTCACAGCCATATTTTCGAAAAGTGCGATGACGTCATAAGCGGCTCAAATTTTGTACATAGGTTTGTTCTTTGGTTCTGAAATATTTAAAAAATGCCTAATCAAAGTACTTACGTCACAATGCTCAGATAGTGAGCGTACAAGCACATATTTAATTTGTTTAATTAAAACCGAAATTTGGTACGCCCTTGGTACCGCCTTATCAGCGTACAAGCTACCAGTTCGTTGAAATAAGCAAAGAAAAAATATGCTCGTCAGAGTTACAAACAGGCCAACGAGTACGAGCCCAAACCGGAAAACATAAGCCCGGACCCGAAAAGCGATTTGAAGCCAAAACTAGGTCCAAAATAGCTCGGAAATTAGGTTAGATCTAAAAAAGAGTGCGTTTATTGCTCGTAGTGAAACTACTCATTGTTGATAAATTATGATGTAATAGTAATATTTGTGTAATATAATAGCTTTATGCTTAAACGAAGTCGTCATTCCGCGGTACAAAGCAGAGGAGGCAACGGATCCGGATCGGACCCGGATCTTCCTGTTTTTTCTCGGATCTTACTGTCTTAGTGTAGACAGTTTCATTAGAAGATGACGATTTGTATCGCATCCAAATCTGATTTTGCTGATAACTTTCAAACTCATTGTTGGCGTTTGCCAAAATGTACAGTGTAGTTGCATACTGGCGGATCCGGATCGGATCTGGATCTCAAAATTTAAAAGGGTTTGGATCCGGAGCGGTTCCGGATCTTTTAATATGTGGATCCGGCCTCCTCTGGTGCAAAGTTATTTGAATTATGCTTTTATAGCAGCTTAAAAGCGAAAACACTAGTCAAGTATATACGTATACAGTATAATTACCAAGCTCGAATTAAGCCCGACATTTTGCCAATTTTAAGCCTCGAATCCGGCCCGAAAAGCCCGGCCCGACTTGCAACTCTGATGCACGTACGTGCATCATTTTACACACAGTGTAAACCGGGCCTTTGGTTTTTGATTGCTTTACCGAAAGTTACCGTAAAAAGTCGGATTCTTTGCTATTTTTTGGAAAAAATAGCTATTTTAATCTTATTGGGATCCCTTTTGCACGTTTTTAGAGCCTTTTAAAATTGCTTAAATTTTAAGATATGAAAGCCAATTGAAAAAATTAAATTGTTATTCAGTGTTCTCTTTACTTTTACAGGTCAAGTCCAAAATACGTTTAAAATCGTGCATATTGGGGTTAAATTTGGAAGGTATACTTTCTTTGCATCCTGGAATATTGCGACCAGACGAAATAAGCAGTGCAGTAAAATGTTGGAAAAGCGGGAGAAAAGGTTAAAAACTTTAACAAAACTTCATTTAAAACCTTTAACGAAAAATAAAAGCGTTTAAATCTGTTTTGAATTGGACTTGAAAGAGAGGCTGGGCAGTTTTTAAGTTTGCCGTCCCGAAAAAGCAGCTTTACAACAAGTCTGGCTGTGGTACATTTACTACAATTAACAATTGTGTATAATTCCTTTTATTTCATGAAATATATCCACCATACGCTTGCTATATTTTCCACAAGTTAAAACTTATGACTTACGTTTGCTTATCAACTCTGAACAGATCACTTCGGGACGTGGTTGATTTCAAAACTCTTCTACTCGGTTCGTAAAAAGTTGCGGACTTGCGGTGCGGACTTGCGGTTGCGGACTAAGCTTTTAACGTGCAATGGCAGACTTGCGGTTGCGGAGTGAGAAAATTAAAATTTGATTGCGGAAGTTGCAGACTGCGGACTTGAAAATAGAACTTGCGGTGCCCAGCACTGGTTAGTGAAGACAACCTCTTTTCCCAAGTTATTAGTATCAGAGGTGGAGTCGAGGACACAAGGCTCGAGGCCAAGGCCAAGGACACAAAAAAAATCCGAGGCCAAGGCCAAGGACAGCCTTTTCGAGGACAGAACCTCTCGAGGCCAAGGACAGGAACGCTCGAGGCCAAGGCCAAGGACCAAGGACACAGGCGCAAGTGTTCTCCGAAAAAAAAGTCTTCAAACTTTTTTTTCAGGCGATCTCCAATTCATTGGCGTACCCAGAATTTTTGATTGGGGGAGGCTTAAACCACAAATCACATGCAATGACGTCATCAAAATTTTTCCAAAGAGGAAGTTTTTGTTTGACAAAGATATCGTAGGATGGAAGATCTGAAATCGTTGCCTGTTGGCACGTAACCCGGATTTTGCAAAGGGAGAGGGCTTAAACTAATAGCTGAAAAACGCAAATATTTAACTTTGGAAGCGTGTTGAGAAAGCTGGTGTAACTCAAAGGTATCACAGACGGAGGTCTGGGGGTGGGGGCCCCCATCCGCCGGAGGCTTTGGGGGTCTGGGGGCGAAGCCCCAAGCCGTTGGGCGATTTTTTGTAGTTTTTTGAAAAAAAAGTTATTTTAATGCCATTGAATCACATATCGCAAGTGTTCAGAGCCATTTAAAAGCACTAAATTTTTGCCATTTGAAAGCCAATTGAAAAAATCAAATTGTTTAATACTCCTTCTACTTGCAATTTAAGTCCAAAACACGCTTAACATCTTGCATTTTGGAGTTAAATTTAATAGTAAGTGATTTGGTCCAGGTAGGGGAAAGCTAGGTGCATTGTCTCTTGCAGCATTTTAGCAGTAAATAAAATCCCTGGAAGATTTTTCTTAGAGATTTAGTTTTGTCATGAAAATAACCAGTTAAAGCAGTACATGTTCGGCCAGCCCCCTCAATTGAAGTTCAATGATTCGTTCAATCAGCATTTTCCATGACTAATTTTTTAAAAAGTATTTTGTGCATAAAAAGCGGCAGGTTGAAGGTGAATTACTGAATTGTTATTGAAAATTGGTACGATAGATGGTTACGTCTACTAACCATGTTATTGCCGGCGGGATTTACTTCGAGCTAGGCCCATGGCACTTTGGAGATTTTCGCAACATCTTTCTGCCAAATATAGGTGAAGAACAAAAAAGTCTTACGATTTTAGCTCGGGGACCCTAGCTGTTACTCAGGCGCGTAGCCAGAAATTCACAATGGGGGAGCTGTTTTGGGGGTCTGGGGGCGGAGCCTCCAGCGCTCGAAAATTTTGCATTTTTTCGCAAAATGAACTTAATTTTAGAGCTATTTTAATAAAAAACATTGCTTTTAAAACGTGGCGTAGAAATTGGCAGCGCAACATAATTCAACTGGTTGCATTAATGGACTATATGGGGAGTGGCTACTGGCTAATGATAACATTGCAGTTCTCTTGTTTACTTGCTGGTAAATCATAAAATCCTATTATTCAATAAAACTCACTCGGTGTAATCTATTTCGTCTATATTTTATAAAAAAATAATTGGGAGAAGGGCTAATGGAAAGATATTTGAGAGAAGTGACTATGGTAATTAACTAACACTGAATAGCCCCCCTCCTTTTATTCTTGAGTTTATAATATATTTGTTGATAAAACCTATGTTGGGCGTTTTTACATCAGCGATCAAATTTGATTGCTTATTTTCGGGGATTTTTTCAAAGTTTTCATTGATTTGTGACTTCAATTTTTGACAATTAGCCCCCCCCCCCCCCCCCGAATATATGTTTCCAATGATACTTTAAATCACTTTTTAGTCAATTCCAGCGTAAAAAACAGTCTCAAAAAAGCTAAAAACGTGAATTTTTTCTTATTCTGCATTTTGGTTGACAGGCCAATGGAGGGGGGTTATAGCCCCCGCCTCCCTCATGGCTATGCTACTGCTGGTACTGCGTCATATTATGGTAAATCTGGCCCTGATTAATGCATTACGTTCACAAAAAGGCTAGATGTGGGCCTGAGATAGCAACTTTTAGGACAAAAACTCTCCATTTTCTACGGGTTATACGTTTAAATTGGCTGGCAAAAATAGAATTGGGGGGGACCCGGCGCCCCTGGCCTTCAATATTGTTGCTACAGTTATACTGTTGTAAACGAAAAATGCTAAAAAGAAACTGAAACTGAAGGAACTATAGAATTTTTTGTCTCATTTTTGTCATTGGTGAAATTTCAATTGGGAAGGGGGCGGGCTCCCTGCCATCCTCCCCTTGGCTACGTCTATGCTCCAAGTGAGGAAAACAAAAAAAGTGCTCGCAAATTTTCCGCGAGGTTTCTAGCGCTTTCCAACGAAATTTCAACTGTTTAAAAAATAGTGCTGTCCTCGAGCCGAGGACAGGGCAATTTTCGAGGACTTGAGGCTTCGAGGCCAAGACCAAGGACGTGACCTTCGAGGCCAAGGCCAAGGACTTCAAAATGTGTCCTCGAGGACGTTCTCGAGGCCAAGGACGTCCTCGAGGACTCCACCTCTGATAAGTATTGTTGTTAATTACGGTACACTTGTACCTGTGCATATTGTTGCACGCGAAAATGTTGACAGAAACTGAAACTGAAGAAATGATTAGGCTTTGTCATTATTTTTATCATTGGTGGCATTCAATTGGGGTTCGGGCCCCCTGTACCCTCCTTGGCTACTCCTATGCTCTGAACACGTGCGAAATGTGATCCGATGGCATTAAAATAGCTTCTTTTTTTCAAAAAATTACAAAAAATTGCGCAGCGGCTGGGGCTTTACCCTCTGACTCCTATAGCCTCCGGCGTCTGGGGTATCCGCCCCCAGACCCCCATATGTGATACTTTTGAGTTTAACTGCTTTACTCAACACGTATCCCAATTTAGACATTGTCACTTTTTAACTTTTAGTTTAAGCCCTGTTCCCTAAAGCAAACCCTGGCTTTGTGCCAAACCTTAGGCCACGGCTTCTGATGTTCCTCTCTACGATATCTTTGTCGACAAAAAATTACCGTTTCGAAAAAAATTTTGAGGACGTCATTACATGTGATTTGTTGTTTGGGGCTACCCAATCAAAAATCCTGGCTACACCTACGCCTATGGTAAAAACCCTACTACAAATTTTGAACTCCTAGAGCCAAAATTAGCCTAAACGCCAGTAAAGCAAATTGCTATATACAATGCCAGTGAACGCCCAAACGAATAAAGTTTCATTTAATCGCATGTGCTTTGAAAATTCAGAAGTTACATTAGTCCCGTAGCCAGGATTTGAAAAAGGGGTGGGGGCTTTTTTTAAAGTTTGAGAGAGAGAGAGAGAGATTTTTATTTTGATATCACAACATAAGCAAACACAACAAAATAAATAGAACAAAATTAATGCAAGGTTATAAATACTCATACTGCAATATGAGGGAGCCGTGAAGGGATGTGAAGTCTTCGAGTCAAACGGCTACCTTTCGATTACTAACATGAGCAGAATGAAGCTCACATTTTTTATTTCTTGCATGAGCATCAATATCTTTCTAGTATTTGGCTATTTAAAAAAGAACTTTAGTACATTAGTTATGATATGAAGTTAATAATTGCACGCGATATTTTTGAGAAAACTTTTCCAACTTTAAACATCGTATTACAGCTGGTATCGAATTCCAAGTCTTCGAACCCTGGTATTTGATAGATCTTTGCGCTCGATTTGTGAGATATAGAGGTATTGATAGTTTATCACCAGAAGAAGACCTAGTACAACGTTTGTGTGTCATTGAGACTTTGTGGAAATAAAATTGAAAATACACTGGAAGGGAGTGATTGACAGATTGATGAACGAATTTCGCGATTTCCATTTTCGCCACATCCTTTATTTTTAGAATCTTTAGACGATGAAAGCACGGCGTTACGTGCTCGCGCTAGTTCAATGAACAAATCGCTCGTACGGCTTTGTTTTGAATCAACTGTAGGTTATTTAGATGCGAAGTATATGTTGATCCCCATATAATAATATCTTACAAAATATGAGGGTAAACAATCGAATAGTACAACATTAGTAGTGCAGGAGTAGGTAAGAAATGTTTAAGCTTCTTTATTATACCCACATTTCGAGATAACTTATTTTCAAGTTTGGTGAGATGGGATAAAAAGTTTAATTCTTGGTCTAGTTCAATTCCTAAGTACTTTAACGATTTGTCATTTCTTTTACATGTATTATCATAAAACAGTGAGCAATATATTTGAGGAGCTCGGATCTTGGAGTTCACTACAATAAGTTTTGATTTTGTTGGGTTAACAGTAAGCTTATTTGCATCCATCCAGTTCTTTAAAGAACTTAGTTCAGAGTTACCGAGTTTTTCAAGTTCAAAAGTGTTTTTAGCAGTTAAAAAAAATTTTGATTCAACCGTAAACGAACTTGATCCAAATTTTCATTTGTTTTTGATTGGATTGAGGCAAATTTGGAGCGTTTTTCTGCCCAAAATCAAGTGATCTCCAAAAAAAAAAAGGTCTCCATTAACACTGACACTTCACTTTGGAGGGGCTATTTTCGTTTGGGGGGTGCTATTTTTGTTTTTAGAGCAAAAATCAACCTCAGAGCTGCGAAAAACATGCTATTTTGCACACTTTTCAGGCCAATGGGGGGGGCTATAGCACCATTTGCCCCCCCCCCCCCTAGCTACACTACTGAGTTATATAGCAGATTTTCTACATATATTTATTTCAGAAATGTGAGGTAGCACCTCCCTCACATTTCTGCTTTCCCTTTAGGACAGCATTTTATCAACATCTGAAATCACGTATAGCCTAACTTGTGCCGTCGCCAGGCAAATGCAGTAAGGGGGCACTAAAATTGCTTATCAAAACTGATCTAAGATTTGGACGGCTACAATTATGCACAATGTTAAAATAAGGCCGGCGGCGTTTCTTAGCTCGTTTCGTGTGCGGCCCATAAATGCTTGAAAAATCTATCTACAGCAGTGAATGCTACTAGACGTGCGACCAGGATTTTGCTAAGAGGAGTGAACCAAAAGTTTGTGTTGTTTTTTTGCACAAAAACTGCCTGATTAAGCCCCCATGCTGAACAAACTGATGCAACTCAAGCGTGTCACAACGGGCATTGTTACTAAATATTTAGTGACTGTGTACAGGGGCCTGAGAGGAGGCCCCCAGCCGCTGGGCAATTTCTACAATTTTGTAGCAAAAATATAGAAATTTTAACGCCATTTTAATCATATTTCACAATTTTTGAAGCCATATAAATAACTAAATTGCTAAAATTCAGACATCATTTCAAAAAATCAAATTGCTTAGCACTTTCAGCCTCCCTTACCACAGGTCAAGGCTAAAATTTGCTTAAAGGGTCGCATTTTGAGGTTAAATGAATTTTCTAAGTAACTTGGGTAAGGGGGCTTATGCCCCTTAACCCTGTTTGCGCCACTGACTGCGACATCAAAATCTTGAGTGTGCTCTAAAAACCAAAACAGCTTGTCTTTGAAAAAAAAGTTTTCACGTACCATATTGTTTCATATCATCATCACTAACAAAATACCGGTAACGACTTTGCAGGCTTACTCCTCTCTTCTGTGACACATCCGTAAAGGCGAGTAGACTAAATACGACGGAATATTGCGTCAAATTTATGTACAGCAGTTGGTTGCCAGCAATTTCGCAAAGAATCGAGAAAACCTCCCAGGAGAATTATGTTTGAACGTAATTATTCCTTTTTCCATCATTGTCTGTTGTCTTGTCGTTACGTGATGTTTTTAAAACAGTATTTTAAGTAAACCAAAATGGGGGGCAGAAGTGGCCGTTAGGGGGGGGGCACGGCCCCCTGACCCCCCATAGCGACGGCACTGAGCCTAGCCCTATCCCAACAGCCCACTCCAACCTTCAATCAGAGTAATCTGAGAAGAGGGTACGATGGCAAGTGCAGAAACTGCCCTCGTATGTAGTTTGAAGGTTCGGGTGGGCTGCCAGTATAGGCTATGTGTGAATTCAGAGGCTGATGAAACACTGGCCTGATGGGAAAGCACTCAAAGCAGATATGTGAGAGAGCTGCTACCTTACAGTGCTTGAAAATCTGCTATGTATTTTTGTTTACGATATATCTAAAATTTTTTCTCGGTTAACAATGCGTCAGTTCATTTCAACTCCTTGGCGCTGAGACCGGTAGGCAGAAATTGGCGCAACTTTTCCGCCTTGTGCTTGTCTTTAATCACCAAAGTGTACAAATACTTGCTGCGTTGAACCTTAAACTTTGAGTTATCTTTATTTTTCTTAATTTTCACAGACTTAGCATCCGCTCTCCGAGCTGTGAATAAAAAATTCTGGATTTCTTTGATTTGTTTAGGCATTTTGTTACATAGGACTTGAGTAATCGATTCAACCAAACTCGCTGCCGAAAAAACAGGTGCTCGAAAATCAGCTATGTAATTTCTGACTAAAATGATCATTGTAAAAGACGGCATCTTGTGAAATATTCAGATTTTAAAATATTTCACTAGATAGTGTTTAGTGCTGTATGATGAAAGATGTCTAAGCATAATTTCTTAAAATGAATGTAAAAAAAAAAAAATAATAGTATTGTAGAATGCACTTACCGATCGGTGGTCGAGTAGATAGAGCGTCTGCTTCTGAAACGATAGACTTGGAACCGATTCTTAGTCGGGGTCACACCAAAGACTTCAAAAATTGATATTCACAGCTTCCTTCCTTAACATTCAGCAATTAATTAAACGGGATTGTGTGAAGTGAAGTCTCCACGGTTTATGGTAGACAGGAGGGCAGGTGGCAACTTGACTTGATGACCTCATAAGGTCTCTTCTCTGTATCCTGGCCAAGGCAAATTGGTGAATAAAATGTATTTACAATTAGAATTACTTAGGCTACGGATGACGCAATAGTGAAGAATCGGACTTAAACTCGCGAGAGTTAAAAAGGCATTCAGGTCGAAAATTTTGCTGGATTTTCTTTCAAAAAATTTTGGCATTTATTATTTGAAGAACAACAAGTGCGTGTAAATCAGAGATGGAGTCCTTAAGGACGTTTTTGGCCTCGAGGACACGTTTTGATGTCCTTGGCCTCGAAGCTCACGTCCTTGGCCTTGGCCTCGAAGCCTCAATTCCTCGAAATATTGCCCCGTCCTCGGCTCGAGGACAGCAGTATTTTTTGAATTGTTAAAATTTTGTAGATCGCCGGAAAAAAATTTTTGAATACCTTTTTTTTTTGAGATTGCCTGAAAAACATTTTTTTGAAGACTTTTTTTTTGGAGAACACTTGCGCCAGTGTTTTTGGTCCTTGGCCTCGAGCATTCCTGTCCTTGACCTCGAGAAGGTCTGTCATCGAAAGGGCTGTTCTTGGCCTTGTCCTCGGACATTCTTTGTGTCCTTGGCTTTGGCCTTGGCTTCGAGCCTTGTGTCCTCGACGCCACCTCTGGTGTAAATACGTTTGTTTATCAAAACTACTGTAATGGCCAGTTGGTCGAGCGGTAACGGGTTCGTCACTGGATCGAAAGGTCTGAGGTTCAAAGCTTGGGCCGGTCAAATCGGACGCAGTGTCGCCAACGGCTCGTCACCACTGCGACATTTCTTCAAAGGGAGTTGTGTTGCCCGAGCGCAAGGACGCGGAGATAGGCCCCGCAGACTAGATACGCGTTTCGGCGTAACACAGCGAGTATAATAAAAAATTTGATTTGATTTTAAAAGAAAAAATTAATAAAAATGGCTATTATGAAAAATGTTAAGGGCATTTTATTTCAAAATGGTTAGGTCTGCGGTTTCAAAATGGTTAGGTCCTCCTGCATAACTGATGGGCGGTCCTGGGGAATTTGCCCCCAGCCCTCCTAAGTTGTGGATCTTTTTTGAATAGGTACTCGTAAAAGTGGGCCCCCAGGTGCAAGAAAAATCAGGAAGAGAGCAACTAATCGCTGGCAAAAATCCTTTTTTGGACTTCACCTAAGTTTAACGAAAAAAAAGCAACGACTTTCAGGCGTAGACATGTTTGTTTAATTTTTTACAATTTTGTTTTTATTTTCTGGCCTTCACCTAAATGTGACGAAAAAAAGCAACGAATTTCGCCTGGGAAAAAAACTTGACGAGAAAATGGTCCGGATTTCTGTTTAAGCTTGCTGCCATTAGTGCAAAAGCCTCTAGTTATACCAACGGTTAGGCCAAGTATATCAGTAGGCCGAGTTGTAAAGAGACTGCTTGAGATCAGTTTTAGTTTTATTAGAGATAGGAGAACTACTTATTGAGGTAATGAAGAGTTGCCCCAAACCGTGTTTCATTATCCTTTTATCCGAAAAAATAAACTTAATCCCTTGACTATGTGCTATTGGCAACCTGCGATTCGAAATTTTGTGACATGACAAAAGAATTACTTTGCAAAACTTTTTTTGCAGAATATCGAATATCGCGTTGCATGAACGAACGAATACGAACGAACGTGGCTTGATCTGCGAGCAATTTTGCACAGTTAGTCCTTTTCTCCGCCACAAAACTTTACAGAGGCAGCTACAGCACATCAAATAGTGTACCACGCAAGTAGCAAAAAATTCATTCGTTCATAGTTCGTTAACTTATTGTTTGTGAATATGTGCATTTTTAACAAGCATGCTACAAGTTTAGCGTTTACAACACATCATGGGCAGCTTTTAAAATTCTACTTTTGTAGCACTAGGCTACCGCAAATGGGGACAACTTGGGCCAAATGTTGAAAAAAGGGTTTTACCCAAGAACACGATGACCTGCAGTGCATTACAGTAAGAGTTAGCTTTTCCATTAATTTATCGATTTCCATCACATTTTTGGTATACTACCGCTGACGTTGTTATTCATTGTGCATTTGCGTTCGATTCAAGTCAGTAGAAATTGTCAACACTTGCGTTGATTTGCTCGCAATTTGCACCGGCCCGCAGCCGTTAATTTGGAGCAGTCCGGCCCACACAGAAAAAAGTTTTTGTCTGCAGCAGTGAATGCGATGAAAAATGCAACCAGGATTTCGCTAAAAGGGAGGGGGCTTAAACCAAAAGTAAATTTTCCTTGCACAAAAATTGTCTAATTTAGGCACGGTGCTGAAGAAACCGATGCAACTCAAGCGTATTGCAAAGGGGGGGGGGGGGGGGGCCTGGGGATAGATCTCCCAGCCGCTGGGTGATTTTTGTGGTTTTGCGGCAAACAGGGTTGCCACAGAAATTGCAAAATCAAATTCCAGGACTTTCCACGACTTTTTTAGGTCATTTTCCAGGACTTTTCCAGGACTGTTTAAGATTTTTTTTTCAGGACTTAAAATTTAATTTTGACTATTACTCTCATGCACCTACTCTTTTGAACTTGTGATTGACAAAAAATTTTGATGTAACGCATTTGCATTCCTAGTACTGACCACTATCCAGGTGCAAAGCCAAAAAATTGCAATGAAAGGGTTGTGGTTTTTGGTGTGCGGGCAACCCCCAGCCACCGTAAGCCATAGGGGTCTGGGGGCAACGCCCCCAGCATTTCAAAATTTTGCAATTTTTTTTCAATAAAAAACTTAATTTTAGACCTGTTTAGTAAAAATTATTGCTTTTAAAACGTGGCATAGAAATTAACACTGCAAAAACATGATTAAACTGGTTGCATAAATGGGCTACATGATGTGGGTGAAAGATAGAGCTTGATCGTGTGGGGGCAGCCCCCAGTCGCCGTAAGCCATAGGGGGTCTGGGGGCAACGCCCCCAGCATTCCAAAATTTTGCAATTTTTTTCAATAATAACTTAATTTTAGACCAAGTTTAGTAAAAATTATTGCTTTTAAAACGTGGCATAGAAATTAGCACTGCAAAAACATGATTAAACTGGTTGCATGAATAGGCTACAGGATGTGGGTGAAAGATAAAGCTCGATCGATATGACTTGTTAGGCCGATACCAATATATAACTCTTAAACTACCAAATTTTGTCTATATTTTTCACTTGACTTTACACGAAAAGCTTCAGTAGTCCTCCTCCAAAGAAAGATTATTGCAAACACAAGTCATACTAAGCAAATCAACACAAGAACACTTGTGCTTGCTCTAAAAAAATATACTGTTTAAGGTAATTGCGCTAAGCCGATATTTTATCAGCGGTAGATAGCCGATACGATATTCCGGCTTGGCACTGATATCGGGCAAAATATATCAGCCGAGCGATAGATATATCAGTCGAGCTCTAGCGATGGGTAATAGTAAAACTTCAGTCCTAGCTTTATTTCCATGCAGTGAACTATAAAATTTTATTGTTTGAAAAACACAGAGCTTATTTGAACGCCAGGGTGCAAACAAAAAAACTCTACCCAAGCACTAACCCCAATCTTAAACTAAACCCAAACTGTAATCCTAGCTCTAACCCTAACGTTAATCCTAACCCAAACTCAAAATATAAACTTCAACTAACCACTAACGTTAATAATTTACAAAATAAGAGTATTTGAGCAAATAAGCACCCACTTTTGCTCTCTTATTCTTTAAAAGCAGAGCTCATTTTGCATGCTAGAGTGCAAATAGGCACCTCCTTTGAAAAAACTCCCAATTATTAATTATTCCAAATCGTCTGTATTTTATAATGCTAGATAAACATATAATTTGGGAGGAGAGGCTAATGAAACGAGATTTGAGAGAGTTGATTGGTAATTAACAGAATTAAATACTGAATAGACCCCTTATAATTGTCTTACAAAGCCAACGTTAAGCATTTTGCATCAAGCGATCGAATTAATTGTTTATTTTTAGCCATTTTTAGTTAGTTAGTTGTGACTGGTTTCTTGTTGACCAATACTAGCCGTTCCCAAAATCATGTTCCAAAAGTGACTTTAAATTACTTTACTATCCATACTACTGCAAAAAACTGCCTCAGAATTATAGTGCGATAAACGTTGTATTTTTCTTATTGCACGTTTTGGTCTGTGGGCCAATGGAGAGCAATAGCCCGCTATGCTACTGCTACTACAGTATCGCATTGCAATAAATTAATGCCCATGAATTCACTCTTCCTAATAATATTCAATAATTTGTACATAATGTATTGCAAAGTGCAAATTTTGGCTAATTGGAGGAAGTGCTTATTTGCACTCTAGTAAGATTGCTTAAAATGAACAGTAAGAACTAGTAAGAACTGCTTAAAACCAATAAGAAAGCAAAAAGCAGAGGATTGGGCTCATATTACTGTTAGGCTAGATCTAGGGTTGCAGTTTGAGTTAGATTTAGAGTTGAGTTAGGGCTAGGATTGCAATTTTTTGTTTGTGCACCCGCATACAAATAAGCTCTGTCTTTTTACAATACAATAAAGCTTTTCAAACCAACTTCACAATGCAAATTATTTCAACAATAAATAGCTTTGTACAATTACAAGGTACCAGTTATAATAAAAAAAAACAACTTCACATTCTGTCCTGGAAAATCACGGGAAAACTCTATAAACATTTTCCAGGACTTTCCAGGACTTACAAACAAAATTCAAGGACTTTCAAGGACTTTCCAGGACAGCAAAAAAAATCCAGGACTTTCCAGGACTTTTCCAGGATGTGGCAACCCTGGGCAAAAATAGCGATTTTAACGCCATTTCAATCACATTTCTCACTCTTTTGAAGCCATATGAATGACCACTAAATTTCTGAAATTCAGAAGTCACTGAAAGAACTAAATTGCCAAGCCCCTTCTGGCCCCTTTATACTTCAAGTCAAGTCCGAGACAAGTTTAAACGCTAGTGTTTTGGGGTTATATTTTCTAAATGACTTGACTAAAGGGGGTTGAAGCTCCTCTCCCCTGTTGCGCCACTAACTGCGGCCTGAAAAAATCTTGAGTGTGCTCTGAAAAAACAAAAACAGCTGGTCTTTTAAAAGATGTTTTCACGTATTGTTTCAGACCATGATCACTAACGAAGTATCAGTAAGATTTTGTAGGCTTACATCTCTCTTTCGCGACTCATCCGTAAAGGCGTGTTGATAAGACGGAATATAGTGTCACATTTATGCATAGCAGTTGGTGGTCAGCAATTTCGCAAAGAATTGAGGAAACTTCAAACGAGAATTACGTTTCAACGTTATTATTCCTTTTTCCATTTGCCTGTTGTCGTTTCGTGATGTTCCAAAAAGGTATTCCGAGTAAACCGAAATGGGGGGCACAAGCAATCGTTGGGGGGGGACCACGGCCAAAAAGGACAATATGAAGCCTCCACCATATACGGTAGACAGGTGATCAGCTGGCAGCTTGACTCGAAAACGGAAAGATCCCTTCGCTCTCTCCTGGCTTACACTACTTGGTGAATAATAATAAATCAACTAAAGATTTACAACTTATCGAACTTAATAAGAACGGAGAGATGAGGGTGACTGCGAAGTGAGCTCGGGCTCTTCGAGTCTCCAGCCACCCGCGTATGTGTCGAAGCAGGCGGCCTGCAGCCGTAATCGAACTCGGGTCGCAGAATTGCTTACGCAATAATCAGCGCTCAGTTCCGCTCGGCCATGCTGCTAACAATAAAGATGTAATGACTATGGGAAATAAGTGTAAACGTTTTTTTTTTCGAAAAACGCAATGGCAGTTCGGGAACTAAACTTATAGCCAAGAACCTTTCGATCTTTAATCGTTTTGCGTGCTCCAGGCCTAAAGGCTACCAGCGCGGAAGCCTAGGGAAGAGCCACCGGAACGGCGACTACTTGAAACAAGCAACGCGAAAAAATTCCTGTGGGAAGACAATTTTTCGCATTGCTTGTTTTAAGTAGTCGCCGTTTTGGTGGCTCATCCTTAGGCTTACGCGTTGGTAGTCTTAGGCCAAAAGCACGCAAAACGATTAAACATTAAAACTCTGGCCCGCAAACGTCAAAAATATCTAATTAACTTATTCTTGAAACCTTTCGATCACTAACTCGACGCTCTATTCACTAAACTATCGCCGCCTCGGAAAAACGAAAATAAATTTAAGCATTTGCCGTCATATTTCTTTTCAATTTTTTGGTTCATTGGAACAACCAACGCTCGCGTCGCGTGTTTTTTTGTTTTTACTCGGCCATTTTCAAACTAACGAGTGCGAAGTTTCAGATTTTTGCTTATAATTTGAGAGCAGTTAGGTTTAGGAACATGAAATTTTGACAGCAGTATGAGATTAATAAGTTGTACGTTTGCACTGAATTTCGAGGCAATACGTCTCGTGACTTCGATTTTAGGATCCTAAAACCGCCCGGAGAGTTCAGCGTAAAAAGCGGTCACATTTGAAAATGGCTTAAGTTCAGCAAAAATATTTTGCATGGTTATATGTCTTAAGATACCCTTTTATCCCTACCAACCCACTTTTGGCCGCGACAAAGTTTTTTCTTTTTTTTTCTTTCTAAATCTTTTACGTTCTTGCACATAACATAACATCGAAATGCAATTTTAGTGAACAGGTATTGAGCTTCAAACGCAATTTTGTCTCCCGAACTTTTTTGAGGCCATTCCCCAGCTTAGTTTTCGCAAAAAACTTAGTTTTTTGAACGACTCATTCTAGAGTGTTAGTTTCTTTTAATTACAGTAGATACTTAAGAGTCAAATATTTTGACATATCTTGGATTACCGCCCTCCCTCCCCCCCCCTCCCCCCCCCCGTAAACCCCTCAAATGAAACTTAGTTTGTTTGTTTTTTTTTTGATATCAGCAGATGTTTAAGAGACAAATATTTTGGCATAGTTTGGAGGTACCAAGCTTTCGGGAACCACCATATGGACCCAAAACAAATCAATTCTCCTTACTTAATATGTGTCGGTCGTTCAAAGGGCTTGCTTCTCAGCAAGTATTGGTACTCATCTAGTTTTTATTTTTACTTTTATCTGGTTTGGGCAGTCATCCGAGACAAATGGGTAATTTTGGGCATGGAAATCAGAGCTTCTCGCCTTGGCAATGATGAGTGCGGAAAAGAATTTAGTTGAAGGGAAAAAGATTTGGTTGTTGGCTAAAGCGAAAACTTGTTTGCTATCTCATTTCAGACAAGCTGATTAATTTCCACTAAGCAATACTGCTTTAATTCGTAGCGTTTGCCCACATCTCTATAGGGTTATTTTTTGTAAAATAGTAAAACAGTAAAAGATTGTTCAACTTTTCCACGTTGTAATTTTTTTTGATCCACTGTAAATGATAAAGTACTCAAGTAAAAATAATCACGATACAAAAGTTCCGTGTGACGTCAATAATGTTACACGTGGGCTAAAAATAGCTAAATTTTAGGTAGCGCCTTCGGCAAACCTCCAACTTCAAAAACTTTCCTTCACCGCAGTATACCTACAAGTTTTCGGGGGTTATTTTTGATTAAATTTGACTCAAAGTCAAGTTATTTCGTTATTTCGAAGCATACTTGCAAATAAGAAAAAATTTACACGAAAGCACCAAACGAGTGACAAATTTTCACAATCCATACAATTTTATTACAAACAATCTATTGAAAAATTAATAATAAGCCATAAACAGTATCCAGAGCGTTAGAGGGACAATCTAACCTTTGATTAACAGCCTAAGACATAATGTTTCGGAATCGACTTTCGTCTTTTATTCCTTGTCAGTCGACTACGAAACAGTATGTCTTAGGCTGTTGATTAAAGGTTTGATTGCGCCTCAAAGACTTTGGAAACTATCTGTAGCTTATCATACAATTTTGCTTCCATGTATTGGTAATGAAATCAACAAACCACAATCTTAACCTGATTATACACAGGTTATTTGAACAACGCATTTTACATGTGGGAAGGGGGGCAAAACCGCCCCTTATCCAACTCCAAAACCTAAAGCATTTAAAACATCTAATTTTGCATGCGGATTGGTGTTCACCAAAACTTTTTAGCAAAATAGTTTGAGTTGATGGCGTGAGTATCATATTTTCAAGAAATGACGTCATTTTTTTCAATATTTTCATGCTTTCAGTGACATCATAAGCGGTTCAATTGTCGCGCATAGGTTTATTTTTTGATAATAAATAACAAAATGCATAAGTCTAAGTAGTTACGTCACAAAAAGGATTTGCGAAGTCATTTAAATATTGAGAAAAATGTTCATATTTTGAAAAGTGACTTTGCCAAACCTCAAAATTGGGTACTGTTTTCTCCTTATCTCAGCAACTTCAAATTTGTAGGGGTAATTGTGAACAAACTTGAATTAAATTCAAGTATAGAATTGAAATAAAAATCTTTTTTTTTGAAGGGATTTATCACGAAAAAACCAAGAGGGGAGCAATTTTGCTCCGGGAACTTGTAGATCTTGGCTACTAGTAATGATCAACAATGCGGGCCAATGGTATGGAGGCAGAGAGATAAAAACGCGTATTTTCGCCAACAAAGGAAATTGTGGAAAAAGGTTTGGGCACTTGTTTATTACCTTAAGTAGTTCTGATTTCTTTAATAAAACGATTTCGAGCAGTATCTCTTTACTAGGCTTATAAACAGGAACTCAATATCTACTTTTGATTATTACTATTGGGCAGGCCCGGCGCCACGGGGGGGCATTCTGATAACCTTTTTCTTTAAGTTTTTAAGTTTTGGGCGAAGACCTTTTTTTTTTGGTCTTCATCTTTTTTGTTTGATCCACATTTGAATAAACTTTTCGTGCCTCCATGCCCCTCGAATTCACATAAATGAACTTCTCGTGCCCCCCAAAATTTATTTCTGATCCCCCGGTCACGCTATCCTGGCGCCGGGCGTGCTATTGGGCTAAGACAAACTGAATTGGATATTTAATAGGCAAATTCATGAACTTAAGCAGAGTTTATTTACAACTACGCAAACTTTCAACCAAGGTAATCGTGAAGTTATGTAACAAAAACAATCACAGCAGCAGTACAATAACATTAGATCATCTTAGAAAATCATTCTTACGTTCTAAAAGTAAAAATATCAAAAGGGTGAAAAGCGTCAGAAACACTTCATCCCTAAGGCAGTTGGCAAAAAATAAATAAATAAACATTTTTGACGTATTTAGAAAATGCCTTCAATTACTGCAACTATCTGGTCATTTCAAAACGCTAATTAACTTTCAAACTATCACAAAAGTTCAGTACCGATACTTTTTTAGATTTTAAACCAGAGCATGTGCAATTATGATATACAGCGAAAGTATTTTAAGGTATCTCATTATATTTACACACTACTCTATTACAAAACTATAATGCACTAGGAAGTGTTCGCGGAAAAGAATAGTGAAATTATTTGTAACATTTTCTTTTGTCATGAATGGAGGGTCAACGAAAATCATTACCGTACTCTATTTTGACCAAGACGATTGTTTAGAATTTAAATAGGGTATAATTAAGCCGAAAATTAGTTCCTAATGCACAGCAAACATATACGAAATCATTTTGTTAAATGCCAGAAAATTTTCAATAATTTCAATGTTGACATTTGTAAAGTTTCATGCAAAATAAAAACACCAGTACAACAACAATAATTCAAAAAAAAAATTCAGTAAGTAAATTGCCTTGATCAGAGAAAAAGCTGCTTATGCTTTAGGGTCTTCGAATCAAACTATCGTATATTAAAGGTTTCACTCACCTTCTTCTAGTGCTGAAAGTCAAGCAGGAAAACTTAATATTAGTTTTGTTGTTAGGTGCGATTAACGGCATAATAGATCTACAATGGTGTGATCCAAAGTAAACAAGCTATGAATACTAATTTCAAGTATTTGGTGTGACCAACTCAAAATCGAATCTGAGTCTACAAAGTAAAGTAGCAGACGTAATCGTAGTTATATCTTCATTTGACAAGTTGTCTTGACCTACAGACAGCGAAGTGCCCTTTGCGGTATTTGGGTCATCGTTATGTCAGTCGATCACACGTGGTGGAGGTTTTACACTGACCTTTCATGACCAAAAGTCAAGCAGAAAAGGTGGAAATACCAATCTTATAGTCTTTGATCGACCTTACCGGAAATTACACCGGTGTCTACTGTTTTAGAACAAGACTCTCGATCTACTTTACCAGCACTGCCACAAAGGTTCTATTCTGTCAAAGAACTGACAAAACTACTACAACATTCGTGATAACAATTAGTTGACTAGGCAACTCGCAAGCAATGCCACAGCAAGTTTTTGTTTTTGGCAGCTCTAAAGCTCTGAGAGTACGCATCAGTCAAAACACTTGATCAAGAGCAGCAAAAATTAATATCTGATTTATGTCACGTATTTCGCTGCGCGTAAGGCGAGCCCTTTTACCAATCATGTGTATTTGCGCAGCAGAAATACGCTTATCATTTGACTGCATGCATTTTGTCTTTTTTCTTTTGTTACATTTGCATTGAAAAAGTTATTTTGCGGAATTCCGCTTAAAAATACGCGTGATCGGTAAAAGCAGGGGTAAAAGCCGCTCAAAGCGTATAAATAGTGTTCAGAAAAAGTCAGTTCACATTCAGGACTAAAATGATCTTCATATTCTAAATTGAGCTTAAATATATCATGGTTGACAAAAACTACCAAATGGCAAATTATCAGTTTTCAACAATTTTTTGTCATTTTTTAGGGAAAAAATGGACATTGCAACCAAAAATTTGTCAAATCAAATCAATCAAAAAGTCTTTCAATATACTCGCTGTGTTACGCCTAAGCATACAACGAGTTTGCGAAAACCATATCGGCGTTATTGCGGGCGGGCAACACAGCTTCTTTCGAAGAAATGCTGCAGCGGTGGCAAGCCGCTGGCAACACTGTATCCGATTTGACCATCCTGAGATTTGAATTTCAGACCTCCCGCTCCAGAAACGAACGCGTTACCGCTCCATCAACTGTAAATGCCACAACATCAAAAGATGGAAAATATAGTAAAGCGATTTTTCGTGCATGTTAGGCCCTATATGTCAGAACATTTTCTGGCATAAGTATGGCAAGGTGGTGATTCAGTACTTAGGAAATGAAGTTGTATAAACTTGACGGGGAAGTTCTTCTACTCAAAATTTTGTCAAATTATGGATATTGAAACATATTACATTCAATACTTTATAATGTACCTGTAAGCACGTCTGCGGAGCAATCGAAAAATCATTGGCACTTGCGAGTTGTAATAGAGTCAGAAAATTTTTGTTTTGTATCTAACCCATGAAGTCAACTGCCTACTAAAACATTTAAAGTCAAAATTCCTGGTTTTTAAATCATTATATAGGCTTTGACAAAGTTTTTGTTCTCAGCAAAGAAGGAGATGAAGTTGGAAGATTATTTCCTGACTCCGGTTCCAGCTCCACAACAAGTGCAGTTGAAAGCTCCGGCTTTAGCTCCCCCCCACCCCCGGCAAAAATGCTTGGCTCCGGGGTCTCGACTCCATCTCCGGTTCGCATAGTTGCAAAGTGTACCATTTTTTTGTACTTAGATTTGCTATCTATCTCTCAGGCTGGCATCGCTGCCCGAAACCCTAACTCTAATGCAAGGTTCTGAAGAAAAAAATATACAGGGTGTCCATAAAGTCCGTGTGCACTTTAAAAAATTTATAACTTTATTCTTATTCGTGATAGAAATAATCTGTAAAAATGTTTAGAAAGTTTTATGTATCTAGTTTTAAGTACAGCTATTGAATAATTCTTCACTACAAAATTTGTAACAATTCTTAGATAAGCAAATTCTGCGTGTTAGACAGTTTCTAAATCAGGAATTTCCTAACAGATGGACTGGAAGGAGAGGACCATTTTGTTAGCCTCCACGTTCGCCAGATTTGACTCCATAAGGTTTTTTTTATGGGGACATGTGAAAGCAATTGTGTATGCAACCAAACCTAGTTATTTGACAGCTAAAATAACTAATGTGATTTCAGGCATTACTATAAATCAGTTGGGAAATGTTTTTCGTGAACTGCAAAATCGTGTTACTCTTTGTATTGCAAATGATGGAGGACATGTGGAAACTTAAATAAAATTTCAATAAAACCTTAAAAAATATCGATTTTCTTCTTTCAAATCCTTTTTACAAATTATTTCTATAGCAAATACAATTAAAGTTATAATTTTTTTAAAGTGCACACGGACTTTATGGACACCCTGTATTATCGCAGTGCAATTCAAACCACACTGCGAGAGTTGGCAGACGCGCGCCCTAACCACTACTCCACAGAGGCGACGAATTCGAATTGACAAAGTGTTGTATATAACTCGAGTTAAAGAGAAAAAAGCAATAGATGGTAAAAGATGGGTACGCTTTGCTAAAATGCCCCGGTTCCTCAGCCCTGGTTGTATGCATTGAAAAATAAGCAAAACATTTTATGAATATAATCTCAAACTCACAACAATTAATCATTTTGCGGTATCTGTACTGCGATTTAGCGTTACTAGCGAGCTCATAGGGTCCGCACTCAAATCAATTGGCGCTAGCGTCAACTTGGGAGTCAATAATCTGTTGGCATCTTGAACATTTCGAGAAGCATTTTGAGGATTGCAACTAAAACAGCTATCAAGCACAATAGACATCGGTGACAATGGATTTGCTGTATCCCCTGGTTCGGTTCATTTTCAGACTTTATGCCAGTTTTTTTGTTGTAGGCTTTTCGGAAAGGTTTGAGAGATTTTGAGCTTTTGTAGAGAACAAAGGTTTTCTTGAAGTTTCTATAGATCTAAGGTGCTGATTTGAGGAAGATATACTTTCTTTGTCAATGAAATCAGATCTGGAAACTGTTGTTTTGTTTTTCTTTTTGGGATTAAAGGAGAGGCTTGAGCAAGAAATGAGGCATTTTCTGAACCTACAAAAGCTTTAGGCATCTTTGCAGGTTCAACATTCAAAGTTGTTTCGTATTCAAGATCCTTAGAATTTTTTTCAGATGGAAACTTGCAAACGTTTTTATTTGCACGTTGTTTAGCTGCAGTTCCAAAATATATCGAATCAGACAAATTACGTAATTCCTCGTTTGACAAGTCGCTAGATTTTTGATGATGTTCAAAATCTGAATCAGATTCTTGAAACTCAGATTCAAAGGAAGTTTGTTCGGGGCGGTGGGAACTACTGGAACGGTTTTGGGGCGTTTGATTTGCATCTGTAAAAGCAGCTTTGTCATTTGACTGTACCAAATCATTAATAATCGAGTCATTAACGGCTGTAAATTTTTCTGGAATGGCCGCAGAAGAAGGTGAAACGACTTTCGAACAATTTTTTCTCGAGGCAAGAGGAGATGGGGCTTTAACATCGATAATACATTCCTCAATTCATAGGTGGGCACAAGTCCGTTAATCGTTAATCCGTTAATAACGAAGCTAACTTTTTCATTAACTCGTTAATCCGTTAAAAAGTTTTTTCAAGTTAACGGACTAAATTAACTTCCGTTAAGTGCTGTTAACAGACTAAAGTAACTTCCGTTAAGTTCTGTGAACTTCAGTTAAGGTTTTTATCGTTATCATGCAGCTTCGTTGTGCATTTGAACTTGTTTTTATCTTGAAATTAGATTAGACTGTAAAATGGAACTTCCAAAACACAAAAACACCACCATAGCAATAAATATTTCCTTACAATCAGCTTAACAGCGTCAATACGTGTTCTAGAAGCGAGTGAATAAAACGAAATGTAAGTTGCACGCAAAATGTTAACGGATTAACGGACTTTATTAACTTCCGTTAATTAAAGCTGAAAATAACGAATTAACGTTAACGGAGGTGTGAAGTTTGTTAAAGGACTTGTGGTTAACGAAGCTAACCTTTTGCGTTAACTTGCCCACCTATGCCTCAATTTCGTTGATATTGCTCAGTGTTGAGTTATTGAGTACCGGTACCTGTAATTCCTCTCTTGACAGGGAAAGTAAATTGGGATCTTGTTTCACAAAGTTATTCATTTCTTGAAAAGCTTCCTGCAAAGCTTGGCCGTAGCGGTTGTATTTAAGCTTCGAGAAATGCTCTTCCATAACCTTTTCTTCCGTGATCTCTCCTCCACTAGAATAAGGTTCAATGCTTCTCAGCCGATTATACAAGTCCTCTAACTGGCTCATCAACCGGAAGCAGATTTCATCCTTAAACTCTTTTGGGACGCTTTCAGTTTGGAAATAGTCAAAGCAACTAAAGTAGTACTTTTCTCGGTTCAGTTGACGAAATAAATCAGTTTTGATGTTTTTCAAAACAGGTGAAAATAGGTCTTGACTTGCAGCAACACTCTTGTTGTAGAGCATCCAACGTTGAACCGCCTCTTCTGACCGTTTTTATCCGTTTTGACTCCGTACCATTGGCAACCCTGCATTTCGCAATTTTGTGACATCACAAAAAGGCGACACCGTAGATTAGTATTGGTAGCCTAGGTCTACAGGTTCCAGTAGCAGTAGCCAAATTTATGGGCAACTCACTGCTACCACTTCATAATCGCGTGTTTTAGTCTGCAAGAATTTTCGCAAAATTATACCTTTTGTGATGTCACACAATTGCGAGATGCAGGGTTGCTAATGGTATCGAGACAAACGCATTAAACCTTTTCTTGCAAATAAAGGGAATTGTGGAAAAAGGTTTTGGGCACCTCTTTATTGCTTTAAGTAGTTCTTATTTTTTTTCAGTAATATCGATCTCGAGCAGTATCTCTTTAAATACCTGTACTATACTGTGTGTAGTTGCTTTTTTCCGAAATCTACACTTTGCTGTACAGTTACAGGGTTTCCGAAACCTTGCAATTTACTGTACGAACTCAGTCAATTTTTATATCGATTTCAAGTCCATCTGAATTGTTTTACGAGTCCTAGTTTAATATTTTCATTTTCGTAAGTTCGAGTTCTGAGAAAATTCAACAAATTCTTGCAAGTTCAGAAAATAAAGTGATTATAACTTAAGCATTTTTTAAAACCATTTTAACATAATTTATTGCGCTATTCAATTTGGAGCACATTATCTTCGGAAGCACGTTTGCTACAAAACTGTACGTCTAATAGGCCATTCTTTGTAATACCAATGTTTTCTTGCATTCATAAATACTTTCACAAAACTTTACATTTCCAATAAAGAAGTTTTATACTTTTAAATTCAGTCTTAATGATATGTACCATTTTAATACACTCGAACCTGCTTGATATATTTTCGAATTCGAAGTCCAAAAAAATTTTGAGTATGGAGTTCACTTTCAGGTTCGGTAAAAACTCGAGTTTACAGCCCTGGTACAGTATTGGAATAGTTACGAAGAAAAATAGTTGTTCAAACTAAAATAATTGCACGCTTTAACGTGCGATGTTGTGATGAACAAAGGACATGTAAAAGCGTACTGGTATTGTTTCAGTCAGCTGCTTTATGTCATGGGTTTAAGCCTAGCAGCCTGCTTCGTTCCCTACGAGAAAAAAGCGTTTAGACCCAGTACTTTTCTAAAAGCATATGTGACGCCTTACCTGTTCCGGAATCAAACCGAGATTATCTACATAGTTTTTAATCATTCGACACTTAGAACTGCCGCAAGAGCAAATGGTTGTCCTCTGAAATATGCGTACAAACTGCTCGGAAAAGTTTTTTCTACGACAGAATCAATCTCAATACTGTTCTTAATTCTTTCGAGATTTTGGTAACAAAAAATTTAATTTGCATACATTGCAGTTCTTGGGGCAAAATTAAGGACATGCGTTTGAAGCAGTAAAAAACTATCCAACCCTAAAAAATATATACGAGTTTTTGTTTCTGACACTTCACAACTTCAAGGGGCAAAGTATCCAAGTAGAAATACGAACAAAAAATAAAGAATAACCTAAAACATAATATCTTCACCCAGTTTCAGCTTTCTACGACCTATCATTTCTGAGATATTTCATTTCAAAGTTAAAAAATCTCCCCAAGCATAGGCGTAACTAGGGGTGCCCAGCCCCCTTCCCCCAATTGAAATACTAGTAATGATAAAAAAATTACGACAACATAGCCTAGCGTTGTTTAGTTGCAGTTACGGACGGCGAGGGAGCCCCGCGGCCCCTAACTAACAACCAGGGGACCCCTTACTGAAAGCCAGTGGGCCTTTAATCGACAACCAGGGAGCCCCGGGCCTCTAACTAACGACCAGGAGGCCACAGGGTTTCTAACTAACGACCAGAGGGCCCCGGGGCCCCTAACCGACAACCAGGGAGCGCCAGGGCCCCTAAGTGACAAACGGGGGCCCGGGGGCCTCTAAATAACAACCAGGGGGCCCCAGGGCCCCTAATTGATGACCAGGGGTCCCGGGCCAGGAGCAACGCAATTCAAATTTTTACAATTTATACGCAAAACCTGTGAAAAATCTAAGAATTTTGTGCAAAAAGTTGCAATTCCAGACCCTCGTTTGACGTTATTATGAACTTAATGCTACAAAACAGGCGGTAATGCAAACCCCCAACTGAAATACTACCAATGATAAATATAATGAGAGCATAACCAGTATGTTGTCCTTGTCCGGAATTGCAGCTTCTTTAATTTAGGATTTACGCGTACAAAAGCAAGCAATAATAATGACGACCACCTGTCCACGTCATAATAATGTCATGCAATTCCTGGAGGTTTCAAAAAGCTGTCAAATGACTTGACTCGAGTCCTCCACGTTTTGGAAAAAATTTTTTTTTAGTTTTGCTTTAAATGTTTGTTTTATGAAAGAACTTAAGAGCACGATCTTATCTCAAAATCATAGGCGTAGCCAGGGGAGTGGCCCTGGGGGCCCGGGCCCCCCTTAATTGAAATGCCACCAATGATAAACATTTAACAAAATAACCTTGTTTCTTCATTTTCTTTTAGCATCTTTGCGTACAACAGTACACGCGTACAACAGTAAATAACAATAAATAATATTGACGACCAGGAGGCCCGGCGCACCCCCTTAACTCAATTTTTTCCAACCAATTTAAACGTATAATCATGGTAAAATCGAGGGTATTTGTTCTAAACGTTGCTACCTCAGACCCTCATCTAAACTTTTTATGAGCGTAATGCAATTATCAGCGCCGTATTTGCCATATGACACAGCGCCAGGGTTCAGCACTCAGATGGTAGGACTTTTTTTGGTCTTCACTTATATTTGGCAGGAAGATATTGCAAAAATCCTCTAAGTGTTAAGGGCCCCGTGCAATGTAAATCCGGCTCAGGAATAACATGCTTAGTACACGTAACCATCTATTGTATCATTTTTTAATGACGATTCAAATCCACCTTGCCAGTTTTTTTACGCACAAAATACTTTTAAAAAAATAGCTAGGGAAAAATGCTCATCAAACAAATTATTGAATTTCAATTGAAAGGGCCTGGGCCCCCTGGCCGTACATGTACCCCTATAACTGGTTAACTTCATGACAAAACAAAAATCTTGAAGGAAAATCTTCGAGTGGATTACTATTTACTGCTAAAATATCGCAGGAGACAACGTGCCTTACTTACCCCTACATGGACCAAATCACTTACAATTAAAATTTTACACCATAATGCATAAGCTTTTAAACGTGTTTTGGAATTTAATTGCAAGTAAAAGGAGGATTGAACAGATAAATGTTTTCGATTGGCTTTGAAATGTTAAAAATCTAGTTCTTTCAAATGGCTGTGAACACGTGCGAAATGTGATCCAATGAGATTAAACTAGCTTTTTTTCCCAAAAACACAAAAATCGCCCAGCGGCTGGGGGCTACGGCCCAAGACCCCCGTCTGTGATACGTTTGAGTACACTAGCTTACTCAACAATTCTCCTAAGTTAGACATTTGCATTTTCTAACGTTTAGTTTTCGCCCTCTCCCTTTACCATAATCCTGGTTAAGTGACAACAGACTACAGCTTCAGATCTTCTATTCTACGATATCTTTGCCCCACAAAAAGTTCCTTTTTTTAAATTTCTGATGACGTCATTGCATGTAATTTGTGGTTTGGGCCCCCTCAATTAAAAATCCTGTCTAAGCCTATGTTAAAGGCATAGGCAAAAGGGTTGACAAATATCAGGCATCAACTACAACAAGTGCGTTGAAGCCATAAGTTAGCTAATTAGTGAAGTAAAATAGCCTACTGGTAAGTACTGTAAGTGTATATACTGTTACCTGTACAATATTTCAGCATTGTAAAATAAAAACTTATCACTAATCACAGCCGTGGATATGTTTATCAAGAGATGTCCTGAAAAATGCCGGTACTGAAAAATTACGGTACTGAACTGAAAAATACCCGTACCATAAAATGCAGGTACTAAAAAATGACAGTACAAGTAAAATACTCAATATTGCTATTCTACGGTAAAAGTTACAAGCATTTGATTTGGTTTTACATTTAAGGAAAAGGATGCAAAGTTGTACTTTTTCATTCCATTGAGGATTGCTGCGGCACTGTGCGGACAAAGCTTTTAAAGAGTAAACACATTATCATATATCGTTGCACGTCCTGCATTGTATGCGTTGAAGCTTTCAAGTTGCTAATTTATTTCATCCATCCTGATCATTCAATTTATTGCAACTGACCTAATATTGAATAACTTATAAAAAGCGGCTAAATTATTGCCGGCAGCGTGGCCGAATGGGTAAAAACGTCGTTTTTACGAAGAACCTGATCAAATGATTTGGGTTGTGTCATTGGATAATATGTTTTATAACGATTATCTTTGCTTGGTGGCTTCAAACAAGCAGCAAATTTATTGGACAACAGTTTAAAAAAATCTACACGAACATTGAAACACTGAAAAATTCTTAGCAGGTGCGGATTTCTACAAAAACGAAGTAGTTAATGCAATAAAAAGTGTACCGGTCGTTTAATAGTTAGTGTCTGACGCTGTCCGGTGACGGGAGGATAAATATGCAGTACAGCAACACTACAATAACAGTGTTACGTGATAAAAAAGCTTAAATGTAATAGTACTGCTTAAATTCAAATCGAAGTTTTTAGTACTACAATGCAGAAGTGGAGTTTCTGAGGACGCTTTTGGCCTTGAGGACACATTTTGAAGTCCTTGGCCTTGAAGGTCAAGTCCTCGGCCTCGAAGCCTACAAGTCCTCGAAAATGCCATGTCCTCGATCGAGGACAGCAATATTTTTTGATTTGTCAAAAATGGACTAAGGTCATGACCTTTTTTTTCGTCGCCTGAAATTTCGCAAAAAAATTTGCGATATTTTGCGCAAAGACCATTTTATTTTTGGAGAACACTTGCGCGTTTTATCCTTGGTCCTTTAATTGGCCTTGGCCTCGAGCATTCCTGTACTTGTCCTCGAGAGGGTCTGTTCTCGGAACGTCGGTTCTTTGCCTTGGCCTCGGATTTTTTTTGTGTCCTTGGCCTTGGCCTCGAGTCTTGTGTTCTCGATTCCACCTCTGTTGCTATAGATAAAAAAACAAAAGCAAAAAACAAACAACCCTGGAATATACAGTACTTACATCAACTGCTTAAAATCGCGAAAGCTATTACTACGCAATTCTCACGCTTAAAAGTGCTGTTAGTAATGGAAGCTTGTTTTTATGAACAAATTAAAGAAAATATTTTATATGACGTTTTTATTGCGTAAACAAAATTCGAATGAACAATAAAATGTCACGTACGGAGAAGCATGTTCCATACACTTCACATCGGCCTTTGCATCGAGTTTGCTTGAAAACTTTACTTGAAAAAAAATAGTATAATAAGCAATTTATATCCGCCATTGAGATAACATCAACATGTGTCTCTGCATATCATGACTAATAGGCCACAGTAGCATTAAAAGAAAATAACTTTACAGAAATGAACTCAGTACACAACATAGAAATATCAAGTCTAAGGTAATAAGCTGTAAAAAACTGACATCAAACAATAGTAACATCTTCAAAGGCCAAAATAATATGCTTTCAAACGCTCCCTGAAAAGAAACAGAGTTTCAATTTCTTTTTTTCAATTTCAAGTTAAATTTCAATTTCAAACGTGTCTTTAACCGTATTTTACGCGGGAAGAGGGAAAGCATTTTTGCCCCCTCTTGTTTTTTCGTGATAAATCCCTTCAAAAAAATGATTTTTAGTTTAAATCAACTTTACTTTGAGTCAACATTTATAACAAATATCCCCTTAGATAGAAATTTGCGGAGGTAACGGAAGGTTTCTCGATTTTTGTGATTTTCTTAAGCCACTTTCTAAAATCTGATCATTTTTTGGCCAATATTTTACTTAAATGACGTCACAAGACGTTTTTGTGATGTAACCAAGTTGACTTAGGCAATTAATGATTCAGTTTCAAAAAAAACTTTTGTAAAAAATTTGAATCGCCTGTGACGTCATTGCAAAAATGACGTCATTTTTCGAAAATGTGGTCGTGACGTCACAATAATGACGTCATCAAATCAAAACGAACTTTTCAACAATATTTGGTGAACACCAACCCGCATGCCAAAATTGGTGCTCCCATTACGTTTGGTTTAGAAGTTTGTCAGGGAAGCACTTTTCCCCCTTTCGTGTAAAATGCATTGGTTAAATAGCCCGTGAAAAGTGCACTGGTCAAATAACCCGTGAAAAGCGCATTAGTCAAATAGCCCGTGTAAAATAGGGTTAAAAAGCGGGGAAGTTTGGCAAAACTCCCAGAGATTGGCAAACAGGTGTGATTATTCCGATATTCAAGAAAGGAGATCGCAAGCAATGTACAAACTACAGAGGGATATCACTCCTTAGTTTGCCAGGAAAAGCATATGCCAAATGCCTTGAAAGGAAATGCCGAGAAATAGTAAAATCAAAACTGGAAGATGGTCAGTGCGGTTTTCGTCCGGGTCGCAGCACCACGGACCAAATTTTCACTCTGAAGCAAATCTTCGAGAAATCTTGGGAGTATGGCAAAGATCTCTTTGCATGCTTTGTTGATCTTGAAAAAGCATATGACCAAGTTCCTCGGGATAAACTTTGGAAGGTTTTGCAGGAGTATGGCGTTAATGGTCAATTGTTACGCGCTATTAAGTCATTCTAATGCAGACCGGAGATTTGTGTTCGGGTAAATGGCAAGGAATCAAAGCCGTTCCATGTGGGCGTTGGACTCCGGCAAGGGTGCGTTTTGTCACTTCTCCTTTTCATTGTTTACATGAATTGGATCGACAAATGCAGCCAAGCTGATGAGTGAGCCACGATTGGAAATTGCAAAATTAGTCGTCTGCTATTCGCTAATGATTTGGTTCTGCTTTCTTCCACAGAATCTGGCCTCCAGCGAGCATTAAACAGCTTTGCAGATGCATGCAACACCGCCGGAATGAAAATAAGCACAACCAAAACTGAGGTTCTTCATCTTTCAAGACACCCTGATCAGTGCGTATTACAAGTGAATGGAGCGACACTGAAGCAGGTAGAGAAGTTCAAGTATCTTGGGGTTGCATTTACGAGTGACGGAAGGCAAGACGAAGAACTCGATACCCGAATAGGCAAGGCTAGTGCAGTAATGCGAGCTTTGCACTGCTCGGTTGTCATGAAACGAGAATGGTCGTAAAAGGCAAAGCTCTCAATTTTCAAAGCAGTTTTTGTCCCCATTCTCACTTATGGTCATGAATCTTGGGTAATGACCAAAAGAATGCGATCACAAGTGCAAGCGTCCGAAATGAGGTTTTTACGAAGAATCGAAGGAGTTACACTGTTTAACAAGGTGCGTAGCTCTGAGATTCAAAAATCTCTTAACATCGAAACGTTACTCTCCGAATTGAAAGATCTCAGCTTTGATGGTTTGGCCATGTAAGCAGAATGCCTCAGGAAAGACTTCCCAAACAAGCTTTGCTTGCCCAAGCAAATGGGAGAAGACCAGTTGGACGACCTACAACTAGATGGACCGATTGCATTAGGATCTTGGAAGGAATCGCTTGGGACTTCGCCCAAGCGAAATGATGGAGGTGATGGAAGACCGTGAGGTGTGGCGGCTCAATCTTGAGCTACTGCCCCCGCAACCCTCACGGAAAAGCGGGCAATGAAGAAAGAAGAAGAAGAAGAGTACAGGTAAAATCCTGTACATTTCAAAAATAATTTCGCTCATTTTAAACACAAAATAAAAAATGGGGTCATGGCTGCTCATCATGTTTTCTTGAAAAATTTCGTTTTTATTTCAACAACAGTGGAATTTGATTATTGACAATAGTTTCTTTGTTTCTAGATTTGCATTTACGCAGCAAAAGTGTTGGTCAACTCGTAAACCTTTCAACAGTTTTCATTAAAAAAAGGTATACTCCGGTACACTAACCACATTATCAATCATTTTGGCAAATCATATTTATAGAATAAAATTGATCATTTAGTACTAGTTATAAAACTTACTTGGAAACTTTAGATCCTGTTTTAACCAGGGGCGTAGCAAAACAAAAACTTAAGGGGGGCCAAAAGCTTTTACTACAACTTATCAGTAATAAATAAATTTAGACAAATAGTAAATATAAAAGGAAAGTTTTTGCTCTTCGCCAGTTGGGTCATACTGAGTTCAAACAAAAATAGGAAACGAAATGTACCACACACATATGCAAATATACAATAACAAGCAAGCGCACAACTAGAATGTTGCTGAGACGGAGGGGAGGTTTGAACCAAAATTCAAAGTTTTCTGTTCGAAAATATCTCAATTGGGAGACTTGTCGGGCAGGAAGCAACGGGACTGTTAAGGAAGGTGTGGGTCAAAGCTACAACAACCACCAGAGATCAAGAGGTCTGAGGAAAAAGCCGCATTACTTTACCCTTTTACGCCGTTTGGATCACATTTTTTGCAAAGGACAAAGCCCCAGACGCTGCTGGGCAAGTTTTGCGATTTTTTTGAAAACAAAAAGATTTTTAAGCCATTCAAAGTACACTTTTAAAGCCATTCAAAAAACTTAATTGCTGAGATTTGAAAGCCAGATGAATGAAATAAATTGCCAGTTCCGCTTTAGTTCCCCTCAGTTTACTTTCAGGCCAACTCCAAAACAGGTTTAAACGCTTGCATTTGGAGTAAAATTTTTAAATGACTGGGCTAAAATGGAAGGATTAAAGAAAGCCTCCTTATAGTCTTCCTGGTTGTGGCGCTGGTATAACACGCTGATCCGCTAATTGAAAAGTAATATGTCAGTTTTTTACCCGATTTTATTGTTGTGTTTTTGGAAAGACACTGTACAAATCCTTTATATGCCATTAGAGCTGCGTAGTTTTATCCGTCGCGGTAGCCGAGATTGACTGAAGGTTGCAAACTGAACTTTTGAAGGTACAAGGTTAAGTCAATTTTTTAGTATTTGGTGTTGCAAATCCGAGAAAGGCATGGCCCAGTGCTCCCCTGGCCACACTCTGGTTTGAACAATCTTTGATTCAAGTCCCAGCTGCTAAAAAAAACCTGCTCCCAAACTTGACGAAGGCTCAAACGATCAAACTAACAAACAAGTTTTGATCCATAATGTTGTTTTGAAAACCGGGACATCGACAAAAGGCCAGGAAGGCAACCCTCAACTAGTTTGATCATTTACATTAACAATCATTCTTGGATGAAGTCACTTGAGACTTTACTCAAGCAAAATGGTAGAGGTGATGAATAACGTGAAGAGTGGCGGCTTATTCTTGAGCCGCTACACCCGCAACGCTCACATAAGAGTAGGCAATGAAGACAAAAAAGGAACAATGACATTTCCCTAACGACATAAAATTATTTTAAGAAGTTTGAACTTTTGACAAATCGTTCTTTTGTAACAGCAACTTTACTACCTAATACTGTAACACTAAAACAACAAAACTGTGTGGAAGCGAAATAATGAGTTCAAACAATATGAAAAGCTGTAATGCTGGATGTAGTGGATTTCTGGATACCAGAGAAAATAAAATACAACAGTTTCTAATGCAGCTATACAGGATTTTTAATGGTAACTTGGTTTTCTAATTTTAAGGCACTCTGAGCCTTTTCATTTAATTGTGCTGAGTCTTTCATTTTAGATATACTTTCCTCAAGCACAATTGCTTCATCTGGAACTGAGTTTTTAGTCAAGGACACTTTTGATTTTGGGGGGAAAGTTTTGCTGTTCGCAACGTCAACCAATTTTTGACAAAATAAGTTAAATTCAGTCATTAATGTTACGCAAGTAATTGAATTGCTGCTTCGTATTGGTTTTGGTAAAACTTCACTCGAGCTGTATTCAAACTGCCCAAACATGTACTTTAAAAGGTTTCTTTCATACGTTAAGTTCTGTTTAATTCGTTTCAAAACCGGTGTGAAGAGATCGAGTTTATCTGTGAACTTTTCCGGATTGTTCCAACGTTCAGTTGCCCCAGAAAACCAAATCACCAAAACGATATTAGAAGATGATAACGATTCCTCCAGCCAATCAAATGGATTTTCGTAAATGGCCTCGCGATTATAAAGTTCAAGAATAATTTTGTACCGAAAGTATTCTCTGAGATAATTTGAAAATTTCAACACTACCAGTTTGTGTGTTGGATGTTCATCTAAAAACGCCACGAATATAGTGATAGAGATGGCTGGGAAATGTCCCATTCATAAACTTTTGGTTTTTGTACCTGGCGTTTTTGATTAAATTTGTGAATAAAAACGATCAAAAATGCAAGTACCACAAGAACAACGATGAAAATGATAACAGACAAAACAGTAGGAGAAACGCTTTCGTTTTCGGATGGAGATTCAAGTTTTGTGGAATCATTGGGTGGAGAAACTGTTGAGCTGATTTCGAACGGAAGTGATGATGTTGAAGAGCAGCAGTCGTTCAGATTTGAAGCATTCAATCGAAGCGTACATATTTCATGATCACACCTTCTGCCACTAATGTTAAACAACCAATATGTTTGGTTTCTTGAGAACAAATCCTTTTCAGTGAAAATCAATCTATAAGTTCCATTCCCATATGAAGTATAGTTAAAACCCCTTAGACTTTTCCCATCCCTGCAAGTTTGACCCCATCGACCGTCGAATGTGCTTGAAAGATAACCTAAACATGGATAACCTCTTTCTTCGGGCACTACAAACATTAAGGTTATTGTTCTGTCCTCAATGGCAGAAACACGATCTATTCTTGCACTTATAGCAAGCATTGGACTCATGTTGCAACGGTAACTTAAGCCTGGCCCGAAAGTGCAGGTGCTGTTAAGGCCGACTTGAATTCCATGGGATTGTGCTGAAAGTCCGATAATGCAGAACGAAATTAGAACAATATTGGAAGCTAACATTTTGAAATGCAAGATACTACTCTAAATGAAAATTTGTACGTTTAGTTGAAAAAATATACAAGAAAAGTTTACAAAGTTTTAAATCACTCTTATGTTGCACTTGTAAATAACCGCAATGACAACTTAAAATGCAATGCAAAATAAAAACTTCTAAATGAATAAAAGTGCGTACACACTGTCCGCCACATGAATTGAATGTGCAAAACGAATGAAATGGTAACAAAAAAGTTTTGTTGTTTCTTACGAAATTAAAGCAACGCGTATATCAAAGGCGTAGCCAGGGGAGGGGCCCGAGCCCCCCAGTTAAAATACCACCAATGATAAAAAATTATGACAACATAGCCTAGCGATGTTTAGTTGCAGTTACGGACGACGAGGGAGCCCCGGGGCGCCTAATTAACAACCAGGGGGCCCAGGGCCCCTAATCAACGACCTGGGGGCTTCTAACCGACAACCAGAGAGCCCCGGGGCCCCTAACTAACAATCAGGGGGCCCCGGGGCCGCTAACCGACAACCAGGGGGCCCCCGGGGCCCCTAACTGACAAACGAGAGCTCTGGGGCCTCTAACTGACAAACAGGGAGCCCCGAGGTCCCTAATTGACAACCAAGGGCCCCCAAGGCCCCTAACTAACAACCAAGGGCCATCTAACTGACAACCAGGGGGTCTTTGGGCCCCTAACTAACAACCCAGGGCCGCTAATCGACAACCAGGGTGCCCCGGGGCCTCTAACGGACAAACAGAGGGCCCTGAGGTCCTTAACTGACAACCAGGGGGCCCCTAACTGACAACCAGGGGCTCCCGGGGCCTCTAACTGACGACCAGAGGCCCCTAACTAACGACCAAGGTGTCCCGGGGCCCCTAACTGGCAACAAGGGGGCCCCAGAGCCCCTAACTAACAACCAAAGTGCCCCGAGGCTCCTAACCGACAACTAGGGGGCTCGGGGCCCCTAACCAACAACCAGGGGGCCCCGGAGCCCCTAACTGATGACCAGGGTGCCCTGGGGCCCTAAACTGATGACCAAGGGTCCCGGGCCAGGGACCGTGTAATTCAAATTTTTAACAATTTATATGCAAAACCTGTGAAAAATCTAAGAGTTTTGTGCTAGAAGTTGCAACACCAGGCCCTCGTTTAACGTTATTATGAACTTGATGCTATAACATAGGCGGTAATGCAAACCAGGGCTGCGAACTCGATCAATTTTTATTCGAGTTCAAGTTCGAGTTCGAGTTAAGCCTATTTTAGCAAGTCCGAGTTCAAGTTCGAGTTCCGAAATTTAATTTTTTCGAGTTCAAGTTCGAGTTCGGCAAAATAATCGAGTTTTTTCGAGTTCGAGCTCAAGTTCAAGTTTGAGTTTGCAGCCCTGGTACTTTCACTGTTTTTTTAGGTCGCCTCAACATTAACAAGACAGTGAAGAATATGCACTTATGCAGCTGTTACGAAAAACGCAATCTCAATTTACATGGCTTGATCAACAACAAATATTTTTTCGACAAATTTTTTATCTTAAAGTTTCTTTTTAGTGAACTCGAACTCAAACAATTTTATTCGAGTTCAAGTTCGAGTTCAGAAAAATTATTTTTTCGAGTTCAAGTTCGAGTTCGGCAAAATAACCGAGTTCAAGTTCGAGTTCGAGTTCAAGTTCGAGTTCGCAGCCCTGATGCGAACCCCCAACTGAAATACTATCAATGATAAATATAATGAGAGCATAGCCAGTATGTTGTCCTTGTCCGGAATTGCAGTTTCTTTAATTTAGGATTTACGCGTACAAAAGCAAGTAATAATAATGACGACCACCTGTCCACGTCATAAATAATGTCATGCAATTCCTGGAGGTTTCAAAAAGCTGTTAAGTGAATTGATTCGAGTCCTCCACGTTTAGAATAAAAAGTTATGTTAGTTTTGCTTTAAAGGTTTTTTTAGAACTTAAGAGCACGATCTTATCTCAAAATCATAGGCGTAGCCAGGGGAGTGGCCCCGGGGGCCCGGGCCCCCCTCAATTGAAATGCCACCAATGATAAACATTTAACAAAATAACCTTGTTTCTTCATTTTCTTTTAGCATCTTTGCGTACAACAGTACACGCGTACAACAGTAAATAACAATAAATAATATTGACGACCAGGGGGCCCGGCGCACCCCCTTAACTCAATTTTTTCCAACCAATTTAAACGTATAATCATGGTAAAATCGAGGGTATTTGTTCTAAACGTTGCTACCTCAGACCCTCATCTAAACTTTTTTATGAACGTAATGCAATAACCAGTGCCGTATTTGCCATATGGCACAGCGCCAGGGTTCAGCACTCAGATGGTAGGACTTTTTTTGGTCTTCACTTATATTTGGCAGGAAGATGTTGCAAAAATCCCCTAAGTGCCAGGGACCCCACGCAATGTAAATCCGGCCAGGGAATAACATGTTTAGTAAACGTAACCATCTATTGTATCATTTTTTAATGACGATTCAAATCCACCTTGCCAGTTTTTACGCACAAAATACTTTTAAAAAAATAGCTAGGAAAAATGCTCATTGAACAAATCACTAAATTTCAATTGAAAGGGCCTGGGCCCCCTGGCCGTACATGTACCCCTATAACTGGTTAACTTCATGACAAAACAAAAATCTTGAAGGAAAATCTTCGAGTGGATTACTATTTACTGCTAAAATATTGTAAAAGACAACGTGCTTTACTTACCCCTACATGGACCAAATCACTTACAATTAAAATTTTACACCATAATGCATAAGCTTTTAAACGTGTTTTGGAATTTAATTGCAAGTAAAAGGAGGATTGAACAGATAAATGTTTTCGATTGGCTTTGAAATGTTAAAAATCTAGTTCTTTCAAATGACTGTGAACACGTGCGAAATGTGATCCAATGAGATTAAACTAGCTTTTTTTCCCAAAAACGAACAAAAATTGCCTAGTGGCTGGGGGCTTTGCCCCCAGACCCCCATAGCCGCCGGCGGCTTGGGGTTCCACCCCCACACCCCCGTTTGTGATACGTTTGAGTGCACTAGCAGCTTTCGCCCCTTTTCTTTACCAAAATCCTGGTTAAATGCCAACTGGCTAACAGCTTCAGGTCTTCCATTCTACGATATCTTTGCCCCACAAAAAATTACTTTTTCGAAAATTTCTGATGACGTCATTGCATGTGATTTGTGGTTTGCCCCCCCCCAATCAAAAATCCTGGCTACTCCTATGTCCCCAAGCCTGTTTCCAGCTAAAATGTATTTTCTTATGAACTGGAATATTCAACCTAGCTAGAAAAGTACTTCTGTGTTAACACTAATTCATGCTGCAGCCTTGCATTTTATTTTAGACCTTCAAACCAGTGTGAAAGATCGTATTGTCATAATTTTGTCCTGTTATAACGTGAGTTTACGTTTTTCTGGTACGCTCTTTTTTGGTGTCAACGTTGCAATTTGGCATTCAAACTGAAACTCAGAAAGAAAGAAAGAACGAAAGAAAGATTCCTTACAGTAAACATTATTTTAGAAGCTTTCGATGATATTTTAACTGGTAATGTTGTTCAGTTCAGTTTTATTTTTGGCAAACAAAGATACAAAATAATAATTACTAGAAAATGCCAATTTACTATTCGCTGCAGGCTTCGTGAGAACACTAAAATAACGAAGACTTATGATCACCTCTAGGGGTAGAGGTGATTCATGAAACCTGCAGTTGCTGGGAAGTTTTCCAAACTTTGAAACGAAATACTGTACCGGTATCTCAAAAAGCTGAAATTTGCTGAAAATATGTCTTTGTTTATTCCTTAGCTTTTGCACATAGCCTTAACTGGACACTTCACCTCCTTTAATTACCGTTACCACAGCTGAAACTGTTAGTATTAGTTTGCTTCACCGAACCATTTTAAATACCAAGAGTGATGGCCTTTTTTTGCCTTTATCGTAGCCTTTTTTAACCTTTTATTATCTGCTTATCGAGCAGCACGAAAAAGTTTGCTATAAACCGCAGCACAAAATATTTTTACATAATGTACGAAAAAGTTTTCATGATCAAAAAACTAATTTTTTTCTTAAACTTAAGAACAAGCTATAAAAAACAATGTTAGTTTCTTCGCGATAAACTCATTTTTAAGAGCAAAGATTAAATTTCATAAAAAAATTCAAATAAATGTGTAATATTGCATCGAAACTACACTTTGGTTCCGTGAACTATGAGCGTGAGCTTGTTAGCTTTTTATCTGCAAGCGCGTACTTAGTAGGCCGTTTGCTGTAAATTCTAGCGTTCACCTTGTAAAAAAATTTGAATGGCAACTTATTTTTTGCTTAAATACATTGATTTTCATCTCACAAACTCACATGCAAAAGTTCTCCACTTATTTTCCTGCAGTATTTTTTTAATTTGTCCTGAAAGTTGGCTTCTAAAATGCGGATGAATACAATCAGACAACCGGAATCGACCAATCATAAAATAGAATAACTTGGGGACTTTCCCTTCAACGAATTTTTAAAAACTGTTTTGGATCAGGTCCTGAGGTAGGCTACACTGATTTAACGGTTAGTTTTTTTACTATGTTAGCTTAAATTGGGTTAAATGGGTGCAATAGTTGGATTTTGTTCTTAAATTTGTTTTAAAAAGAAATTTTTGGCAAATTACTAGCAATAAATACTAGTATCCATGATGAAACATCGCTTTAAAGTAGATCTAGGTCTTCACAGTATAGATAGCCAGGCACTTGGTAACCAAAAGTGATATGACGTGCCAGGCAGAAATTATGAAGCATTGTTTCAAAACAGTACTTTAAAATAGCCTATAGTTACTGGTACAGAGATAATAAAGTTATATGACCTGCCAAGCAGAACATCGTCGCAAACTGCTGTGTTCAGGTATCAGTGGTAATTTTATGACAGTGCTGCGAAAATGGTCGAGATTTTTAGATTTGAAAATGCACAAAACATGTAGACCTAGCATTGTTTCTCAAACAACTAAGCCTAATGAAGATTTGTATTTGTAGACCTAGCATTGTTGGGCAGGCTCCTAGATAAAATAGAATAGATTTGTACTTCTAGACCCAACTCCCATGAAGACACTGCGACTTGTCATTTGAGATTTTGTTCAACGCTCTCTCAATTTTAGCCAAGTAGCACTCTGTTTAACAAAGTTTAAGTCAGAGGCGGAGTCCTCGAGGACACATTTTGAAGTCCTTGGCCTCGAAGGTTAAATCCTTGGCTTTGAAGCCTACAAGCATGGGTGTAGTAGCTCAAAAGGATTTGGGGGAGCACCAAATTTTGCCCGGAAAGTGGTCGGTTTTTCTTTCCAAAATAAGGTGACCTTCAAAAAAAAAAAAGGTCTTCACTGATATTGAGACGGTTTGATGAATTTTAAATTGCCCGAAATTTTGACGCAAACTTGCCCGAAAAATATGAAATTGCCCAAAATTTTAATGCAATATTGCCCAAATAATATAAAATTGCCCAAAATTTCGACACTTTAAAACCAAGCTGGGGGGCCAGTGCCCCCCGGACCCCCCGCCTCCTACACCACTGCCTACAAGTCCTCGAAAATGTCCTGTTCTCGGCTCGAGGATAGCATTATTTTTTGATTGGTTGAAAAGGAAAATAACCAAACAAATAATAATCAAAAATTTTAGCTTTTCGATTCATTTTTTTCCCTTATTTGAAAAATATCATATATTGTGATTGCCAAGTCATTGTAAGCCTTATTTTAAATGGCATTGTGTGAAAGCTTTAATCAGAGAATGAGGGGCAAAAGGCAGTGTAGAATTGTTATTCTTATTTCTGCTAATATTTCCGGTGCGGGTGGTACAAACCGCAAAGCCCTAAAACCATCAAGAGCCATAACAAGGGATCCGGGGTCCTGACGCAAACATTTTTGAGTTGCTAATGCTAACTCATGACCGTGCTTATCTGAGTATGGACTCGGAAAAAAGTATATGTGCGTGATAATGAAATGTAATACAGTTACCACGGCAGTAGCGTAGCCAGGGTGAAGCGGGGGTGGGGGGCCTATAGCCTCCCCCATTGGCCTGTCAACCAAAACGCAGAATAAGAAAAATACCACGTTTTTAGGTCTTTTGAGGCTGTTTTTTGCGCTGGAATGGACTAAAAAGTGATTTGGAGCATCTTTTGCAACATATCTTTAGGAGAGGCTAATTTGTCAAAAATTAAAGTCACAAATCAATAAAAACTTTGAAAAATGCCCAAAAATAAAAAATCAATAAATTTTGATCGCTGGTGCAAAAACGCCAAACATAGGTTTTATTAACAAATATGTTACAAACTCAGAAATAAAGGAGAGGGGGGCTATTTAGTGTTGATTAATTACCAATCATTTCTCTAAGATCTCTTTTCATTAGCCTCCCCCCCTCCCCCCGATTATTTTCCTTTATAAAATATAGGCGAAATAGATTACTCCGTTTGAGTTTTATTGAATAGTAGGATTTTATGATTTACCAGCATGTAAACAAGAGAACTGCAATGTTATCATTAGCCACCTCCCACATAGCCCGTTAATGCAATCAATCGGTTGCATCATGTTGCACTGCCAACTTCTATATCACTTTTTAAAAGCATTATTTTTATTAAAATAGCCCTAAAATTGTTATTTTTGCAAAAAAATCCAAAATTATTGAGCGCTAGGGGCTCTGCCCCCAGACCTCCGTGCCTCCGGCGGCTGGGAGTTTCTCCCCCACACCCCATTTGACCTCCAGCGGCTGGGGGCTCCGCCCCAGACCCCCAAAACTGCCCCCACATTGTAAATTTCTGGCTACGCGCCTGTACCAGGGATAGCATATTAAACAGAGTATGTTAGTGTATCCGTGATATAACTAACAAAACTTATCTTGAGAAAGCCACCTTGTTCTGAATGTATGCGAGCAAAAATCGCGAAGATTTTTTTTAAATACGAAAGAACAGCACTCTAATCACTGTTATGTGATCTGGGAAAAAGCCACATTTGCTGAGCAATTTTTGCGTTAAAAATCGCCGCTAAGAATCCCAAATAACAGAGGCGGAGTCCTCGATGACACATTTTGAAGTCCTTGGCTTTGGCCTCGAAGGTTAAATCCTTGGCCTTGAAGCCTGCAAGTCCTCGAAAATGCCCTGCTCTCGGGCGAGGACATTAAATTGTTGAAAATGATCCATGGCCATGAGCTTTTTTCACTTTACCTTGGAAATTGGCATTTCCTCGCGTGAAGACCTTTTGTTTCGTTTTCAAGAACACCTGCGCCTTGTTTCCTTGGCCTTGAGCATTCCTGTCCTAGGCCTCGAGAAGTCAGCCCTTGGCTTTGATCTCGGATTTTTTTGTATCATTGGCCTAAGCTTCGAACGTTGTGTCCTCGACTCCACCTCTGTCCTCGACAAATTATAAACTATACTGTATCAGAAAAAAGCGCTACATGTGGAGTTAAAAATGAGAGCGTGAAATTAAATATAACTATAATTGTTTGAATGGCTGGAAATAGTCGCGTAGCCAGGATTTCGCAACGGGGGGGGGGCTTTTTTTGAAGTTTGATTCAACTGTAAACGAACTTGACCCGAATTTTCAATTGGTTTCAATTGGATTGAGGCAAATTTAGAGCGTTTTTCTGCCAAAATCGAGTGATCTCCAAAAAAAAGTCTTCACCGAAATTCAGAGCGTTTTTCTGTCAACTGACACCCACTTCTATTTCTCATTTCACGATCTTTGGGGGGGCTATTTTCGTTTGGGGGGGGCTATTTCCCGTTTTAGGGCAAAAACCAACCTCAAAACTGCTAAAAGCATGTTATTTTGCATACTGTTCAGGCCAATGGGGGGGGGGGGGCTATAGCACCATTTGCCCCCCCTAGCTACGCTACTGGCTGGAACTGGCTGGAAAGATGCGCGCTGCATTCAATCAATTTTTCACACGACGTCATTAAGATGAGGAGAAGCTCCCATGAAAAATTTGGGCCTTTTTCGAAAAAAATAATGATTTATTATTTTTACGTTTCTACGATTGTGAGCTCTTCAGAGGGGGAGGGCGACCCTGGACAAATTGCAAATTTCTTCAAGGCCTTTTTCCTTGATACAGCCCTGCTAAGATTCTCATTTTTGCCATTAAATAATTTATGTTAAATTTTACAAAGTGACGTTTGGCGACAGAAACGCGTGCCCTCATTTATCGATAGGCAATTAATGAGCTATAGAAAAATATCATGTGTAATAAAACGTAAAAAAAGATTAATTAAAATTAGGATTGGGGAAAATGTGATAAAACTAAAGTTTTTCAACTTAACTTTTACGTTACCGGTATTTTCTTTTTTAAAATTGCTTTGAAAATTTGATTGTTTCACCTCTTTCAAAATCACATGAATTGTTTTTTTTATTAAAAAAAAGTCACTAAAATTGTTCAACAGAAGCATGTGAACTTTGCCCTAGCCCCCAGACCCCGTTTTTTCCAAGGACGTGAGCTTGCAAATACTGGATACGGTATCTTAATTCATTTTAAAACATAAATTATTTTACTCTATTTTGCAATACTTTTAGATAATAATATCGTAGTCGCTATACAATGTTTGAAAACTATGATAACATTTTTAAAAATCTACAAAAAGAAGTCGTTCAAACAATAAAGGTTGTTTTGGAAAAAGTACTAAAACGGTGGGGATGAGAGATCCATAATCACTCAGAGGACGTTTACACTGGGGTTTTAACTGATGAAGTTAAGGTCTTAAAATTGACCGTTTCCATGTTCAGAAGTTAGTTACTCTCATTTCGCATAACGGTCTTAATTGTTTTATTACCTCGATACCGCTATGGAACGTAATCAAAATTGCTGCTAACGCGTAAAACTTCGTTATTTTTAGAAACTACCATTTTAAAATTATCAAGAAAAACTTAACGAAATGCAAGGTCTTACACTTTCGCGCTTAAAAACAGTCAAAGTTTGCCGACCATAGCTTTTTTTAAAATTTTGTCCTTGGTCCTTGGCTTTGGCCTCGACCAATTCTGCCCTTGGCCTCGAGAGGGTCTGTACTTGAAAAGCTGGTCCTTGGTTTTGGCCTCGGATTTTTTTTCAGTCCTTGGCCTCGAACATTGTGTCCTCGACTCCAGATCTGCTTCAATTATCGAACACGTAACGTGCAACTTGAATGTGATGATTGATGACCACGACAATAAAAATAATTTGTATTTATGTGATCGGTGATATTATAGAATAAGTTTTGATTTCTCCAAACATTGTTGAAGCTTAAGACATCACCGGCAACCTGCATATTTTGCTTTATTTTTTGCACTTTCCTAAGTGATCAAAAGTGTTCTAATTTATTCTTCAATTGTTTCTTACTTCGGATGCACCCTAGGGTTAGAATTCACCTAGCACACCCATCAAAAATTGATTTTTACCGAAAAATGCGATTTTGCTTTTCATCAACTCAAAAAGTATTGTGGTTTTGCAAAATTTTGACAAAAACTTCATATTGCAATTTATATTGTGACGTTTCATTCATTTGTTACGTTTTTTTGTGACGTCATCATTGACCGGTTACGTCATTTTAAAAGTACCCTCATCAAAAATCCTGTTTATAATTGTGCAGTTATAAGTTGATATTTTAAATATTTAACCAGCATTTGAAACATGTTTGCTTTTGTAGTTAATTTTATTGATTTTTGTTAACTGTTTTTTAGTCAAACAAGGCCCCAAAATAAATAAATTTTTAATTTTATCTGTATCCCAATGCTTTCGGAAAAGTTTATGTCATTTTTGTACGTTCAAACAAATGAAGTAAACTCCTATCGATGGTTAATCACTGAAAAATTAAGGGGAAAATTATTAAAAGCTTAAATAAATACAAAAGAAACATTTCGCCGCTAGTAGTGCTAGAGAGCGCTAGGGAGGATTGCTTAATTTAACTTTAAAACCAAACTAGAAATTTGCGCATCTGAAAAATTGTCAAAATAAGCAAATAGAAATGATAAAAGGATTGAAATTTGCACATTATGCGGAAAATATGTAATTTTTAGTTTTGAAAACCCCCAACTTTACCCCCCATTTGCTCAAAAACTGCAGGGTAATTTTTGGAGAACTTTTTATATAAACCTCTTAGGATGAAATACAGTCTATCTGCATCAAAATTTTTTTGCCACTCAAACTTTTTTACAAACTCGATTTTTAAGCGTCCTAGAATTTACAGCAAACGGCCTATAAATTGAATTCGCACTTTTAATCCTATTTTACCAGGGCTATTTGACGGATGCATTTTACACGGGGGAGTGCAAAAACGCTGCCCCTATCTAACTCCTAAACCAAAAATCATCAGAACATCATATTGGCATACGGATTGGTGCTGTTCTGAGTTGTAAATCGGGCTGGGCTTTTCGGGTCGGGTTCGGGCCTAAAGTTGACAAAATTTCGGGCCTGAGACGTGATTTTTTGCTTAGGTGCACAAAAATATAATCAAAATAACTTTGCAATAATGCTTACGTTTTTCAAACCTAACTTAACTTTCGTTTTTCTTCGGACATGATTTGAGCTTCAAATTAGTTTTCGGGTTCGGGCTGGTTTCGGGCTTATATTTTCGGGTTCGGGCCTGAACTAGTCGGCCCACTTATAACTTTGGTGCTGTTCACAAACATTTGTCAGAAAGTGGTTTTGAGTAGATGACGTCATCATTGTGATGTCACAGCCATATTTTCGAAAAGTGCGATGACGTTATAAGCGGTTTAGATTTTGTACATAGGTTTGTCCTTTGGTTCTGAAATAAATAAAAAAATGGCTAATCAAAGTACTTACGTCACAATGCTCAGATGGTGAGCGTACAAGCGCATATTTAATTTGTTTAAATAAAACCGAAATTCGGTACGCCCTTGGTACCGCCTTATCAGCGTACAAGCTACCAGTTCGTTGAAATAAGCAAAAAAAATATGCTCGTCATAGTTACAAACAGGCCAACGAGTACGACCCCAAACCGGAAAATATAAGCCTGAACCCGAAAAGCGATTTGAAGCCAAAACCAGGACCAAAAAAGTTAGGAAATTAGGTTAGATCTAAAAAAGTGTTCGTTTATTGCTCGTAGTGAAACTACTCATTACACGCACAGAGCTGGACAGCGCTCCCGTCATTTTGCAAAAGGGAACATCTCAAAATGTTCCCTTTTGTAAAAATTGATATTTTTGTTCAAAGCCGCTAGTCCAGATCTGGTAAAAATTTCAATCCTCTAACTCGTTTAGTTTGCGAGTTATCGATTATCTCGATAAATAATTTTGCAAAAGGGAACATCTTCATCTTAGCTATTACGTCACAACAGCTGTTTTTCACGATTGAAAACTTAAAAATTTTATATGCGGCAGTCATTGATGCAAGACAATGCGGTGTTTAATTATTAACGCGTAGCGTGTAAAAGCAAAACAAAAAGGCAAATATTTAGAGATGCAATTTGTTGTTTTTTAAAACTTTAACTTCATTGACGATACCAATAAACAGCGTTTTTAAATAGGAAGCGCTAATCAACAAAAATATTCATATTTATTCAGCTTCAATTCAAGACCCAGCTTTCAATGACGGAAACATTTTTACACTGAAAAATGATTTGTGGTATGGTATTGGCAAAACATTCTTAGTATTTTGATCTACAGGGTGGCCAAAAAGTCCCAGAACACTCTATTTTTAATATTTTAATGCTGTTAAATATCATTGTTTAATATTTTAATATGCACATTTTGATATAATATGCACACCTGCACATTTTGCACTTCCTGTGAGAGCGCTGCTAAATGTAGAGTTTCCTGATCGATGGATTGGCCGCGGATCAAATTCTTTTGCTTGGCCACCACGAAGCCCCGACTTGACCACTCCAGACAACTCATTATGGGGTTTTATTAAAGGTCAAGTTTCTGGTATTAGATACGAAACCATTGATCGGCTAAAGCATGCGATTATTGCAGCTTTTGCTAGCCTATCAGAGAATTCTCTCCAAAAAATGGCACAAAGAACATGGAGGCGAATGGAATTGTGCAAGAACAATGAGGGCCAACATACTGATCCCCTAGACCACTAAATTACTCTAGTTCTTTTCTGCTTTGTTTCTAATAAAGTTCTCTTTTTTGTTGAATATACACGTTTCTGTGTGTTTCATTAAAAAATACTTAAAATATGTTTAAAATATATTTCATTAAAAGATACTGTGTTTTATTAAAAATACATGTATAGTGTCCTGGGACTTTTCGGCCACCCTGTATATAACGACTTAATTAAGAAAACCAATAAAATGACTTTCTAGCTTCTATTTATACGATGGTCGTTGTTGTAATGGCCCAGTCAGTCAGTTACAAAGGTCTTTGATTTGGGAAAACTGGCGATATCAATAAGTTTCCAAACTGATGTAGGACTATCTCGACTGACTGACCGGGCTATCAAAACCAACCGCTAATTTAAATACGAAGTTTTTGTCGTTAATGGGCAAGAGTTTATTTCTTTTTAAACGATTTGCGTGTCCTTTCTTAGCAAAATCCTAGTTGCGCATTTGCTGGACACTGAACCAACTACAAAAACTACCAAAGGCCATATAGGTGAGGTCTACCAGCGACTGGAAGTTAAGAGAAAAAGCAAGGAGCTGAGGAAATGCCTCCAGTCGCTAAATGTTAGCTGAAGGAACCAAAAACTTGCGCAATATCTTTTGCGACTTTACGCATAAGTACTGCAAATAGATTCTTGAATAGAGTGCAAAACATACTGTACAATATATCAAGAAGGCTATAATAGGTTTGAACCAGTTTATTTGGAGAACAATGGTGTTTTTATGTATCGTTTTTTCTTTGATTGATTAAAACACAACTTACAACGTGCATGAGAAATGTGAATTCATCTGATTCAAAAAAGTGCTCTATACCTGAGACTTGGTTATATCACAAAACAGACCACGTCCAGGGCCGGATTTAGGAGTCTAAGATGCCTAGGCCCCGGGGTTCCCACCATTTACCCCTAGCAGCTAGTATCTTTGCGCGGTGTTGCGCAAAAAATACTTGTCTTGACCTGCAGTAAACTAGTTTTGTCAACTTTTTCACTTTCTTTCGTAATAGGTTAATTTTGGCATTTTAATGTCACAAGCGCAACTTTACTGGAGTGGGTTGATATTAAATAATTTCGTAATCTGCTTGACGTAACAATCATGTTTTTTCGCTGCTAGGGCTGACGAGTCAGTGTCGCAACCAGCTGGGGGGGGGGGGGTGATGGGCTTCGTATTTCTTCCTTTCTTAGCCAAGTCACTTAGAAAATTTAACTAAAAATTGTAAGCGTTTAAACGTGTTTTGGACTTGACTTGTGAGTAAGGTGGGAGCTTGAAGAGGCTGGGCAATTTATTTCTGTCACAGGATTTCAAATCCGAGCTATTTAAGTTAGGGGCTGTTCATAAAAGACGTCCGCACTCAGAGGGGGAGGGGGGTAATAGATTTGCGGACAAGGGGGGTTTCTGGATTGCGGACGTCCATATTTCAACTTTTTCCGCGACGGAAAATCGCAGATTGTTTTATTCCGTTTTCGGTTTTCCGGGCCAGTGTGAACCACGCATAAAACGTACAGTCATGTGATTTAAGGGCGCGAAGCGCACACAAAACAAATCACATGACTGTACGTTTTACGTCACCTTGCGCTGTGCTTGCTCTGTGTAAACTTTGTATTAAAACTTAGTATATAATTAAACTTTGTAATTAAACTTATTATATAATTAAACTTTGTATTAAAACTTAGTATATAATTAAACCGCGCAAACTTTGTATTAAAAACTTTGTGTGTGTCAGTGTCTAATTAACGCATTTTTGTGTCCTCATGGACAAGGGGGAGGGGGGTTTAGTCATTGCGGACATTTTGCGGACATGGGGGGAGGGGGGTCAATTTTTTGCAATTTTGTGCGGACGTCTTTTATGAACAGCCCCTTATTTTAAGTGGCTCTAAAATGGTACAAAATTTGATCTAAAAAGCGTTAAAATTGCAATTTTTTCAAAAAATTTCAAAAATTGCGTAGCGGCTGAGTCGCACCACTTGTCTCAGCACGCTGCTCAATTGAGACTTTTTTCAAGCAAAATTGTTTGACGTATGGGTTCAAGCCCCCTCTCAACAAAATCCTGGTTGCGCGCCTGCAACGACTAACCTTCGAGCTATATTTAATTTTAGCACTATCGAAAATGGGAACCCTACCAAATTTGGGCCACAGGGCACTTCACCTCATAAATCCGACACTGTATAGATTTTATTAAAGATTTGAATAAGATTTTATTTCAATAAGATACCCCATATGATCCCGAATACGGTTAAAACAGAATTTAAATTTTTAAATAGGGTTTAAAACTTTAATTGTGACGTGTTTTGCTTTACAAAAACCACAAAATTTCTTCAAAATTCAAAAATATTATGAATCAAAAAGGGGCAGCACCAAATTGTTCTTTCCAGAGCGGAACTTCCACCTTTTAATGATTATGCTACTGGCCGAGACTGAAGTAAAAAGAGAAACCGAAAGGATTCTCGCGTTGTTGCTGCATTATCGGATAATTCTTCAATGAACAGTTTCCAGAATTGATTTATTGCTGCTATTCATTTTTTGTGTTCTCCAAGCTCCTAGTAAACGACCGACGCATGTTTAATTAAGTGATCTTCAAAACAGGTTTTTGTTTCCCCGTTTAGAGTGCAATTCAAAAATAGTACGTATGTTTTTTTTTTGGAGCCTTTATAAAGGAGCTCAAAATCTTTAACAGCGTCAAAATATATTTATCAACCTCATAGTGACTGATCCTAATACATACATCTTTTTAACTTAAGTCATTTAAAAATCAATTTTGGAGGGCACAATGGGAGGTCTCCAATGGGTGGCCCCCGAACGTTTGTCTCTTGAATATCTATTAGCCAGATATGACTTTACAAAAGGACACTTTTGCACTGTAGCAGGGACTCCGGACTGTGGTGATTTAGCGTCTGAGGCATAAAACTTTTTTATTTCTTTGGTCGCATCGTGTAACGAGTTTAAGGGACCCATCTTCCCATCTTGGCGCCAGGGCAACACGGTATTTTCAATCTATGATAATGCAGCAATGAAAATCGTGGGATAAGAAGTTTGTAGGTTATTTTCTGTCAAAATGAGCGACTGCACAAAAGTCAATACAGTTTTCAAAGCTAAAAGCTTCCTATAGAGCTTGCGTAATTTTAAGTAAGATGATTTTGTCTTGTATTTTTGTCTCTTTTTATACAGTTTGTCTTGATATGACGTCATCAAAATTTTCCTGATATGACGTCATCAAGATGAAGTATAATATTGTCAAGCACAATTGGATTGATGGAGTATAAAAAGTATCTTAAAATTACGATTTATCTCCGCCCTCGTCCACATTATAATTGCAATGAGCCTAATATTTTCTCATTGTTAGAACCCATAAACTTTTTCTTTGCATTACTCCGCGGCAAGCGCTTCATGCCATAGTTGTAAAAGTAAAATTTGCAAATTTCCCAACGTCGGAAACAAGAAAGGCTAAGAAAATCATCTATATACGCTAAAAATAACATTTTCTTCCTAGTAGTGCTAGATAGCACCAAGAACAGCTCTCTAATTAGAGTTTATGATCACATTCGACATCATCGTATCTAACGAATTAACAAAACACCTGTTTAAATTTTTTTAGAAAGCTAATTAGCAGAATTCATGGTTTGTGTTTTTCCATGCTTTTGTAAAATTTGGCCACCCCCCAACTTCATCTGAGTTTGTTATATAGCAATTTTCGCGTACAGCTACGTCAACGATTATTCTTTGACAACAATGATGCTCACCATATAAGTATTAGAAGTAATAAGTATTCAATGTTAAAAAAGCAATATTAGCGATATCAAAACAGTGTTTATAAGTGATTAACGATAAAAATCACTCTAGCAGTTCAGACAGAAGTGTTTTGAACAGCGTTTTGAAACTACATTTGAAGCACTTTTGTGATGTCTGAATTTATAAAAATAAAAGTAATTTTAACAGCTAAAAATCATTGCCTACGTATGCATTTTGAGATTTAATTCTAATTTGTAAGTTAGGCTACTGTATTGAACTTGTATACATTGGGTTCAGCAAAAGGAAAACGTTAAAAAAATCGGTGAAGGATGAGTTTTTACATCCTGTGAGTCATGGCACGTTTTTGCTGACTGACAGAGAAACGGAAGATCAAGGTAAAAAAAAAACTATAACCTGCAAAACTTCGTCATATGAAGCAGAAGAATTTATCGTTTAATTAATTGTTGTTTCACACGCGAAACTTATTGTTGTCTAGTTACGCGAAATGATCAACAAAATAATTGTTTGGTTTTGATGACAAATACAGCGTGAAACTTTATAACTTTGCAATAGCGTTTCGGCATAATGCCAGGAAGGTCGCGATCAATCCTGTTAGTCCTTTATTCTAAAACGGTAACCCCAAACACGTAATTGCAATGGGGTTCAGTAGTTGAGTCAGCGTGCAAAAGTGATTCGAGCTTAGCAACATTTTTATTCTTGATCAAACGAAATCAATCAGCTATACTAACTTCGCAAGGATGGAGTGCACAAACGACGATTAAGTTACTCCGCAAATTAATTGTTTTGCTATTCACAGTCATACCGATGAACATGTATACAGGAAAATAAAGGAAGAGGTTATTTCGTCTACTTTTTTTAATTTAAATTTTATCTATTTTTATCTACTTACTTTTGGCCCGAATTTAACCCAAACTCAAATTCTTTCTCTAGAACTAATCCCAAACCTATTCTTAAGTGGAGTGCCAGATGTTTTTAACTAAACTTGCATTGCCTGCATATAAAGGACTGTCAGATATCATAACTTTAAATGTCGTTAGTTATGATTATTTGCCTGCCTTAATTTGTGTGCCTTAACGTGACGCTTTACTAGTTTCGACGCCTTTTGTGGTTTGGAATGTGCTAGATAATTGACTTTTCCTGTATGTTCTACGACCTACTGCAGTTATCGGGGTACTTCGTTGTTTACGGCTTTTAATTGCTCTATTTGGACTTGAAGTTTGTGACGTTATAATCACGTCGCAATTTGTTATTGTAAGCTCATATATTGCTTCTCTTGTGACGTAATAACGATTTCTCTCGAATATTCGAGCGCTGTTGCCGTTCGTATAAATATGTGTATTTTCCTATTCTACTATTCTGATAATTCCAGGATTCTAATAGTTCTAGTGATAGGGATATTAGTTTCGTAAACAGTTTAGCCGAGATTGTGCATCAAAATTTGACTTGTGTAGCAGTAGTGTGCGATTGAATTGGTCGATCGCGATAAGTTTTAGAGGAGCGATTGTGTTCGGAGAGATTTTGTTTTTTTTTTCAATTGAAATTCAATATTCAATTAGTTAGACTTCGCACGAGCTTTAATTGGGACTTAATTTAGACTTTACCATTGGTTTTGTTCGCGAATTTTGGCATTCGATGATTGATTTGCTTGATACTGTAACTAGCAAACGGTAAAACCTAAAAAGTTGAAATTTAGACTCAACATAAGTACTATTAAGAGCGTCATAAGCGCCAATTTTGGGGATCCTAAGATCATGTGATCGTAAATTGAGACACAAAAGAACAGAAAAATCGGCAATATTTGGCTTGAAAAGTTATCGATTCGCCTGTAATTTCAAAACCACTTGACGTGCAGAGCTGAAATTTGGACATACTGTGGGTGCTTACAAATGCTTTCGTGCAAACCGAGTTTGAAAACTAAAATTTTACCGGCAGAAAATGAAATCCCCAAAACGGGGCCGCCAAATTTCAAACTTTTCAACCACTCACGCCAGACACATGAAATTTTCAAGATCGGCAAACAAGTAAAAAAGATAAAATTTGGGGGTATCAAAATATGGGATCCCCTTCAAATGGGGCCGCCAAAATTTTAAATTTTTAAACCGTTACGGCTTGACGAATCAAATTTTCGGAATGAGTTTATATTAAAAATAAATTAAACCTAAAAATTGGGGATTCCAAAATGGGGGTCCCCTTAAACGGGGCCGCCAAAATTCAAACTTTGGAACCATTTAAGCTAGACTGATAAAATGTTCAAAATAGATATAATATGACAAAACTTGGGGATACCAAAATGGGGATATCCCCTTCAAATGGAGCCACCAAAATTCAAACTTTTTAACCTCTCAATTTTGTCTTTTTACTTTTTTACTTTTTTTATATTTTTATCTTTTTCACGAAAAAAATTTTTGTCTTTTTACCGCAACTAGTAGGCTATGCAAGTTTTATATCTTTCTAAACAGCCAAACAGCTTTTATATGCGCTTACTTAACTGCTTAAATCCATTCGGTATCGGCAGCTTAAAATGCATTTTATAAGCAAAAAAAAATACAACAAAAAACACGCCACAAAACGCATAATCTTCACAAAAAAATAAAAACGATATATTGTCACAATAAAACTCAATTCAAAACTTTCAGTCCATCTCGATTGTTGATTTCTTCCTAAAACACTACCCAGTCTAATTTTGACAATTCATCACTCTGCCAAGCGTTTTATCAATTTGTCTTCCAGTGCTTCAGAAAATTACATATTTGCTAGTGCAAAACTACTCTTTATTACTTAACAAAGTGCGAGCAAATGTTCCCTCATGCTAAATTATTTTCGAAAAAAGTCAATATCTCAAAATCTAGGAAAGGTAAAGTCTTCAAATTTTCACCATTGGCTAAAAAATTAGCATAAACTCCAAAAAATATTCAGTTTTAACCCAATTTACTTTACTAAAAACGAAAGAAAATTTGTTTGAAAAAGTTAATGTGATGGTTAATGGCATGAAAAAACAAACAAAATTGAAATTTGCCTGTTTGCCTTAATTCCTATGTAAGTTTTATGGCTTGTCAAAGAAGCTCGCATGCTAACTGGCTAATTTAATCAGGTTTCGGGAATTTGTTTGATCTTTGCCAGGAAATAGCTTGGAGCAACACGCAATTGTTTGAAATGAACTTAATTTTTGTCTTTAGTTGCAATTTAAACTTTTGTTTTAATTCAATAATGATATGTTCCGCAAAATATGATTTAGTCACATTTTGACAATTTCAAATGACCTAAAAGTATAAGTCAAATGCCTTGACAAGAAATGCTGAGCATAGGCGTAGCTAGGGGGGAGGCCAGGGGGCCCGGCCCCCCCTCAATTGAAATGCTACCAATCATAAAAATGTCACAAAAAGACTATTGTTTCTTCAGTTTCAGTTTCTTTTAACACCTTCCCGCGTGCAACAGTACACGCGTACAACAATAATTAACAATAATATTGATCCAGGGGGGCCCTGGCCCCATGAATTTAATTTTTGCAATCAATTTAAATGGGCCTCCTACAATAATACTTAAATGGTCCAGAACTTAAATGCGCCCCTAACACTGATATTGATCCAGGGGACCCGGGCCCCCCCAATTTAATTCATGTCAACCAATTTAAATGGGCCCCTACAATAATATTTAAATAGTCCCTAATTTAAATGGGCCCCCAACAATAATATTGATCTAGGGGGCCCGGGCCCCCTCTATTTAATTTTTTTCAACCAATTTAAACGTATAACCCGAGTGAAATAAAGTTTTTATCCTAAAAGTTGTTAACTGAGGCCCTCATCTAACCTTTTTATGAACGTAATGCAATAACTCGGGACGGATTTAACATATGGCACAGTGTAAGGGGCCTTGCGTTCAGATAAGACTTTTTTAGTCTTCGCCTATATTTGGCAGGAAAATATTGCAAAAATCCCAAAGTGATAGGGACCCAACTCAATGTAAATCCGGCCCGGGCAATAACATGGTTTGTAGACGTAACTATGTACTGTACATTTTACAATAACAATTCACCTCCACCTCGCCAGTTTTTATGCAACAAAATATTTTTGAAAAAAATTAGCTACAGTAAAGGAAATGCTCATAGAACAAATTATTGAATTGAAAGGGCCTCTGAATACGTGCGAAATGTGATCCAATGGTACTAAAACAGCTTTTTTTTTCCAAAAAATTACGAAAAATCGCCAGGCGGCTGGGGCCTTCGCCCCCAGACCCCCGTCTGTGATAAGTTTTAATTACAGTACACTTCTTTACTCAACCGCGTCTCCTAATTTAGACAATTTCGCACCTGAATGTTAGATTTAAGCCCTCTCCCTTTAACGAGTTCCTATGGGCCAACACCAGGCCATGGCTTCTGATCTTGCATTCTCCGATATCTTTGCCCACACAAAAAACTCCTCTTTTGAAGTTTCTGATGACGTCATTGCATGTAATTTGTGGTTTGGGCCCCCGCCCCTCCCAATCAAAAATCCTGGCTAGCTTATGATGCTGAGAAATAGTGGAATCAAAACTGGAAGATGGCCAGAGCGGTTTTCGTTTGGGTCGCAGCACCATGGACCAGATCTTCATTCTAAAGCAAATCTTCGAGAAATCTTGGAAGCATGACAACGATAAGTCGTTCTAATTGTTCCATGTGGGTGTTGGGCTTCCGCAAGGGTGCGTTTTGTCATCTCTCCTTTTCATTGTTTACATGAATTCGATCGACAAATGCAGCCTAGCTGATGAGTGTGCCTCGATTGGAAATTGCAAAATCAGTCCTCTGCTATTTGCTGATGATTTGGTTCTGCTTTCTTCTACAGAATCTGGCCTCCAGCGCGTATCAAATAGCTTTGCAGATGCATGCAGCACCGCCGGAATGAAAATAAGCACAGCCAAAATTGAGATACTTCATCTTTCAAGGAACCCTGATCAGTGCGTGTTCCAAGTGAATGGAGCGACACTGAAGCAGGTAGAGAAGTTCAAGTATCTTGGGGTTACATTCATGAGTGACGGAAGGCAAGACGAAGAACTGGATACCCAAATTAGCAAGGCTAGTGCAGTAATGCAAGCTTTGCCCTTTTCTGTTGTCATGAAACAAGAATTGTCAAAAAAAGGCAAAACTATCAATTTTCAAAACAGTTTTTGTCCCCGTTCTTCTATCTATGGTCATGAATCTTTGGTAATGACCGAAAGAGTGCGATCACAAGTGCAAGCGTCCGAAATGAGGTTTTTAAAAAAGTTACACTAAGGTGCGTAGCTCTGAGATTCGAAAATCTCTTAACATCGAGTCGTTACTTATTCCAATTGAAAGATTGCAGTTTAGATGGTTTGGCCATGTGAGCAGAATGTCTCAGGAAAAACTACCCAAACAAGCTTTACTTGCCAAAGCAAATGGGAGAAGAGCAGTAGGACGACCTAGAACTAGATGGACCAATTACATTGCGGATCTTTGATGGAATCGCTTGAGACTTCACCCAAACAAAATGATGGATGGGATGAAGGACCGTGAAGAGTGGCGGTTTAATCTCGAGCTGCTGCCCCCCAACCCTTACGAAAAATCGGGCAACAAAGAAAGAAGAAGCGCGTAAGAAACTTACAAATTTTCCACTGCAAAACTATTCTTTATTACGTAATAAGACGTGAGCAAATGTTTCTTTTTGCCAAATTATTTTTGAAAAAAGTCGGATATGTCAAAAACTAAAAAAATAAGCTTTCCAAATTTTCACCATTAGCTTAAAAATCAACATAAACTTTTAAAAATTCCGGTATAGCTTAGTTTATTTTACTTAAAAGAATGAAATTTTTTTGAAAAGTCAGTAACGCGAGTGGCTATAGGCGGACTTCCGTTCCAAAATCCTAACTTCTGGTAGTTGAGGGTTGCATCCCAGATTTACAGTATAGTGAGGTTCACAAACTAATTTGAGGTTTATGCTTTCAAATCACGTTAAAATTTAATTTTCTTTCTAAAACGATGATACAATTACGGGACTTTTCCTCAAGCCACGACGAAGAACGTAAACTTTCAGTCAATAAAAACATAAATCCAAAAAAGTTACGCATTAAAAGTTAACAAAATTTTAGAGCGGCTGGAAACTCTGACTTCAGATCAATGTACCCAAAACGTAGCAATGGATACTAGATTTATTAAAAATTTTTGCTTCGCTCCCCCACCCCTCTAAAATTCAATAGCCTCTTCCTGATTTTGTCAATGGCTACGGGCTCGCCGAGCGAGTGCGGATTGATCCGAGAGAATTGGCGACACTGTCGCTTTTTCTTGACATAATGAAAAAGATCAAAAAAATTAATTTACCGGTTCTATTAAAGATGACGTAAGCATATTAACAAATAAACTTTCAAGACAAACTATTAAATTGAAGTAAACTTTTTATGTCAAACATCGCCAGTTACAAACTTAGCAAACCAAAACTAGAACGAAAGGTGCGAAAATGTCTGTTTTAATTTTGTTAACATTGAAAGTAACAACAACACTTTTTGATCAACAAGCATCAGAACTACCACTATTATTTTTTAACTTAATTCAGCATTGTAACTTAGATACTTGACCGGAAATTTGACATGCAGTATTTTCCTAGCACCCAAACCTACACCCACAATTTACAAATAGCCTGTTGCAATATTTTTTTAAAGAACTAAATTATATGAACAGTCTACTCAAACGTTAAAAACAAAATCAGAACGATGACTGCCTCAGTAATCATCATGGAAAAAGATAAGAAAACCTACGAAATTCATGAATATAAATCAAATTGTTATATCAATGATAATGCAGAATCTAGTTTGAGCGGTTAAAAGTGTTAAATTTTGGAGGGCCCATTTGGTGGACCAACTCAATCTCCCCCTATTTTCCAAAATGGTTATATCCATCATTTATATCTAGTTACATCAACCTATCCTTAAAATTTTATTTCTTTACTTCAAATAGTAAAAAGTTTACAATTTAATGGGCTTATTTTGCAACGTTCCACCGTCGTGACATTTCCAATTTTGGTATATTTTACATCTCTTTAAAACTCACCTTCACCTATTCTGAAAATTTTGTTTGTCGTGTTTGATAAAAAAAACTTTTCATTATTAGGGGGAATCCTGTAACATCGAACTCCTAAATTTTGCTATACTTTATCTTTCATTAATTTCATATTTGTTTTATTTCGCTTCATTCAAAACAATAAACAAAGTCTCATGGACACACTTAAACACAATTAAAAAGAACAGAAAGCTGGAAAGGATCTCAAGGTCATCGAGTCAAGCAGCCACCCAAAACTTAGTCATGTCAAGCGGCTAGACGTGTCTTGAATACGTTGCGTATATAGGTCAAACTTGAGCTTTCGTCAATTTTGATTAATTTAGAACTGTGAATCACTTGTAACTTAACAATAAATATTTTTTGGATTTTAATTTAAATTGATGGAATGGTAATTTTTTAAATTCATATGGTAACAACTTCCAAATTTTGGCTCCTTGATACTTAAACCTTTTTTGGATTTTTTGTGTTTGTACCTTGGTAAATACGAATTAAGTTCAGAGGGGTAAAGCGAGCCGCGTTGTTTGTGTGTGTATCGCCCTGAAAGAACTGAAGTGACGATTTAGGCGATTCGGTAGCTTTTTTCGTGAGTTTTTGAGCATTAATTTTGCTACTTCATATACCGTAAATACAAGTTTTTCAGTTTTAAGATTTGAAATCAGTGGTAAAATGGTGTAACGTGGTCCTGCCGTTGTCCACCTGCAACTATTTTGACAGCTTTATTTTGAAGAATAATCAATCTTTTCAAATGATTATCATAAGTGTAACCCCACATTACAATGCCATATAATAAATGAGAGTGAATCATACTATAATACAATTTACGAAGAGCTGTAAAAGGTAAGATGTTCCTCAGTTTAGACAAGATACCCACAGATCTAGATATTTTATTGTACATGTTAACGTGATAATATGCTCCGCAAAGTTTAATTTTTCATCAATTGCAATGCCCAAATATTTTACTGATTTATTGACGGAAACTGGATTTTTGTTGAAAAGTATTTCGATCGTTTGGATTGGATTGATAATTTTGGGGGTCAATATTAACGCTGAAGATTTTTTAGGGTTAGCAGTTATTTTGTTGGCTTTTGTCCATTCTAGTAGACTCAGTAACTCATGATTAACTTCAAACTTACCCCTAAAATGTCATTTTTTCAACTTAAGTGCTAACAAATTTCAAATTTTTAGAGACCCATTTGGGGGAGGACCCTAAAACGTTGTACCCCAATATTTTGCCATTCTCCATCTTTCATATTCACTTATCCTAACAATTTTAGCATTTTGGTTCAAGCGGTTGAAAATTTTGAATTTTGGAAGGCCCGTTTGAGAAGGACCCTGCATTTTGATACCCCCAAATTTTGTCTTATCAAAACCTCTTTTTATGTTTGCCTATCTTAAAAATTTCGAGTGTCAATCTAGACTGAAAAAAAAGTTTCAATTTTAGAGTACTTGTTTGGGGAGGACCCTCCACTTTGGTACCTCCAAACTTTGTCAAAATTTACCTTTTTTATATTTGTATTTATCCAAAAAATATCACTTATCTACCTTGAGTGGTTAAAATTTTTGAGTTTTGGAGAACACGTTTGAGGAGGGCCCCAATTTTGGTATTTCCAAATTTTGTTATGTTATAACGATTTATTTATATTTATACCTATCCTGAAAGTTTTATGACTGTATCTAGTTTGAATGGTCAAAATTTTTAAATTTTGGAGGGCCCGTTTGAGGGCGAACCCGATTGTGTTACCCAAAATTTTGTTGGGATTCATTTATTTTTAATACCAACACATTCTAAAAATTTAATCCATATAGCTCCAATGCTTCAAAATTTCAAAATTTTAGAGGACCCATTTGAGGGGGAATCCCCCATTATGGCATCCCCAATATTTAAGGAGGGACCTTGTCCTTCCTAACATCTCCTATACAAAGGCTCAAAATTTGAATTCTGTGCGTTTAGCGGTTTAAAAGAAGATAGGTTGGGAAGAAAACCTGAAAAAAAGAAAAGAAAAATAGTATCGAAGTCAATCGGGGCAAATGAACATAACCATAAGAAAGGTGGTTGATAATGTGGTCAAAAACTACAACCCGTTTTTTATCAATATCGGTACTGACCGAGATATACTGCTTCAAATTTGACCCCTTTTTGGCAATTTTTGACCTCTAAAATTGTACGTACAGTATGAAGTTTCTGTTTGCCCCATGCTGTGTTCAAATTTCAGCTTAACAAGTTTAACGGTTTTCGAGTTAAAAGCAAATCAAAAAATTTTCAACAAAAACTGGCAATTTTTACCCAATTTTTGAATTCTTAAACCACGATTACGTGACCTATGATCCCCATAATCGGCATACATGATGCTTTTATTCATTACCATGTTGTTCTCAACATTTAGCTTTCTGGGTTTAACGGTTTTTAAGTTATAAGCAAATTAAATAAGTTACGATTCTTAATTGGCCTAGAATATAAACAAAGAATCAAGGCGCGCGCGCGTCAAGTCCCAATAAGAACAGTCAAATAGGGATCACAAAATATACATTATTACATCCGAAAATTCGATGGTGTTGAGCAGTAAGACATATTTTTTTCTTTTTAACTCTATGAATGCATTGGAAATAAACTGTAAGGAAATTTACAGATTTTCAGGCCAAGAAGATGCTCATTTTGAGACAACTGCGGGTTCCATTTTCATCTTATTCAATCTCTGGTTTCAGACAATGCGCTCCCAAAATTTTTGCAATTTTTTCTTTGCATAAATTCTATTTTGCTGGTTCCCTTTGGTTGAATTAAAATACTACTGGGAATATACAAAATGCTCGCGTTTTTTACACCAAAACCAGTACATGCTGTCGACTATGATAGTTCCAAACTCCTAAGATACCGTATCATGAAAAACAAAAACAAACATGAAATGAAATTTATCATCAACGGTAGTTTTCGAAAAACTTTTCTTAAAACTTAAACAGGATAGTTAATTAGACCCCAAACAACTTCTAGACAACGCAATGTCATTTAAATTAGGATCACCAGATCAACCACCAACCCTGCAGCTACAAAGCAGCTCGAGTCATAAGATGCACAGAGATGGACAGCGCTGTTTCGAGCTTTTAGCTCTCATCGGCAGCCCTCAGCTTCTCTAACAAAGTTATTCCCCAGCTGTTGTGGGTTTTTTTTGTTACCAAATTACGAGAAACAAACAGAACACAACATGTCACAATTGTTTCCAATGTTAATCAATTTTAATCTTTTTATTCTTTAATTGAAGGTATTCCCCAGCTTTTTTTTTGTGGATTTATGGAAATGTGTGGAGTTTGTGAGATGGTACTGGGAGCTGCAGACACTTTTTCAAGCATCCACAGCCGCTCTGAGTGAATTAATTCCCCAGCTGCTGTGGTTATTTTATTACAAATTTACGACAAACAAACAGAACACAGTATGTCACAATTGTTTTCAATGTTACTCAATTTTAATCTTTTTATTCTTTAATTGAAGGTATTTCCCAGCTGGACAATACTCTTGGCCGAACTAGACATACCTCGGTGGGTGGCACAGCGGCAGAAGCTTTATAGGGAATAAACGATTTTTCACTTGTGGTACTTTAAAAGTGGAAGTCGTTATGATTTCCCAGGAGTCGACCACAAAGGACGTCAAACTTTTCGGAAACTACTCATTGTTGATAAATTATGGTGTAATAATAATATTTGTGCAATATAATAGCTTTATGCTTAAACGAAGTCGTCATTCCGCGGTACAAAGCAGAGGAGGCAACGGATCCGGATCGGACCCGGATCTTATTATTTTTTCTCGGATCCTGATCCAGTTTCATTAGAAGATGACGATCCGTAACGCATTCGGATCTGATTTTGCTGATAACTTTCAAACTCAATGTTGACGTTTGCCAAAATATTCGTTAAAATGTACAAAGTGTAGTTGCATACTGGCGGATCCGGATCGGATCTGGTCTCAAAATTTAAAAGGGTTTGGATCCGGATCGATTCCGGATCTTTTAATATGTGGATCCAGCCACCTCTGGTGCAAAGTTATTTGAATTACGCTTTTATAGCAGCTTAAAACCGAAAACACAAGTTAAGTATATACGTACATAGTATATCAAGCTCGAATTAAGCCCGACATTTTGCCAATCTTAAGCCTCAAACCCGGCCCGAAAAGCCCGGCCCGACTTGCTACTCTGATGCATGTACGTGCACCATTTTACACACAGTGAAAACCGGGCCTTTGGTTTTTGATTACTTTACCGAAAGTTGCCGTAAAAAGTTGGATTCTTTGCTACACTATTGTTTGAAAAAAATAGCTATTTATTGTTATTGGGATCCCTTTCGCACGTTTTTGGAGTTAAATTTGAAGATATGAAAGCCAATTGAAAAAATTAAATTGTTATTCAGTGTTCTCTTTACTTTTACAGGTCAAGTCCAAAATACGTTTAAAATCGTGCATTTTGGGGTTAAATTTGGAAGGTACATTTGCATCCTGGAATATTTTTAGGGAAGCAAGGTATATTGCCTCCTGCAATATTTTTAGCTGTAAATAATAATTCACTCGAAGATTCGGCTCGGAGATTTTTGCTTTGCCATGAAAATATACAGTTTTAGGAGTTTAAGTACAACCAGGGAGCCCATGCCCCCTCAATTCAAATTCAATAACTTGTTCAATAAGCATTTTCCTCTAGATTATTTTTCAAAGTATTTTGTCGCGTAAAAACTGGCGAGATGGAGTTGGATTGTGATATAAAGTTTCTGCAGTAGACGATTTCTATTCGTGCTATTGCACTACGTTCAGAAAAAAGGTTGGATGAGGGCCTGAGATGGCAACTTTTACGTCAAAATCCTCGATTTCTCCTACGTTATATATTTAATGTAGTTGACAAAAAATTGAATGGAGGGTCCCTCGAGCACCTGGTTATCAACATAAGTATTATCTACCATAGACAAATTATTGCCTATACTGACACGCAACCAATCAATACAATAATCCCTTTATTTACATTGTTTGCAAGAATTACGCTAACCGTTTTTGGCAAAACACTATGCACTTGTCAAAGCATCTAACCAAATATAACAAACTATTACTTTTTCGCAGAATAAAATTAAAATTGTTTACGCTTTGGCTAACTTTTGCTGTCGCTGTAAGTCCAAATGAAACCAACCAAAAAACTAATTACGTCAACACATTGCGATCAGACCAAATAAGCAGAGCAGTTAAATGTTCAAAAAGCGGGCGAAAAGGTTGTCACAATAAACGTTTGAGCAGCTATTGCGGGTAATTTTCAAATTACTGTCAAACCAAATGGCGAGTGAACGATCAAACACTACCGAATCAATCAAAATATTTTTAATAAGATCGAAGAGCCATTTTCATATAGCGGCCTGTTGAGTTTGGGCTTCTATTTTTTAATTAATAATGCTTCATGTAGAGCATGCTCTTTAGACTGCTATAATTGTATCAAATCTGATGATATTTTAAAACCGTTTTCAATTTTACGAAAGTGTACTTCGAACTACGACACCAAAATTCATGAAGCATTATTAATTAAAAAATACAAACCCAAACACAACAGGCAGCTACATGGAAATGGCTCTTCGTTCTTGCTAAAAATGGGTGATTGGTTCGGTGGTTTTAGTCGTTCACTCGTCATTTGGTTTGACAGTAATTTGAAAATTACCTGCAATACCTGCTTAAGCATTTATTGTGACAATTTTAAGAAACCTTTTCTCCCGCTTTTCCTACATTTAACTACACTGCTTATTTCGTCTGAACGCAATGTGTTGACATAATTAGTTAGTTAAATTGGTTGGTTTCATTCGAACTTATAGCGACAGCAAAAGTTAGCAAAAGCGTAAATCAATTTTAATTTTATTCTATGTGAAAACCAGAGGTGTAGTCGAGGACACAAGGCTGGAGGCCAAAGCCAAGGACATAAAAAAAATCCTAGGCCAAGACCAGCCCTTCCAAGGACAGACCCTCTCGAGGCCAAGGACAGAAATGTTCGAGGCCAAGGACACAGTCGCAAGTGTTATCAAAAAAAAAAAAAGATCTTCAAAATAACTTTTCAGGTGATCTTCAAAAAAAAGGTCTTCAAAATAATTTTTCAGGCAATCTCCAAAAGAGATATGCAAAAAAGGTCTTCGCAAATTTTCCGCTAGGTTTCTTTCGTTTTCTAACAAAACTTTAAGGGTTTAAAAAATAATGCTGTCCCCGAGCCGAGGGCAAGGCAATTTTCGCGGACTTGAGGCTTCATGGCCAAGGACTTGACCTTTGAAGCCAAGGCAAAGGACATCAAAATATGTTCTCGAGGACTCCACCTCTGGTGAAAACTAATAGTTTGTTATATTTGTTTAGATGCTTTGACAAGGGCATAGTGTTTTGCCGAAAACGGTTAGCGTAATTCTTGTAAACAATGTAAATAAAGGGATTATTATAACGATTAGTTGCGAGTCATTATTGGCAATAATTTGTCTATGGTCAGTGAAAGAGCTGGGCAAGTCCGCAAGTTAGTTCGCAAGTACGCAATTACGGACTAATGAAAAAAGTTGCGGAGATGCGGACTTGTGGACTTTGGCTCTTTAAATTGCGGACTTGCAGACTATTTTTGATTTTAATCCGCAACTCCGCAAGTTTCATGCAAATATTGAAATTTCTTTCTATTTTCGTAAAATATTTATGTTTGTACCTAGTCAAACATGACAAATCAATTTAATTTTTTTTAAGTTTAAGTTCGGCAATAATATCAAGTTTTCGAGTTCACTCCTACAAAAATACTACGTCTGCTTTTCGACTTAATCGTTTTCTTTTTGTTGTATGCTGTTTTTTCGAGTTTGGTAAAACAACCAACGTTTTTCGAGTTTAAGTTCGAATTTGTAGCCCTGGTTCAATGTATGGCTATGTTGTTTTTTACCGTGAGTTCACAAAATTAACCACTGGTGTATCGTTTATTGTACTGGAAGCCATTCAGTGCCGTCACTACGGTGAGGCCTTGGGCGCCGTATCCCCCTAACGACTGCTTGTGCCCGCCCCATTTCGGTTAACTCAGAATGCTTTTTTGGAGCATCACGTAACGACAAGACAACAGACTATAATGGAAAAAGGAATAATAATATTCAAAGACAATTCTCTTTTGAAGTTTTCTCGATTTTTTTGCAAAATTACAGGCCATCAACTGCTGTGCATAAATGTGACCCAATAATTCGTCTTATTAACACGCCTTCGCGGATGTGTCGCGGAATTGGGATGTATGCCTATTTCAAGCATTACCGTTATATCGTTAGTGATTATGACCTGAAGCAATACGTAAAAACATTTTTTTAAAAAACCAGCTGTTTTTTGTTTTGGTTTTTACTGCACAGTCAAGATTTATTTTAGGTTGCAGTCAGTCGCGCAACCAGGAGGAAGGGGCCATGGGCAGGCGCGTAGCCAGAAAATTCGCTATGGGGGGGGCTGTTTGGGGGGTCTGGGGGTGGAGCCCCCAGCCGCCGGAGGCCAATGGGGGTGTGGGGGCGAAGCCCCCAGCTGCCGGAGGCTGGGTGGGGGTTTGGGGGCAAAGCCCCCAGTCGTCGGAGGCACGGGGGTGTGGGGGCGAAGCCCCCAGCGCTCAAAAATTTTGCATTTTTTTGCAAAAATAACTTCATTTTAGGGCTATTTTGATTAAAAAATAATGATTTTAAAACGTGGCTTAGAAATTGGCAGTGCAAACAAGATTAAACTGGAAGCATAAACGGGCTATTTGGGAGGTGGCTAATGGTAAAATGTTGTTCTCTTGTTTAGATGCTGGTAAATTATAAAATCGAATAGTTCAATAAAATTCACACGGAGTAATCTATTTCGTATACAGCTCATAGAGAAAAATAATTGGGGGGGGCTAATGAAAAGAGATTTTAGAGAAATGATTGGTAATTAACTAAAACTGAATAGCCCCCCCCCCCCCCCCTATTCCTTAGTCTACAGTATATTTGATGATGACACCTATGTTCAGCATTTTTACACTTGCGATCAAATTTAATTCCTTATTTCTTATCATTTATCAAAGGTTTCATTTATTTTTTGGTTTTATTTTTGACAAATTAGCCCCCCCCCCCTGGACATAAGTTTCAAAAGATGTTTTAAATCACTATCTAGTCCACTCCAGTGCACAAAACAGTCTCAACGTCCTAAAAATGTAGTGTTTTTTCCATTCTGCATTTTGGTCGACATGTCAATGGGGAGGGGGGGGTTATAGCCCTAAAAATGCTAAAAACGTGGTATTTTTCTTATTCTGCATTTTGATCGGCAGTCCATTAGCCCCCCCCCCCCCCCAAATAAACGTTTCAAACTATGCTTTAAATCATTTTTTAGTCTAATCCAGTGCAAATAAGAGTCTTTGAAGTGCTAAAAACGTGGTATTTTCCTTATTTCGCATTTTGGTCGGCGGGCCAAAGGGGAGGCTATAGCCCCCCCCCCCCCCCCCCCGCCCCCCCCTGGCTACGCTACTGGCCATGGGGGTATCAGCCCCTCTTTGCCAAGTCTTCTAGAAAATATCAGCAAAGCAAACAAAAGTTAGCGTTTAAACGTCTGTTGGACTTGACTTGAAGTATATGGGGGCTCAAGAGGCTAGACAATTTAAATCTTTCAATGACTTCTCAATTCTAGCAATTTTCTTTAATTCTTCAAATGGTATAAAAATATGCGAAATGTGATTGAAATAGAGTTAAAATCGCTGTTTTTTGCCAAAAAATTGCAAAAATCACTCAGCGGCTGGGGGCTCTGCCCCCCCTGTGATACTTTTGAGTTGCATCGGTTTGTTCAGCACGACGCCTAAATTAGACAGTTTTTGTGCAAAAAACGTTTACTTTAAGTTCAAGCCCTCTCTTTCTTAGCAAAACCCTGGTTCTGCTTCTGGTCGCATATACTCCTGCAGACAGATTTTTCAAGCAATTATTCGGGCCGCATACGAAAAGAGCTAATATACGCTGCCGGGCTTATACGTTTCTTTTTTCAAAGATGAGTTTAAAATTGTAGCTTTGAAATATCAGTTTTTATGTGCAAAAGTTCAGTCTGTTTTAGTACCCCCTCCGTTTTCGGCTAGGGCCCCCTCACTTTGTTTGCTTTGGCGACGGCACTGCTGGTAGCGTGTGGTTATCTCGTTCCTACAGTATTTATAAAAACCAGGGACAAAAAATTTAGTTATACGATTAGTGATATGAATGTTTTTTTTGCCTTGTACTGTACTGCTTTTGTCTTTTCCTGCCTTGAAAAAAAAATATTTTTTTTAGATTATCTTGTTGTGAGCGGAAATGCGGATTGTGCTTTGGTATTTGATAGCTTCTCATTGTAATCCGATGGCTTTTAATCTTAGAATCCCTAGCTTCATTGTAGCATTTTTAACGGTTCGGCGGTGGGTTATGCATTATGATTCCATGCAGTTTAGGCACCTACTGTATAAGCAGTAGTGCAACCAGGAGGGCTGGGGGCTATAACCACCCTTACCCAAGTCACTTAAAAACTTTAACGAAAAATAAAAGCGTTTAAATCTGTTTTGAATTGGACTTGAAAGTAAGAGAGGCTGGGCAGTTCTTAAGTTTGCCGTCCCGAAAAAGCAGCTCTACAACAAGTCAGGCTGTGGTACATTTACTGCAATCAGCAATTGTGTATAATTCCTTTCATTTCATGAAATATATCCACCATGTGCTTGCTTTACTTTCCACAAGTTACAACTTATGACTTATGTTTGCTTATCAACTCTGAGATCACTTCGGGACATGGTTGATTTCAAAACTCTTCTACTCGGTTCGTAAAAAGTTGCGGACTTGCGGTGCGGACTTCAAGGATTACGGAGTAGCGGACTTGCGGTTGCAGACTCAAGAACCTGAAACGCCGTTGTGGACTTGCGGTTGCAGAGTGCAGACTAAGCTTTTAAACGTACAATTGCAGACTTGCGGTTGCGGAGTGAGAAAATTGAAATTCGATTGCGTAGTTGCAGACTGCGGACTTGAAAATAGAACTTGAGGTGCCCAGCACTGGTTAGTGAAGACAAACTCTTTTCCCAAGTTATAAGTATTGTCGTTAATTACGGTACAGTTGTACCCGTGCATATTGTTGCCCGCGAAAATGCTAAAAGCATAAATGGGCACAAGTCCGTTAATCGTTAATCCGTTAATAACGAAGCTAGCTTTTTCACTAACTCGTTAATCTGTTAAAAAGTTTTTTCATGTTAACGGACTAAAGTAACTTCCGTTAAGTTCTGTTAACTTCCGTTAAGGTTTTTTTCGTTAATATTTTGCAGCTTCGTTGTGCATTTGAACTTGTTTATCTTGAAATTAGATTAGACTGTAAAATGTAACTTACAAAACACAAAAACACCACCATAGCAATAAATATTTCCTAAGAATCAGCTCAACAGCGTCAATACGTGTTCTAGAAGCGAGTGAATAAAACGAAATGTAAATTATACGCAAAATGTTAACGGATTAACGGACTTTATTAACTTCCGTTAATTAAAGCTGAAAATAATGGATTAACGTTAACGGAGGTGTGAAGTTTGTTAACGGAATAGTGGTTAACGAAGCTAACGTTTTGCATTAACTTGCCCACCTATGGCTAAAAGAAACTGAAACTGAAGAAATGATTAGGCTTTGTCATTATTTTTATCATTGGTGGCATTCAATTGGGGTTCGGGCCCCCTGGACCCTCCTTGGCTACTCCTATGCTCTGATCACGTGCGAAATGTGATCCGATGGCATTAAAATAGCTTCTTTTTTTCATAAACTTTCAAAAAATTGCGCAGCGGCTGGGGCTTCACCCCCAGACTCCTATAGCCTCCGGCGCCCAGACCCCTGTCTGTGATACGTTTGAGTTTAGCTACTTTACTCAACACGTATCCCAATTTATACATTGTCACTTTTTAACTTTTAGTTTAAGCCCTATTCCCTCAAGCAAACCCTGACTTAGTGTCAAACCTCAGGCCACAGCTTCTGATGTTTCTCTCTACGGCATCTTTGTCCACAAAAAATTACCGTTTCGAAAATTTTTGAGGACATCATTACATGTGATTTGTTGTTTGGGGCTCCCCAATCAAAAATCCTTGCTACACCTACGCCTATGGTAAATGCCCTAATACAAATTTTGAACCCCTAAAGCCAAAATTAGTCTAAATGCCAGTAAAGCAAATTGCTATATACAATGCCAGTAAACGCCCAGACAAATAAAATTTAATCGCATGTGCTTTGAAAATTCAGAAGTTACATAGCAGATTTTCTACATAATTTTTTTCAGAAATGTGAGGTAGCACCTCCCTCACATTTAGATAGCACCTCCCTCACATTTCTGCTTTCCTATTAGGACAACATTTCATCAACATTTGAATTCACGTATAGCCTAGCCAGTGCAGTCGCCAGGCAAATGCAGTTAGAGGGCACTAAAATTTGCTTATCAAAACTGATCTTAAGGTTTGGACGGCTACAATTACGCACAATGTTAAAATAAGGCCGGCAACGTTTCTTAGCTCGTTTCGTCTGCGGCCCATAATTGCTTGAAAAATCTATCTACAGCTCATAGGCGTAGCCAAGGGGGGGGGGGAGCCAGGGGGCCCGGCCCCCACCCCCCAATCAAAATATCACTAACGACAAAAAGTTATGACTACATAGCCTGGCGATGTTTAGTTGCAGTTTTTTTTTTCAGTAATTACGCACATAACAGTAATTAACAATAATATTTATGACAACAAGTGAGTCCCGGGGCCCTCAACTAACAGCCAGGGGGCCCTTACTAACAACTAGGGGGTCCTGGAATCCTTAATCGACAACCAGGAAGTCCGGGACTCCTAACTGATAACCAGGGGGCCCATAACTGACGACCAGGGGGCTCCAGGGCCCCTAACTAACAATCAAGAGACCTTTAACCAACAACCAGGGGGGCCCTTAACTGATAACCAGGTGGCCCCAGGCCCCTAACCGACAACCAGGGGGCCCCGGAGTGCTTAAATAAAGACCAGGGGGCCCCGGGGCCCCTAATTAACAACCAGGGGGCCCCTAACCAACAACCAGGGGGCCCCGGAGCCTTAACTGACGACCAGGGGGCCCGGGGCCCTTAACTCACAACCAGGGGCCCCTAACTAACAACCAGAGGGCCCCTAACCAACAACCAGGGGGCCAGGGGCCCCCTAACCGACAACGAGGGGCCCCGGGGCTCTCCTAACTGACGACCAGGGGGTCCTGGAGTCCCTAACTGACAACCAGGGAGCCCCGTGGCCCCTAACTCACGACCAGGGAGCCCCAGGGCCCCTAATTAACAACCAGGGGGACAGGGGCTCCTATCCGACAAGCAAGGGGCTGCGGGGCCTCTAACTGGCAACCAGGGAGCCCAAGAGCCCCTGATTGATGACCAAGGTTCCCGGGCCAGGGGCCCCTTAATGCAAATTTTTAACAATTTATATGCAAAACCTGTAAGAAATCTAAAAGTTTTGACCTAAAAATTGCCACCCCAGGCCCTCGTTTAACGTTATTATGAACTTAATTATTTACTGCTAAAGTATTGCAGGAGGCAATGTTCGTTACTTCCCCCTATACACCAAATCACTTACAATTAAAATTTTACACCATAATGCAAGATTCTAAGCGTGTTTTGGGATTTAATTGCAAAAAGAGGATTGAACAACTAAATTTTTTCGATTGGCTTTGAAATGTTAAAAATCTAGTTATTTGAAATGGCTCTGAACTCGTGCAAAATGTGATCCAATGGGATTTAAATAGTTTTTTTTTCCAAAAACTTACAAAAATCGCCCAGCGGCTGGGGGCTTTGCCCCCAGACCCGCATAGCCACCGGCGTCTGGGGGCTCTGCCCCCAGACCCCCGTCTCTGATACGTTTGAGCACACTAGCTTACTTAACACGTCTTCCAAGTTAGACTTTTACACTTTTTAACGATTAGTTTTTGCCCTCTCCCTTTACCAAAATCCTGGCTAAATGCCATCAGGCTACGGCTTCAAATCTTCCATTGTGCGATATCTTTGCCCCACAAAAAATTACTTTTTCGAAAATTTCTGATGACGTTATTGCACGTGATTTGTGGTTTGGGCCCCCCCCCCCCCCCAATCAAAAATCCCGACTACGCCTATGCTACAGCTGCAGACGTACGACCAGCAGTGAATGCTACTAGACGTACGACCAGGATTTTGCTAAGAGGAGTGAACCAAAAGTTTGTGTTGTATTTTTGCACAAAAAACTGCCTGATTAAGCCCCCATGCTGAACAAACTGATGCAACTCAAGCGTGTCACAACGGGCATTGTTACTACATATTTAGTGACTGCGTACAGGGGCCCGGGAGGGGGCCCCCAGCCGCTGGGCAATTTTTACAATTTTGTAGCAAAAATATAGAGATTTTAACGCCATTTTAATCACATTTCACAATTTTTGAAGCCATATAAATAACTAAATTGCTAAAATTCAGACGTCATTTCAAAAAATCAAATTGCTTAGCACTTTCAGCCTCCCTTACTACAGGTCAAGTCTAAAATACGTTTAAAGGGTCGCATTTTGAGGTTAAATGAATTTTCTAAGTGACTTGGTTCAGGGGGCTAATGCCCCTTAATCCTGGTTGCGCCACTGACTGCGACATCAAAATCTTGAGAGTGTTCTAAAAACCAAAACAGCTTGTCTTTGAAAAAAAAGTTCTCACGAACCATATTGTTTCATCTCATAATCACTAACAAAGTACCGGTAACGACTTTGTAGGCTTACTCCTCTTTTCTGCGACACATCCGTAAAGGCGAGTAAAAACGACGGAATATTGCGTCAAAATTATGTACAGCAGTTGGCTGCCAGCAATTTCGCAAAGAATCGAGAAAACCTCCAAGGAGAATTATGCTTGAACGTAATTATTCCTTTTTCCATCATTGTCTGTTGTCTTGTCGTTTGCGTGATGTTTCAAAAACAGTATTTTGAGTAAACCAAAATGGGGGGCACAAGCGGCCGTTAGGGGGGGCACGGCCCCCTGGCCCCCTATAGCGACGGCACTGAGCCTAGCCCTGTCCTGACAGCCCACCCCAACCTTCAATCAGAGTAAACTGAGAAGAGGGTACGATTGCAAGTGCAGAAATTGCCCTCGTATGTGGTTTGAAGGTTTGGGTGGGCTGCCAGTATAGGCTATGTGTGAATTCAGAGGCTGATGAAACACTGGCCTAATGGGAAAGCACTCAAAGCAGATATATGAGAGAGCTGCTACCTTACAGTGCTTAAAAATCTGCTACGTATTTTTGTTTACGATATATCTAAAATTTATTTTCTCGGATAACAATGCATCAGTTTACTTCCCAGTGAACAAGCTCATATGGGGACCACATGGGTTTTTGGTGGGCAACTGGGCCTTGCGTGGGCCATTTTGCTGAGGCCCTAGTGGGCTTAGCTTGGGCCTAAATGAACTCCTTTAAAATCATTTTACATGTTTTGTATAAACACCGTTGGTTGTTAAAAGCCCAAAAATAATTTTCTCATTTTTGTTGAAGCAAAATAAAACAAAAAACTTGAATCTTTATGATTGTGGGGTGCCCACTGCCAACGCTATTTCCATTCTTAGCCCAATCTTGGGCCATTTTGATGGGGCCCAAGTGGGCTCAGCATGGGCCTAAATGGGTTCCGTTAAAATCTGTTTTAGCCGTAGTATAAACACCGTTGGTTGATAAAAGCCTAAAATTAACTATTTAGTTTTTTGTCGCAACAAAATAAAACGATTAAAATTGAATCTTTTAGGATTTGGGGTGCCCACGTTATTTCCACTCTTGGCCCAGTCGTGGGCCATTTTTCTGGGGCCCAAGTGGGCTTAGCTTGGGCCTAAATGGGCTCCGTTAAAATTTGTTTTAGCGTTTAGTATATGCTCCGTTGGTTGTTAAACGTCTAAAAATAGCTATATTTAGAGTTCTTGTTGAAACAAAACAAACAATGAAAAATAAAACTTTTTGAATTTGGGGTGCCCACGCTATTTCCAGTCTTTTCTCAGTCGTGGGTCATTTTGATTGAGCCCAAATGGGCTTAGCTCGGGCCTAAATGGGCTCCTTCAAAATCTGTTTTATCGTTTAGTATATGCTCCGTTGGTTGTTATAAAACCTAAAAATAGTTTTCTAATTTTTGTCGCAACAAAATAAAACGAAACAAACTGAATGTTTATGATGTTGGGGTGCCCACTGCCCACGCTATTTCCACTCTTAGCCCAGTCGTGGGCCATTTTGATGAGGCCCAAATGGGCTTAGCTTGGGCCTAAATGAGCTACTTCAAAATCTTTTTCTGCGTTTAGCATATGCTCCGTTGATAGTTATAAAACCTAAAAATAACTCTTTAGTTATTGTCGCAACAAAATAAACGAAGAAAATCGAAAATTTTTTGATTTTGGTGTGCCCACGCTATTTCCACTCTTAGCCCAGTCGTGGGTCATTTTGATGGGGCCCAAATGGGCTTAGCTAGGACCTAAATGGGCTCCGTTAAAATTTGTTTTAGCGTTTAGTATAAGCTCCGTTGGTTGTTATAAAACCTAAAAATAGTTTTCTAATTTTTGTTGCAACAAAATAAAACGAAACAAACTGAATGTTTATGATGTTGGGGTGCTCACTGCCCACGCTATTTCCACTCTTTGCCCAGTCGTGGGCCATTTAGATGGGACCCAAGTGGGCATCGCATGGGTGTAATTGGGCTACTTCAAAATCTGTGTTAGCGTTTATTATAAAAACCATTGATTGTTGAAAGCCCAAAAATAACCATTTAGTTTTAGTCGTAACAAAATAAAACGAAGAAAGTGAACCGTTTTGATTTTGGGGTAACCACGCTATTCACACTCTTAGCCCAGTCAAAACTTTATGTTTTCTGTCACCGTGGTAGTTATATGGTGTAAAATTTTGATTCTTAAACTTGTATTAATTTTTGTGAACTGAATTTTAATTGTTACAGAACATAAAAAATGTCAATAACAGTTTAAATTTTGGGACTAAAAATTGTTTAAAATATTTTAAATCTAACCTCTTATTTAACATTTTTTATTGAAAAATAATGTCAAATGTATTAGCAAATTTAATCATATAAATTTGTTGACTATAGAAGAACTATTTTGCGATGTTAAAAGGTTACAGACGGCAAATATATGTTGGAAGTTTCTTTATATTTTCGTAAACCTTAATTCTTTTTATTGAAACACTGCACGAGAAAAAAGCGTTGCGAGACAGGTTCTGCGCATGCGCAAAAGCTTGAATTTAGAAGATTTTACGTGGCGGATTGCGTTAGAGCCCAAAACTCTTTTACTGCGGTAAAGTATCATAAAAAATTCAGTCATCGCGGTTGGTAGTGTTTTTCATTAACCTATATTAATGGTGACTAAACTAAGTGTTTTAGATTGCAAAAAGCAAAGTTTAGGAAATTAGTTTCAAGTTTTCTTACGAAAAGGAGCGGCAAAAGTCTCAAAAACTCAGACTGGCAACAAATATCCGATTAATGATGCAAAATTTTGCAATTTCGTTTTGGTAAATGGAAGTTTTTGTTGCATTATGCAGTTCAACTTTTTGATAGTTAGGTTGTTTTACGATCTTACGGGACGCAAAGGCAAAGAATCATTCAAGAAGTTGTTGATAATATCTGTGCTGCATGGTAAGTTTTTTTCTTATTTGCTTTTGTACTAGCAGAATGTTAATATCCAAATGTTTTTTTTCACTAGATCAAATGACTTTGAAACTGCTAAGGTTTGAGCGAAAACAGTTTAATTTTATCTTGAACATATTTCGATTTCATCTAGAAATGGTAATTCTGTGCGGTATCTTTATAACGAAAAACGACCATTGACCTTTATATTTTAAGCTCGTTTAAGCAAAGCACAGTGTAACTTAAACATCAAAATATTAAATAGTGATTTGACTCGAATTTGTGGAGTAATGTGCGTTCTTTGTCAAAATGTTTATGAACTACCGGTACTGTCTCTAACACATAACAAATTTTGTTGTCACTATTAACGGTACAACTGAGATTACGTTGTTAAACGTCTTTGACTGCTAGTCTTTGGCTCGTAGCCACGTTGGTCGTCGCGAGCTGTATTCTTCAAATCAAAATGTTGCCCTAACAGTCCGAGAGATGACGTGACAGTATCTTTGTTGTTGCAGTGCATATTTCAGTAGCGTAGCCAAGGGGGGGGGGCTGTTAGCCCCCCCATTGGCCTGAAAAGTATGCAAAATAGCACGTTTTTAGTGCTTTTGAAGCCGATTTTTGCTCCAAAAATGAAAACAGCCCCCCCAAACGGGATTGGGGAGCAGAAGTTGTGAAGGACTACCTGTTATTTGGACCAGAAAAGTGGAGTTTTTTTTTCTGGAGTGCACCCAAGGTTGGTCCGGAGAAGTGACTGAATTTTGGTTAAAACTTTTTTTTTTGGTGATCACCAAATTTCGGCCGGAAAAACCGTTTCAATTTTGGTGAAGACCTTTTTTTTTGGAGATTACCTGATTTTGACAAAAAAACCGCCTCAATCTGATTCAAGACTGATGAAAATTTGCGTCAAGTTCGTTTACTGCTGTTTTCACCTCTCAAAAAAGCCCCCCTTTGCGAAATCCTGGCTACGCGCCAGGCATTTTTAATGTACGGTATTGATCTTTTGTCACCAAATATCGTCAGAAGCAGAGGTGGAGTCCTCGAGGACGTCCTTGACCTCGAGGACACATTTTGAAGGCCTTGGCCTCGAAGCCTCAAGTCCTTGGCCTTGGCCTCTAGTCCTCGAAAATTGCCCTGTCCTCGGCTCGAGGACAGCACTATTTTTAAACCTTTGAAATTTTGTTGGAAAACGCCAGAAACCTTGCGGAAAATTTGCGAACACCTTTTTTGTTTTCCTCATTTGGAGCATAGGCGTAGGCAAGGGGAGAGGGGGCAGGGGCATAGGTGGGCACAAGTCCGTTAATCGTTAATCCGTTAATAACGAAGCTAGCTTTTTCATTAACTCGTTAATCCGTTAAAAAGTTTTTTCATGTTAACGAACTAAATTAACTTCCGTTAAGTTCTGTTAACGGACTAAAGTAACTTCCGTTAAGTCCTATTGACTTCAGTGGAGGTTTTTATCGTTAATATCTTGCACCATTCATTCATCGTACCGGCACAAACCAGTTTGCGCTGGTAACACTTGTTGCGTACGTATTAGCACGAGTTTTATAGAAGAAAGCGAACAAAGGAGCTCTTTTTTGTGACAAATAACAAGCTGCAGCCTCATAAATCTATTGCTTATCGCTGTTGGCAATTTCCGAAGATTTTTCGATCACAGCTTTGTTAGTGCATTTGAACTTATTTTTATCTTGAAATTACATTAGACTGTAAAATGTAACTTCCAAAACACAAAAACACCACCATAGCAATAAACATTTCCTTACAATCAGGTCAATAACGTCAATACGTATTCTAGAAGCGAGTGAGTAAAAAGAAACGTAAATTAACGCAAAATATTAACGAATTAACGGACTTTATTAACTTCCGTTAATTAAAGCTGAAAATAACGGATTAACGTTAACGGAGGTGTGAAGTTTGTTAACGGACTAGTGGTTAACGAAGCTAACGTTTTGCATTAACTTGCCCACCTATATTGCGAAATGTGATCCAATGGCATTAAAATAGCTTTTTTCCCAAAAAATTACGAAAAATCGCCCAACGGCTGGGGGCTTCGCCCTCAGACCCCCAAAGCCTCCGGCGGCTGGGGGCCCCGCCCCCAAACCCCCAGTCTGTGAAACATCTGAGTTACACAAGCTTTCTCAACACGTTGCCAAAGTTAGATATTTGCATTTTTCGACTATTAGTTTAAGCCTTCTTCCTTTGCAAAGTCCGGGTTACGTGCAAACAGGCAACAACGATTTCAGATCTTCCATCCCACAATATCTTTGTCCCACAAAAACTTCCTCTTTGGAAAAATTTTGATGACGTCATTTCATGTGATTTGTGGTTTAGGCCTCCCCTAATCAAAAATTCTGGGTGCGCCAATGAATTGGAGAACGCCTGAAAAAAATTTTGAAGACTTTTTTTTTTTGGAGAACGCTTGCGCCTGTGTCCTTGGCCTTGGCTTCGGGCATTCCTGTCCTTGGCCTCGAGAGGTTCTGTCCTTGGCCTTGGCCTCGGACATTTATTGTGTCCTTGGCCTTGGCCTCGAGCCCTGTGTCCTCGACTCCACCTCTGTTCAAAAGCTAACTGTTTGATGATGCACAAACCTTTCGTTGCCATTACTACTTTTTGCTTGTAGGAAACTGTAACCTACATGCTTAAGTCTGAGGATTTCTTCGAATTCTTATCCACTGAATTTGCTGCTTGTTTAAAAGCTGCCAAGCAGAGATAAATCATCGTAATCCGTCTTATCCCTAGACGCAACAACGTGACCAGGGTGCAAGTTAAACTCAAATTATGCGATCAAGGTCGTTGTAAAAATGACGCCTTTACCTTCTCGGCTACGCTAACGACTTGCGTAGTTGCTTCTGATTGCCCATTGTTGTTTTTTCAGATGCTGTAAAAAAGAATCTAGCAACCAGTAAATGCAGCAAAGTCGATTTGGAAACCGAAGTGGTCAATTGGATGACCATTGCGCGAGATCGAGGCGGAAACTGGTCCAAAATAAAGAGATTCGAAAGCGCTCCCATGCCAGCTCTAAGTTAAAATGATCTGTAATGTGTTTGCTTTTCCGTGTGCTGTTGTTTTGCGTAAATTCAGTAATCACTGTATGTTGGTGAAAATAAACCCTCAAGTATTGATAATTGTAGTGTTTTTGTATTATTGTGATTCTCGTTGCACCAGTTTTATACCGCTTGGGATGTCCAGTACTGCAGCATTGGATGCGGGTGGGTTTGCCCACTGAATTAAAGGGCTGCCCAGTTAAATCCCAGTAGTATGAGCATGGGATGTAGGTGGGTTTGCCTACTGAAATATTGGGCTGCCCAGTAAAATCCCAGTGGTAAAAGCATGGGATGTGGGTGGGTTTGTCCATTAAATTAATGGACTACACAGTCGAATCCCAGTGGTATGAGCATGGGATGTAGGTGGGTTTGCCCACTGAATTAATGGGCTGCCCAGTGAAATCCCAGTCGTAAGAGCATGGAATGTGGGTGGGTTTGCCCATTAAATTAATGGGGGGCCCAGTTTTATCCCGCAGACAAAATCAAGTGGGCCCCATGTAGGTAGCCCACATGTTGGCCTACTATGGCCTCAATTGGGCCCCACATGCAATTGTTCATTGGGTTCAACTCCTTGACGCTGAGACCGGGAGGCAGAAATTGGCGCAGCTTTCCCGCCTTGTGCTTGTCTTTAATCACCAAAGTGTACCAATACTTGCTGCATTGAACCTTAAACTTTAAGTTACCTATCTTTATTTTTCTTGATTTTCACAGACTTAGCATCCGCTCTCCGAGCTGTGAATAAAAAATTCTGGATTTCTTTGATTTGTTTAGGCATTTTGTTGCATAGGACTTGAGTAATCGATTCAACCAAACTCGCTACCGAAAAAACAGGTGCTTGAAAATCTGCTATGTAACTTTTGACTAAAATGATCATTCTAAAAGACGGCATCTTGTGAAATATTCAGATTTTTAAATATTTCGCTAAATGGTGTTTAGTGCTGTATGATGAAAGATGTCTAAGTATAATTTCATAAAATGAATGTAAAAAGAAATAATAATAATGTAGAATGCACTTACCGATCGGTGGTCGAGTACAGTAGCGTACGCAGAATTTTGAAAAGGGGGGGGCTGGAACTTCAGAAAAATTGAGAAACGGAAAGAACAGAGTAAGAAATTAAGCAATCGTTCTTCCCGAAATCTGTGCGATTTTCTGCCCAAAATTAGGCGAAGAGCAAAAAAAAAAAGGTCTTCACTCAAATTTAGTCCGATTTGCTGCCCAAAATTAGGTGAAAAGCAAAAAAAAGGTCTTCACTCAAATTTAGTCCAATTTTCTGCCCAAAATTAAAGATCATACGTTTGAAACATCGCCTTTATGTGCTCAAACCTTCTCTCCAAGTTACAAAGGTGGGGTAGGGGGGGCCATGCTGCAATTTTGCATACCATTCTACGCTAATTATATCATCCTGGTGACCCAAAGGGGGGCCATGGCCCAATGGCCCCACCTAAATACGACCCTGGTCGAGTAGATAGAGCGTCTGCTTCTGAAACGATAGACTCGGAACCAATTAATTCTTAGTCGGGTCTCTCCAAACACTTCAAAATTTGATATTCACAGCTTCCTTGTTTAACATTCAGCAATTAATTAAACGGGACTGTGTGAAGTGAAGCCTCCACGGTTTATGGCAGACAGGAGAGCAGGTGGCAACTTGACTTGATGACCAAATAAGGTCTCTTCGCTGTATTTTGGCCAAGACAAATCGATGAATAAAATGTATTTACAATTAGAATTACTTAGGCTACCGATGACGCACTAGTGAAGAATCGGACTTAAACTCGCGAGAGTTAAAAAGGCACTCAGGTCGAAAAAATTTTTACTGGATTTTCTTTCAAAAAATTTTGGAATTAATTATTATTTGAAGAATAACAAGTGCGTGTAAATCAGAGGTGGAGTCCTTTAAAAACGTTCTTGGCCTCGAGGACACGTTTTGATGTCCTTGGCCTTGGCTTCAAAGTTCACGTCCTTGGCCTTGGCTTCGAAGCCTCAATTCCTCGAGAATTGCCCTGTCCTCAGCTCGAGGACAGCAGTATTTTTTGAATTGTTAAAATTTTGTAGATCGCCTGAAAAAAATTTTTGAATACCTTTTTTTGGAGATCGCCAGAAAAACATTTTTGAAGACTTTTTTTTGGAGAACACTTGCGCCTGTGCTTTTGGTCTTTGGCCTTGGCCTCGAGCATTCCTGTTCTTGACCTTGAGAAGGTCTGTTCTTGGCATTGGCCTCGGACATTTTTTTTGTCCTTGGCTTTGGCCTTGGCCTGGAGCCTTGTGTCCTCGACTCCACTTCTGGTGTAAATATGTTTGTTTATCAAAACTACTGTAATGGCCAGGTGGTCGAACGGTAACGGGTTCGTCACTGGATCGGAAAGTCTGAGGTTCAAACCTCGAGCCAGTCAAATCGGACACAGAGTTGCCTACGGCTCGTCACCGCTGAGGTAGTTTTTCAAAGGGAGTTGTGTTGCCCAAGCGCAATGACGCAGAAATAAGCCTCCGCAAACTCGACACGCGTTTCGGTGTAATGCAGTGAGTACATTATAAATTTTGAGTTGATTTGAAAAAGTAATTAAATAATATGGCTATTATGAAAGATGTTTTAAGGGCATTTTATTTCTTCATGTAAGGAAATCTGCGGTTTCAAAATGATTGGGTCCTCCTGCATAACTGATGGGCAATTGCATGTGGGACATTTGCCCCCAGCCTCTCCCCAGGATGTGGATCTTTTTTGAATAGGCTCTCCTAAAAGTGGGACCCCCAGGTGCAAGAAAAATGAGGAAGAGAGCAACTAATTGCTGGCAAAATCCTTTTTTGGACATCACCTAAATTTAACAAAATAAAAATATAAAGCTACGACTTTCCAGCGAAAACCTGTTTGTTTAATTTTTTACAATTTTGTTTTTAATTTCTGGCCTTCACCTGAATCTGACAAAAAAAAGCAACGAATTTCGCCTGGGAAAAAACTTGACAAGAAAATGCACCGAATTTCTGTTTAAACTTGCTCCCATATTAGTGCAAAAACCTCTAGTTATACCAATGGTTAGGCCAAGTATATCAGTAGGCCGGGTTGTAACGAGACTGCTTGAGATCAGTTTTAGTTTTATTAAAGAAAGGAGAACTGCTTGATGTAATAAAGAGTTGCCCCAAACCGTGTTCCCCTATCCTTTTATCCGAAAAAATAAACTTAATCCCTTGACTCTGTGCTATCAGGTTCCATGGTGCTATTGGCAACATGCGATTCGAAATTTTGTGACATCACAAAAGGATTACTTAGCAAAACTTTTTTTGCAGAATATCGAATATCGCGTTGCTTGAACGAACGAGTACAAGTGAAAGTTACTTGATCTGCTAGCAATTTTGCACAGTCAGTCTTTTTCTCCGCCACAGAATTTTGAAAGGTAGAGTTGGGAATGGTACGGATTCAAACGGATTTAATCTATTTTCGTTCGGAAAACGGAAATGGTACAGCAAAGCTCGGTGCACTACTTTATTATTTCAAGTATTTCTCCTTTCTAAGATTTCTTTAATAAAACCAATCTGAAGCCGGATCTCTTCAAGCTTTTGGCTATCCTTGCTTTTCTTATTTAAAACAGATATAAAAAGACTGTTAGCAATTAGCATGAGATTGAAGCATCTGATCAAATTTAGGACAGTATTTAGCTATCAACTTTAAACTTTATATTTTGAGTTTGAATCTGCATTGTTCGGAATTAAAATCCACTCCTTTTACATCATTTTTTACGCTCTTTGTTTGTGTTTGCCTGTTTCAGAGAACCGCAGCAACTTACCCGTATACGAATAGGCCTATATATTCTTTTTGAGATACAGGTAACGGCAACTTGAGACTTTAGAGTTATGACATATTCTAATTCAAAAAGACAACTGATGTTCCTGCTGGGGTGAAATCGATAAGAAATTCTATGGCAGATGGTGTAGGAACTGTAGAAAGAACAGGCTTGGCGTATACTAAATATAATTAGCATTCCCAATGTCATCAGAAGTTTTCAATCATTGAAAGATGCTTTACATTTAAAACCAAAAATTATGAGTGCATTTGGCTTACCACTAACTACGAAGCACCAGCCTAGCTTAACTTAATCTGTAATAACCAACCTCACCTGTTACGGACGTCCTTTAAGTATCAGCCATCAGCTTTTTTTCAGAATCTCTGCGACTCGTTTATGAGCGTGCACCCTCTCGCTCCTCTCATTTGTGCACTCAATAGAATTAGGGCTAGATTTGGAAAAAAACTCAGATCAGAGATGGAGAAAGCGCATGTTTACTCATACACAAGTCACAGAGCTTCCGAAGAAAAAAGCGACGGCTCATACTTAGCAATACCCACCTGTTAGGCTGGTACCAGCTAAGGAATCAAACTATAAGCTACCATTTATGCAATAATAATAATAATAACAGCCTATCCAGTGCAGAAGCACCACAGCAAAACACATACGGTACGATACAAATCTGCTAATCACAAAATGTCCATCAGATTAGTGAAAACGAAATGAAGACAGAAGGAACAGGTGTCAAGTGTTAGATGAAACAGAACAAAAAGTACCTGTACCTATTCCACAAAATAAATAAAATCATCAGAGTACCATAGGCTAAGTAATTAGGATGGTTGCAACTTCCAAGTACCAGTATCATCCATTATTGGCAGCAGTGCCAGTAGATAAATTCAGATTTAAAGTTTTCCAGTAGGCCCATAGATAAAGTTGGTGTACAATAATGCAGATAACAGTTGCCGTTGCCAGTGATTTCATCACAAAGTGATTTTGTCACAAATGATTACGTGACAGACGGCATTTTGAACACAAGAAAGACAGAATACTGTAGGCGTATCTGCTAACCATATTGTACTGCCATTGTATTGAAATTAAAGCATTGACTAAGAACAGCAGTTATTAACTATTCTACTATTCCCAGAGCTGTCTTGCCCTAACCCTCACTTTGTGGCGAAATCACTGTGACAAAATTACCGTGTGACGAGATCACTGGTAGCCTCCTTGAATAAGCTACATCTAACCTTATTTTTGTATTTGCACTGTACATGGTAGCCTACTGTGGTTGCCAGTGATTGAAGGCCTATTGAAGGACAACGTACACTAGGTAGAAGAAACCACAAAGCACATAGCTATCATCCAGTATATGCTTCAATGTTTGAGGGTCGGTCGAAAAGTAATGAGCCCTGTTAAGTTTAACCACTTTAACCTTCATATTTTTTCTAGAAATTTTAAGGGTGTTTAGTAAATTGACTGCTTTAAAAATAAACTGTAAAAAAAACTTGTTTCAACGTGTCCACTTTTGGTCTTGTGTTTCGGAAATGACGTCATCGCTGGATGTTCGTCAGAAGCAAAGAGCCGTGATTGAATTTCTTGTTTCGGAAGGGGAGCCACCAAAAAAAATTTTTGAAAGATTGGTAAAGGTTTGTGGAGATGCTTCAATAGCCTACAGCACTGTGAAAAAGTGGGTATCCAGGATTAAAGATGAAGAAGATGATCCAAATTTGAGTATCACAGACGAAAAAGTGGAAGATCATCTTCAGCAGTCAATCCTGGAAACAGTGATGAGGTTGAGAAATTGATTAGAGATGATTGCAGCATCACTATTGATGACATTGCTGAATGTGTTGGAGTTAGCCATGGAAGTGCTGTGAATATTGTTAATGCACTAGGCTTTGCAAAGGTTTGTGCTAAATGGGTTCCGAGGCAACTTTTGGATTTTCACAAGCAAGCCCATTTTGAAGCTTGTTCACAAGTGAAGTGATTGCTTCTTTTGGTTGGATGACGGTAACCCATCCCCCATACTCACCCATCCTGGCGCTATCTGACTATCATCTTTTTGGACCATTGAAAGAAGGAGTTAGGGGGCAGCGCTTCACTAGTGATCAAGAAGTCAAGAACCCAGTAAAAAACTGGTTAAAAATGCAGCCTGCTGACTTTTACAAGGCTGGCATAGTGTCCCTTGTTCATCGACGGACAGTTGGAATTGAAAAGCGTGGAGATTACATTGAAAAGTAGAACTGAGATCTCCTGTCCCTGGGCTTTCTTTTGATGTAAGACTTAGGATTTAATTGCAGTAAATATGGCCAGGAGAGACTTGGGCTCATTACTTTTTGACTGACCCTCGTACAACCTAGTATCATAGAGTGTTTAAGTTTTCTGACGAAAATTGCTGCAGCAAAATTTGAAATAAAATGGAAAGAAAAACAAATAAAAAAAAAAGAAAAAAACTTGTACAAAAGGTCTACCGAACATATGCTAAACAGTTTTGAAATGCTAGATCACAGTCAGTTCATCATTAACTACAGGAATTAACTTGGCAATATTGAAAAGCACAAACCATAGTAATGAAGGTAACACTTTGTCACAAAAATATGATACTATGTTATACCACTTGGAGTAAATGTGATTGAATAATAGGGTGTCACTCACTAATCACTTTATAACAATTATACAAAAATGTCACTACCGGCACAGCTTTACAAAAAAGTCTTAGTGAAATTGTGATTTAAGATTCATGAAAAAATAAATGTAGCTAAACAGCTAAACCAGGCACAACATGTTTTCTATTCTAGTCCAAAGTTTCTATTTGTCACATGTGGTAATTCAACCTACTGTGGCTGGAGCAAAATAGATGTGCTGAAACATCAAAAGCTTGAGCACGAACAGTGAAGCATACCACCACCCACTAACACAAGAGTCTAGATCAAATAGCCCCATTGATGCCAGATATGCTATAATAATAAGAATGAGTCGGCAAATCAGTGTAATATGATGCAAACCACAATCATTAATTAATGGCATTGCAGAATGTTTGAAGAATGATACAAAATTGTTGGTAGCCTAATTTGTAGAACTCGACCGATATGACTTTTTCAGACCGATACCGATATTGATATTTCGGAAATTTTTAGACCGATATCGATAACCGATATATTAACTTATTAGCTATGAAGCTTTGTCACTATTTTTCAACTAATTTGACACTAAAAGTTTCACTAATCCCCATCCAAAGAAAGACTATTGTAAAACACAAACCACACTCCAGTATAATTCAATGGAAACACAAACTAAAAATACAATTTGACAATCATAGTCAAGAGCAGTTGTGCTTGCTCTCAAAAATAAACAGTTTAAGGTAATTGTTCTAAGCCGATATTTTATCGGTGGTAAACACTGATATGATATATCGGCTTGACCCTGATATCGGCCGATATAAAGCTGCTGACCGATAAATTGGTGGAGCTCTAGTAATTTGCAAGGTAGGCATGTTCCATAGCAGTCATCATTAGTAGAGAAATTAACAAATTTTCAATTTGCATTTTATCCATTCAATCATGAACAGTTATTTTCACAAACAATTTGTCAAGCAATTAATATTTCCCATTAAATACTGATATCAGTGTAGAGTAACATGAAAAAGAAAAATTAAGTATGGCTACAGACTTGAAAAAAAAAAGAAATTTAATTCTAAGATGTCACTCCAAATTGTGGACTGAGCCTTCATATGATTATACCTGTAGCACTTAACATAACCAGCAAGCACTAAGAGAATAACTTAGTCAGGTTTATACATGCTCAATTTATAAACCGTTCCATTATGATCTGATGATAATGGGCAAAATAAAAAAAAAATTTTTTGAAGCGAGATGTAATTACTGAGTTTAGTATAAGACAGCACTGATGTCGAGACACAAGCAAATTACACAAGTACACAACCAAATTGCACAAGTACACAAGCAAATTACCCAAATACACAAGCAAATTACACAAGCTAATTAGATCATAAGCTGATTAGATCAATCCTCTGCCAGTCTGCTCAATGTTGCTGTCAGTTTTCAGTTCTCAATGTCTAAATGCATAGGTGGGCACAAGTCTGTTAATCCGTTAATAACAAAGCTAACTTATTCATTAACTCGTTAATCCGTTAAAAAGTTTTTTCATGTCAAAGGATTAAATTAACTTCCGTTAAGTTCTGTTAACTTCTGTTAAGGTTTTTATCATTAATATCTTGCACCACTCATTCATTGACCGGTAGAAACCAGTTTGTACCGGTACTGGTAACACTTGTGCTTTAGCACGAGTTTTATAGAAGAAAGCAAAAAAAGGAGCTCTTTTTTGTAGCAAATAATAAACTAAAGCCTCATATGTCTATTAATTATCAGTGTTCGCTATTTCCAAAGATTTTCTGATTTCAGCTTCGTTAGTGCATTTGAACTTTCTTTTATCTAGAAGTAAGATTAGACTGTAAAAAATAACTTCCAAAACACAAAAATACCACCATAGCTATGGATATTTTCTTACAATCAGCTCAACAATGTCAATACGTGTTCTGGAAGCGAGTGAATAAAAAAAAATGTAAATTACACTTAAAATATTAACAAATTAACGGACTTTATTAACTTCCGTTAGTTAAAGCTGAAAATAACAGATTAATGTAACAGAGGTGTGAAGTTTGTTAACAGACTTGTGGTTAACAAAGCTAATGTTTTGCATTAACTTGTCCACGTATGTCTGAATGTGTACCAGTACTTGTATTGGTGGTAGGCTATGTCAGATGTTAGCGGGTTTTGGTTAGATTTTGATTTTGGGTTAGGATTAACATTAGGGTTAGAGACTTAGAGTTTGGGTTAGGGTTGGGGTTGGGATAGCAATTTTCCTATTTTTGTAACGTAACAGCAGCTGCTGCCTGTTACGTGACAATAGTAAAATCACATCCTAACCTCAGCCCTAAACCCTAATGTTAATCCTAACCCAAACCCTAACGATAATGAAAGAAATAAAAAAGAGTAAATGAGCAAATGAGTGCTCATTCTTTGATTCTTTTTGAAGGTGTTACGTACTGTAATGTACCATAACACTAGGCCTAGCCACTTCCATATTGGGCAGTTCCAAATTTGACTAACTGGTCATTTTGACCACTTTTTTATTAATATAAAAAAGTAAATTAGGTAAAAAAACAGTGATGTAGGGTTTGAACATTAGTACTGGTAGTAAGAACATGACATAATTGACTGATGCAAGTGCAATACTAAATAAATTCCAATTTTGTCTATTTTTAAAGAAAAAATGAGGACAGGGCACAAATTAGTAAAATTTGAACTGCCCAATTCAAAAGTGTGTTCATTGGTGGAATGAATTTTTTTCCACTTTTAATATGTCATGCATTGACTATCAAGGTAATGTTAGCATATCTTATTTTTGCTTTATCAAAGTATCAAAGCCATGTTTGCAGTAGTGATATTTTTAAAGCTAGTCATTGTGAGTAACGGGACAATTATTTTTTCAGCATTTTATTTCATTTTCATTCTTGTTGGCATTAAGAATTGATCTTAGAAATATACAAGTAGGCCTAATGTTTGATTATGCTTGGACTTCTCCCGGATGCTGCAAACCTTATATTGTTGGTGAACTTATTGTGCGTGGCAACTTCTAAGTCATATAAAATGTTTTCACCTGAATTTCGCACCACACAGTCTCCATTTTTTTTCTCATTCTATGTTGATTTGTTTTTGTTTTGATATGGTGTTGATAAGAAACACATCTACTGCTGATTAATTTAATAACTCTGGGTTTTAGTCATATCATATATGCAATACTACAAATCAAATCTGAGTTTGCAGATATGCTTTTCCTTGATTGTCAGGAATAAAGTAGACACAAAAAATGTTTGTTTGGGTTCTTAGTTTAACAAATTTAGATTTCTGAATCTTGTGGCGTGCACCCAAAATATCAGCGATTTTCCTATAGCAAACAATGGAAAATTCAGAAATGAGTCAGCATGTGCGCAATAAAAACGCTAATTCATTAATAAAGTTCAACTTAATGGCTGCATAGGTAGTAGTAATAATGGAAAAAGGCTTGGCACATGTTCTAGGCATGCAGACACTTCGTAATCAAACCTAACCCAAAACTCTAATCTATAACTGTAATAATCAAAATTAGAATTTCCAAAAACAAGTGATATTACTGGAATGTTTGTCTATTTAACCAAACTGCACATGTTTTGTGCGTCAAGTTGCTTTGAATAGTAATACATAGTACGCTGCTTATCTGTTATGGACTTGAAGTAGCCTACAAAAATCAGATATGAAGATAGGCTGTTGGTCTGAGTCTACTGTAATTAACCTTAGTCCTCTATGTTGTCTTGTATTGCTTAGCCTTCTGTCACTATTATTATCCAACTGATAGCCTTCTACTGACTTGTATTAATCTGTGTATGGTTGGTTGCCAGTGATTTGGTCACAAAGTAATAACTTGACAGATTAAGGCAGAAGGGGTTTTTCCAGCAATCATTATTGTTTTGTTATTATATTACAATCAGAGTATTGACTTAGAAAAGCAGTCATTTAAATAGTGTATAATACATTCCCAGAGCAGTCTTGCTCTAAATCTCACTTTGTAGCAAAACCACTGGCTATGCTGTGAATTATATGTGAGTCCAATTTTTCTTTTGGACTGTGATGCTGCACTGGCAAGCAAACATGTGTTAGATATGTTACCAACCATTATCATCAGCCATCATTAGATGTGTAAACTAAACAGCACAGAGTACTATTTTTAAAGGCTTTGAAAACTTTCATGGTAATCTACTTTATCAGTTTTGATCCACTTCTAGCTTAAATCGAAATTTTTGCGGCAAAGTTGTATCTGTTTATCAGTTCCAATTGAACTCGAAATCTAATTCATCCTCTAATAAAATTAACCCTTGAAATGCTGAAAGACTAAATAATATTATATGCGGATAATTCTTCATTTTTTGAAAATTGTCTCTCTAACCTTAGATTTTCTAGTAAAATGATCGCTTTTTCTATTAAATAAAAAGTAATCCCATAAGAATAAAAACAAAACTATTAATAAATAATACTGTATTACAGTTAAAATTTACCAGTCTAAAAAGACAAGAAATTACTGATGTCTGATCTATGTAACCACAGCTATGCCAAAAGAAAATTTCTTTTGTAGTAGCAGAAATCATTACCAAACAACCAATAAACTTTTATAACAATGCTGTATTACTGTAAGGCTCATTTATGCTCAAAAGTTAAGGACAATGCTAGGCTCAGCATCATCATCATCATTTTGCTCTCAGGAATGTGCTTCTTTCTGTTCCTGGAGCCCAGCAAATGTTCCTGCATGCAGGCCTGTAAGGGTCTGCCTGTTTTTGCAGCGTAGAAGACCTTTTTTTTGGTCTTCATTAATCTCATCTGGTTTTTATCACACTTTCCGAATTTCCTGCTGCCCCCCCCCCCCCCCCCCCCTTTTGAAAATCCTGCGTATGCCACTGGTCCTGTTAAAAAAGATTCTTTAATCGTTAGGTTTTGGTTAAATGAAACATTTCAATGTAATTCCTGTTGGTGCTACGGATTACGGGCCTTCGAAGTTTTTGTCTGACAATTATCAAGAAGAATCATCTGCATGGAGAGCACAGAAATTTAGCCAATCTAGCTGACCTTTTTTCTATCATTAGTAAATACCAAGGCTGCAAACTCAAAAAAATTCAATCATTTTGTCAAACTTGAACTTCAAAAAATAATTTTTCTAAACTTGAACTTGAACTCGAATAAAATTGTTTAAGCTTGTTTATAAAAAAAATTAAAGATTAAAAAATTGTCGAAAAAAAATTTTTTACTGAAAAGTCATGTAAATTGCTTGGTTGTGGACTTCATATTTTTGTCAGCCTGATCTTGAAGTTGAACTTAAGAAAAGTTGAATTAGTTAACTTGAACTTGCTAAAAAGGCTGAGCTCAAATAAAAACCCATTGAGTTTGCAGAATGCAGCCCTGACAAATACGGTATATACCAATTCTCTTTTTGATGATTCTTGACAAGTGTCAGACAAAAAGCTATCAAGAATATAAACAGTACTCTAAAGCAATACTCAGGTTCTGTACCACCAACCAACTTATTGAGTATTGAAGAATTGCTTTGAAGGATTTAAGTTCGGCCATAATGTAAACAAATAATGTTACTCCTGTTGTGAACAATCAGTGGTCAAGTGGATACAGCATCTGCTATTGAAATGGTAGACTCTAGTTCGATTCCCAGTCAGATCAAATCAAAGACTAAAAATTGGTATTCATAACTTCCTTTCTCGTTTGACGTTCTGCCGTTAAAGGGACTATGTAAAGCCTCCACTATGTGTGGTAAACAGGAGGGCGGGTGGCAGCTTGACTCGAAGATTGAAAGGTTTCTTCACTTTCTCCTGGCCAAGACAACTTGGCAAATAAACTGTAATTTTGATTACAAAGTTACAACAAAGAATGTAAACAAAACAAATGACATTTGTTAGGCCATGTTGAACCAAATAATGTTACTATTGTTTCAGGAAGTCTTTATTTTACAAGAAATTTTTATCGGTATAATTTTTTATTAATTTTGACTAGAGCTCGATCGATATGACTTTTTCAGACCGATATCGATATTTGGGAAACTTTTATGCTGATACTGATATATTAACTACGAAATTTTGTCACTATTTTTCAATTAACTTGACACTAATAGCTTCACTAATTTCCTCTAAAGAAAGACTATTGCAAACACAAGTCACACTCCAGTATTATTCAATGAAAAAATAAACCAAAAATACAACGATTTGGCAATCGATAGTCAGAGCAGTCGTGCTTGCTCTCAAAAATGAATAGTTTAAGGTAATTGTTCTAAGCCAATAATTCATCGGTGGTAGATAGCCGATACAATATATTGGCTTGACCCTGATATCGGCCGATACATATCAGATAACCGATTATTGGTCAAGCTCTAATTTTGACCCAAATATAACCCAAACTCAAATTCTTACTTTAAAACTAGCCTAGATTCTAATCTTAATCTGTAAAAAACAAATGAAAAATGTGCATGTGAATAGTTCTCATTTTCATTTTATTCTCTTGTAACTTTAAATTATCTAGTAAATATAACCACACCCATTATCTTTCTCATCATAAGAGAAAGGAAAGATTTGGATTAGAAAGAAAAGTAATTGATATTTTCGTAAACAAGCACAGCATACTTAAGATGATTTCTAAAATTCTTAATTTTGGGGGGAGAAATAGAGAAAAAATGCACTTGTAATTGTAATTAAACTTTATTCACCAAGTTGCTTTGGCCAGGAGACAATGAAGGGACCTTTTAGTTCTTAAGTCAAGCTCCCACCTGTCTACCACACACAGTGGAGGCTGCACACTGGCTCTTTATTTGCTGGACGTCGAGCTAGAAAGCTGTGAATACCAATTTTTCTAGTCTTTAATTTGACCCAACAGGGAATTGAACCAAATCTACAGTTTCATTAGCAGACCCTCCATCCACTCAACCACTGATCGACTTGTTTCCCTTACATTTTATGAATCTTTTTCTAGAAATACTTAGGTATTACAATTTTATTTTTTCAACTATCTTGCTATTAAGTAGAAATGCTTATGCCAATAATTATGATGATGGTTTTAGATATTTTATGTGAGTAGAATATACAATTGTTTAGACAATATTAGAAATACAATTTAACATATCATTTGTTGGCCTAGCAAATGAGTGCTGTTACTTTGTTCGCTGGTAGTTAAAAGATCCATTACTCATGCCATAAAAGATACATTCTTTACTGAAATTACTTCAAATTAATCAGAAGCAAAATGTCAAGGCTATCTCAAGCAACAAAGAAAGATTCAAAAATGAGGATCCGTGCCTTTCCGGTAAGATTTTGTTTTGTGTGTGTTTTGTTGAGCTGTTTAGTTTGCAGTAGATTTAAACTTGATTGTTGGATATTCACCTAGTTTGCAGTAGATTTAAACTTGATTGTTAGATGTTCATCTTGAGTTTTGAATTTGACATTAATGCATGTTTGGTTTAGTTATGTTATTGTTGATTATTCGTGGAAATGGTGTAACACTTTTCTTCTTTCTTCATTGCCCGCTTTTCCGTGAGGGTTCCAGCAGCAGCAGCTCGAGATTAAGCCGCTCCACTTCATGGTCTTTGACTACATCCATCATTTTGCTTGGGTGAAGTCCCAAGCGATTCCATTTAAGAATCTCAATATACCGTATTTATTCGAGTATAAGTTGCATTTTTTTGTACCAAAATATTGCCAAAAAAGTCATGTGCAACTTATATACAAATACATGAATTATATATGCGATACAAAATTTTTCTGAGGTGTTTTCATGCTATTGCTTTCTGTGCTATCGCCTTTCATATGATCGCGTTACTTGTCGCCTATCCACATGCGTCAGATTACATTGCAGTTACTTGCCACCCTCAGGGTCCACGACAACTGACTGCAACAAACTGACTGCGAACCAACTAACCGCGAGCAAACTGACCACGGACAATGCCGATTGGCTGAAAAGGGCGATCCTAAATATATTTTTACTATCCCCAGAGCCATCCTGCCCAAACCCTCACTTTGTGACAAAATCTCTGCGACGAAATCAGTGACGAAACCACTGTAACGAAATCGTCGCTTCGCGGTCAGTTTGTTCGCGGTCAGTTTGTCGCGGTCAGGTGACTTGGCTCGCCACCCTCATGGCATGCTAATGAGGATGTTCCAGAAGTAAACTGGGACTATTTGAGGACAGTGACAGCAGTGACGACTTCAATGGTTTTTAATTTTTTGTAATGTAATTGCAATGAACGAGTAATGTTTAAAAAAATTTTGTCCTGTTTTTCAAGTCAAATATGAGGGTGCGACATATACACGCATGCGACTTGTACTCGAATAAATACGGTAATTGGTTCATGTACAGTAGTTCTAGGTCGTCCAACTGATCTTCTCTAGTTGTAGGTTGTCCAACTGGTCTTCTCATAGAAGTTAAACTTAAGTAGGTATTGATACATACTATATAGCTTGTTTCTTCATAGAATTCTTCTTTTGTAACTTTCAGCGAAATTACCTCAGAGTCAGTGTAACAACTTAGTCGATTTTTGTCAGCAAATCAGCCGTTTGTTGGGTCACAACTTATATTTTTTTGGCAATCTTATAAATGTTAAGTATAGAAAAGTGGACAAAGTTGTACAAATATGACTTTTAGCGCTGGTCACAAACTGCACAATTGTTTTGAGTGGGTTTAAACACTGGCAGGTTAGCCAAAAATTTAGAGAAAGCACTGCCTCTGAAATTCCTTTTTTCAATGCTTTAGAATTTTTCGGATTTCCAATGTAATGCAACTTATCTAGTTTCAATTTTTATGCACTGCTTGATTATATGAAGATACGATGTTTAACAGAACAAAAACTAGAAAGGTTTTTATTTTGTATTGTGATTGTGTCTGAAACTCAAGTAGTTAGCAAGGTTGCAATTACTTGTAGTTAATTTTTTAGTTTCTGGTAAGACTGACATTTAGAAAAACTAAGACTCATACACAGGTTGAATCTTTTTAAAGCTAAAGTTAAATTTATGTTAGGTTTTACCAATATTCACCCATTAATAGCCACTACACTGGGGACATGTAATTCTGTATATTATGCCAATATTTTGTTGTTTTTTCATTTTCAAAACTATCAAGTTTGCTGAAAAGTTTAAAAGGCAACTTTTTTTTTCAATTCATCGATGTTGATTTGCTTTTATAGCATGTAATGATTAGAATATGTAGCAGTAACAATTCTGATAAAGAATGTTATTGCATGTCTCATTTTTTGTAGATGTAAGAACATTTTATATGATCTCTGTTGCCAACTGTGATGTCACAGTTATTATTTCTAATTATAAAGAATAGTACATTTTATGATGATAATCTCAATAAAACATAGTTTAGTTCTTATTAGTGTAGAAAATAAGATGTAGATTATTGTTTGAGTTGTTTTTTGTGGAGTTGTGCCTTTTAGGCAAACTGCAACAAAATGGATTCCCAAACACTGCACTTCAATCGGGTTTGTAAATTAAAACCTTTTTTCTTGCCTTTTGGTTTGATACAAGTACCTGTAGCTGCTAAAATTCGGGAAATTTAGAACAGTTCAAAAGTAACTTGAAGTATTTTGAATTAATATGAAAAATTTGATGTTAAGGCTTTGCTAACTATGATATAAAGCGTTGAGAATTAGTGCTTTTAATTGAGTGGTGTCAATGTAACCAGTCTAGTTTCTACCTAGTTTTTTCAGCTTGTTTAAGATCTAGAGTACCAACTACAGCAACTTCTTCCAGGTTTTCAATTGATTAGAGTTGAGCAAAACTTTGAAATATTGCAAGGAATTAGTTTAGCATGTTGTATCTGTAGCAAAGTATGTTTAAGTATCAGCATTAAATCTGTTGTGATCCAAGTGTTTATTGTTGAACCTCAATACGTTTTAACTTGCAATAATGTCATTTTAGCTACTTAAATCTTCAAAATTTAGTTGTTATATACAGCAGCTGACTTGTGGGCCTATGATTTTACTACAAGTTGATTGTTTACTTGTGATAAATCGAATTTTGTCTTCAAATACCATAGATCTGGTTTTGGTATCAGTAGGCTGTTGTCTAAGTTCAATATCAGCATGCATTTTGTAGACTTGGGCTGGTATGTATTTGTGTCGGTTTATTAGTTTGTACTAATGGCAGTTAACTTAATTTGTGCGATTCTTGCTCAGCAAACTCACAGTTCTAAAGTGTTTTTATTTTGAGGAAGTGTTTTAAACATTGCTTTATTGAGGTTGGGCAATGAGCATTTTTATCAACTTCAAATTATGATGTAATAAACGTAATGTACCTTACCCAGTGGTTGTTCATAGATTAAGCTTAGGCAATTGATCTTAATTTTGATTTAATTTGTTCTGTTTGAATAAGACCACCTGATGAGTGCAAATGCTTGAAACACTGTAGTGGTCAGTAATTCTTTCTAATTCAGAAGAATTAATTTTAATTTCTATTTACTGTCATTTGCTTGTGCGAGATCATTGGCCAAACTATGTCTATTTAAAAAATTTTAGCTAGAGAATGTTTACGGTCATTGAATCTAGCTGCCACTTTTGTACCACTCATAGTGAAGCTTTCACAATCTCACTTTTGTGTCTGAACATCAAGCAGGAAAGTTCTGAATACCGATTATGCGTTGCTAATTGCTTCATAGCAATTTGAGCACTCTGGCTGTAGTGAAAGGTTTTTAAGTCCCTAAAACTTCACTGACTGCAAATCACTGTGCTTATATTTGGTTTTCCAAGCTTTCTGCTCTCGACTGACAGTCTCCAACAGAGTGAAAAGCTACATCTTGCATTGAATATCAAGTTATATAGTTTTTGGTTAGACCTGATTAAGAATCAAACCAGTGACTGTCAATCCAGTACCAGATGCTCTATCCACTCTACTACCGATTGGTTTACATTTTTACAGGGCTAATTCAGGTAATTTACCACACCAATTTTATACGCAGATGACTATGGATGAAAAATATGTTTCCAACATATGGGACTTATTGAAAAAGGCCATTCAGGAAATACAGAAAAAGAATAATGGAGGACTGAGTTTTGAAGAGCTTTACCGGAACGCCTACACCATGGTGTTGCATAAGTACGGTGAAAAACTCTATACTGGCTTGCGTGAAGTGGTTACTGACCATTTAACCAATAAGGTAGGGTACATTTTAGCCTTATGTTTTGTGAAGTACAGAACTGTACTGTAAGATATAAACTGTATTTTTTACGCAGCGCAAATGTTCAGTTTAAGTATTAGGTAAGTTTTTAATCAATATTACCAATTATTTGCTAAGGTTATTGGACTATGGACCCTCTTTTGAAAACTAATAAATACAGGTAGCTGCTTGCAGCTTAGCGTCGGCGAGCCTGTTCATAATTTAGTGCAGTACTTATTCTGATGTAACAAGTATTGCCAGTAAACGAAAAAGCAATCTGCCATGCACTGAAAAACTCTACTGTGAAAGGGCCAACTAACTTGTAAGACTTAATTCATATTTCCACTCATTTTACTGTCATCAGTAAATCTACTTGCAGACAGGTACAGATTGTTTTGAGTGTTAGTAGAGTTTTGTACACTGCACTACCAGTTTGCATTGTTATAGTTAAGTGCACAGTGATGAAACATGAGGCCAGTAAACGAAAGGAACTGCCTTCTGGTTTGATTTTTATCCTGGCATTGTATGCTCGGAAAAAAGAAACTGTTTTTTCCATTGAGACCAAGCAATCTGTTGTGGTGCCCCACCTTGCAAAAGGCTTTCAGACAAAGTCCGAAAAAGGGTGCTGAGCATTGGTTTGATTAGATCAGACGCAGAGAACATGGTTTTTGTCTGAATAAATGAAATCTTCATCCTAGCATGAGATCCCTATTTTGCAGGTGAGAGTTGACGTTTTAAAGTCGTTGAAGAATAACTTCTTGCAAACACTGAATGCAGCGTGGGATGACCATCAGACATGCATGGTAATGATAAGAGATATACTTATGTACATGGTGAGTACTGACGATCTTAAGGTTGACTTACACAGTATCTTGTTCTCGTTTTTGTACGTTTTTTCTTCATTAAAAGTATGCGTTTTATTTTTGTTCGCATTTTTATATGCCCATATGCGTACTAACCAGACTCATACTAGGCAAAAGTTTTCCGAACAATTTTTTTTTGTAAAGCGATACATCTCTCTTCTGAGTTATCGCTCTCTGAACAAAATCGTAATCAATATGTAGCAGTGCAGATATGGCTGATAAAAATGTGGACAAAAAAGTACATATATACGGTATTTTTTCATGGAGAAGCAAAAGCTAACAAAAACGGATAAAAACAGCCAAAAACGAATAGTGTGTAAAAAATCCACCTATACGTTTGGCTTGCGTAATTATAAGTATAAGAAGATGACTAACTTTTGATAACAGTTATATTTTGTGAGCCAACGCATGATATCATCTCGATGTCATTGCTAGTAGTAAACTTGCGAAGAGAATAGTTGCTTGCTTTATATTCAATTATATGAGGTAGTGTATGCACCAGTGTATTATTTCCTGATTTTGGTTTCGCGTTATTAATTGTATTGGAGCTATTACAATAAGTAGAACAGTTTAGGTTATTGTTCTTGCAACTTTACGAACATAAGCTTTCACAAGAGCTGAATGCGCTGTTTTGAGCTGTTTACTCTTGTCTGCTGTCCTCAACTCTTTTAAAAAGAGCAATCTCAGCCACCAAGATTGAAGAATTCTAATGATAATTTGCACTGAGCCACACACTTTATACGATCAAAACGATTTAACGCGTTTACCTAGAAAAAATTTAATACCGTTGGGCTGTTAAATTGCCAGTTACAACGCATTTCAACTTTTCCAACTATTGTTTAGGACCGGGTGTATGTGTCTCAAAACAATGTGGATAGTGTGTACAACTTAGGTTTAAAAATCTTCCGAGATCAAGTGATTCGGCAAAAAGAAATACGAGAATGTCTCCAAGACACTCTTCTTGATCTTGTGGCCCGGGAGAGAAGAGGGGAAGTGGTGGACAGGTGCAAGAATATTGTTTTTTTTTAGCTGTGTGTGAATTACAATGCGGCCATTTTAGCTTTGACTCAGTTTTTTTGTTTGTTTTTTTTCCGTCTGGTGGCATTGCAGTACAAATATTTCGCTGAAGGTACAGGTAGGAAAAATTAGTTGTTAAGATTTTACTTTTTGCTTGGTTTTCTTACTATTATCTGTAATCTAGTCACCTATAATACAGATATATCTTTCTCATTACTCGTTTTTTCTGTCATTTAAATATCGGGCTGAAGTGTTATTGGATTAAAATTCTTTTTCACTATGGCATTTACCACCGTAGGTGCAACTACACAGAATGTCAACAAAATTTTTCGATATATTTTTTGCAGGGGAGCTGTTCGAAATGCTTGTATGATGCTGATGGCTGTCAGCTTAGACAACAGAGATGTTTACGAAGAAGAGTTCGAAAAGGCCTGTCTGAGGCAATCTGCAGAGTTTTACAGAGTAAGCGAACAACAAGCCCAACTGCTTCGCTTTTTTTCTTGCTAACACCGTAGTAATTACATCTTTATTTATGAAGTTGCCTTGTCCGGGAGACAGCGAAGGGACCTTTCGGCCTTCGAGTAAAGCTGTCACCTGTCTACCTCACATGGTGAAGGCTTCACACTGTCCCTTTTATTGCTGAATGTCAAGTAGGATACCTAGCTGAAAATACCAATTTTTATAGTTTTTGGTATGACCCGACCGGGAATCGAACTAGAGTCTACCATTTTAGTGGCAGACGCTCTTTCCACTCGACCAATGATCGGTTAATCACATTTCCCAAATTGCAATTAGAGAATGTCAATATTAGGTTTTACTGGCTTTAAAAATTCACAACTTTCAGAAGTCAAATAATGTTACACGGTCTCCAGCCACCCCGGCCTCTCATAAGACATCATTTTGAGCTATGTTCCCTCTAATTTTTTGTAGTCTGTAGGCGCAAAAATTTTGGAGTGTGCGCACTTTTTTGGAAATTACTGATATTTGTGCAACAACCCATGTACAACGATGTCGGTGGGCAGTAAATTTCTGCGTGTGCGCAGTGTCTGAAAGCTGTGTGCGCGCGCACAGCTTAGAGGGAATACTGATTTTTAGGTGTCTTGTTTGCAAGTTGTCGGTCGATTTATGCAACCAGGGCTGAAGACTGCCCAGAGTCGGGTCTGTGTTAGTGTTAAGCTGCTTTTTATCACCGAATACCGGTAGCATTTTTATTTGGCATTAGCCGACTTTTTTGAATTTTTTCTTTGCTAGGCTCAAAAATACATTTTTTGGGGGGCACAAGCAGACATACCAATTGGGGAATATTGGTTTTCATCCTTTGAAGAACTGTGTATGTGAAATATTTCGGACCTGTTTGAAGATGAATGAAATATTTTTCCTAAGACGCAGCTATACAAACTTTGAAAGTCCACTCGAAACTGAACACCCCTTATTTTTCAGTTGGAAAGTCAGCGCTTTCTGGCAGAGAACAGTGCATCTGTTTACATTAAGAAAGTCGAGGCAAGAATTGATGAAGAAGCTGAACGGGCGAGGCACTACCTTGACCCATCTACTGAGCCCCAAATGATTGCTGGTGAGAAATAGCAGCTAACAGTCAATTTATCAATCTTTTGTTGTACTCGCTGTGTTACGTCAAAGTGTGTGACGAGTTAGCGGGACCCATTTGCGCATTATTGTGCCTGCAAGCTACACAGCTTGTTTCGAAGAAATGTCGTAGTGTTGGCAACACATAATTCGATGTGATTGGCCCGAGTTTTGATCCTCAAACCTACAGCTTGGCCAACTGCGTTTCCTACGTTTTGACTATACTGCGGGTGCTTAGATTTTTTTCAAAACAACGTTGCCCTAGCTGTAAAATACGTTTGTGTCGTGTGTGTCCAAAAATTTGTACTAATTTAGCATTAAAGTATATTTAGAGTAATATTTCCAAAAATTTTTTACATTTCTGAAATTTTGTGTTTGATACTGCCGAAAATTATGTGCACGTAATCCAACAAATCGCTGATTCGTTGACAAAAATTGGCTCGTAATTTAACTAAAAATGGTTGTCAACAAGTCTACAACTTAAAAAGAGTGTGAAAAGGCGAACTTAAATGTTTAGTTTTAGACAAACTTAAAATGTTTATCTTAAAACCTCACAGTTGAGCTCAGCTTAAAAAAAGTCATTATGTCATTTTTTTTTGGGTTAGTAATAGAACATTAAAATTAAAGAAATATGCAAAGCAGATACGAAAATTGCTAAAAATTTGTTTGAAATTTTATTTTACCACAGCGAAACGTCACATTAAAAAACAATATTTGTGTCAGGCTCAAAGTCATTAACTTAAAAATTTTCAACTTTGAACTTCTAGGAACTAATTGATAGAGCGGTTAGCGCGTTCTCTGCAATGTTGTAGTGGGGATCTGTGGTTTAATTTTCGGGCCAATCAAATCGGACACAGTGTTGCCAACAGCTCTCCACCTCTGCAACATTTCTTCAAAAGGAGCTGTGTTGCGCAGGCATAGTGATGCGTAGATGGGCCCACAAACTCGTTGCACGCTTAGGCGTAAGTCAGCAAGCTTAATGATTCTGATTTCACCTTGAACTTGCATAAAAATTGCTTAAGTCCTCCCTTGAAACTGAGGACAAGTTCTCTTGCTTTGTAATTTCATTGGACTAGGTCTAAGTTGTGCGTCCTTCAGTGTCAGGTTATGGTCATGGAGCTGTACTAGGTATATCCAGATGTTTTCTTTATAGATGCAGATACTGTAGCTTATACCTTTGTGCGTAACCATATTTTTTAGTTTTGGAGCAAGAACTAATTCAGAAGCACATGAAAACTATTGTTGAAATGGAAAACTCTGGCGCCGTGCATATGTTAAAACATGATAAAAAAGACGGTAAGTTTTAGTTTTTGATGTACCAATAGCTTTGCTCTTACCAGTTTTTGTTACTATAAAGATTATTCGATGGTGCAGCTGTAACTTGTCCGAAGAAACTCTATGTCGACACTGTTGCGCTTCTATATTAGAATAGTTTATTTGTTTCTCTTTGTCGATTGATATTGTAGTTGCTGAAATCTTCAACATTTTATACCGATTTTCATTCTTTGGACTTTGAGTCAGGCTATACCGCCTGTTTGCCACCCCTGATGAAGGCTTCACAGTACTCTGCCCCTTTTGATGCTGGACGTCGGACATCAAAGCTGTTTATACCAATTTTAAAGTACTGCTTTTACCTGTTTTGGATTCGAATCGGAGTCTATTGTTTCAGTAGCAGACGGTCTATCTACTAGACTAGGCTACTGAGCTGTTGGACATGGAAAAGCTGTCTTGAATGTCTTTTTAAAAGTTTTCTATTCAAAATGTCTTTGCTTCAAGGAGATAGCACAACAGCAAGTTGTTGCACCTCGGCAAGAGTTATTGATTTTTATCAATCTTTTACTAATACGCCTGCAATAAATAGAACCTGCAAGAATTCTTTTTGTTAGATTTCTGCTCTATTGACCAATTCTTCGAAGAAGTAGAATGCCTGTTGCCTATGCTGAATGTCGCCAGTATGTGGTGGTACCGTGGTTGACATTTAGTTATAAGTTAGCCCTCCACACTCATAACTTTAGTTGACCATTCTGGAGCTTGAGATTAGCCAACTCTCTAGCACTAAACGGTTTCTAAATATGTTTTCATTGTTGAAGTATTTTGTCAAGAAATGATTGAGAGCAAAGTTAAATTAGCCCCAACTGGTTATTTTGCTTTTGGATTTGGGTTCAAGTACGTTTAAACTAAATTTGATTCAATCAGGATCTATTGATTTTCAAGACTAAAAAGCTTGTATGGCGGTATGGCAGTGCTCCCTCTTAACTTTTTGGCTGGCTGTCGAGTGCCCAAATTTTCTCAAAACAATTGTGCTCAAAGCTGTAAAACTATATTTTTGCGCCCTAAATTTTGTACCAATCCTATATTTCCTCTAAGTTCTCGACTTTTCTAAAGGTATGTTAATCATGTTGCCAAAAGTTATTTGGCTTTGATCCAACTAATCGCTGCTTTGCTGACAAAAATCGTCTTAATGGGAACACTGGAGTGTATTTAAATATGACTTTCAGCAAGAGTCAGTTTCATGCTTTTCCTCGAAAGACTTATCGTAGAGTCCCTAGGAAAGCTTGTTCCACATTTCGATCCACCGCTCTTCGGGGAAAGATTCGCACCACCGCGTTGAAGCGTAGAAACGATGGTACAAAACTTGGGACGTGGCCTGTCTACTGGTTCTCTGTGTTTCTTCGCTCCCTCAAAAGGCAGACTTCTGACGAAGAACATGACATTGACTCTGCTGAAAGTTTTATTTAAATTTTGCCCACCTCAAAATTGTCCATGTATGGTATATCTTATTTCGTGTTGCTATATATCAAAAAAAGACTCGTTTTTTTAGATCTTTTGTGCATGTATAAGTTATTTGCTCGGGTTCCTCAAGGACTAGAAACATTGAGAGATTGCTCTAGTCGCTATCTCCGAGAAGAGGGGAAGAGTTTGGTTGAGGATGGAGGACAAAAACCACCCACTGAATTCATCCAGGTATTAAGTTAGGAATTTTATTGTAGTCATTTTCTAATTTAAAAACTAGAATGTTTTGTAAAAAATTAGTGACTTGTTGAAGTTTTGATAATGCTCATCACTCCCTTTTTCCAGGATTTTGCAAAAGTTCAAAATGCTGTGTAGTTTGCTTTTCTTAGACGAAAATGGTCAAGTATTTTCATAACGTGCAAAAATCATTTTCTAAATATGATTTTGTTTTAAGCAGCTTATTAATCTTGGGGAAGTTTTACTTAGTTTGTGACAAGGAGATAACATAAAGCTCATCGCAAAGATAAAGAGGTGTCAAAAATCAAAAGGAGTTTGTTGCCTTGCTGCTACCGGACCCCTTCCAAAGAAAAGAAATGTAGAGAAACTCTATTGTGATCCAGCAATCGGCCCACATCCAAAGCTCCGTCCTATCTTCAAGTTGCCTTAATGTGGTGAAGGGTGGTTCGGACCAATTTTCGACTGTGGGGTGTGTCGAAATGGCGGGACAAACTTCTCAAGGACTCGACGAAAAGTAACCCCCAAGCCTCTCTATACTTTGCTCTGTTCTTTCAAGCTGCCAGCAATTGTTTACTACTCAATTACATGGGATTTTACGTTGTCACTTCAGCGATTGTGAAAATCAATTTCGGGGGTGTTTTAGTTAATGATCAGCGTGCGAATCGAACCCGAATTTACCATTTCAAACTCCGTCACTCAGCTAACTACTTGTTATTGTGTGATTTCAGAACCTCGTTGATCTTAAAGACAAAATGGAGAGCTTTTTGAAACAGTCGTTCAAGAGTGACCAGCTATTCAAGAAGATGATCTGCTCTGATTTTGAATGGTTTGTCAACCTCAATCAAAAATCTCCCGAATATCTATCCCTCTTCATTGACGACAAATTAAGAAAAGGAATGAAAATGGTAATTTTTTTGTCTTTTTTCGATTCAAACTTGGCTGTGTTTGAAGTTTTGGTGATATCATTTCGATGAAATTGCTGAACATATTGAAGAAAACCAGCTGACAATTATCTTTTTAGATATGTGTCAAAAGAAAGGTCTTCGTGTGCGTTTTCGCAAGTTACTCGCGAAGTTCTTGTGCTGCTTCTTTTCAATGAGCTAATTTGTTTTTTAGTTGAAATAACATCCGTGCATCTAGTGAAAAATTCCAGCGAAATTATAAAAAAAGAACGTTTATGCCAGCTCAGCTTTGTTTATCTCCAGAATGTTTTGAATCTGGCTTTAAAAGATTTTTGACCGGCTCAAAAGTAAACCTTATTTTTTCCGTTAAGTGACAAATCTGTTATCAGAGGTGGTCAGGGGCGTATTTAGGAGGGAGGCATTGTGCCATGGGCCCCTCTCTTTGGGTCGCCTGGAAAGTATGATTAGCTCAGAATAGTATGCAAAATTGTACCATGCCCCCCCCCCCCCTTTGGGTCGCCACTAAAGTATGATTAGCTCAGAATACTGTAGTATGCAAAATACTACGTTTTGAAACCGATTTCTGGGTTTGTTTTTTGGTGTTTACCTAGATTCGGGTAATAGTACGCACTGAATCTCAGTGAAGACCTTTTTTTTTTGGCTTTCACCTAAATTCAGGCAGAAACTAGAACTGAATCTGAGTGACTTTTTGGTTTTCACCTTCTTTCGAGTGTATAATCGGAATTAAAATCGTTTTGCTCTATTTTTTTTTGTCCGAAACAACTCCCCTACCTTCCAAATTCCTGGCTACGCGCCTGCCCCATCCTCAGTTCACTACTGAAGGTGGTGACGTCATTTACCGAGTACTTTGGTCATGAGACAGCGACGAGATCGGTACGCCAACTTGGAATTGAATCCAGATCTATCGTTTCATTAGAAGATGTTTTATTTACTTGATCACTGCTAACCAATAAACAAATAAAAGATTTGTTGTTTTAATTTCATTTTCTACATTTCAGCTGTCTGAGCAGCAAGTAGAAGTAGTTTTGGATAAGACGATGGCCCTCTTCCGCTTCCTACAGGAAAAGGACGTTTTCCAACGTTACTACAAACAACATTTAGCTAGAAGGTTGTTGACGAACAAGAGCATTTCAGACGACTCCGAGAATACCATGATTACCAAGCTTCAGGTAAATGTTTGTATTGTGTAATATTAGGGAGGCAACGAAATAAAGAAATTATGTGGAAGGTAACATAATTTTATTCTAGTATAAAATGCTATCGTAATATTGTAAACGTCACATGTAAAAATAAAAGTTAAAAGTTTGCAACTACAGTTTGTTTCTCCCCAATCGGGATCATCATCAGGGGTATATTCGCTTTTAATGCGAGAGGCCTGGGTTCAAATCCTGGACCAGTCGAACTGGTCGCAAAAAGTGCTCCTCTCTGTTAAAAGCTGTGCATACCAGGCGTAATGACCCGGCAATATACCCCACTAGCTTATAAGGTCCGGTTTACGCTGCGTAAAGTCGTGAGCGTAGGAGCGTATCTTTGGTTTGTTTTACCCGAAAGGCAGTTTGTACGCTGGTAAAGCGAAACGCCAAGCGTAGAGAATGTCTGTTTAAAACAAAACTAAAGGTATGCTCGTACACACTGTTTTACGCCCAGTCTCGACCCAGCGTCCCGTGGTTCAGTGTAATTTAGCCAGTACTGTTTACGGAAGATTTAGACTTCGATGTGACAATTAAACAGCAGGGCTACTGACGAGGATGTCTCTTATTTCAGACTGAATGCGGCTGTGAATTCACGAAGAAACTAGTTGTCATGTTCAAAGACATTCAAGTATCATCGACGACCAACGAAGAGTTCAAACGCCACGTACAAGCTACCAATGTACCGGTATAACTAACTACTAATTTTTACTGTTGGTTATTTAAAGCAGTGGTCTCCAAAGTGGCCCACGATCAAATGGGTCCACGACAAGTGACCGCAAACAAACTCACCGCCTTCATCAGGGTTAGTTGGCGGTCAGTTGTTGTGGACCTCCGGTCTTCACCTCTCTTCCGACCGAAATTACACGGCGGGTGCGCGAACGATCCACCTATTTTCACTATCCAAAATGCTTCAAACTTAGGCTTGATACTTTTTTAGTCCTAACCCTATTACTAGGGTAACTTCTGACCGCGGAGATTTTTGCACTCCTTTTAAAAAAGTTTGAGCAGTGGACAACCGGACACCCCTTACTTAAAGCATCATACCCTTAATTGGATTTATGCTTTATTATGGAGTTGGGTGTTGCGGCAATATCCAAACCGCATTAAATGGCGTTTACCAAACGAATATTTCTGAAATAGCGTGTTAAATGGTTTTGCAATTTCGCCATTTTTTTTATTCATCTACGAATCTTATTCGAAACGCCAGAAATGCAAACAGCTAGTCCCAAATAATACTTCATTTGTATTCTTCAGACAGACAAAATAAAGAAATAAAACGAAGGTGAATTTAAAAGGAGCATTTACGAGGTCTGTCCAAAAAGTAATGAGACTGATTTCATAACTCTTCACATGATAATGCTGCAGGGAAATCCTTTTGTGTACACACCTTTCAGACACTCACAGAAGTTCAGTTCACGCAGCAAAAGTCTTCCTTTGTCATTAAACAAATGAAATCAATTTTTGCAAACCCACTTCGTCATGCACGTCACAGAAATTGATCCTTTTTTCATTTTCTGCAGATATTAAAATTTAATGTTTTTGTAGGCATTTTGTTTTAGTAAAAAATGAGTAATTTCAAATATGAGCAACGTTGCACGATTAAATTTTGTTTCTAACTTGGAATGAATGCTACAGAAACGTGCGGAAAACTTAAAGAAGCTTACGAAGAAGACGCTTTGTCACGAGCCCAAATTTTCAGATGGTTCAAGGATTTTTCAGAGGGTCGAGATTTGGTTGAAGATGAGCCTCGAACGGGTAGACCAACAACATCAAAAACTGATGTAAATGTAGAACGAGTCAAAAGTCTTGTCCGGTCTGACCGGCGCTTAACCATCCGACTAATAGCAGAACAACTGAACTTGAACAAATCAACTGTTCACGATGTTTTGAAAAACAACTTGCAAATGAGAAAGGTTTCTGCAAAGCTGGTCCCCAAAATTTTAACTGTTCAGCAAAAAGACAACAGAAAAGATATTTGCACTGATTTTATTGAACGCATTGAACAAGATCCAAATTTTCTGAAAAGCATTATCACAGGTGATGAATCTTGGATTTTTGAGTACGATCCGGAAACAAAAATGCAAAGTTTGGAGTGGCACACAGCAAATTCGCCAAGGCCGAAAAAAAGCAAGAATGAGCAAATCAAAAATCAAGTGCGTGCTCATTTGCTTTATGGACAGTACAGGAATCATCCACAAAGAATTTGTTCCTCCAGTTCAAACGGTAAATCAGCATTTTTATCGTGAGGTTCTTGAAAGACTCAGGAAACGTGTTGCTCGTGTGAGGCCAGACATCAAAGAAAAATGGATGCTGCACCACGACAATGCACCTTGTCACACGGCCTTGTCAATCGCAGAATTTTTAACAAAGAGGTCCATTCCTGTAGTCCCACAACCTCCATACTCACCGTATCTCAGTCCGTGTGACTTCTTCCTTTTTCCAAGGTTGAAGAAATGTTTGAAAGGACGTCATTTCGGCACACTGCAGAATATCCAAACAACTGTAACCGACCTCCTAAAGAGCATTCCAGCTTCAGAGTTCCAGCACTGTTATGAAGAGTGGGAGAAACGTTTCCGACGCTGTGTGGCTTCCCAAGGAAATTACTTTGAAGGAGATAAGCTTGACGTGTGATTTAATTGTGAATAAAAGTGCGTGTAAAAAAAGTCTCATTACTTTTTGGACAGACCTCGTACATGTATTCGGACATAAATCCCCATAGTAGATACACAAACTTTCATTTAGGTTGATTGTATCCTCTTAGTGAAACTGTGCCTCCATTTTACCGAAGTAGTTAAAGTACTGTTACCTGAAATCAGCAAAAATTACCAAAACTAGATGTTATGGCATTAAGCGATAAAATAAGCTTTTTTTATGCCTAAGAATGTAATACGTATCTATTCGAACGTTTTAGGCTGCTCTACACGGAGTAGACCTGACTGTTCAAGTCCTAACGACGATGTGTTGGCCCACTCAAGCCTCCACCCCGACATGCAATATCCCATCAGCTCCCAGACATGCTTTTGAGGTTTTCAAAAGGTATTCCTGCGATTTGTAGTTGCATTTTATATCTAAAACCTCTAATGGTGTTCGAGAATTTACTATTTTAATGATAAATATGTAGATTGTTTAATGATACCTTTATACTGTGATTTTTGTTGTTTTGTAGCATAGGTTTTGTTGCTTTTTTTTTGGCATTCACAATAGGCAAATTCATTTGCAGTCACGCGTTTTGTAATTTGCCATCAGTCTTCATTCTTTAGTGCAGCTAAAATTCAGAACCCAACTTTCAATGGCGGAGACATTTCACATTGAAAAATGGCCTCCTATTGCGGCATGATAATAGTACGGCATTCCCTTCTACTAACCTATAAAATGACATAACAACCATTTGCTAAATCCTTAGGTTGGATAGGGCGGACCTTTTCGGAGCCAAGAAAAGATTAAAAAGGTTTCAAAATTGAAGCTCTTCTTTGCTGACTGACGGAATCTTGATGTTTCCGCGCCAGTCTGTCTGGCAAGAAGAACTTCGATTTTGAAAGTAGGCAGGCTTTCGCTTTTCATGCTTTTGAGGTTTTCAAAAGGTATTGCTTTTGATGTTTTTTATGTGTTTTTTAATTGTTGTTTCATCAACTTTTTTATGTTTTTTGGTTATTGTTTCATCCCACATTAACAGATAATCGAAAGAATATTTGTTAGACTATTCAACAGGCTTTTTTAAGTGGAAGCTACTGAATTAAGCGTATTGGTAGTCCGGCACTAAAGAATACATTTAAGCGAAAAGCTATTTTTGTACAGTTTGATATACCTAAAATTGCCGCACATTTTATAGTACTACCTAAATGCTACACAATTTGGTTTGCGTAAAATTCTTTGCTATACAGTGCTAAGATTATGTGTTGCTTATTTAGCGTATTGCTATTTCAGATTCTATCTAAACAAGCACGAAGGACGACAACTGACTCTTCAACACAACAGGGGAAATGCGGACTTGAATGCTTCATTTTACCCCCAGCAAAAACCCCAGACTAGCTCTAGCTCATCCAGTATTAATAACGGTGGTGATAGCACTGACAAGCAATCAACTCGAAAGCACATCCTACAGGTCACAACCTTCCAGATGTGTATCCTAATGTTATTCAACAACAGAGAAAAATGGCTCTTTGAAGTGAGTTTATTTTTGTTTTAAATCATGTTATTTGGGATTACGACAATAAAGTGTATAACATCACAAACTGGTTCGAAACCTTAGGTTGAGCTTTGAACAGCCTAATTTTTGGTGACTGACGACCGTTTGTTGTTATTCTCATGTCTTTGTTATGAAGTTTTATTTGGCTGATATCCCAAATGATCTCACAATAGGGTTTCAAGTTCGCAATTTTAGCGTCTCTGTTAAGTATATTTTTTCCTAATATTTTGGGCCGATCGGGGCGTTTATGCGCGGCCGTTTTTGTTCGCGGAAACGTTTAAGCGCCGGGACCTCATGTTGGGGCACAAACACGTTCTGCGCCTGGAAGTCGTAAATCGTGTTTCGGTAACGTGGGCTTAGAGTTCAACAATTTTAAAACAAAATGGCCTCTTGCATCCTATAGTTACCTTTTTTCTGAATAGTTGAATTTGTGTTTTATTTTTTGTATGAATTGGAAGTGTGTGTAACGAAGCAGTGATGTTTAGCATTTTTAGCTCCAAAATATGTTTGATTTGAGATGATAAGTTTACTAATTTATTTAAAGATTACAGACACCTTTTCAGGTTACACTTAGCGTCAAATTGTTGCAGCAGTGGTGCTATCCGAATATTGCTGAAACGAGATCTGTAACAGATTCTATCAACTCAAAAGCGGTTTCTTCGAGCCAAGAGTGCAGGATCTCTAATATCTAAGCAAGCAATTTTGTACAACCGGTTTTCTGAACTTAGCATCCGGTCCACTGATACCGGCTCAATAGCACCACTGGTTACAGTAGTATGCATTCAACAAACGCTGAAAGAGCTTCAAAATGTCTATATTTTGCACCGTGTTTTGACCATTTAATATTTAGGATATGCAGCAGGAAACTGAAATACCAGCGAAAGAATTAACGAGAGCTTTGCAATCCCTTGCTTGTGGCAAGCAAACTCAGCGGGTTTTACAGAAAGAACCAAAAGGAAAAGAAATCGAAAAAGGCGATGTTTTTACTGTCAACGACAATTTTACGTCCAAGCTTCACAGAGTAAAGATCCAGTCAGGTAAATCGCTGATTACTTTTACAATTTGGACATTGGCAGTGTAGTAGTATGCGTAAGATTTAGATACTACAAAATAAATAAATAAAATATGACTACGTATTGCGTATAAATAGTAGCACTCTAAGCAAGTGCACATATGCCTAATTAGTGCTAAAAATTTAAGCACCACAAAATAAAATTTTGACCGTAATAAAAAGAAAATAAAAGTGAGGTTGTCTGTTGAATTAAAGCATGTTTTAAAAGCAACTGTGTATGTAAGTGATGAGTGCTAATACTTCCAAACAGCTGATCTGGTGTAAATTGCACTACCGTAATACTTATATTACCAAGTCCAAATTAAATTGCTCTATTGGCCGGGAAAAAGTTAACTGATTTCGAGTTACGCTGTCTCCTACCTTCGACTCGATATGAAATTGTGCGATTGAACTTCAAATCTTAATTAGATGTTAGACTTGCTTCGTTTTTAGTCGATAACTTGTTTTTGCCGGCAAAGCATCCACGAAATAGTGTCGAAAAGCAGTCTAAACTGCGGTTTGATTAGGACTAATTAACATGCAATATTCCACCATTGTTCAAAATTTGTCAATGACCAACCGTGGTTAAGGCAAGGCCACAAACAGGTAAACAAGTGCCAAAAAATTTTAAATCATTTCTTGCTTCAGTGGCACAAAAACAAGGGGAAACAGAACCAGAGCGGAAGGAAACACGATCAAAAGTACAAGAGGACAGGAGACATGAAATCGAAGCTGCTATCGTCCGTATTATGAAGTCAAGAAAAGAAATGGCGCATAATCTATTGATTGCTGAAGTAAGTACAAAGATGTTGATTCGATTCTCTTAAACTTTTGAGTTTATCAGAGAACTTTGAATGTCACCAATGAACATCGCTAGCACGTAAACTCTTTGATTGGCACTGTTCATTCGTGATTTTGGCACTTTTGCATGACTCAGCAATAAGCAGGCACCGGATGCACCGTGACTATTAAGCTTGGACGTTTGTGCGCCGAGACTACTAGCGCCGGGGCTTTTAGGCACCATAGCAAAATTTTTTTTTTAAATTAAAATTTTCAAATTCACCGGAACCAAGAGCTGGGTCTGAAAGTGGACGTGTAAAAACGCTTACAGTTTGATTGGCAAGCTAGATTCCTTTATCTTCGTAAAGTTTGTTTCAGGGGCGCACCCAGAAATTTTTAAAGATGGGGGGTGTCAACTTTTCGAAATGCAACCAGGTGGCTGATTTTAATCTAGTTGGCTAATTGTGGTTAATTTATTTAAATGCATTAATTTAAATGCGTGCTATTATAGTCAAACAAGGTTTTGCGGTAATACAGTAGTTGTGTTTGTTACGACATTATGGTTATTCAGGAACCCTGTGATAACAATTTTGAAAGTTGTTGGCATTAAAGATTGTGTACAAGAGAAAAGGTTATCATTATGGGGGCCTGGGAAGAAGCCTCCAGCCACTGGGCAATTTTTGCAATTTTTTTCAGAAAAAGTAACCATTTTAACGACATTTGGATGACAATTTGCACGTTTTTAGAGCAATTTGAAAAAGCTAAATTACTAAGACTTGAAAGAATTTATTTTGCTTTGTCCAATCAGCCCCCGTTCATTTACTGGTCCAGCTCAAAATACGTTTAAATGCTGAAAGATTGCGTATTTGGCTTAAGTACGTTTTTAAATTCAAAAAGCTTGTAAGAGAAACAGAATTTCAAAACAGCTTTTTATAGTGTTGGAGGTATCATTTCCAATCTTTGAAAAATAGGTAGCCTTGAAAAAAGCTGTTTTAGATTAAACTTTTCCACCCAGCTCTCTTCGTGAATCTACGCTGGAATGAAGAAAAACTAAAATGCTGTATAGAGGTTGATTACATTGCAATAGACAATGGGTTATTATTATGACGTATGATGCTGCAAAAATCACCTGAAATTCTATAAAGTTAATGCAATAATATCGAAAAAATTATTTGGAAATGATAGCTTCGACGCTATTAAAAGCTGTTTTTTAGTTCCTGAATACGTTTGCAGAATAAAAATCTCGACTTCGAATGCAATTTTGTAGTGGCTTTCATCTTCAAACATCAGATTTGTTAGCTTTTTTTTTTTGCAAAGTGCATTTGGCTTGGTACTTGTTTTTTTTTAACACAAGTATTGGGCGCCGTTTGAACAAATATTTATTTTGTAACACCTCGTTTTTGAGCTAATTTACAATAAAATTTGTCCGATATATATCGGATGTTGCCTCTGGAGCGAGAGGTCTGAGGTTCGAATCTCAGGCCGGTCAAATCAGATTGCCAACGGCTGGCCACCGTTGCAACATTTGAAAAGGAGCTTTGTTGCATGCAGTCGCAAATTAAAATATAAAACGCGTAGATAGGCCCCGCAAACTCGTTTAGCGTTTCGACGAAATACAGCGAGTTAATGATCAAGTGATTTTTTTCAGGTGACATCCCAATTGAAACACCGCTTTCTGCCCAATCCAGTCATCATAAAGAGGCGGATCGAAAGCTTAATTGAGCGGGAATATATCGCCCGTTCAAACAACGACCGAAAAGTTTACATATACGTGGCTTAGACAATGGCATTACTTTTTGGAAAAATTGAGGTTTAAAGATAATTTTTTCTGGGCGGCCACCCTTAAATTCTTTCTAGGTCCCTTTTAATTTGTTATCGCAGTTAAACAAAGTATTTTTCGTGGCTCTATAAATTACAATAATAAAAGTTTCGATTGGAAAGATGTGCCATTTTTTAAAACTTTTTACCACTTCAAAAGGGACTTTAACAATAAGCTTGAATTTAACATTATGAATTAACTCAAACCATGACATTAACCTTGGAACCTCGGTTTTAATTTCAAGATTATGACGTTGAAAACTTAATTTTCACCATGACCAACTTATCAGTCAAAAATAGAATAGAAATTGACATTTTCTGTCTCTCAAACGGTACGTTTAGGCTAACAAACCCTCCAACTTTCTTGTAGCCTTCATTAGTTGGCTCTGTGGTGGTGTTATGGGACCCTTCATGAGAGGTGGAGAACCTTAGCTGACTTGGTAACTAGTAGGGCTTGGCTTATAATTTGTGCCAGTAAATTGGAGCATAGCCAATTATGGTTAGTCAATAGTTATTTGTAATTTGGAGAGCATATTGTCTATTGTTTCTTTTTGAGAAATTTATGCTTGACACACTGATTTTGAATAAGCGTTTGACTGTATTTTTGCATTGATACCAAGCGTCAATTGCTTCCGTTTTTGTTTATAAACTGCTCGCTTAACCACGATGCAACACAAGTAACGTCTTCGCAAAATTTGCGTTGGATCGCGCAAGATTTGCATTTCATAAGATTTTTTGTGTTGCCCCGCAGCCATTTAAGTAATACCAGTAATTCGCACTCAAAAAGGGGAGCCGCGGAACGAAGCTATTATCAGTTAATGTAAATTTAGCTGGTAAATATCAAACCTATGCGCAAAATCATTTCTCGATCTCTAATATGTAGAGTTGTAGACATTTGAATCAAAACAATTTAGCAACAGCAGAACTGATTTACACGTCTTCTCCATTTTTCTAAATCATTTTTTCGATTCTCGAAAATAAAAAGGGTTCGAAAAAGGAACCGGACATCAAAACCGAGAGCAGTGCTGAAATGTGGACTCTTTATTAGGGTATTATGTGTTATCAAAGTTCTGGCGAGTAAGGATACTTCTAACCTTGTATTTTTTTTTTTTTTTTGGCTTTAAACAGCCTTTTTTGTGCATTTTTTGTTTGTTTTTACGTTGACGTCTTGTATTACTAGCTTACGGTTAAAGGACACCATAATAGCAATTTTGGAGTTGTGGTTTAAAAAAGCTAATTAAGGTAAAAAAAAGGTGCAGTATTCTTCAATTTCAACACGACCAATTTATGTCTTGTTGTTATGCGGTCCTTTTGCTTAATTTGCAAAATGTTACTTAAAATCTTTTTTAACCACTTTTTTAAAGTTGTTACCCTCATCTGCTTTGTTGCTTTTTGGTTGATAGACTTGTTGAAACACATCTGTTTGTTTGGCTTTGCGGAAATGGTATATTTACGCGAAAATCACCAATATTATGCAAAATAGTCCGCTTGTATTTGCATTATGACCAGACTAGATTCCACTAAATACATAAAAATAAACCGGTAACTACTTTGTTGTCTGTTGTGAAATTGGAGCTCTATAATCTATATAGTATTACAAATAGCAATCACTATCACTTCCGCAAATTTAAAAAATACAGCATCCGCTAACAGAGCTAAAAAAAACATCGTATATCTTGAAAAAGGACTGCAGACAAAATGATTGTAGTTTTTAACATTAGTGCAACAGCATTAGATTATAACTTCATTCTTTTTGATCCAACGTGGTTGCGACAACCTTTTCAAAGATCTTCGGTACTGATTGCACGGCAGTTATATTTAATTTGATTAAATACAGTAAAATTTTTCAACCTTTCGGACTTCGCTATGTCCATCACCAGTAAAAATTAAAATCCAGTGTTGGGCATTAACTCGTTAATTCGTTAATAACGAAGTCAAGTTTTTCATTATAACGCGTTAAAAAGTTAAAAAGCGTTTGTGAGTTAACTTATTAACCATAACTTTCGTTAAACTACTGTAATGTTTACGTTAGTCCGTTAAATTTTTTGGCTACACCATACGTCCTAATGTCATAATGATAGAAATAAAAAAGGCTTCCACTGCGTCTATCTGTGTTACAATACTAAATACCATAGTGACAGAAATCAGAATGAGTAATTTTTTATCTCTTATGGAAATGGAATCTCTTTATTGGGCATCAACTGCAGATTAATATTGAATTTTTTTTTGAAAATTAACGAATTAACTTTTAACTTTAACTTGCGTTACTTTTGTTTTTCAGTTAACTACTTAACTTTAACCGAGTTACAAAATTGCTTGAAAATTCTTAGCGAATTAACTTTTAACAAAGTTAACGTTTTTCACTAACTTGCCTAACACTGATAAAATCTTATTCAAATAGAATAAAACAGAATTCTTCCAGAGATGGTCTTCAAATGCATTGTCGTGTTCCTCGACTCTAGCGCAACGTTTATCCGTTTGGTGGAAAGCACTCACTTTAATTTCCATTAGTGCCTTCGTAACGCATCGCTGGTTACAGCCACAGCACTTGCTCAACAGTAAGGCAGTAATCAATGATGCGTTACGATGGCACAAATGGTAATTGAAGGTAATGTTGTTTTAAAGTTGTGGAGCAGTGACGATATGCTTAAGCAGAATATCTCTGAAACAGTTGGTCAAGTAGGATGAAATTAATGCAAATGTAATGCAATGGTAGTGCCCTAATTTTAGAAATCCGATTAATTTTGTCTGCGGTCTTCCTTTTAGGAGACGTTGGGTTTTTGTTTTTGCTCATAAAGTACTACATACAGATTGTCATTAAATACAGTATAGCTAGCCTACACTTGATGTAAAATCTAATCATACCTCCGTATTCTTCGTTTGTTTTAATGATTTACAGCTTATCGCAACACGCCGGCGGCATTTTTACAAAGTGTACTCTTATGTTTGTCATATATATTAGTTTCTGCTTGAATACGCCATTTTGACTGAACGACGGCGTCTTTTCTATTGTATGCGCTCCCTTGACAGGCTAAAGATGGCAAACACGAGAAAATAAAGGTACAAAGCCTAAATATGCCGTTGAACATGTTGCAGTTTGTTGCTAAAACAAGCAAAGGATTCTCCAGTTTACAAAATGTTAAAGATGAGCTTGTTATTAAGGCCTAAAGTTTCCTTTGCCTCTGGGTTGTTGGAATTGCTTCTTTGGCTAATTGCTACTTCTCTCCTTTTAACGTGGAAAATACATTATTCTGTGATACCAACTGTGCATTGTAGATTATAGTTTAAGATTTTTGAAGCAAAGTCCGCTATTCCGTGAATGAAGCAGTTTGAGAAAGAAGCTTGTTGTGTCCAGGGCAGAGGTGGTCAGTAACGAAGTAGTTCTACTTAGGTAGTATTTTCGGTAACGAGCGACTTACTTAAGTATTTTTCATTTCTGATACTTCTACTTTTACTTCAAGTAAAATCCTCTTGAAGTAACGCTACTTGAGTAGTAATGACTTTTATGTAAAGTAGAAGTAAACACCTAGCCATTATTCCACCTCACAACGTGTACAATAACGAAGTAAACATTATTCCATCTCACAACGTGTACAATAAGTACGTATCGAGTTTGTTTTACTGTACAGTACTACGAAACTTATTGAATAGTTACGACGATTCATTTACAGGTCATCTAAGGTAGTGTGTTTTTGCGTTGCATCAAATACCAGGTGTTGACTCAGTCTCACTAAAAAAAAAAAAACATACCGAACCCTGATTAGCATGGTACAGTAGAAAAACTAGACATGCGCATTACTCCTGGTTCATACGAAAAAGATTAGCGGTTAACGGCGTTGCGTTTGCTGCGGCCCGTCTGGGGTTCAATTCCCTTGCCGGTTAACGAACAGTGTTGCTAACGACTCGCCATCGCTGCGACATTTCTTCTCAAGCTGTGTTGTCCAGGCGCGGAGATGAGCCCAGAGTCCTACTAAATCGCATTCGTAACACGCTTCGGTGTAATTTCAAGAGAATAATAAAACTTTTCGTCTATTTCGTCTATATTTTATAAAGAAAAATAATTGAGGGGGGGGCTAATGAAAAAATATTTCAGAGAAGTGATTGGTAATTAACTAACACTGAATAGCCCCCCCTCCCCTTATTCCTGAGTTTATAATATCTTTGATGATAAAACCTATGTTTGGCGTTTTATATTAGCGATCAAATTTAATTGTTTATTTTCGGGCATTTTTTAAAGTTTTCATTGATTTGTGACTTTAATTTTTGACAATTAGCCCCCCCCTGAATATATGTTTCAAAAATATGCTTTAAATCACTTTTTAGTCAATTCCGGCGCAAAAAAACAGTCTCAAAAGAGCTAAACACGTGGTATTTTTCTTATTCTGTATTTTGGTTGACAGGCCAATGGGGGAGCTATAGCCGCCCCCCCCCCCACCTTTGCTACGCTACTGAATCACATGCAATGATATCATTAGAAATTTTCGAAAAAGGAATTTTTTGTGGAACAAAGATATCGTACAATGGAAGATCAGAAGCCGTGGGCTGTGTGTTGGCACCAAACCAAGATTTTGCCAAAGGAAAGAACTTGAACCAAAGGCTAAAAGTGAAAATGCTTGAATTGGGACACGCGTTGAGTAAACTATAGTGTAACTTAAACGTATCACAGACGGGTGTATGGGGGCGGAACCCCCAGCCGCTGGACAATTGCTTGTAATTTTTTGGGAAAACAACCTATTTTAATGCCATTGGATCACATTTCGCATGTGTTCTGAGCCATAGGAAAGAACCAGATTTTTAACCTTTGAAAGCCAATTGAAAAAATTGAATTAATCAATCTTCAATTTACTTAAAATCAATGTCCAAAAAACGTTTAAAATCTTGTGTTTTGGGGTTAAACTTTGTAAGTGATTTGGCCCTGGTGGGGGAAGTTAAGTACATTGTGTCCTGCAATATTTTAGCGGTAAATAATAATCTACTCCAAGATTTTCCTAAGAAATTTTTGTTTTTCCTTGAAAATAACCAGCTGTAGAGCACACGTACAGCCTTGGGGCCCAGGCCTCCTCGAATCAGATTCAATAATTTATTCAATGAGCATTTCCTCTCGCTAATTTTTTTTCAGCAGTAATTTGTCGCGTAAAAACTGGTGAGGTGGAGGTAAATTGTTATTGTTGAAAAATGGTACGATAATTAGTTACGCCTGCTATCCGTGTTATTGCCCGGGCCGGATTTAGATTGCGCGTGGCCTCTGTCACTTTGAAGATTTTCGCTACATCTTCCTGCCAAATATAGGTGAAAACCAAAAAAATTTTGCCATCTGAGCACGGAGCCCCTGACACTGTGCCATATAGTAAATTCGACCTAGTTGTTGCAATACGTTCATGAAAAGGTTAGACGAAGTCCTGAGGTAGCAGCTTTTAGGACAAAAATCCTCAATTTCACCCGGGTTATACATTTAAATTGAATTGAGGGAGCCCGGGCCTCCGGTCGTCAATATCAGTACTATTTTTAATTATTGTAGTACGAGTGTACGCCTACTGTTGTATGCAAAGAATAAAAAAAGAAACTGAAGAAACAGCAGGCTTTTTGTCGCATTTTTATCATTGGTGGCATTTTAATTGGGGGGGGAGGGGCGGGCCCCTCTGTTCCCCTGGCTACGCTCATGGGGGATGAAGGGCTTGATCCAGAAGATAAAATTTTTTCGTTTGAAAAAATATTTCAATTGGGTGGCAAGCTGAGCCAAGAGCTGTAACTCAAGCGTATCATCTGAGGGCGAAGCCCTCAGCCGCTGGGCGATTTTTTAGATTTTTCGAGAAAAAGTAACCACTTCAACGCCATTTGGATCACATTTCGCACATTTTTAAACCAATTTGAAAAACTTAAATTGCAAAAATTTGGAAGCCAGTTGAAAAATTAAATTGCCCAGCTCATTTTACTCCTACTTCAGTTACAGGTCAAGTACAAAACACGTTTAAACGCTTTCATTTTAGAGTTAAATTTTCTAAGTGACTTGGCTAGGGGAGGGCTAAAATCCCCCACTCCTAGTTGCGTCACTATCCGTAAACGCTTAGCGGCCTGTTATGCATCCCGACCCGTGGTTTGATACACTGGGTTCGTACTAAGAATACTTTAAATTGCATGCAATGCAAACATTCGTGGTTTTGAAATTGATATAAGTAGCTTAATTAGTTGATAACGTAATGGGTTCAGAGGTGTAAACTTTCGATGTTAAAGCTGGTGCTTGAAACTTGAACCACTAAACTTTCGGCATTTTAAAACTTTAATATACTACATACTATGAAGATAACTTCAAGTAAGTAGGATTGAATGTTATTTATTCCTTTTTGCATCAATGTCTCTTGTCGCTACATGATGTTCCAAAAAAAGTAGATTTAGTAAGCCAAAAGGGCACAAGCAGCCATTAAGAGAAAAAGCCCCCCTCTCCGTAGTGACGGCACTGCTTTAAGCAGAGCATTTGAGTCAGAGTTGTAAGTCGGGCCAGGCTTTTCGGGCCTACTGTTGACAAAAATTTCGGGCTTAATTCGGGCATGAGACGTGCTTTTTGTTTTAGGTACACAAAAATATAATCAAAATAAATCGGCAAAATTGCTAAACTTTTCAAACCTAACTTAACTTTCGGATTTTTTCGGGCATGATTTGGGCTTCAAATTAATTTTCTGGTTCGGGCCGGGTTCGGGCTTATATTTTCGGGTTCGGGCCTGAACTAGTCGGCCCGTTTACAATTCTGATTTTGAGTTCGCGATATTTTTCACAACGAAACAGATCTCAGATAATCATTGCTATATTGCAGATGTGGTCAGTGTAGACTTCTTCAAACCCTTTGAAAATTTAACAAAAAATAATTGCGACTTATTTTGTACTTTTTTCGGTATTTAGGTTCATCCATGTTTCAGTAAACATTGTTTTCTGCTCACGCCGGCGGATTTAGTAGCGAAACTCCCAGTCCCAGAGTTTTTGGAAAGTTATCTTCGCTTTACACCGCATGTTGACCCAATCGAAACGTACAGTTTTTTATCTAGAGTGAAGAAACTTCATGTACCTGCACCTATATAGCCTAAGAGTCGAGAGCAAAAGCATTTTTCCCGGTTATTTCCTCGCCTTGACAATGTCTTGTATAAGCTAGTTCAGTCACGCCAACGCCAGGACAGGCTATGAGTTAGTTCTCTAATACTCTATTAATATTTCATCGAAATTATATTTATTTTGCCAATAGTTTGAAGTGTCCCCGAGGGCAAATATATAAACTTGAATTTCACACACGTATAGTATTTACATAGCTTATTTTGAACTAAAAATCTGGAAAATATCTTTAACTTTAGCTGAAATTAGATGGAACATAGGCTACTGTTAAGCTTCTTGAAAAACAGCTCAGGTATTGGTTTATTTTCAACAAAAATTGGTTGCTAAGTTGCAAGACAATTTAGTATAGATTCATGACTTCGGAGACGATTTTGTCTGGTCAAGGCTAAATTAGACGGTGCTGGTTAGAGATTGTTTTAAAGTTATCACTTTTAATTTATTTATCTATTTTGGTTTGTGCTTCTCATTTACCCGAGCATATCTTTCCTCTTCATTGCCTTTTTTTCTTATTAAATTTTTTCCTATTCTTTTTTTATTTTATTTCATCTTTTCTTTGGGCAAACATGTTTTTCATTTTCATAATTTGGTTTAATCGTGCTATCAATCAGGAAGCACCTTGACAAGATAACTTTAGGATTTTTCGGTGTTTCCTGGCTCTGTGGTAAAATAACTAATACCGCGTTGTTTGTGATCTGTCTTGGTCGACGTGGCTCTTCTTTTAGTTACCATTGATCAAATAAATTCATGTACATTATGTATTAGTTCGTCAGTTTTCCTCTATAGCGGGCAATTCTAGCTTTGGATAACCATTTTCAGTATCTAATTAAAGGTAAAATAATGTTTGTGGATCATCGCAAATTCATTTTTCAATTGGAAGATAATTTTCTTGAGCATCATTTATTCATTTCCGACAGTGTGAATAAGCTAGTTTTAACGACTAAATTGCTCTGAATGCATTAAGTTTCAAAAACAATTGCGTCATCAATGGAATGAAAATCAGTTTTATTTTCAATTTTTGTATCAAGGCTATGCGTAGCAACAATGTTTTTTTTTAAGTCAGTTGCGTCTATTTCCGTGACAATCTTTAAACATAATGATGCGATTTGACAGAGTACTTTAGAACGTTAAATGGCAGATTGTGCAACCTCAATAACAACGTGTCTTCGTAATTTAGAAACTGATAGCAGTAAAGTATCTTTTTGAGAAAGGGTAAGTGTTCCTCTTTCTCGAATTTCATGAAAGTGAAATGATATAAAACAAGCTAATACTTGAAGACAATGAAAAGCTAATACTTGAAGACAATGAAAAGGAATTTGATCGTTTAGTTATATAATTTCTCGATTATTTTTAGCAATACTGTACGCTGTTAACTTATTTCTATGTGCCCTCATTCCCACCATACCTGATTTCAGCACTTTTTGTACCGGATTAGGTGCTCTGTGTTTATACTGGCATTGGTTCTGTGTCTATGCCTTTGGCGCCACAATGGATTTTGGCCTTGCTCGAGCTATTCACCTCACAATTGACAGAAATTTAGATCGTCTCTTTCTAGTATTGTATGTTCACTGGTCATTACTGTATATTTTACATTATTTAGTTGGACTATATGAAATTTTATAGCCCCCTGAAGAGTCCATACGACGAAGCAGACTGTTGGGCCATGATAAATTGTGGTGGTCGGTAACTAGTTAATAATTTCACAATTAGATGTTTTTAAAAGACAGTTCAAAAATACATGGAGCCAGGTTTTTGACTACTAAAAATAGGTGGAGAATGCAATCGATACTTTGCTGTTACAAATTGCGCCAGTGCGTGCAAATACCTGCGCTGAAAAATTGTTTTGTGCTCTTTCAAAATTTATTTTCGTCCTGCTTTTCAAAAATGGAAAAAAATAAATAAAAATGTTGCAAGCAATGGCATACTGTAGCTCAGGCACAACTGTTGTTGATATCTCGAAGATTGGTTCAAGTAGTTCAAAGAAAATCTTGCTTTAGATTGGAAGCAACCAAACATCAGTTTTTTAACATAAAATATTCAGTCTAGCCACAAAAAATACAACTTGAATGTCATGTTTTCCACCAAACCGATCTTAAACAACCGTTTATTTGCATAACAGCATCTCAGTCGTAGCTGAGTGCGATGAGTTACTTGGTAGCCTAAGCTGTTTCAACAAAAAAAAGCGCAAGAGGAAGTGAAATTTGAGAACCATAAGCATACGGCGGTGGCTGCAGTAGACAAATTGCAAGCGAAAGATTGGTTCTGACTGCATAGTGCACGTTAGCCAAGGACATAGTAGTTTGTAGCTTACTGCTAAATATAAGGCAATAATCAGTGGCGGATCCAGAAAATTTTGGTGGAGGAAGATGATAAAATTTATATGCACAAATCGTGTACAATCTTAAAATTTAGGATGTTTATGATTAATGTTCTTGACCTCGCGCAAATTTGTTTGGCAGTTTTTTGTTTTTTTTTGATCAGGTGCGTAACCAGAAATCTGCAATGGGGGCTTGTTTGCGGGGGTGTGGGGGCGGAGCTCTCAGCCGCCGGAGACATGGGGGTCTTGGGGCGTAGCCTCCAGCGCTCAAAAATTTTGTATTTTTTTGGCAAAAATAACTTAATTTTAGGCCTATTTTGATAAAAATTAATGCTGTTAAAACGTGGCATAGAAACTCGTATGGACTATGTAGGTGATGGCTATTGCTAGAATTTCGATTCTCTTATTTACAAGCTGGAATATCATAAAATTCTATAGACCTACGGGTAGTTCAATAAAACTCTCAAGGAGTAATCTATTTCGTCTATATCTTATAGAGAAAGATATATATAGGGGGCTAACGGAAGGAAGTTTGAAAGAAGTCCCCTCATTTATTCCTGAGCTCATATATTTTGTGATGATCCTATGTTAAGCATTTTCAATAAGCGATCAAAATTCATTACCAATTTTTGGCCATTTTTCAAATTTTTTTCTGATTTATAAATCTTATTTTTTGACAAATTAGCCCCCCCCCTAAACAAACATTTCAAATCATGCTTTAAATCATTGCTTGAGTGTATTCCAGAGCAAAATACTGTCTCAGCAGTGCTAAAAACGTGGTATTTTTTTAACCTGCATTTTGGTTGGCAGGCTAATGGGGGGAGCTTTGGCCCCCTCCGCCCCCCGGCTACGCTAGTGTTTTTGGTCCGTTTCATCCAAAAAACGCTATATATAATAAATATTTTAGTTTAATCAATGCAATTCAAATTATTAAAATAAAATGGTCTTTCGTCATTCCTGCTTCAAAAATCGCATGTTCGCCAACATAATTATCTGCATCTACACAGAATGAGTTATAACTACTGCATCGGACTTTGGTATATTTCTATTGCCAAAAGTCTATTTTGTTCAAGTGTTTATTTACCATACCGTAACTAACAATGTATCAAAACTAGGTTCCAGAAGACATTTTATTTCATGTACGGTTAAATCGACACATTTTTTATGCGAAACCGCACAACTGTAGTGCGTGAGGTTCGAGCAAAAACGCGCTATAGTTGAACTCCCGTTGTGTTTTTATGCCTTTATCGCTTAAAAGTGCAAGTTGTGAATTTTGCTAATTTGGCACTTTCAAATCAATTGGACCTGTAAAAGACTAATTTCTGTTTTGTAAAAAGTTGCGAAAATAACATTTTGCTGCCCCCCTCCTCCTGGCTTTAGAAATTATAGTATATCAGAGTCAGACGCCCTGTCGAGTATTCGCTGATTGCTTTTTTTCAAATACGTTTAATATATTATTCATAATTATGCACGTTATGTTTAGGCTGGTGGGGGGATGCATCCCCCCATACCCCCTCCTAAATCCGCCACTGGCAATAATAAGGTTTGAGTCAAGGTCACCCGCTTTGGAAAAGTCAAAAAGAAAATGGAGAGCAAATTTAAGAACAACTCAAAGCTATTCTTATTGTTTTTCTCCGGTCATCCATAAAAAGAGGGTAGGCTATACAAACTCTAACTTTACTGAATAAAGGCAATACTCTGTAGTTCTATGGACCCACTAGCTAAGGTAATCACCACTCAGGCCATAAAATGATTAAAACAACTAGGGTTTTTGATATCAATTTAAATGGAAAACCCATTAGTGTGAACCAAGCATTTTGCATCTGTTTAAACCCATCAGCGCAAAACCCCCATGGGAGTTAGGGTCGCAAGTTTGTCGTCAAAACTCATAATGGGTCTCCACAAAGGGCAGGCAGCTACGTGTTAAAACAAACCCCTATAAAATAATCAAACAGGTTGACTGTTGTTCGTCTTTTGAGTTCTCCAAACTCTTATGGTTTCTCCAAGCAGATTTTGTCATTTTATAGCGTCACTTTTGATCAGTAATTGAGATCATTTTTGACCATTAAAAAGAAAGTACTTTTTCTTAGTTCCTATTCAACAACTTACGAGCAAGGTTGGCAGTACGGTACGTAAGTATGATACGCCTCAATTTTTGCTAAGAAGTACGGTACGCTCGTACGGTACGCCTTTTTGTAATGGTACGGGTACGGCACGTTAGTACGCTGTTTGAATTTGCCTACTAAATTAATGCATCAAACGTACCGTACCTATGTGGTGCGGCCGTCAATCAAGATTCGTGCGACCGTGCCCCGCGTGCACATAGTCTAGGCTATTCTCAAGTAATAATTATAGCCGTTTAATTTGTCGTTTTAATTGTAGTATGATGTCACAAGTCACTGTCACAAGTATGGCCAAATGTGATGTATTAACTGTTGCCTATAGATGCTAGTAGTCTAGGACTATCGTGGCATGTCATAAAATTTGAACATATTTAAGAAAAATTTGAACGGAGATAACTGTGACACTTGAGCTAAATACGCAATGGTTTAAAATCCCAGTCTTTTCGCACAGGTTTTTGTATTATTGATAAGAACAGTACTAACAAATTGCTTTGCAACAACGCCTCGTGAATGGCAACTCGTAAACAAGTTTCCGATACATTAAAATCAATTTGATTAACTAAACAAATGCAGATATCTTTGCTGTACCAAAATACAAGAATATGCAAATATCATTGTGGTAGTAGCCAATTCGATACCTTTGTCTTTAATAAAACTGGATTTTCGTACACAAATTGTCATTTTTTTCTCACTTAACATGCAGAATTCCTGAAGCATAAAGAATCATCACCTCTGGATGTTGCATTACTTTTGTTCTGTAAGATTTTGACGGTCTTGAATGAAGTATTGGCATATTCTTATTAAGTTCATGTACCTCGTAACCAATGCTTATTAACTCATAATACAAACCAGATATAAACAAAAAACGCGTCAACATAAGTCGCATATGTCATTAGTGGATCGTTGTTTAACTAGATTGATTGAAGATACGGTGCGCAAAAAAACAAGGTACGGTACACTTCAAAACTTGAACTGAAGTACGGTACGCTGGTACGGTACGGTTCAAGGTGCGAGGTACGTAGTTCGCAAATTCTGAACGTATCATACTGCCATTCTTGCTTACGAGTAGGGATTATTTTATTTATTTTTTTTCTACCAATCAGATAAGCAAGATTTTTTAACCAATCCGTCAAGTGCTTTTTTTTCAACCAATCAATCAAGTGCCTTTTTTAACCAATCAAATAAGCTATCTTTTTTTTCAATCAGATTAACGGTATCTACCTATCAGATTAATGATATTCGTTCTCTGCTTAGAAATAAAAAAATTAAGCGGCTTATGAAAAGGAAATAATAATTGGTTTCGAAAATGCCAGCGCTAAGAATACAACTATCTTAAAATCGAAAACCGATTAGCTTTGTCAATAAAATTCTGCAAAGCTGCGGTCTAGAAGCTTTTGGTTTTATTTTTGAACTTAAAAGAGCAGGAGATAAGTAGAGGGCGTAGGGGTAATTAAATCATTATTAGCGAATTCTCATACGTAAATAGCTATGAAAGTTTGCGTTTTTTGCCATTCGTTGAGCACGTTCAGGCAAAGAAACGTGATGTTGTCACGGATCACTAAAACACTGAATGCTATGCGCTTCCAGTTTTGCCCTGTGTATCGGCTTAAGTCACGTCTGGTGCTCACAGCTACTAAGCGTATTGTCTAAAATTGATAAAATTAAGTTTGAGTCTGATTGCAGCAGTTTGAGAATATTTTGGTTGTGAGATCGTGTTTAAGTTTTTGGTTTAGCTTTCCTTTAGCCTACTCGTTGATGCTACTCTAATAATTTTGGTTGAATTATTCGCAAACCACTAAAACTAGCAATTTTTTGGGAGGGATTTTTGGAAAAGTTATGCAAAATCAATAATTTAAGGCAAGTTACATTAACAACGTATAAGTTTAACAGCTTTCAAAAGAGAAATTTTTCAAAAGACTACTTATTTTTCTGACATCCAAATTACAACCGAATTAGATCTCAGTTAGTTCAGTCTAGTTCGATCGTTTAGTGTTTGACTGTTACTAATTTTACGGTGATAACTGAGAGTCGTTTTTTGATGGAATTAAATTTTGCAAGATTTCACTACATGTTTGAAGTTTAAAGTAACACTTTCGCTCATCTCCTTGTTGATTTAAACATTTTCCCAACCCCACAGCAGCCTAGCTTCAACACGTCTTTTACAATCTTTTGTTTTTTGTTGCAGACCAAATTTAAAGTGACTTACCGTTTATAACAGCATTTAAGTTACTACATAAAATACAACTTCACAACTATTATGCTTTATTAGGTGCAGTGTATATCACCAAATAAACCTACCATACATCGCAGCAACAAAAAGAAGGCCTGGTATGGCATTAGCTAGATTTAAGATAGAAAATGGATATGCAGAAAAGCAACAACTTTCGCCTCAGAAAAGTGGAGCAAAATCTGTCACGTTGAATGGAGACACAAATTCTGGACTTGGAGATCTGGCCAAACTTTATTTTGTGCCCAAAGCTAATCCCTTTTTTGGACATAGAACACCACTGCCATTGCTGCAATCTACAAATATTGCAATTTTAGACCGACTGAAAAATGTCACTTGTAAGAACACAAACCAAAATGAAAAGAAACACTCAAATAATGGTACAGTATAAGATAAATTAAGTAGCTTTGATTAAATTTTGTTGCGTTTTACTTTTTGTTGATTTGTTTTATCATCTAATAGTTTATTCTGGTGCTATTATTTTATTTAGTTAGATAGATTGTTATTTTTTTATATTTAAAATGTCGTTTTTATCATAACCAGTTTTCAATTACTGCTTTTTGCATGCGATAGTTTGTGGTTATTTTTCCCTGGTGTAAAAATTAATTTTTGAATCTCAGTTAACTTATTTTGCTCTTATAAGGTTCATCAAGTGATATTATTTAAATAAGTTTATTCAAGTAAATTCTCATCAGGCAATATTATTCCAACAAGTTTTTGTCAGGAAAAGATATGACTCGTAAACTGCATTGAGGTCCCTTTGCTGTCAACCGCCCAATGAAACTCGAAGATATATTATAACAAAAGTAATAGCAATTACAAGCGATATTTATTCAAAACGTTATCATTAGGTGACACTATTCAACTAAGGTCTATTCAAACAAGTTCTCTTCAGGTAAAACTTAATTCAATGTTTATTCAAATAGTCAAAGTTACAACCAAACAACCTTTTTCAGGAAAAGAAATGCCAAAGCGACCAAATTCGATGGAAGTTGATTTTACGGCTTGCGATGACTTGTTTCTCATTCAAGCTTGCTGGGAAGTTATTCTGTCTTTTATGGGTGACAGCGAGGAGGAAATTCAAGGAAAAGTAATGCGGGCATTGGTTTATTTTTGTCCATTATGGAACAAAATTTTGAAAAATGACTAAATAGTTGGACATTTTGTTAAAAAAAACAACACCAACAAATCCAAATTAAAACTTTTATAGAATAGCTCTTTCGACTTTTCTATCCCTAGTCAATGCAGTAACGATGTATTAGTTAGCTTTTTTCCCAAATATTGTCACATTTTAATTGTGAAAATTGACATAAAACAAGAAATTATTTGTTCGTGTACGCTTGAAAAGGTTATTTTGCAAGTTTCTTCTGCTGTGCTGTTACCATAAATCTATTTCTTTGGAGATATAGAATGAGTCATTGCAACTTTTGCGCAAAACCTAAATTGCTCACAAATTCCTAATCTATAAGACTCGAATTTAGACCGTAAAAAGGCATTCATACTCTATGATGCGTGGCTATTCAACGAACTAAAACCTTATTTCAAAATAGGTTTTGGATTTCCTGTAAAACAGTGATTATACCCTAGATAAAGGCGTAGCCTCTTTAAACCTTTCTCTACGTATCAAAATTTTCAAGAGCTTCTTCAAATTCCTAATTAAGTGTTTATACAGAACAGAATTCATGCTGTACAAAGTATGGTGAATAATTGGTAATCTTTATTTTTTTATTGTTGTCTATTTGTCACTGCTCTTGGCCTCACCTTGCTTATTGTAGAGAAAAACATCGCTGTTTGATGAAGTCGATAACTAGACCATATCCATATTAATTAACTCCTGATGTTTTAACTCTAATTTTAAAGACCTTACTGGCATACTTAGCATCAGCAATTGGTTGGTTGATCTGTGACTCTGTTATTTCATGAGCGAGAAGTCAGACGGGGTTCAAATCTCAAATTAACGCAGTGTTGCCAACGGCTCGCCACCATTGCGACTTTCTTCGGACTGTGTTTCCCGCAGGCGCAATGACGTAAAGATGGGCCCGAAAATTCGTTACACGCTTCAGCTTAGTATAGAACTTGTACAATGATGATTTAATTGAGTTTAGCCACCGTTGGCCATTTTGTCACTGTATCCTAGTGCTCAAATTTGTCTAGTTAGAGAATCGAACCCGTCTAGTCTGATTTACGGAATCTACAGTAATAAGATCCATGTGCATTAACTACAATATTATGTTCAGAATCAAAATTCCGAAATGCTTGCCTCTACAATCATTGCACATGATAAACGTCAAAACGGGAGAGCAAAGCGAAAAGTTTGGAGAAAATCAAGTGGTAACTCTGGAGAGGTAACAATGGCAAGAAATCCAGTGACGAAACGTCCCGCCTCCATGTACGTGTCTTCCGATCTGAATGGAAATCGTGCAGTGCGGAAATCTTCCAAGCCTCAAAATGCTTTCCCGAGCGAAACGTTGAATCAAATGACAGTCCTTGAAAAGGTAAGGTTTTTTGCTCATCAATATGTTGTATTGATTAGTTGATGTATCTTTATCCTCCTGTCAAAGAAAGCAACGAAGACGTTATCGTAAAGACGAATCCGCAATCGCGGAGTTGCCCTCTTTTCAAGTTTTTCAGCTAGCGTTTGACATCTTTCAACGCATTCTTTTGCTTGCTCGAAGCCACAAAGCAGAGACAATGGTTGTAAGGCATCTTATTGAAGGACACAACAAGATGACCAGGGTGCAGGTTTAACCCAAGATCATGCGATCAGGGTCAACGAAAAAACAACACTCTTATCATCTCGGGCACGAGGTCAACCAGGGTAAGGCTAAAATGAATATTGTCAACCATTCCAGTCACATAATGTGACCAAGCCAGTTTTGATGAAACCCCCTTTCTTTTATTAATTATGGGTTTGGGGGATAAAATAGAGTTGGTATGATTAGATAGACTCTATTTGATTCCCCCAACTCCAACTTGGACGTAAAAGGGGGTTTTATCAAAATTGGATTGGTCACGAGATGTGACTGTAATGGCTGATAGTATTCATTCTAACTTTACCCTGCCCACCAATTGCTAAATTTATGTTGCCATATGGCTTTCAGATACTTCGTAAACAGATATGACGTTTTCTTATTTTATGTTTGCCTTGTTTGGCCAAAACAACATGTTTTAAGCAACTTTGATGCTATCCTCACAATGCAGAATTCATGCTGAACTACAGAGCAATTCAATAAAATGAAAATAAGAGTTCGACTCTTGAATAAAGTTTAATATTGGACTCGCTTTTTCTTCTTTTCCATTGTGTTAACTTTTGAAGGTGAGTTTTTGAATCGAATGTTTCTAGGTTCATTTTCTTGCCAACGTTGGTATCGAGACACCTTGTTTTCGAGACGAGTTGATTTGTTTGATTCTCAAACAACTGGTTGCCAACTCCTCGACCAGAAGTGTTGCTTTGGGTTGGATTCTTTTATCTCTCCTCTTGGGATGTTTTGCTCCATCGAATGTTGTAAGAAGTTGTACGAATTCAGTAGTATTTTGTAAATGAGAGTTTATCTTGCGCCATTAGTTTGCTAAAACAGATTCAAGGTGTGTTTACACTGGACGCGAAGCGACGCCAAGCAACAAAATTGGACGTCATCAACAACTTGCGAAAGGTTTCGACCGTTCGCAAACTTCGCAAGCAGTTGCTTAACTTTACTTAGACAAAATTATTTACTTGGCCTATTTTGAGCAAGAGACGTAAGCGACCACTTATCGCAGCCAACCTTCACTTCGCGTTGCTTCACGTCCAGCGTTAACACACCTTAAGGCTTAAATTTGTGTCTCCTTCAGTCAGCAAAAGAATTAAGTTATGGGTGTGTAAGATTGAAGATCGCACATTCCCTTTTCTGGCCGCTAGTAACGGAACAATATTACAGCTGCCACCATTACGATTTTTTTCGAGCTTTTGGCGAATTCTGGTCTTTTAGTCGACCATCTAAAATCAATAAACAATTAAGTATTGAATTATTAAAATTGAAACTTATCTAAAATTTCCCCAAGTGAAAATACTGAACAGGTAGAGTTTAAGTTTGTTTACATTTCTGCCTTATTTTGTTTACAAGTATACTCACTTAGTTGATGACGTCATTCATGGTATTTCTGCTAAGTATCAAATGACTTCAAAAATGAGATAAAAGAAAAGATAATGATGGTGCCTCGAGGGTTTCTATTAAGATAAAAATAAGCAGAATTAGATTGGCTGATAATGATCTTTAACCTTTCAGATCTTACCACATGTTGAGTTATTTCTGAGACGGCAGCAAGGATCTCCATGGGGTGTTTTTTGCCTGGATAAACTGACTAGAACTCTATCAAAAGGAGAAAGGAAAAACCCACCTTGTTCCCTTGAACTTCAAGTAACTAGTATTTGAAAAAAGATATTTGATGTAACCTACTGAAGGCTGGACTGTTAATTGCGCTGCTTGATCAAGATTGGAGCAGGAGAAAGAATTTTAACTAAGCAATCCTTCGCAGTCTTACTTTTTGATTTTTTCAAATATCCTTAGCGATTGTTAGTAAGCATCGTAAAAATTAAACCTTTTGTTTTGAGTTTTTCAAACTAAGCGGAAGATGAGTGCAGTGTAGTACACTGTACAATTGTACATAATTTATAAAAACAAGTCATATAAGGCTTGGAGACATTTGTAGAATCAGTGCAAGAGTGTGAAACTTTGCAGAGTTCTTAGAAGTCTGAACTAGAATTCTAAACTACTCCATGCTATGTCATTTGCAACCTTATAATCAAACAAAGAATACCTATAATAATTCAAAGCAATTCGGCCTAAAACTGTCTTGAATTCAAAGGTTCTGTGTTATTTATTGCAAACCGGCACAATTTACTATAAATCAGTTGTAAGCAGAGGTGAGCAAAGTGCAATTGAAAAGCGCAAATCGTAACCTCCGCGATTGCAAAAGTTGTGTTGGGCTTCAATTTTTAATGTCGGTATATTGTTATATTTGCAAAATTCTGGTTGTAAATAAAGTACGTTTGAATATTTTAGGCCGCAAAAACTCGGCAGCAAATGCGAATACCTGTTATCTGCATGGACCAATCAGTGAGAACCATCTGCACCGACTCTGGTACCACTGCTGCAGAGATATGTAAAGCAATGGCTGCAAAGACAAATCTAGACGATGACGCCTTTGGATTCGCACTGTTTCTAGCTTTGGACAATAAAGTAAGTCTCAGAAAGGTTACTGAATCCGGGTTCGATTCTCATACTGGCAATTCATCTTTGTGTCCGTGGGAAAGAGACTTTATGCTTATTTCCCATTGGGGCCTAACCGTCTGTCGTTGCAGTGGTCTAGCCTGAGAATAACTTGCAAACAGAATTTTAACAAACGATGCTTTGAGTTGTTTGGTTAGGACATAGACTCTTTATTAGTAATCTAGAAACTGACAGTTTTGTCTTTTTTTTCTTCACGGTTCAGTTTTCTACAATTCGCCGACTCGTCCAAGCAGCGTAACTTTCAGCGTGACTTTTTTTTCCGTTTACTCGCTCTCAGAGTTGTAGGTCGGGTCGGGTTCGGGCCTAAAGTTGACAAAAATAACTTGGCGACATTGCTAAATTCTTCAGACGTAACTTAACTTTTGTTTTTTTTTCGGGCATGATTTGGGCTTCAAATTAGGCTTCGGGTTCGGGCCGGGTTCGGGCCTGAACTAGTCGGCCCGTTTACAACTCTGCTCGAGCTAAGAATATGTCCAATCAAATCAGTCGAATACGCGTGACCGCAAAAAACACGAGAGCAAAATTTTTCCCTTCAATCCTCTTCTCTTTTTCTCCGCACATCTGTTTCTAGTCTACTAAATGAAGAGTCTATGGTTAGAGAGATGTATAGTGCTTGGTTATTAAGCATGAATGGGAAACTAATTGATCATCGCTTAATGAACTTAATCATCACTTAATGTTTAGAAACAATTATTTTTAAAGTATGAGCTATTTTCGTTATTTAAAAATCAATTTTGTTTGAGTAAAACCACTACGTCTGCTGACGGTAAGCTCTTGTAGTATTTGCTTATTTTCCTTCGGGATTAAGTTGGCAATGATCCTTCCAAGACCACTGGAAAAAAATTTTTACCATCCTTTTCTATGTCTAGCAATTAGAACGAACTTAAAAATATTCAAAGAATTTGCTGGTGGCATTGGAATAATTTATCTTCTATAGTCTTAAAAGTTTCAGTACTATAGATTTGAAACTAATAAAATCCTAATTTTTCTAAAACGTTTCAACGGCTTGAGCAACAACTTGTTTAATACCTAAACTGGACATTCTTTTTTATTCTGAATAGAACAAGTACTGTAACTCGTTAGTTTGGATTTCGTGTCCTGGTGAGCGAAATATCAATTTTCTCTTTTAATGAGAGATGTGCCATAAACTCAGGAGTCTTAATTGAATTTTCATTTGTCACAGCTTGCCCCTCTTGGTCATCTTGACTTTCACGTGATGGACGCAATCTCTCAAGCGGAACGATTTAGCAAACTAAACGATGTGCGTGAACTATGGAGAATTTATTTCAGGTAATTTTGTTTTTAATTTTTCGTTTCACTAACAGAAAGAACATATTTTATAAGTAACACAAGATAATTTTTAAGCACAGGTATTTGCACACACTTGCGGAATTTGCAATGGTAGGGAATCGAACCGTTACCCTTGCGAATGTGAGTCCGATTCCCTACCGTAAGTTGCTTAAGATGTTGTTTTTGTTTGACATTATACCCTTGTGGAGGAAGTAGAGTACGTTCTTCCAAGTTCTTCGATGCCAAGGCCAATTTTCGCCTCTAAACTCGATCTTGGGGCGAAATAAGTAAGTCGCTACAGCTTGTTAAAGATGCAAAAAAAATTTCAACTAAGAGTGTTTTGGTGGGCTGCAGCAAAACAATTTTGTTGTAGAGAAGCCTTTTAGACTTTGAAATGTGAAACATTTTCTTTTTAAATACTTGTCTTTGGCAAAAATTTGCTTTACAAACTAACTGCAAAAATAACATATTTTTTTATCTAATATGTTTACTGATGCTTCATTCGCTACTTAGTAAGGCTGGGAACTCGATCGAGTTTTATTCGAGTTCAAGTTCGAGTTTAGCCTATTTTAACAAGTCCGAGTTCAAGTTCAGCAAAAATATCAAGTATTTCGAGTTCGAGGTTATGCTGAAAAAAATACTAAGTCATCAATCAATCAATTTACACGGCTTAAGCAACAAAAAATAACTCTTTCCGATAATTTTTTAATCTTTTAGTTTTTGCTTAGAAAAGTTATTTTTTCGAATTCAAGTTCGAATTCGGCAAAAAGACCGAGTTTTTTGGAGTTTGAATAAAGTTTGAGTCGGCAGTCCTGCTACTTAGCTATACGATTATCGAAATTAAGTAGTAAACGGACCATTACGCATAAGTAAACAACACACTCTGCTTTAAATTTTACCCTTTATAATGTACCAACGATTTTCCCCCGTTTAAAGGTTATTAATGTCATTTGTCACCTGTCCAGTGGCGCTAATATAATCCAATATGCCACTCGAAACCATGAATACATATTAAACAGATACAGCTCGAGATTGGTTTTATTGAAGAAATGAAAACCACTAACTTGAAGTAATAGAGAAGTGTCCCAAACCTTGTTTCCTTTTTTCCTTTATTCGCGAAAATATGTTTAAACCGTTCGACTCCGTCCCATTGGCAGCCTTACGTTTCGTGACATCAGAAAAGGATGATTTTGCAAAATTTATTTTAGAATAATCAACGCGATGTTCGATATTCTACAAAGAATTTTGCAACGTCATCTTTTTCTGATGTCACTAAAGTTCGAAACTCAGGGCCGCCGATGCTACGGAGTCAAAACCACGCGGATTAAATCTATTTTCGCGGATAAGGGGAATAGTGGTACAAGGTTTAGGAAACCTCTTTATTACTTCAAGTACTTTTCATTTCTTCAATAAAACGATCTCGATCAGTATCTTTTTAAGTATTTACAACTAATTTCCTTTTTTTTAGGCGTGAGTTATTTTCCCCACTTGATGCTTGCTGCATTGGAACCAATCAAATGAGGATACGCTTAACTTATTACCAAATTTGTGGGGGAGTTCAATCAGGCGAATACCAATATAAAAAGGTGAGTTAAATTTAAGTTTGATTTTCATTACGCTTTGTATACAGTATAATTCAAATATTTTTTTGAATTGTGCAGGGTACGCGGAGATACTAATGTAAAGGCTAAGGTTGCTTTAGAGTTTGTTTTTGTCCCCCCATTTTTTGTTTTATTCACGTAAAAGCAGGTCAAAAGCTTTCTTTGAAGGGCTTTATGTTAAGGTTTTTCAATTTTTGAGCGATAAATTTACAGAGCTAAACAGCGGTATACCTTGGGATTGCCGGTCCGCATCAAAATCCCTGCAACTCCGTACAATAACAATTAGAATTGCTACTCATTAGCACCTCTCACAACTGCTAAGCTGAAACATTCCATTGCAAAGCACAGAAAAGTGACAGACAGAGCTTTGAGTAGGCCTAATAATGTTCTATAGTGAATTATTGTTGTCATTGTTTGCATTTAATTAATTTAAAACTTCTTGAAGCGACTTTAGTTTGTGGTTTTTCGATTCTTTATTTAAATGTAAAATGCATAGCACGTTTTTTTAAGGTATAGATTTTTTTCTATTCTGTTTTTAATTTTAGTCCATTAGTCACGAGCTCTTAACAATGCATTGCACGTTGCTTAATTCTCAAACAAAATAGTCATCGTCTATACTTTGTAGTAAACAGTATATACTGAATAACGAATTTACCAGAATTTTACGTTGTTATCGAATCATCACTGGGTATTACAATACATCACTGCTCATTCTATTGCTCTGCTGGTTATGTTTATCAGTCATTAATGCTTTGTTGGACAACGTAATGAAATGGGATTTTTTTGCGATCAATTTCAACATTCAATTTCGACCATAACTGGCTAAACCAGCTTGTTTTGTAGCTTGTAGTTCAAAAACGCAACTTATACATAACACGTCAATAAGCTCTATCGATGAAATAAGTAGTAAAAGTGCGTGCATTGGCTGGTATTGCAAAAAGCCTTTCAGCTATTGTACAATATACTGTGCAAAGAGGTGGAGATAAAATTGTATCTAAATCCAGCTGCTGTTGCTAGAGATATTGATCTCAAAATAATTTTTAGTCCTTTTCTTAAATGTCTGAGTTAAGGGTTTGATCTGTAGAAGGGATCCAACTTGAGCTAAACGGGGGAATATTGCCAAAGGAAAGCTTGAGTCAAGCTTGGCTTTTGGGAGAAAGTTAAAATGTTTAAAAGCTTCAGAAGCTCAAATCTCTTGTTTTTTTTCGCTCAAGTTTTTTTGCTCAATTTTTACTGAAACATCAGGTGTAGCTTCCACAAAGCATAAACCTATTCCATCTTATTTTTAATTGCGTGAAATTTTCTGTAAAATTTTAAAAAATTGCTGAATTAAAACACGGTTTCGGTTCATGTTGTGTCCAATGTTTGCATCCATTAAAGGTTTTCAATGTTTCATTAAACCGAAATACATTACAATGTCATTAATGGCTTGCTTGGAATCGCTCCAGCCAAATTAGATCATCGACGAAATAAAACCTAATCTATGTACAGACAGTACTCGTTGTGTTACACGGAAGCTTGTATTGAATTTGGGATTCACTTAGGTCTTTATTCTTGGATCGCATATTTGCCTCTCACAAAAGGGTTTCTTAGTAATGGCAAGGCCTTGGCAACGTTGTGTTCGATTTCGCCTGCGTAGCTGGAATTTGAGTTCCCGGCATCAGAGGAAAATACTTTATCCATTTAAGCAAAGGAGAATTTTTTTTACTTTGCAGCCCCAAGACCTTGCTTTACTTATGGCTCATCAATATTGCGTGACGCATGGCTTGGCCAAGTTGGACCTGGATAAAGTAAAATCCGTTTGCCGTAGCACACTCCCCCCTTCCGCTTTTGTAGATGGTAGCAAACGAAAATGGGTCCAGATGGTTTACAGGACATTAAAGGCTTTGGCAGTAAGTAGAACGATGGTAAACAGTAGATATAGCTATGAAGGTTCAAAGCACTATTGTCTGTTTCGTTCTAAGGACGCATCAGGTGATACTGTAATCTGTAAAAGAATTATGGTATAACTTAAACTTTAAAGTTCTCTGAATAGGCCAAAACTGCATAACATCGAACAACCTGCGAAGCTGAAACGCTTTTTATGACTGTGTTTTGTTCTGTTTGTATATCGTCCTGTACAGTTTCGGAAGATTGACTACCAACAATTTTTTAAACACTAGATACATGAAAACGAGAGTTACTATTCCATCGAAAAATTTTGAGTTAAAGCATAGGTTAAAGAGAACAAACGAAAATAGAAAGTATCCATCTGTGCATTTTCTATAACTTTTTAGAGGTTAAAATTCGATTTGAGTTAGAGTTAGGTTTGGGTATATTTTTGTAGCAAGGATTTGAATTTGGGTTGAATTTTGGTCAAAATTGATGAAAAAAGAGGAAAATTTTCGGTAAAATACTTCCCATAAAAAAATCAATTTAAAACTGGTACAGTATCTAAGTTACTCGCAATTAGAATACTGGTATCTGTGTCACATACTCATATTTTTAACATGGTGACCGTAACTGGTAATATAGGCTATATTAAAATTTGGTGAAAAGTGTATAATGTCCTAGCAAAACTTCTTTGGCGCAATGTAACCACTAAAATAACGATATATTTTAAGTTTTTTTAGGCTTCAATTACGAATTTATTAAAACAGGTTTTTTTGAACATTATTTAGATGTTTTGATTCGTTACTGTATTGGCATCATAAAACTTTAGATTTTTTTACGCTTAAAACTGCTGAAATATATCACTTAATGGTAGCTGTTTGAAATTTATTTATTTTTAGCGCATTTCAAATCACAAGACAAGTCTAGCCAATGGCATAGGTTATAGGTTCATGCCAATGACGTAATGGACACGCATGAGTGCTCTTGAAAAAAATTAATGCGGTCTGCTGGTTGTTTATGGATAATTTTTGTGCTTCTTTTTCCAAAACAGGAAGTCATTTATTTTCCGAACAATAATGCCAAAAACTAGCTAGCGTTGTTGACTAACAGCTTTTTTTAGCTTGCGAAATTGTGCCACATAATAGTTTTGTCCCATTTCTAAAATTTTTCCCTCTATACCCACTCTTACAAAATTAAAAAGTCAATTTCAGTGGACTTAAACGTTCCTTCTTGGTATTTTTTTTTCTCGGATCAATCAAGAAGAGAGACTTCTTTTGATTTGCTGTGTCATTTGGCTTTGCGTTATTGTTTTAATGTTTATGATCTGCAACACTAAAGCAAAAAATGAAGAATATTTTTGTATTATACCGTAAACAAGAACTTTTGCAGTACTTGTACCATAAGCGTAGGCAGGAGGTCCTGGCCGTCCCCACCCCCCAATCGCAATGCCAACAATGATTAATTTGTGACGAAAAAGGCCGTTCTAGCTTCAAATTCTCTTGTTGGCTTGATTTTAGTCCGTAAAGACCTTTTCTTTTTGGTCCTCACCAAATTTTCAAGACAAAATTGGCCCTTCGATCAGTGAAGACCTTTTTTGTTGCTTTTTGTGTAGGTTTTCACTATGCAACTTGTGGGTTGGGTCCCTCCCAGTCCGAAATTGAACTCCAATTACATTTCGCCCCCCCCCCCCAATCAAAAGTCCGAAATCGGACTGCGAAGACTTTTTTTGTGGTTTGGGCCCTCCCGCAATCCAAAATCCTGGCTACGCCTATGACTTGTACATCAATCAAATACTAAAGTACTTTTATTCGATCTCTCTACTCTTCTTAGAGTCAAAAGAGCGTTTCGATTTAGAATAGCTTTAGTCATGCTCTTTGATTTATTTATCCTCTTGTGAGACTTTTATTAATGTCTTATTCTATTTGTAGGCGCAGTCGTCAACGTCAAATGATCAGCTCGACACGCTTGACATCATGCAGCAAGTTGTCCGATATGGCTCGAAATCTTTTAGTGAAAACTTCACGAAAACTTTCATGTAACATTAGTGACCTTTTCAAATCAAATCTTTCATTATACTGTACTCGCTGTGTTACGCCGAAGGGTGTTATGAGTTGGCGGGGCCCAACTCCGCCTCATTACGCCCTAGCAACACAGCTCCTTTCGAAGAAATGTCGCGACGATGGCAAGCCATTTACAACACTGTGTCCGATTTGACCGGCCCGAGATTTGAACCCCAAACATTTCCCTCCGGAGACTAACGAGTTACCGCTTGTCCAACTGGCCGTTTAATAAATTGAGACTTTTTTGTGATTCTGTACCACTTATGCGTGTAAATTCGCGCAAAATTGGTTTAAGACAGTTAGCGGTAGCCGATTAGCTGTTGCGGAAAAAATTTTTAGCAGCTAATGACAGCTATACCGCATCAAACTGATTTGTGCGATTTATTTTATCCCATCAATGAGGTCATCAATACCCTTCTCAACAAATTTCTTCAACACTAGACAGACATAATGGGAAAAAATTTTGTTTTTTAGCAATGCTTTTCAAAGTTTTTTGCTCTTGAATGGTTTTTCTAAACAGTATAGCTGGACTGGAAGTTTAAATCATTTTTATATTTACAAGAATACGACGAATTCAGGAGCTGTATTGTTGTAGCTTGACAGAGTGTTTATTATTCCATCTCTTATTGCAAGCAGAGTTGTAAGTCGGGCGGGGCTTTTTGGGGCGGGTTCCGGCCTAAACTCGACAAATTTCGGGCTTAATTCGGGCCTGAAACGTGCTTTTTGCCTTGGTGCACAAAAATATAATCAAAATAACTTGGCAACATTACTAAATTTTTCAAACCTAACTTAACTTTCGGGTTTTTTCGGGCATGATTTGGATTTCAAATTAATTTTCGGGTTCGAGCCGGATTCGGGCTTATTTTTTAGGGTTCGGGCCGGGTTCAGGCCTGAATTAGTTGGCCGGTTTACTACTCTGATTGCAAGTATTTGACTTTTTTTGAGTTTAGAGGAACAGCTGTTCAGTAGACAGTAGTGCACCACCAAAACCAAAAATACACCAAAATTTATGCTGTTTATCTTCAGGATATTGCCAATTATAGTTTGCCGCAACCGTGTTCTGCATTGTTGCAATCGGCCAGGTCTTTTACGACTCTACAGCGCCACTTAGTGATGGAACTGCTTTAGTTAGAAACATATTCTGACTCTTGCTGCGAGACAACACATTCGGCTTCTTTTGAGCTTGACCCAAAATGTTTTAAACTAAACTTTGGCAACTCTAATAATAACACGAATGTTTGTAGTTTCCATCACGCATTTAACAATTTGACTTTTTGGTTTAGCCGAGCTAATACAGTGCTACATTGTTTGATATTTCTGACTCAAAGGATTGAATGTACCAACGAAGATTAAAATAATCTTCAATCTAGCAGGTCTGCTGTCTTGCCACTGCTGAACTTATTTAAGATGGTCAGCAGTCCTAAAATTACTTCATATGTCAATTTCTTGCTCATTCTTCCTACCAATATTTTCCTTAAAGTTTTTGTTAATCTATGGATTACGTTTAAAGTCAAAAAACGTTGGTATATTCCACCCTTAGTTTATCTGATGCACGTAGGTTTGACTTTTGTATTTTTTTTTGCAGTTTATCAACTTTTTGTTACACTAAAGAACCAAACAAAGCATCTGTCAAATCAATCATGAAATTGAACCACCAACAAATCACTGTATCGCTAGGTGGCGCCAAACCTAGAAATGATATTATCACAAAACCAATTTTTGACGAAGAAGTTCGACACTTGAAAAAAGCAGAAATCTTTGAAAAAAGGTTGGTTGGTTACACCGTCTTGTTAAGCAAAACACTTTTTTTAAGAATTAGCAAATTTTGAGTTAAGGCTGATTTTTTTAAGTTTTCATGAATTTTCAGCCTCATTTGTTCTTAATCTGATTTTAATTTTATTGGAAATTAAAGTAATACAAGTTTATAGCAGTTTGGTTAAAAATTGTTTTTTGCTATTGATCTTGATTAGGATTGACAAATCCACAATGGCTTTATAGAAAAGGCGAAGAAACCTCAGTTGATTACTTACAAATGGGTTGTAGTAGCCAGTGTTTTTATTATTTTTTTCATGCTCAGTTTTTAACTTGCTCCTAATTTTAAACAAACAAGAGCCTCGTGTTTTTAAAAAGTATTCTTAAACAAAAAAATGTATTTAAGGAAAGATATTTACTTCTACGTGTGTCGTTTTTTGCTTTTAGATTTTGTAAGGATTTTTCTGCAAGTGCTTAATTTAAAATGCCTCTACTCGAAACACACATTTATTATGGAAATAATAATAGTTTTTCCTGTTTCCACTTGTATTGCTTTATACTTCTATGGGATAAAAACCTTTTGATCTTGCAAAGAATAAAATGTACAATATTTTTTCAACTGCAGTGTAGATTTAAAAATATTTTCAGAAATTTTTATTATTATTTTTTGCAGTGATGAAGCATACATTCGACTAACTCTTCAGAACAAAGAGGTTTATGAAATGTCTTTGGAACAAAGAGACGAATTATTTGAAATTTTAAAACGTTATATTAAAGAAGTTGCAAGAAACCAGTAGAAAAACTGACGTATTTTTGAATGTTGCTCAAAAAACACTAAAATTGGAATTTCTCACTGGTATTCATGTAAAGTTTCACTGTCTAGAAAGTAAAAGATGTTGAACCAGAGAGGAAAATATGGTGTGATAAAAATTTTAGCGAAGCTTTTGCGCAAGTTATAGGTTAAAAAAACCTTGTTACTTAAAGGAGCATTCAAGTCAAGTTTTTTACTGTTGACCAAAATGTTAGGATAAAAGCTTAAAATGAATCTTCACCACATTTGAACTTTGCCTGCCTTGCCGTTTTCAAGATATTGCAATTCAAAGTTAACATTATTTTTTTATTTGAGTGTTGCGATTTTGCCACTATAGTGTGACAGAAGATTAACTTTTGGAAAATTGGCTTAAACTTGCTTTAAAAGCAGCTAATTTACATTTGACCTTTTACTTTGGTTTGACAACAATACCGCCGAAAACACTGATTGAAGTTACAAACACGCAATAACTTGAAATTTTGTTTGTGGTTGGCAACCTTGGCAAAATTCCCTGAAAAATTTCTGAAGAGAAAAATTTTTTCTAAGTGGAAAACCAATTTGTGTTATCTTGGGAACGGAAGGTCATAGAAATCTTTAATTTGGTAAAGTTAGTCTTCAATTCTGTTAAAATTTTTTGAGAAAAAGCCGTGCAAAAATTTTTTTGTCCTGAATGCCCTTTTAAAAAAGAATAATTTTTAAAGCTTCCCTAAGAATAAAATAGCCAAAGCTGTCGTAAACATTTTATTTGAGAGACGTATCAACCTACTACTTAAGTCATTTTCAAGCGACGTTATTTAATTAGTAAAAAAATAATCAATTTACTCAAACAGAAATAAAATTTAATTCAGATAGAATTCTATTTGAATTTTTGTCAGAACTTTAAAATTTTAATCAAGTGGGTCCTGCTGTTTTTAAACTGTTTTGTATTTCTGCTCGTTGGAACAATATACTTACATTAAAAGTTCAGTATCATTAGATATTGCCTTAATATAGCGTCTCCGAATTCGGCTTGCGAGGTCAAACATATTTTGCTGTACAGCATATTGTTTATTTTTTTGCTGCAATTTATTTGATTTTGTTGTTGCTTCAATTGCGTGCTTTTTGTATCATATTTTTTCTTGTAATAAAAAATACTATTTTTTTCTTTTTTTCGTAATTAAGTTTTGTAATACTCAATTTGTATATTACCATGTATAAACTGCAGATGACGATGCGTTACATAAAGCTGCTGTTTGCATTGATTAAAACTGTAGTCATTCACAATATCCTCAATAGCAAGCTTTTCTTGTCGAAGACCATTAAAAGCCAACAATTTTGCGTCAACGTTTAAAATTGATTTGTGGAAGTACCAGATCATTTTTCACAGAAGAAAAAAAACAAAACTTTTATTCTATGGTTACGTTTTCTATCTTCACTTTAAATATTTGTCTGTGATCAGGCTTTAATTTGCACGTGGGTGCTAAAAGCAGTTTTATCAAGTCAATTGCGTTAAGTTATATTGTGACCTACACTTAGCTCTTATTTAAACGGCGGTCTGGACTATCAAGACATTGGGTTAAACAGCATTAAGTTCAACAGAATGGAAAGAAAAAACGGTAATGACTCGAATTTCTAAATAGAAGAATTTTGGTTTGAGTAATGTTGTGATTATCGGGGCAATATTTAGAGTAAATTTCAGTTTAAAATCAAGAAAACTGCACAGCAGTGAAATTGTGTCGTTATTTGGTTGATCATAGAGTATATAGGCCTGTAGGGCTATTTAGAGTGGGGTAAAGGAGGTAAAAGTACCCAGGCCCGGAAATTTGGGGGTGTCCACCCAGATTTGGAGAACTTGAACAGTTTGAATTCTAATCTCAACCAAGTACCTAAAAGTAGGGTTGCCATATTTTTGAAGAATGGAAAGTAAGGACATGACTAGAATATCGCAATTTTTGGGGAATTTTAAATGAAGATTAAAAAGGCCTTTGTGTAAGGAAGTCCTGCAGTGAAGTCGATGAAATATCAAACACTCCGCGACCAATCAAAAATTTTGGAACAAATTGCTCAACAACGCGATACCCCGGGACAAGGCTTTAAAAACGGAAGTATGGCAACCCTACCCAGAAGCGGTAAAAATCCTCAAAGTCAATGGGCATTTCTTCGGGAGAAGGTGTTCAAATCCGGCGAAGACCTTATTTTGGGTCTTCGTTCTAATTTGGGAGTGAAGAAGTACAGTAGCAGCTACTGTACGCTGTGAAGAAATTACTTTTTCGTGCGATCTCCTGCCCGTAATTCTCTTAACGGCTGTAACAGTATAGTTAAGATTTACTTCTTTGGAGCTCAATAAGCAACCTCTAATTTCACTTCAATTTTGCAAATTAACTATTTACTAAACTTATTAGATTTATTGGCTATACAATATACATAGCTTTTGTTCTCTGGTAGGCTGCTATTCAAACATTGAAGATATTTTAAGAACTAGAAATTGTTAGTTTTACTTTGCAATTTGCAAAGCTTAAAGTTACGTGCCTTTAGTAGGCAGTTTTTACAATTTTATTACTTTCACAGTGAATGAAATGGCAAAAAAATTTGAAAATTTCGCTGAAACAAGAAACTCAGATTTTTTGAGAGAAGAAAAAACCTTGAAAAAAGAGACTGAAACGGGAAACGTTTTCAAAAACAAACTGTCTTACATTGATTGCTCGACCAGGGCAGTGGAAGATATTGAAAATAATTACATTCTGCTGGAAGGTAAAACTCTTATCAGTTTCACTGGTTTCTTTTTTAAAATGATAGTGTAGAGCAGTGGGAAAATTTTACCCAAAGTGACCAGTCAACAAAGTCAACCAAAGAGGCAGTTTATCTCTAAAAGTGCCATTTACCCCCAAAAGAAAATTACCTCTAAAGGAAAGTTACCCTCTAAGGAGCAATTTGCTTGTACGAGTAATTAGTCATTTTGTCGAGAGTAACCTATAAAACTATCTACAGTGGTTTTGCTTTCGTAACGTTTCACTAAGTTATTTATCGATAAAAAAGGTCGATAAAAATCATGAGCTCTGCTGCACCAACTTTCGTTTTTCTAATAACAGGTCTAGAGCTTGATGTTTTATCACTTACTGTAATTGTAATTACTTGTTCTTGTTTATGAAAGGACCTTTGTAAATTTTGAAAAGTGGTAGTGCTAATAATTCTGAAAAAGTTAACCTAAAAAAATTTTATTTTGCTAATATTTCACTTCAACCAAACAGCACTCAAAAAAAACTAAAACGGAGACACTTTCTTAGCTTTGGCTTGGTTTCATGGAAACCAGTCAGCAAAAAAAAAAATGAAATTTAGGAAACTTCATGCTTTTTTAAATAAAGGGTATCACGTACTGTACATAACTAATTACCTTGTTAGCATTGGGGACGGCAAACCAGATAAAGTACTCTTACTACTCAATGACGAATCAGAGCGAAATATTAACTAGTTACTGACAACTACGATTGATCATACCCTATCAATCTGTTTCGCCCGCGTCGGCTCTTCAGGGCAGAGTTCGGTCGGGTTCGGGGCTTTAGATTAACAAACCATCGGATTTAATATACGTATTTGCCTTGTGTTTTTGCCTGTTAGATGCTATTAAAGCGTAATTGAAAAACAGCTCTGAATGACGACTTCGTTTCAGCATCAATGCAATTATTATTACGCAATCATTATTATTACGTCACAATTTATCAGCAATGAGTATAATTTTATCACCATCAACAACCGTAAACAGTTTTAAATCTAACTTATTTTTTGAGCTTTTTCAGGCCTAGATTCGGTTTCAAATTACTTTTCAGGTTCAGGCTAGTACTTGACGGACTGTTTACAACTCTGCTTCAGAGGGCTAAAATTTAGTGTAGTTTTATTCAAATATAATTAGATTTCGATACGTTTTAGCCTCCTAAGAGTTCGTATGGGCAGTAGCGTAGCTAGGGGGGGGGGCAAATGGTGCTATAACCCCCTCATTGGCCTGAAAAGTATGCAAAATAAGCATGTTTTTAGCAGTTTTGAGGCCGATTTTTGCTTTAAAACGAAAATAGCCCCCCCCAAACGAAATTGGGGTGAGAGTAGGTGAAGATCCTGAGATGATGTCGACGAGTAGAAGTGGGTTTCAGTGCATTTGAAGACCTTTTTTTTTGGAGGTCACCGGATTTTGAACAGAAAAACGTCTCAATCTGATTTAAGACTGATATAATTTGAGTTAAGTTCGTTCACTATTGTTTCAAGCTTCAAAAAAAGCCCCCCCCCCTTTTGCGAAATCCTGGCTACGCGCCTGCATATGGGTGAAGCAGGCTGTTAGAGCATGATAAATTGTGGTGGCCAATAACTAGTTAACTAATAATCACATTTGTATTTCAAAGATGATTTTGAAGATATTCATATTCGCATTCCTCACAATGATGAACTCACTAGCAGTAGTGACGATTCTGAGTTTGAGTTCTTCAATTATCGAGAACACAGAAAGACTTTAACGAGTCTAGCCCAAGCTGTTCGTTTGGAATTCTTGCAAAGCATGCCTGTTCAGTGCAAACGCAGAAAGCCAACTTCCTTGATGCAATCTTTAAGCGACTACATGTCTCTGTCTAAAACGTGGCAAAATAATCCTGATTCCGAAACCCAAAGCGATTCTTCTCCCTCGCCTGCAGCAAGAAATTCAGCAGAAGTTAAATTTTGCCACCCAGTAGGAGAAAAGAAGGATGTTCTTCAAGCATTTAGCTTGTCAAACCCGTTTTATGAAACAATTACTGAAGAGCCCGGTCGGAAAAAAGAATATGAAAACAACCCAAAACCAGTAGAGACAACTTGTGTTACGCGGAATTTGACAAAAGTAACTCTAGAACAAAAAACTCGATTTGAGCAAAGTTCTAAATCCATTGAAGCAACAACCTCTTCTAGACATGAACTGTTAGTTACAATGTCAGCAAATGAGCCGCCCAAAAACGCGTTGGTGCTATATTGGGGTCGAATAAGCATGACAGCCAAAGAATTGCGCAATAAGAACTTATCCAGATGCATTAAAGATCTATTGGAAGAGGACCACTACGAGTTTGTTCTGCTGAAAATTCAAGAAAGAAAATTTCTTCTCCAGTATTGCAACGCAAGTAAGAATGAAGGAATGGAAGAAAAAGTGCCGAAAAATAAAAGAAAAAAGTCGCTTTCGGAAGCAATCCGTAGCAGTGGAAGGGAGTTGCTTAGAAGGCGCGATGATAGCGTTCAGCTTCTACAAAACAGGAGAGGAAGCAGAAGTAACCTACTTTCATGCATAGGTCTGGCCGGAAGCAATTCCCGAAGTCAACACCCACTTCATCACAACGACTCTCTAAGCCTCAAATCTTACCAGCTCATGAAGCGCAAAAAGATATCGGAGTTTGATTACCAGAAAGTTCTTTATTGCGGAGTCGAAGAGCGAAGTATACCGAACAATATGTTGGTATGGATCTATCACACGGAGTATGGAAATTACAGCGCTGTAGAATGCCATTGCTTGGAATGCGATGACCAATCACATGCCCGACAATTAGCACGTGGCCTCAAAAACGAAATTGCAAAAGCAAACAACTTCTAAAGTGATGATGTAACTTACATGCAGTATGCAAAAGCGCAATTTGTCCTTATCATGCCTGCCTTGCGTTTATAAAATCGCCAATATTACGCTTAACTCTGAAGATACGACAACCTGTTTAAAGCAGAACATATTTGGAACAAGCAGTCAACTTAGAACTTTTAAAAATAGTTAAACACGTTTTACATGAGCTACTATTTTCCAAAAACAATATTTTTGAGCGAGTCGTCCTAGCTGTATTTGAATACTTAATCGTTGTCATACTGTACATTGTAAAAGGTCACCTATAGCACCTTATTTTATATTAATACTTCAAAAATATTTGTAAAAGTTTTGATGTATTGATTTTACTGTAGATAACGTTGCAATGATATTAAACGCAGTTTCGTTTTATGTTGAATTTTATTTGCAAAATTACGTTGCAAACATCACGCAAGAAACATTTCTCAGATATTATCGACATACAGTAGAGTGCAAAATAATGACAATCTCAAAATTTATCCAGTGGGCATATATTATTGACCATTCCTCTTTTAAACGTATTTCTATTTGGGTTGCAAAGACAAATCAGAAATTTTTTTCGTCAAAAAGCTCTCCCAATAACTTATTGTAATACTTTGCTTTGTTCAAGCAATAATTTTTGAGATTATACTGTTAGTTTACAAGTTGTAATTCAACCAATTTCAACCACACAAATAATACTAATAGCATACATTGGATATTGAATGTAATAATGAGCTCGTCGCAAATGATCAAGAACTAATACAAGGTACTTTTTTTCTCCAGTGGGGGTGCGTGGAACCATCACACTAATCTTAAAATAAGAAAAAACTTAAGATGATCCGGAAAAAGGAGTTGAGTCTTTGAAAATGCTCACAAATCCCTGAGCGTATACTGGAGTATGCAAAGTTGCTGTGACTTGCCACATGTCATTTTCTCGGTCGTATAGTTCTACAGTACCATTGAGATAGGCGTTTCCATGAAGGCCTCCTAAAATGAATTAGTTTTCAACATCTTTATCGTAATTCCATTTTTATTTACCGTGTTACCTTGGCCAGGAGACAGCCAAGGGATCTTTCGGCTTTCGAGTCAAGCTACCACCTGCCCACCTTTCTTCCAAGCAAGGTGGAGGATTTACACAGTCCCTTTTGATACTGGACGTTAAGCAGAGAAACTGCTAGGAACAATAATTTTTATTTTTGATTCGGCCGGACTGGGAATCGAACCAGAATTTACCGTTTCAGTAGCAGTCGCGGTATTTACTCGACCACTAGCAGTAATCGGTATAAGAATAGTAAGCTTTGTCACAATTCACAAGCGAGTTTGGGACACAGTTAAGGCACTAAAATTGAATCCTCAAAATTACGTATGAAATGACTAAAACTAACAGTATTAAAAAAATCCAACAAATACTATTTGATTATTTGAATGTATTCATTTTAAATGCGAAAAATTAATTCAATTCAAAGTGAAGTTCATCGAAATCTACATCACAAAAAAACTATTTTAACCGTGTTTACATGCAGCATATTTCTACCTGCAACGTATAGTTGGTTTCTATGAACAGTGGCTGCCCCATGAAGATGTCCTCCCATTGTGTTATTTCGTTTCACCCATTTGTTGCTTTTTCTGAATAAAAAACGATCATTGCATGGTTGTATACACAACAAATTAATTTTTTCGATTTAAAAAAAAAATTTTTTTCAAAGTTTTATTACTTAATTTTTCGAGAATTTTAACATCAAGCTTGTCCAACTCAATACAGACCAGAGTCTTGCTTTCGCGTCTTACCGGAACATTTTACAGTAGCAGGGCTAAAACAAGCAAAAAAGAGGGTATTAATTAATGTTTAAAAGAAAATTGGCGGTTTGGTCAGGTCGAGCATTTTCGCTGGGTTCGAAAGTAACCACAAGTGATAATTTTTGTACAGACTTAAAGATGGTCTTTCAAACTAATTTTTACGTTAGCTGTTGGCTCTTAGCTACAAAACAAATCCCGAAACTGCGGTTGAGAATATATCAAATCAAATCTTTCATTCTACTCGCTGTAATACGCCGAAGCGTGGAAAGAGTTTGCGGGGCTTATCTCCACGTCATTGCACCCGGGTAACACAGCTCTTTTCGTTGGCGACACTGTGTCCGATTTGACCGGCCCGAGAATTGAACCTCTGACCTCCCGCTCCATAGACGAACGCGTTACCGCTCGACCAACTGGCTACATTTTTTCAATTGCTGGATAGTAACTGCCCATTACTTATTGGTTGGATTCACAAACATTTGTTTTATCTACTCCAGTAAGAGTGCTAATCTATTAAATTACAAAGCAACTCAAGATCAGATTTTTGCACTGACCTGTTGTATGATATCACAGATCTTCCTTTTCCCATTACGTAGATTGTTCCTTCCAAGTTAGCGGCCACAGCCCCCCTTTCGGGCTGTGGAAGTGGAGTGACTTGCTGCCACGCTTCTGTTTCTGGATTGTACCATTGTACGTCGGCAACGATATCTTTTGGTGAAGGTCCAGTAGCACCACCTAGAAGAAGTAATTTTTATGAAATAGTATCACTAGATGAAGATAGAGAATAAAAAAACGCTTTGAAATATAACGAGTGTTGTTAAAAGTAGTGCAATTGCCAATTGCTTAGAAAGCTATTACAATAATAGATTATAAAGAGTTTTAGGGATGGGTTGAAGTGATCAAGTGTTTGTTTTTGATTAGTTTGCGTTAATGTGGAGAAAGTAACCAGGCATTTTTCGCCCTTCTTGCAACGTACAGCGTAACATTCAAATTGTATTGATGCATTATTGCAACTAACCAAACTTCTCAAAAAGGATTTTTCGGTCACCAAGCTTATAGATCAATTTTTTAGTATTTTTTAGCTGTTTTTTGAAGAGAATGGAAGTTACTAGTAGTACGGTTTGTCTGATTATTCAACCATACAAGGCCAGTAAACTTTTTCGGAGTAGTTGAAGCTACTACCAGGGAGGACCTCGAAAAAGTGGTTGCTTCCCTCCCTTTCCCAGTTACAGATAATGAACTTAGTTACTGGACCGGAGGCTCAATATTGAAACATAATTAAAAAACAATTTATTTACACATAACTTGCATAATAGCTGACGCATCACAATACAGTAAGCGATCTTCATGCAAAATATTAGCCTATACAACCAAAATTTCATTGAGTTATTTAAGTTCAAAGCGCGCCACTTTCCAACCTTTAAAACTTGACTAAAATTTAGTTTTTGTAACTCACTCTTGGATACCTGAAAAAACTACCTTAACTTCCTCCGATTCTTTTGATTTTTGGCATGGTACTTTACAACATCATTTTCTACAACTAAATAAAATTCTGGTATCCTACCATTACTATTTTTTATTTTATTAAGGAAATGATCGGGGTTATTGAAGTTTTGAAGAACACTACTCTGCGACATCCTGAGCACCACTCTGCAACACCCTAGTTTACAAACACTGCAACACTTTGCACCACTCTACAACACTCAATTTCACTCGTTGTACGAATATGTCCAATCAAATCATTCGAATACGCGTGACCGCAAAAACTTTCGCAACAAGAGCGAACTTTTTTGCTTTAATGCTCGTCTCTTTTTCTCAGCGTGTCAGTTTCTAGTCTACTAAATAAAGAGTCTCTTAATTTGAGGTGTCGCAAACTGGTGCTTAGTGTCGCGTGGTGGTGCCAAGTGTCGCAAAGTGGTGACTTTATTAGGGGATGAAAAGGGATTTCTTGACCCCCTACTTAAAAGCCAAATTTTTTAGGTATGATCATAAAAAAAACTATTTAGCTACCACCAGAAAAAAAATTAAGATTCTACCGTCTAAAATATTAAACATACAAGCTATAAAATCAAAAACAACAAAAAAGGTGTCGCAGAGTGGTGCCACTTTTCCTATTCGTTATTTTCATTGATTCTTTCAACGGAAATTGATATCCGTAAAAATGAAAGTAGTAGTTTCAACAGGCACAAGTGGGCCGGATCCGGCCCCCGGGCCTATATTTGCTGACCTCTGCTCTAGAAGAATAGCTGGATTTTCTTCAGATACCTTTCCTGGGGGATACCTACAATGCCTTCGAGTGTCATTGAACCGATCATTGGAGCTAGATTTAAAGTCAATCCATAACACCACGTCGAAGGCAAAACAGAACATGCACAAACCAAAGGTTTACCTATCACGTAAAGTTGATTGTCGCACGCGACAGCCGTGGGAGAGCTCAAGGATTTAAGCATAGAATGAAAATTTTCCCATGAATTCGTATCTGGGTTGTATTTCTCAACGCTGCTTAGCCTTTCCTTTCCATCGTGACCTCCAATGACGTATAAATGACCCTCCAAACCCAATGAAGCGTGAAGATAACGAGCTTTCTGCATTGGGGCAACCTACAATCATTTTAAGAGTCATTTTATTAATTAATTTGATTCCTGGTCTAGAGCCGAGAGTATCCTGTAAATATTATTTGGGTAGGAAATGCCCTTTAAAAGGTTTCTCATTAGCACCTCCAGATTCTAATGACTTTTTCAATGTGTTTTGGAAGTTTCAAATGAGAAATTCGACAAAATTTAAGCTTTGGAGTGAATGTATCAAAAATACTTTCAATTCAACTGTATAGTCAGCCAAGATTGTTGATGATTTGAAAATCTAAAATATGTGAAAACACAAAACTTTTTGTTTAATTGAGAACTAAATGCTCTTAATTAGGTCTAAAATGCAAAAAATGTTGTTTACTAATCAACAAAAATTTGGCAAAAGCTATGTTTGCTTTAATCTTTTAAATATTGGTCTGGTTTTAGCACGCATCATGGACAATTTGCTTATGATCTACCGAACGAAATAAACAATTTTAGAAGCATTGCACATGATTTTTCGAATTTAGTTGCCAAAACTTTGTCAGAGACACCATTTTTTTCGCAGCCTTCCACGATTTGGCAAACAAAAAACGTTCTGACCCATGATAAGAACCGAGAATTCGAAAATTGACTTTTTGGCAATGTACAAACCAATTACGCGATAAATTGCACGTTCAAGCTAACAAAAGGTTTATTTTTGCCATTTTCCATTTTCAAGCAAAATCCTTGTATTCTAAAATTTATCTAGCCTCAAAAATGCCCCTGCTTACTGCTTGTTGGCTAAATTGTTACGAATTAACTCACTAAAAATTTAGGTGAGTTTTTTGTAGTATCACATCATAAATTTATTTTATTTGTAACGAATACTTTGGTAATTACCTAAAACCACACGTCATATTCTTTTTATTTTTTGCACATGTGTTATCCTGATGAGGGCGTAACTGTTTTAGGCCGAAAGCGTTCGATTTTTTATTGTAATGCGTTTTTACTGTCAAATAAAACAAATTAAATATGTCAATTGATGCTGCTAAATTGCTAATACTCTCAATTCTCTGATATTTTAAAATTGTAAGCAAAACTTTAAAAATCTTTGTTTGACACTGTAAAGACAAAAATAATTATTGCGTTTGTGAAAGCAACAAAGTTTTGAAACATTCATTTGTTACCAAGCCACAGTAATACAGCTTGTTTCAAAAAATGTTTTAAACAAAGCCTATTTTACTGAGATTTTATAGTAATTCTTGCACCAACTTTGCTAATCATGTTAAAAAATCGTATTTTCAAACAAAAATCGAAATCTTTTGAACATATTTTCAAATGATTATTTTCATGTTAAAAGATTTTTGTGGCAAAAAAATTTTATTTCCGAGATTTTAGTCAAAAATCAATTAATATTGAAATAAAATGTTAAATATTGTTATTGTCATTGATCACAAACGTTGGTTTGGAATGTTGGTTCTTACCTCATCGACAATTTTTTGGCATTAACTAACAAATTCCTAAAAGTTGCAAAAACAAAAAACATCAAAAATTATTTTTTATAAATTATAATCCATCGTTAAAACGCAGTATAAATTTTATGCGACTTAAAAGATTACGACAAACCAATGAATTGTTAATTTTGTTCAGTTTCATTACCTGCTTCCATTTGTCAAGACTTGGGATATACATCCAGACATCCGCTAGGGGTTTCTCATTAGCGCCACCAGTGACAAAAATATTGTTGTTAACCACGGCTACACTGTATGCTGACTGAGTAACTAAATAAAAAAATCATTTAGCCACAAATACAAATGTACTTAAATTTATGTCTGACATCTAGATATAGTTTAAAAATAAAATAGTGTAATTCGCTGTTATACAACTTACAGTGCTCAGAGCAGCTGCTGTGGATGCTTGCTTAGGTGTCCGCTGTGCTTTTAAGAACTAACTACCCACAAAACTTTACAACTTTTAGAAATTGCTCAAAATTAGAAAAGCCAAAAAATTTAAAACAACGTTGAGAGGTTCTTGTCAATCCAAGGGGTCAAGAATCAATCCTATACCACTCCAAAGATTATTTCAACTGGCTCATTTTAGATTTAAATTGTGCCACAAGTTCCGCCGTGTGTCCTAGAAACTGATCATCACAATTTAACCAGTGTTATCTAGGTAACACAGGGAGCCAGCTATAGTTCGGTAAAAAAAAATCAATTGGTTCTGAAAAAAGCCAGACGTTCAGCACTTGTTAATAAGTATTATAGCAACAAAATCAAAAATAGCAACAAAATAGCATCATTAAATATGAACCACATTGCCATTATATTTACAGCAAACACTAAACACTGACAAACAAAAAAATGGCTATTTGACAAATATGGCAGAAATACAGAAGATTATTTTTACGTTATGAAAGAGAGAAAGTTAGCGCTTCGAGTAAAATAACGCTCAAGAATATTTTCCATACCTTCGAAGCAGAGAATACTTTTGGCAAAAATTATGTTTGTCAGGTTTTGTCTCAAAACAGGCTATTTAGTTTCAAAACGCCGCAAGTCCGATAATCTTGGCAATTTGACAATTGGCTGCACGCCAAACTTCGAGGCGCACGCTATTTGGTTGTGAAACTTTTAAACGTCCAAACTGAGCTTACCAGGGACCTTATTATGCAACGTTTCGTAAGAGTTACTGCGTGGTCAGTTTTGTTAGTTTTAAAGAGCTTACGACGTCGTAATTCTTACGGCGTGCTGTATAATGACCCCCTATGCAAAGTAGAGTTTTAAAGTTTTTCTTCTCCTAACGCGAATTTGCAACAAAACACACAAAAATAATGTACTGTATGATGATTATAGCCTACTCGAAAGATCACTATATTGTTCATTTTATAGCACTCTTTGTACAGTCCTGTACAGTGTACATCTCAGCTTCAATATTCAAGAGACCACATAATTACTACTACATCTTTGAAAAAAAATATTCAAAAACGGCAGAAGTTGGAGTTAAAAAAGTTATGTAATTTGTAGCGAAATAATAGTCTTGGACTGGAAATTCTGTGAAATTAGCAGATCAATGTTTTTGCGCTTCAGTTGATTTCATTTTGAATATTTTCAAGATTTCGTTGACACAAGCTAATGTTCTTAGGTATGCTTGATAAATACAGTACTTAAAAGTAGTGCACTTGAAAATATTGTATAAGTTAGCAGCTTTCAGACAGCACAATAGAGCGTCTGCTACTCAAACGGTAGACCTGGGTTCAATTTCCATTCCGGTTCAATCAAAGACTATAAAAATTGGTATTCACAGTTTCCTGGCTTGACGTTCAGCAATTTAAGGGACAGTGTGAAGTCTCCATCGTGTATGGTAGACAGGTGGGCAGGTGGCAGTTTTACCTGAAGTCCGCAAGTTCACTTCGCTGTCTTCTGGCCAAAGGAAACTTGGTGAACAAACACGTAAGGTAATTGCAATATGTTAAGTTACTAAAAATCTTAGTCTACTCACCTTGTAAGGATGATATATGTTTAGGAAAAGGGTTCGGGAAATCAATGTAGGTGCAATCTTGCAGAGGCGACTTTTCTTTGTTGAGTCCTCCGACTGTGACCAAGACTTCTGTTTTCTAAAACGTGCTCACACATTGTTAATAAATAAGAACTATTCATCATCAACAAAGTTTGAACTTAAAAATAAGTAAAATTTTATGTTATTTTCATATTTCCAGTCAATATAACAAAGAGATGAAAGAAAAAATTCGCTAGCATTATTGTTTCACATTTCCCAATCTCTCCGCTTTTTCTTATATTACAAATGAAAGCATAAATACACGCTCACACCCTTATAAAAATTCATAAAAAATCAAACTGGAAATGTTTTAATGAATACTGTAAGTTTCGATTTAGATTGCTACTGAGACAACAATCCTGTTTGGTAACCCTAACAATATCAATGTCAAACTAAGCAGAATCACTTTCAAGTTTTACGATTTTAGTAGCTCATATATATTTACAAATATACTGAAAAATACTCGAAATTTTCACATGCTCTCTATATATCTTGGCAAAGAAAATCAGCCCCCAGCTTATCCATGTACTATTTTGGCATTGTATCGTTGGGGTTTTGCAAGCAAATATAGTGGATCCAAGCAGCCAATGGCGAAAAGTCATGCCCCATTTAAACTATATAAAGACCGTTTTAAGGAGTATATTTATCCAGTAAATATTACATGCAAATTCTCAGCACTGTTAATTGAGAAATAGTAGGTTTTTAATATAAAAGCTTTGTTTTAATGCAAATAATCAATTAACAGTAAAAATTACGCAAACATTCTTACAATGAACACACATATTATTCGCCACTGGTAAACATGCAAGTATTAATGGTATCAAAGACTTTTTTAATATCTAGTAAAATAACAAACAAAAAACTAACTTTGGATGAATAAGACAACCGTGGTCGTGTCCTGCATGATTGCATCAGAGGTCTTTGCTCTGGAAGAAGATGATAACGCTTTGCTTCGTTCAAATATTTCTCGCAGTTCTACACATCAAAGAAATTCTGTTTTTCAGGGTGTACCAGCATTTTACGAATTCGACCAAATTAAAACAGGTATTGGACTGGTACTATGCATTGCTGTAAACAATGGTTTTGCTTTTTACATTATTAGCAGATTCAAATATTCATGAGTCAAATTAGTTATAAATACATAATAATAATTAATACATGATATTATATCATTTTCTAACGCTTTAGATTTATATTTCTCTAAATATCTAGAAGACTTTAAAACTTGAAAAAAGTTGGAATTCGGCTTTAGCCAGTTACAATTTCTCAGTTTACCCAGCAAAACAAAATGGCACACAGAAATATCATAGTAGACCAAGCACTATACTCTTCTTATAGTAGAGACAGAATAGCTATGTAATATGATTATGTATGACGTGAATATTCTATTTCGGTTTAAGAAGGTCTATGAATAACATCATCAAATCATACTTTGCGTGCGGTCTTTTTGAGTAATGAAAAATATTAATTTGGACCGGTATAATATAATTTAAAATAAATTAACGCCATTAGTATGTGATTATACTGCAAAATATATTAAGACAAACATAAAAATTGAAATTGGAAATTGTCATTTATTTGAACTGAGGAGCAAATTTTAATCATGTTTTTAAATATCTTATTTCCTTGTAAACAATCTAACTCGAACAAAATTAAGGTGTTTTGCCTAGACTTCGTTGTTTTTAAAAAAATAATTTTTAGTGACAATGTAAAAATAATGCAAAATTGGCTTAACGAGCCTAATTACTAACTGTTTGGACAATTAAAGCAGCCAATAACACATTTTGCGCCATTTTACTGAAGCTAATTTAAACGAATAATTATACTGCAATAGTTACTACTTAGTATTTAATATAGTAACAAACAAAATATCTGTGAACAATTTTTAAACACAGCGAAATAATTTAGCAAATTTCACACCAAAAGTTATTTTTAAAACATAATTTGCTGTAATTTTAGGGGAAGGAACTCCAACAAAAATGATCCTTCTTTTTTCTTATTGCATAAACGGAGCCAAGATAATAAAAACTGAAAGAGCTGCTTCTCGCATGCAGACAATTAAACTCAGTTCGAAATAGTCCCAGATGAAAATTTTGTGAAGACGTTTAAAAACCACTATTTTTCAGCAAAACTAAGTCTAAGACAACCTGAAATTTATTACTGTAATATGAAAAAATGTCTACAATTGTATATCAGAAAAAAATAGTCAATAATATTTGGACATATTCAGTTTTGCAAATATATTGTATTCTATTTTAAACATATATTCTGTTCTAGAAATAAAAAAATCACTTTGATTCTACTGTCATTTTTATCGATTTGGGCATTTTAACACGCATACACTATGGGTTTTCAAGTTAAAATTGATAAATAGACAAAGCCAGCTACATTTTTCCTCCTAGCAGCTGTCGAAGAACATGATTGCTTGTTGTTTCGTGCATGATTAGCAAAAATGGTTTAGATTTAGTTTTTCTTATAGCACTAAATGTCATGCATCGACACAAATTTATTAATTTAACTCTTTCAAACCAAAATTGGGTAGCAGTTTGAAGAATTAGCCAAAATCAAAATTTGCAAGCAAAAAATTATTACAAAAGTCCATAGTTGGAAGTCTAACAAAGAAAGATTTTTGAATATTTTTTTTGCTCAGCATTTTTCTCAACGTAATTTTGTAAACTATCCTTAGACTCGTAATGAAATATTAATGAAATTAATACATGAAATGTTGTGCAATAACGAAAAACCTAATTTTGCTAAGTTGTTTGATGTCCTGTATAAAAACACATAGGCCTAATTGAAACAAATTTTTGCCACTTTGGAACCTCCAGTCTTCCACACTGTCTTTATGATTCTGAACATCAAAACGCTGCTCAAAGCCTTGTACAAAGCTGACTCAAAAACTACTGTTCAAAGACGTTTAGTTTAAATTTTTGGGTCAAAATTTTTTGGTCATGGTAAAATATGGGGACGCGAGTAATCTGGGTCAAAGAATTTGGGTCAAAGAAATATTTTTGGGTCATGACTTTAGGGTTAAAACAAACATTTGAGTTAAAGAAGAATTTTGGGTCATGATAAAATTTAGGGTCAATAAAAAAATTTGGGTGTGCAAAAAGTAAACGGTCAAAAAGTTTGAATCAAAGAAATATTTTGGGGCATGGTCAATACGAAAGTTTGGGTCAGCAAAAATTTATGGGTTTGCCACACCAGAAATCGAACTTAAGTCCATTGTTCCAGAAGTAAACGTCCACAGAACTACCTTATTGTTTTTGATAAGTGCTTCCTGCTCCACAACATCAAGGAGAAACTGAGGTTTCACAAGTGGAAGGCAAATATGCTCGAGAAAAGCTGGAAGATGGTCTTTCCGAGACGGAATATCATCACGGATCCATTCCATTACGGACTCATAAATCTGGAAAATTATTTTACAATTTATTACCTCAGTTTTTTATCTACTTTCTTCAATTCAAGCCTAGTAAAACTTGGACAGCCAAAAAAACAGAAATTAGTACGCCTACTGGACATTGTGACAAAATTGTTTGTGTTTGAATATAACAGTGATGGTAAGGATTGTAGAACGCCGAAATATGACAGAATTAGCAACAATCGTATTCAAATATCAGAATACAGTTTAAAGTTTGAAGTGCAGTTGTTAAAATAACCGTGACAGTAGGGACTGTAAAATGCTGTAATATGACAGAATTAGCAACAATCGTATTCAAATATCAGAATACAGTTTAAATTTTGAATTGCAATTGTTGGAAGTAGAAAAGCATTTTTTGTTTCAACAGAACTTGGCGGACATAATGGCAAGGAATACATGCTCGGAATATCAAGGTTGCAAAAATTCCAGTAGTAAGATGAACATGCTTTAAAAGCGGATACCTTAAACCGACATAAAATGCTTTGAAAGTCTTTGATATCACACTCAGTGTACTTAGAGAGAGAAGAAGCAGAATTTAGGTTCCATAATCGTTATAGTCAATGATTTTCGAGATATTGAAAAATCATAAATTTTCAACACATCACACAAGTGACTGGGCTTTGGTTAAAGGCTAATGTGACTAATAGACGAGCAGTTTTTGAAGGTAAATTTGTTCTTGATTCTTTTTCACGATTGATCTCATTCAGACAGTGATTGGTAGTTGGGTTTATGAGGGTATCGATGTTGAAAATTTTGGAACAAAAGTTTTGTAGAGTTTCCAAAAACGCAGAAAATTTATCGATTACTTGTCCGAAATTGACATTTCTGCCATTGCAATTCGAACTGGTCATATGATTGCCCAAAACCTGGCAAAATTTTGGCACAAAATGGCTTCAACACGAGCCATATTAAAGACAACGCCTACATGACATACATGTACTTATATGACTTCAACTTGGCAAAGTTCCCATTAGTGATTTTCCAAAAAATATTCCTATAGATCAAACTCATCTAAAATCTAGCCCAATATTTACTGAACGTTTCAAGTTACAACTTTTTTCACTATCAGCAAATGAATAACAAATCATTATCAGAGAATAAAAAAGCTTGCCATGAATTTTGGTAATCATCACTAAACCATGACAAGGCAAAAAGAAAATTTTTGAGATAAATCTCAGCCCAAAGTTTAATTTTGCTAGTTGACAATCTTCGCAGAGGGTTGTGATTCCTTTATAGGTTATACACTAGAAAATTTAACTGAAAACGATGAAATACAAATATTCAAATAAAATTTATCTCCCGGAGAGTACTTAAGAAAAGAGTTCAATTTATTATTTAATTTGTGTAAAATTCAAAATCGCTTTGATTTTCCTCTGAAAATCTAATGGCGTTGCTAAATACACTTAAATGTAAGGATATTTTCATTTTGCTAATTCTAACTTAAAATTTACTGGTTCTATAGGCGTAGCCCGGGAGGGCCAGGGAGCCCGCCTCCAGTTGCAATGCCATTAATGATAAAAATGATGACAACAAAGCCTATTGTTTCTTCAGTTTCAGTTTCTTTTAGCATTTTCGCTTACAACAGTAATTAATAATATGATATGTTGACAAGGGGGCCCGGGCCAATATAGTAAGTTAAATGTAGGTAGCCTGGGCCCTCTGGCCGTACATGTACTCCTAAATCTGGATATTTTCATGCCAAAACGAAAATTGCCAAGGCAAATCTTGGAGAGAATTATCATTTACTGCTAAAAATATTGCAGGCAGCAATGTACCTTGTTTCCCCCACCTGGGCCAAGTCACTTACAAAATTTAACCCCAAAATGCAACATTTTAATTGTGTTTTGGACTTGACCTGTAAGTAAAGTGAGGACTGAGCAATTTAATTTTTTCTATTAGCTTTCAAATATCAAAAATTCAGTTCTTTTAACTTGCTCCAAAAACGTGCGAAATGTGATCCAAATGGCATTAAAATAGCTATTTTTTCCAAAAAAAAACGCCTAACGTCTGGGGGCTTCGCCGCCAGACCCCCACAGCCTCCGGCGGCTGGGGGTTTGCCGCAAGACACACCTCTGCGAAACGTTTGAGTAGTACTAGTTTGCTCACCTTGTCTCCCAAATTCAGACATTTTCGAAAAGCGTTTAAAATTTTGGTTCAAATCCTCTCCGATTAGTAAAATCCTAGTTACAAGCCAAACCAGGCCCGGGCTACTGATCATCCATTCTCCGGTATCTTATGTCCCAAAAAGGTCATTCTTTTCAAAAATTACTGATGACGTCATTGCATGTGATTTTCAGTTAGGGTCCCCCAATCAAAAAATCTGGCTACGCCTATAACTGGTTCTCACAAAAAAAGTTAATAATATAAAACCTTATAAATTCATCATCATTACTATAACCTGTACTTAAATTGTAAAATTTTGCATGTGGGGACGCTTTTGCAGCCCTGACCAAACAGATTTGGCCTGCGAAAGTACTTCAATAAAATTAATGCAATTCCGACGCCCAAATTGAGTGAAGACCAAAAAAAAAGGTTTTCGCTGCAATTTGGGACCATATTCGGGCGGAATTTGGGATTTATTCGTGCTGGCTGACTCTTTTTCGTCTAAACATCTAGCGCCCAAATCTCGATGGGGAGACGCCTAAATTTCGATGGGGGGACGCTAATTTTTAATGGGGGGACGCTAACTCTCGATGGGGGGACGCGTCCCCCCGCGTTCCACCTACAGTTTAGTACTGACTATACTGTTAAATAGTATTTAATGTAACAATTGTTTTAATCCATTATATGACACCGGCCTTCTCTCCTTTTTCTGTTAATGTCTTGAAGAAAAAAGCAAAATTTTCTAACTACTTACGATTTCTTCTTGTTTAACGTTTATATTCTTGTTAGAAATAAGTAACAACAGCTCGTCAGCAGTGAGACCAAAGAATTCCTTGCTTGATGCAATTCGTTCAAAATGATGTTGAATAAACGAAATGACCCAATCCACAAGTTCTGTATTAGAACACTAAAACAAAAAACAGAAAATGATTAATATTAGATAAGACTTCACTTTGTTAATGAGCAAAACAAACCTAGTAATTTATCACGAATCATTATTATAAACAAAAAATTTTCACGGGGCATCAAAGGAGAGCAAGCTCTGTAGTCCACTACCAAAGGTAATCCAACAAATGAAAAGGATGGTAGAAATCCAGCTTCTCAATAACATGCAATTTTGCGTTTTCATTTATTGTTAGAAGCATTAATCAAATCAGTCGTTTTAATTAATTCAGGGGATAAATTTACCATTTTATAGCAGAAAATGTTATTCTCCCACTGTTGTTAGAGATTGAATGCCATTTTATATTGTTGCACTATATGAAAATAGAGGTGGTTCCAATACTTGCGTTTGAATCTATTCGAATAAGAATCTGGCCATTTGATTGGTTGTTCTTGGCAAAACACCCATTTTTGACGCTTTCGGGCCAGGGCTTTCAATGTCTTAATCGTTTGCATGCTTTCTGGCCTAAAGACTACCAGTATGGGAGCTTAGAAAAGATCGAGTCACCAGAACGGCGACTACTTATTAAAACAAGCAATGCGAAAAAGTTGTCCTTCTACATAAATGGGCGGACAACTTTGGCAGGAAAACTTTTCGCCCTTCAGTGGAAGGACAACTTTTTTGCATTACTTGTTTTAAGCAGTCTCCGTTCTGGTGGCTCTTTCCTAGCCTTCTGCTATAGGCTTTAGGCCAGAAAGCACGCAAACGATTATAACAAAAACACCTTCTGTTATGCTTTGCAAATAAGAGGTTTTATTGTACAGTATTTCCAATTTGAGTTTTTTGTTGGATATTATTTTTTCTTTTAAAATTTACAATTAATTTACCTGATGCTCCACAAATCTCCATAGCCGAATGCAATTGTCGGCGGCCAGACGATATTTCAACAAATTGATACATGCTTTGTATACGGAGTTAAATTTGAGGATTTTGGAAGCAACCAGAAGCTGTTCAATATTGTGTTCTGACAATAAAATCAAAATTTTAACAGACCTAAAGCTACAGACAGTGGCGCAAACAGCGGGGGGGTAAAGGGGCTTTAGGAACCCTTTTCCAAGTCCTTTAAAAAATTCTCCCGAAATGCAAGCGTTTAAACGAGTTTCGGACTTGACCTGTAGCAAAGGGGGTCTGAAGGGGTTTGACAGTTTAATACCAAAACTGACTTCCAATCTTAGCATTTTAGTTCTTTCAAATGGCTCTAAAAATGAGCAAAATTTACCGTAAAACCTCTATTTGAATGCCACCTCTAGAAGAACGCCACTAAAAAAACGGTTAAAAAAAAGCGCCACCCTTTAATTGAACGTCACCTCTAATAGACCGCCACCTTGACATTCATTATGCTAATTAGTTATCAAAGGTTTCCTGAACACTGAAGCATCATGCCATGTATTGATCACGCATCAAACACGTGGCAAACACTCACTGATCATGCGATTACATCTCTAATTGAGCGCAACCTCTAATAGAACGACACAAAAAATAGGGTTGAAAAATGGGTAAGGTTAGAATGCATATTATCAACCCTTTCAGTCACATCCCCTGATCAAGCCAATTTTAGCGAAACCCTTCTTTTTTCATTTATTTTGGGTTTGGGGGGATGAAATAGAATTGGAGGGTTAAATTTGCTGTATATGATTTTCCTAACCCTAATTTTCACGAAAAAGGGAGGTTTCACCAAAATTGGCTTGATCACGTGATGTGACTGGAAGGTTTGATAATGTGCATTCTAACCTTACCCTTGAAAAACAGAGAGCCACACTCTAATTGAACGCCACCTGTAATAGAACGCCACTAAAAAAATAGAATTGAAAAATAGAGCGCCATGGCGCTTCAATAGAGGTTTTACGGTAATCCAAATGGCGTTAAAATAGCTATTTTTTTCTCGAAAAATTGTCCAGCAGTTGAAAGCTTTGCCATCAGATCCCTACAGCCTCCGGAGACTGGGGGCGCCAGATCATCGGGTACGCTTGAATTAAACCAGCTTGCTCAGCACGCCGCTAGATTGGGGCATTTTTCAAATAAAAAAACTTTAACTTCAAACTCCTCTCCGCCTTAAGCAAAAACTTAGATGCGCACTTGCCTACAAACAAGCTGCAAGGATAGGGCTTGCTTCCGCTGGCAGTTCTTCTAAGAGCTAGCTGAGGACGCACCAGGATTAACAGTAATGAAAAAAAGGTAAAATAAGAGCAATTTTGTCGATTACACTGTCATCATGAAGAATGTGCTACGAAATTAGACAAGTAAAAAGTAAACCGGAGCCTAAAAACTTTTTTCCTTTAGCTGGAGGACCACGAAAACCTACATCTTTGTTCAAGTACTTTAGGCAGTTATATATTCTGAAAAACTGCAATTTTCATAAGCCACTGACTTACCAGAAATTTTTATTTTCGACGTGTAAGCATACTCAATTAACTGAGTCATGACGTCAAATGACGTTTCATTCACGTACAAGCGCTGCTGGTATCTGGTTGCCGAATTTGGAACCAAAAGTTCAGCGAAATAGTCACTGACGCTACATAGGACCACCTAGAGAAACATTTTTGATTAATTTTGGTAAAAATATACAATTTAGAAGATCAAACTTCCAGTAATTGCTACAGTAATACCGATAATCAAAAATATTTCTTGGCTTGAAATTTTTACTTGTTTTTTATAGCATCGAAGTTAAAACATTGTTGAAATTTTCTGATTTATGGAACAAATAACGTTTTATTTTAGCTGCTCAAGTGTATCATCTAGGTTAGTTTTTCAAATATTCTAGTCCAATTGATGATGTCCAAAAGTTTGATGACATCATGTAGCTAACTTTTTGGTAGAAATTATCTGTGCCTTAAATTTGACTTAAAATCGAGTTAGTTTCACAAAAAAAAAAAAATTTACATTTTTGGAGTTACTGCAAAGTTGTTGTGAGAAAGGGGAAAATCTTACTATGGACAAAAATGTATAGTGAGTACAGTATGGGGTAAAAATTAACTTCATCAAACAAAATATACCACATGATTTATTAACTTCAGGGAAAACGTAGCTTCATACTCCGTTTCAGTCTCCAACGTTCTCTTCAATTTGCAACATAAAAAAAGGTTTTGTGGAATTGAAACTTCTTGCTTTGTGACATAAAATATCATTATCATGAAATGCCAGCATTAGTTTATTTTATTCTTACTTTGTGGCAGGGGAGCTCTTTCTCATCAACCACTAATGTGACGTCAACAAACTGCTCTTCCTGCCTCCTTCGGTTTAATTTGCTCAGCAAATCGGAGGAGTGATCCTGGTCGTGATGCTCATACGAAGGACCAAGACTCAACCCAACCCCATCTTCATTATCGTGAGCGTGTCCGTTCAAGAGCACCTAAAACAAAAAAAATGGAAGACTCGTAAATTGCTATGATGAGTGGACAAGTAGAAACCTTGAGGTCCACATACATTTGCAGCTATTCTGGCCATACGTGCCTAACCGTTAGGTTGCTCAAAAATTTATAGTGCCTTTTTGGTGTTGAATTTTAAAGTGGAAGTTATGACTTTTAAAATATTTATTTTTGTCCAAGCGGGAATCCCACCGAAGTTTCAAAAATTAATCTAAAGTTCGAATCCACAAAATTGATCAAATCGGATACCCAGTTGCAAAAGGCAAGCACTACACTTTTCGAACGAAGCGATTGCAGCTCAGAAGCACTGACGCGTACGGGCCCGTCGTTTCCTTACGTACAGCATCGATGCAGGCTCATACTGCTATACAGGGGAGTATTTAGGGGGGAGTATTGCGCCATGCCCCCCCTTTGGTGTGCCATTAATGCATAAATACCTAAGAATAGTGCACAAAATTAAATCATGCCCCCCCACTTTGGAATTTGGGCAGAAAATCTGGCAGAAAAACGGGCTGAATCTTCGTGAAGACCTTTTTTTGGTCTTTATTATTCTCAAATTTCCTGCCCCTCCTCCTTTTGAAAATCCTGCGTACACCACTGCTGATGTAGTAACAATAATGTAGTGGCATATAACCAGAGGATGGCTAAGAGGACTGAAGTCTCTCCCCCCTTCTCAAGTCACTTCAAAAATTTAACGCAAATGCATGCTTTAAACATTTTTTTTTAACTTGACCGGTAAGTAAGAGGGGGGAGTTGAAGGGGTGAAATAATTTAATTCTGTCAAAGGGTTTCCAAATCTTAACAATTCGTTTTTTCAAATGGCTCTACAGACGCTCAAAATTTCATTCAAATGGCGTGAAAATTGTTATTTTTTACGAAAAATCACAAAAATCGCCCAGCGGCTGGGAGCGGCGGATCCACCAGTCCTTTGTAGACCCCAGCACTGGGAGCTTGGCTCCGCCTCCACATCCTCGTATGGGAGACGCAGACAAATTTTAGTTTCAGATTCAAGCCCCTTTTCCTCCTTAAGCAAAATTCTAGTTACTATCCTGTGACAAAGCTTTGGTGTTTTTTTATTTAATGCTTTTTTCGAGTTGTTTATTTTTTCGCTGTTGATTGGTATATTTTATTGGCATTTGAAATTTAGATCTTTTTCCTTAATCGATAGATTAAACAAACAAGTCTCTTTTCCGTGTAGAAGCCGTTCAAATAACTTGTTGAAAGTTTTAAAACCCGCAACCCAATGCGCCATGTTTTGGGCACGTGCCAGCAATTAATTGGCACACGTTTTGGCTCTGTATGAATTGTTCCTGGTAAAATCACACTACTCATTACTTAGCCAATTTCGCGTTTACAAAACAATGTCTGTGTTTTTAAAAATATTGTTTGGGAAGGTAAAGACGTTTATTGTAGTTGTGATGACTCTGCAATGCTTTTTACAAGTAGCCTTGGTACCTTTTTGGTTCAGTTAATTGTTCAGTTCCGTTTTATTTAAAAAATAATAATGACAGCAAGAGACAAAAAAATGGGATTTGTAACTAAAAAAGCAAATGTAAATTATTCACTTAATCAAATCCAAAAAGCTAAGAAACCAGGAAGACAAATCTACCGAAACTCAATATTGAGGCTGCAGGGTTTGTATGTTTTTTTGAAGTTAAGCAAATTAAGGACGCGACAGATGAGATACCGCTTCATATTTATATCATTGTTTCTATCTGGTTCTTGAAGTTGAGGAAGATTCAATGTTAAAAGCATTTTTTAACTTCCCGCTGCTTTCGGGAGTATTATGACCATGTTCGTGTAAAATATTTTGTTTTCCATGGTGCCATACATTTAAAGCAATAACTCTGCAATAGACCGGTCGGTTGGTTGAGCGGTAACGCTTTCGTCTCTGGAACGGGAGTTCTGTGGTTCAAATCTCGGACAGGTCAAATCCGACACAGAGTTGCCAACATTTCGCTACTGCTGCAACATATCTTTGAAAAGAGCTGTGTTGCCCGAGCGAAATGACGCGGAAATGGGCCCCGCAAACTCGTTACACGCTTCGGCGTAACACCGCGAGTATATAAAGAGAGGTTTGATTAAAACTCTGCAAAAGTGGCAGTGCCGTTGATAGAAATTTTGGGCCAGCAAGAAAACGAAGGTTATTTCTTCACAGCTGAACAGCTATGTTTTATTTCGCAAAAAGAGTAAAGATCAAAAAAAGGCCTTTGCCGATTTCGGACCTATTCCTTTTTCAAATTTTAGGTGAAGACCAAACAAAGAAAGTTTTTGGCGGCAGATTTGAATCGGTTCTTATCCAAGTTTTAGGTAAAAATTTAAAAAATGATCATCTGCCCGTTTTAAATTTGACATTACACAGGGGCTCCGATCCTCTACACTTCTAAATTCTTGCCTGAGATCAACATTCCAACCCTTCGTACCCCCAAAATTTCATTGCTTATGTACTCCATACCTTCTTGCTCTCCTCTCAACAGCCTTGAATCTTGGCTGGCCAAACAACGAGTACAAAAGCGGAACACTTGGCATAACAAATGTTTTGAAGACGTCTGCCAATCTGGCAAACAAAACGTTTGCAAAAGCAAAACCACCATACAACATTGGCGGGTTATTACACTTGCTTCTTAGCTTCATGAAATCTTGTCATGTCAGCGCCCGCGATTGGTGCTCCGCCTCACCTGCGTCACTCGGGGTTGAAACAACTACCCAGAATTATAAACGTGGCAGGGGCGTCGCCAGCTTCTCAAGATCGGGAGGGCAAAATTAAAATCAGGGGGCAAAGCTGAAAACTAGTGTTGAACTTGACCCAAATTTTCATTATTCCTGAATTGGATTAAGACGAAGTTTCAGTGAAAATGAGGTGATCTCCAAAAAAAAAAGGTCTTCGCCGAAATCCGAAGGCTTTTTCTGGCCGAAATCACAAATTTAAACGTTTTTTTCGGCCAAAAACAGCAACTTCTTCCACCCAAAAAAAATACCGTGGGGGGGCAAGAAATAAATCGGGGGAGCAAAAACGAAAATCGGGGGGGCAATGCCCCCCTGCCCCCCCCGTTGGCGACGCGCCTGAAAAGTGGAGAGAGTATAAAAGTGTTTTCAAACGAAGTAGGATTGTAAGACATGATGTCTTTGTGAACTATCAAATTAGTTTTGTTTATTTCGCTTCAGGAAAAGTTTGACTTAGTTACGTTTTGTAATTACAAGTTGTTTTTGACATCGGTATGGCCCTAGACATGTAAAATTTCAATTCAAATCTAGACATTACAAATATTTTTCTACGGGCATTTCTAGGTTCAATCTGATTTCAAAATCTAGAATCATGATCGTTTCGAAAAGAACTAGGTGCAAATGATATTTGACAAAATGCATGATTTTTTTTTGATGCCAAAAAACTTTTTAAATTGGCAACACTAAAAGCTGTTGTTTTTGTTTTCCAAGTAAAACCATAGTAAATTAACCTACTCAAAATACCAAATCAATTCGAGAATTAATTGTTAGGCAAATGACTCGGTATAGCACGTTTTTCTTGACATATTGTATCGTTGCAATTGCAAGCAACGATTGAAAATACCAGAACCAAAAACATTTCATTTTTTTACATATTTAGTAAAATGAATCGCAGAGGCACTTTTCTTTTTGAGAATTTCTAAAGAGACAATTTGTTTTTCAAACTATTATTATTTTGGATGTTTATCTACTTTTTATTAATTCTGACCCTAATCTTAGCCAAACTCAAATTCGTATTCTAAAACTATCACCCCAGATCTACACCCAAACCTTAATCTTAACTCTTAAAAAACCAAATAAAAAAATGCGTGGATGAATATCCCTAATTTTCGTTTTATTTTTATTAACTTCAAAATTTTTGGTGAAACACTGTAGTTACTTCTTAATTTTGAATTTTTTTGCAGAAATAGGTCAACACCGAATCACTCGTACTTCACAGTAAAAATTAATTTCGTGAAAAGTGTCAACTGTATCATGTATAATACACCTGAGACTGGACAAACTAATAGTACTAAAATAATAATATTAACGATAATAACAAGCAGGGGTACCGATCTTTGTTGAGCATTAGAGAGGATAAGTTGCAATTTTACCCCAATTTTGCCCTATTTTCAACATTGGGGAGGATGAACCTCGACCACGATTTTGTTCAGGTGAGCATATGAAGTGAAGACCAAAAAAATAAAAAAGTTTTCACCGAAAATTGGAACACTTTTTTACCCGAATTCAAGTGCACACCTACGCTCAGATGCACACCAGAGTCAAATTATTGGGGGGATGCAGATGTAGATCATGCTCAAACTATTGGGGGGATACAGTCAAATTATTGGGGGGATATATCTACCCCGGGTTTCGGCACCCCTGATAATAAAAAAAAGAAGTGGCTATTTCCCCGAAAATTTTTAAGTTAAAGAAAATACAGCAAAAATAAAGAATCTGCGCCTTTTTCTGTTACTTTTTTAACAGAATCTGCATTTTTTGTTACTTTTTTAATGGTTAGGGTTTGAGTTAGGTTTAGACTTGGGGCTAGTTTTGTATAATGAAATTTGAGTTTGGGTTAGATTCGGATCAGAATTAAATAAAAAGTAGAAAAAATTTCTGTGGAAACAGTCCCTTCCTAAAAAATATATAACTTCTAACTAAACAAACAATACGTTTTATTATTACCGCAGTCTCTTTGGTCAATTTCCGACGTTTTGCTACAGGTTGCAAGCATAAGCTTTGGCTATCTTCGGAGCAGTCAGTCGAATTGCTCTTGCAGGAATCGATTTTAGCTTTTTCTGGGATGCTGATATGCCATATATAAAACAAAATGTTTATTCAAATTAATGTTGTTTTTGTCCATGTCCATAAAATAAAAGCGTTTATTTTATATAGTCTATAAACAATATAAAATAAAAGCCTATAAAATAAAAATAAAAGTCTATAAAATAAAATTATATAATTAAGAACCTTCTTCTAGTCTTATAAATCCGAGCAGAATAGCTTACGGAACCCTTTTTCATTTTTTGTCTCATTTTACAAGTACGAAGTTAGTCTTTCGTGAAAATAATACGCCATTATATCAGTGAGACTGCTTCGCTTCGCGAACTTCAAAACAACATCAGCTCAGCTATACAGTAGCTGCTCTGTTCATCGAAAGTTTGACCGCACTTTTCACAAACATTCACAGCAGTGAGTCCAACTGACAATACAGCAGACATGAATTCAAAAAACAGAAAATCGAACCCGAATTCAATCAAAAAGTTTAATTCATCTCAGTCTTTTTCGTTGATACCTGTTTGAAACTTCGTCTTCTTTATATCCCACGTCTAAGACTTCTTGTTTCACTTTCACAGCTGGGGATAAAGCCATCGTACCCCATTCAAAAGGTCTCATTAAACTTTTTTGATAAAACTTCTTCTGCGAGAGAAGATAGTTTACCGTAATAATTTACCGTCAGCAAACCTCGACAAAATCTTGGAAATTAATCGGCAATAATTTATTTATTTTTCTTTAAAAAAAACAGGATTTATTTAACTTGTCAGTGATTAAAATAATTACATAATGATTTATTTGTACACTGTAACTCTTTTTAAATTATCAATAGTCAAATTTAAACATTTTAACCATCTACTTAAGTGCTTTATCCTAAAGATATCGCCAGAAGAAGACTTTTATTCACATACATTTCATACAACATCACAATAGGGTTTCTTTTTTAAGCAATGCAATTACTCTTGCAATGACATTTTATTCGCCAAATTGCCTCGGCCAGGAGACAGCAAAGGGACCTTTCGGTCTTGGAGTCAAGTTGCCACCAGCCCACTCGTCTACCACACGCGGTGGAGGCTTCACACTGCCCTTTTGATTACTGAACGTTAAGTAGGAAAGCTGTGAATACCAATTTTTATAGTGTTTGGTTTGACCCGACCGGGAATCGAACCCGAGTCCAACGTTTCATTACACACGCTCTATCCAATTATCAACTCGACAACCGATCGGTTTTCTTTGATACAGCAGTTTTATTTGAATAAGAAGTTTCCTTCTAACGATACGGTAAGGGAGGATCAGACTTTTAAGGCTCTTATTTAGACTGTCATTAAAAACTACCGGTTACTATTAGGAGCAATGTGGTCTGATATTAATTGATCATTGAGCTAGCTAACTCAGACGGAGATGCAGGACTATCAGTTATCTGGATATGCGAGTAATTAATGCTATTTGGCAGGTACAGACCACCCCAATTATTATCAGACTACCATAATATCTTACTCTAATAATAATTCTTTGCTATTATTCGCCATCAAAAATAATTTCATTTGGTGTACCAAATCCAAAACTTAGATACAGCTGCAATGGAAAACAAAGCTAAAAAGTTAAAAACCGAAATTGAAACACCTGCCAACAGTTCTTATTGCCGATCATAGAAAAAAAAATTTTCAGTAACAATAATAATTTCTGATGGCTAAATTAGGAAATAAAAGAATCTTTTCTAAATCTTTAACCGCATCTGGCATATTTACTGACACTATTTATAGTTTTAAAAGTTATTTAAAGTTTTTTTCAATTTCCAAAAGATTCTAAATCTAAAATACTTCAATAGATGAATGAATATTTTATCAACTTGTTCTGTTTGCTGTACCGTAACGCACACGTTCTAGCTGGGCAACTCTCTTCTAACTGGTAAAAGTAATGAAGAACTAAAATATAATGCCGCGCTTGCTGTCAAAGTTTGGCGTTCCGCCAAAAATGCATGCTCAGGCGAGACTCGCTGGCGTTTTAGAATTTCGCTGACGTCACACAACGCGGTCCAAAACAAGCAGCTGTTTTTGTGCAGAGGCCAAATGCTTCTAACCTAACTTTCTAAGAAGAAATTTATTATTGAAGGTTAAAAGTTTGTTTGCGTCAAGAAAACTACTTAAACTTAGAGCATGATTCATTTACTAAAAATTAGTTAGTGAATAGCCAATTTAGAAGGTCGCTACTCGTTATTCACATTCTCACACTAGATCCAAGATTTTCTTAAAAGTAGTAGTCAGTTTGTGTATTTCGATATGCAAAATATTACCTACAGTCTAATGGAAATGCTGTATTGGCTAGCTGCCAGCTTCTAATTGCATTCTAAGATGGCCTGATTTTAGAGTTATAGAATAAAGGTAAGAGGCCAAATGACGCACGCAACGAATTATGAAATGTACTGGGATCGGCTTGTGGCCAAAAATTCAATTTCGTTAACATACAAGCATTCACTTCCAGTACAGAACTGCACATTCGGAATCTATTTATCTGATAACGCAATTAAATCCGTTGCCGGTAAGTCACAGTGTTCATTTATTTTTAAACGCCTATACAAAAAAAAAATCAATCAGTGGTAAGTGGATAGGGCGTCTGCTAGTGAAACGGTAGACTTTGATTTGATTTCCTGTCGGGGCAAACCAAAGACTATAAAAATTAGTATTTCCATCTTTTCGCTTGACGTTCAGCAATAAAAATAACAGTGTGAAGCCTCCACTAGGTGTGGTAGACAGGTGGGCAGATGGCAGCTTGACCCGAAGACCAAAAGGTCCCTTCGCTGTTTCTTGGCCAAACCAATTGGTGAATAAAATGTATTATTGCAACTAGAACGTGATATCGCAAGCGATATCTGGGGACTTCGCGGCATTATCCAACTTTTACCGAGCTTTATTAAGCCTTTAAAATAATGATTCGATTGCTTTGAATCAGTGTTTCTTAACCTTTTGGCGCTGGTACTCCTTAAAATTTTGTAAAATGTTTTCGAACCCATTGAACTTAAAAAAGGTTTTCACCGCGGTTAGGAATGGATTTGACCCCCGAATTTGCTTGAAGACCAAAAAATAAAAAAAGGTCTTCACCGCAATTTGGTACGAGTTAACGCGCTCTCACGCTCTTGGTGCAGGGGCACAATGTGTTCCCATTGCGTAGCCAGAAATCTTCAATGGGGGAGGGGGATGTCATGGGGCTAGGAGTCTGGAGGCAAAGCCCCCAGCCGCCGGAGGCACGGGAGTTCGGAGCCCCCAGCGCTTGAAAATTTTGTATTTTTTTGGCAAAATAACTTATTTTTAGACCTATATTGACAAAATTAATGCTATTAAAACGTGGCATTAAAATTAATAGTGCAAAGTATGATTATACTAGTTTCATAAATGGGCTATGTTAGACGTAGCTATCGCTAAAATTTCATTCCTCCTATTTACAAGCTGGTAAATTATACTGTACAATCCTATACCGGTAGTTCAATAAAACTCTCAAGGAGTAATCGCTTTCGTCTATATTTTATATAGAGAAAGATGTAATTAGGGGGGGCTAATGGAAGGAAGTTCGAGAGAAGTGATTGGTAATTAACTAATACTGAATAGCCCCCCTTATTCCTGAGCTTGTATATTCTTTTGATAAAACCTATGTGAAGCATTTTTCAATGAGCGATCAAATTTGAAAACCAATTTTTGGCCATTTTTCAAAGTTTTTTCTGATTTTTAAGTTTTATTTTTGAGTTTTATTTTTGGCAAATTAGCCCCAATTGAATAAACGTTTAAAAATGATTATGCTGTAAAACGTTTTTTGAATATATTCCCGTACAAAAGACAATCGCAGAAGCGCTAAAAACGTGGTATTTTCCTTGTTCTGCATTTTGGTCGGCAGGCCACTGGGGTAGGCTATTCCTCCCTCTGGCAACGCTACTTTTCCCTACCCAAAAGGTTACTCCGGAGGTCCTTGGACCACAATTCAGCGCACCGGCGGTCCAATTTTCAGAAAATAGTTCTGAATAACTTTTATTCGGACGCCTCACCTCGTACCCCCTGCTTTGGTGCTTCGTACCCCCAAGGAGTACAGGCACCCCCTATTTAGAACCTCTTCTTTAAATGAATTTGTAAAAAATGTGATCATTGATAATCAGATCGATAATTTAAATGCGCCCCTTTCAATTTTTGTTTCACTAACTTAAATCGCTTTGTGTTCAAAATTTAAATCTCTCGAAGTTATCAAAAATACTCGAGTTATGTCAATCAAAAAGCTCACATAACAGTTTACAATACAACGTCAAATCTCAGCATTTTTTACGAGTTCTTAAATAGTTTTTCAATCCGTTTGATATAACATAAAGCAGTCTTTGAAATCCCAGCGACTCACAAGCAAATTTCTTACATCAACGAAACTTACAGCCTTGTATAATTTTGAAAACGCTCTTTCGCACCGCAATTTAACATAATTGGTATATCGGTTGTTTCGAACTTAAATCCCCTCCTCCTCTACAGCATAAACTAAAATAAAAAAGTGCTAAAATTATGCAAATTTAGAAGGAAGGCTCTATTTCACCGGAAATTTTTATCTAGTTTTTTATTAATTCTGACTCAAATCTAATCCAAACTCAAATGCTTACTCTAAAACTATTCCCAAATCGAACCCTAACCCAAACCCTAACCTAAACCCTAATCTTAACCCTTGAAAAAGCAACTGAAAAAAGCGCGGATGAATATTTCTCGTTTTCGTTTTATTCTCTTTAACTTGAAAATTTTCGGTGAAATAGTCACTACCAATTTAGAACAGCCATTTATTTAAGTTTTTTACTAAAACGTTCATGCTTTTGCCTCATAGCCTTCATTTTCGAGTGGTATAATTTGAGAAATCGCAAAAAAAGGCGGTGAATCAAAATTTATTTTACCTAGTTAATGCTTCACTCACAAGTTGTCACTGGTCGATGAGAATAACTAGGTAAACCATTGCAGTTTTCGATACACCCTTTAACGTGATCTTTCGAGATGACTACCCAGCATGCTTTTGTGAAGATTTAGCTTAGAAGGCAAAAGGTGCTCAGAATGTACCGCCATTTCAGGCTTTTATTGTTTATCAATCCATCTAATTTTCTCTGAATCATTAGCTGTGTGGGTTTATCTAACCTAGCTACTCGACATGAAAGTGGAAGTAATTTGAAATCAAAAACAGCTTTGTGGAAACTTACGTTAATGAACTTCAAATTAGTCTAATGAAGAAAACTTCATAATTTTTCGTGTAAGCGGTAGAGGAAAGGACCCTAATTGCGAAACACGCTGGATAATTATTAAATCCATCATTTTGCACTAAAATTTTCTCACTTAAATTCTTCGAAAACCTTGAGCCATAAAAAAAGTACGCTTTCTCAACGTCACGGGTGACAGTTTCGTGAAAAAAAACTCAGCCATGTAGCTCAAATTTATCAAAGCCCTTAAGCTCAACTTGAGTATGACATCGCAAGCGATATCTTGGGACCTCCAATTCGAATGTTGCGATGTTAGATTGTGTTTGAAAAATCAACTTTTTTCCTGTCTTCGATCACAAATTTTTTGGTTATGATTATGTCTTTGATGCTGCTTTGTGTATTTAGTTTATGATTCTGTTTAGTTGTTAAGTTTACTTTGCTTTTTAATATCTACCCATTCCGAAAATTCGATCCATCTAGGTCTAATGGTTCAAAAGTTCAAAAATTTGATGCCCAGCTTGAGGGGGCTCATATTTTGGTACCCCAAACTTTGGTCAAATTTTTTCTTTTTTTATATTTGCTTACCTCAAGCTCTTCAAATTTTCAGCTTAAAAGATAAAAAACTTTTAATTTTGGAAGGCCCCGTTTGGAGGGGACTCCCCATTTTTGAACCCCAATTGTTTGATAGTTTCAGTTTATTTCTAATATCTACCCTTTCGAAAATTCGATACATCTGCCTCTAACGGTTTAAAAATTCAAAATTTTGGCGGCCGCGTTCTTGGGGTATCCCCCATTTCGGTAACCGCAAATTTTGTCAAATTTTATCTTTTCTCCATTTTTACCTACACTGAAAATTTCGTGTGTCTAGCATGAGTGGTTAAAAAGTATGAATTTCGACAGCCGGTTTGAGGGGGAAAACCCAATTTTGGGACCCCAAAATTTTGTCAAATTTTATCTTTCCCTTATATTTACTTTACTTCAACAATTCATGTGTCTAGCTTTAAAGGTTAAAAAGTTTGAATTTTTGAGGGCCTGTTTAGAGGGAATCCCCTTTATGGAACCCCCAGTTTTTGTTTGGTTTAGTTTATCTTTATTATCTACCCATTCCGAAAATTTGATCCATCTAGTTGAAGCTGTTTAAAAGTTCAAATTTTGGAGGACCCGGTTGAGGAGGATTTCCGAATCTGGCACCCCCGATTTCAGTCGCACACTAATCTTATCTGATATTTTCAATCGCTCAAACTTTGAATACAGTGCGTTCAGCACTTTGAAAGTAGATAGCCGGAGAAGAAAAGGAAATACGAAAAAAAAAGTAAGAAAAAAAAGGAAAAGAAGAAAAATAGTATTCAGGTTGGGGTAAACAAACATAAACAAAAGCAAAGCGGTTGATAGTGTGCAGAAAAATCACAAATCATTTTCCATCAAAATTGGTATTTACCGAGATATATCTGTTCAAAATCGTCCACTTTCTGCCCATTTTCGGCCAGTAACATTTTGGTCACGTGACTGGGCGCCCTCAAACTTGGTTTGCATTAACCATAAAAAGCACCCATATTGTGCCCAAATTTCAACTTTACTCGTCAAGTGGTTTTTGAGTTATAGACGAATTAATAAATTTTCAAGCTCAAATTCGCCATTTTTTTATGTTGTTTTGTGTGTCAATTCACGATCACGTGACCTAAGATCCCCAAAATTGGTACACATGACGCTTTCATTAATTCTTATGATGAGTCTAAATTTCAGCTTTTTAGGTTTAATCGTTTGCTAGTTATGAGCAAATCAATGCTCATCTTCCAAAATTCGCGAACAAAAACAAAGGTACTACGCGCTCACGTGAAGTCCCAATTACTGTTATAATTTTTATCTGAACTGTTTGGTAAGAACACAAGGATCATATTTGCGAAAAATTAGGAACAAATTAAGAACAATGCCAACCTTGGCACAAAAAATAATAAAGAACACAGGCCAAATATAAAAACAAAAATATCAATATTGGTTATACAATAGGCCACTAGGCCTACCGTATCGCAACAAAAGAAGCACCGTAGGCTTATCAATCAGCCGATGGCCTGTTACTGCTGTTACAGTATGTTTTTGTAGCTTTGCCTATCGAACAAAGCTGCTCTTTTTTTGATTGTGCAGTCGCCTAAAACGCACTTGCGTGGAACAAATTAAGAACAAAATGATGCTAAAAATCCGTAAAAATTTGAGGCTGGCTGTTTTTCGTTTTTTACGAATTTTTAGTAAGATTCTATAGTTAAATTTTATTTAAATAAGCTAACTCATGAAGATTCCGTTAAGCGTGAAAGGGACTGTTGGGTTTTTAACGTTTTTATCTGTGGTGTGCTAATATTTGGTTCTAATATGAAAAAGAGTGTATCTGGTTTTCAATTGCTTTAAAGGCTAGGTCAGTTATATGACCTTGCTTCGAGTTGAGTGCATAGTGGAGTCGAAATAAGTGTATTTTTTATTACCCCTGTCAGCTCAATCGCTGAAATGATATGAATACTAGAGCAGAGTAAAAGAGCAATACAGTCCGTATTATCGCATAAACCAAACTACGTTATATGCTTCTCGAGCAAAAACTCGAACCACGTTCATTTTAAAAGCGATTATTATTATTTTTTTATATCAGTATTAGTCCTGGGGAGTGAGGACTTGAGGGGAACATGCAAAGCTTAGTATTAGTCTTTTAGCGTTAAAGAAGGACTGAAGGCAAAATCGATGGGGCTACTAAAAGTTAGGGCAAACGTATTAGATTAGATTGGCATTAACTTCATCCTTCTTTATCCAACCGTTTCAGAGACATTCTACGTTAAACACCATGTAGGTCCTCCCTAATCATAATTTTTGTTGGCAACTTTGACGTTTCAGCGCAGTAGCTTAGCCCAAAGGGGCCTATATTGACCTATATGTAGGTTAAAAGGCCTCTGTGGCGTAGTCTTTTGCGCCTAGCCTTAGTACAGAATTAAGATGGCGTTGCCGATGTTGACAACGTTAAGTTGCAATAAAAAATAATGATTAGAGAGACCCCTATACATCGTGATTAAAGTAGAAAATCTCTGGAGCGGCTGGGTCAAGAACAACGAGGTAAAGGCCAACCTAATTTAATACGATTGCCCTAAGTTTAAATTCCACCCTTGGTTCTGCTTTCAGTCCTCTTTTAACCCTATCTTACGCGGGCAATTCGACCAACGCACAGAGGGGGTGGGCAAAAACCTATCTAACTCTTTAACCAAAAGTCATGAGAACATTAAATTTGGCATGCGGGTTGATGAAGAAAAATAAGTTTTGAGTTGACGAAATTATTGTGACGTCACCGACATATTTTTAAAAAATAACTTCTTTTTTGTGATGACGTCAGAAACCGATCAAATTTTGTACATAGATTTGTTTTTGATACTGAATCACAAAATTCTCAAGTCAAGTTAGTTACGTCACAAAAACGGCCTATGACGTCATTTAAGTTAAATAATCGCTCAAAAATGCTCAAATTTCGGAAAATGACTTCGCCAAACTTTAAAATAATTTTTGGGAAACTTCCTCTTACCTTATCAATTTCAAATTTTTAGAAGTTATTTGTGAATAAATTTGACTCAAAGTCATCTTGATTTGAATACAGTCAAACCTCGGTTGTCGAACATAATCCGTTCGAAAAGGCTGTTCGAAAAGTGATTTGTTCCAAATCCAAAACAATTTTTTCCATTAGAATTATTAAAAGTAATTTTAATCTGTTCCAAGGCTAGAAAACAACTTTCGTAAAGTATTTTTTTACTATTTTACACCATAACCTATACTGTATACCATAAATAAAAATGGGTAGAACTAGATTGTGTTTTATTTTAATAAAGGATTTCCTATCTAAGATGATGAAAAAAAAACAAAAAGTAAACATTCGTACGTTTTATTTTTAAAACATCGAAAACATTAAAGGTTAAGATACTATACTGTAGGGTGTTGCAGCCGCCCCATAAATTTGAAAATTTTATTGTGACTACTTCTACCTTAGCTCCAAGTTGGAGGCTTCGCACAAAAACCCTTTTGGTCAAGTTTCATAAAAATTTGTTGATATTTAGGGAGAGCACAGTGAAATCAAAATTTTGACAATTTAAAAAAAATGTTTTTTTTTCATTTTGAATATTTTTGGAATATAAGTCGAACCATTGATAACTTTTGATCACTTCTAGTGTTTTTAAAGTTGTTGTTTAGTCCGCAGCCAACAAGAAAACTTCTTAAATCAAAATTTAGTAAAAGTTGCTCTGTAGGCCTATTCCCTCAAGCTTATTTAATAGCCGATTATTGCATGTTTTTCTAATTTAATGATTATTCAATATCCGTCTCTAATTTTAAACTGAAAAATGCTCATCATTGCTATTTATCCAATGTTAGTCTTTTATTGTAGGCAGCTGTGTTAAAAAAAGCATCTTATTGACAATCTGTGATAATTTCTGTTTCTTCTCCTTGACAGCCAAAGCTTTGTCCTTATTATCCATACTGGTTTTTCAATCAAACGTCATGCTATGCACGAATGTTTTTCTTCTTTATTTTTCAATAATGCTACGGCGTTTGTTAGATAACCAAAATTTCATTGTTTTGTTCAATTTTTTTTTTCAATGTTTGAGAAATCTTGGAAATATGCCTAAATATTTTTACATGCTTTGTCAATCTCGGAAAAGCATATGATCGCCTTTCCAACTTTGGAGAGTTCTGCATGAGAACGGCGTAGATGATCAGTTGTAACATGCCATTCAGTCATTGTATGGTGCCGACTGGAATTTTGTGTTTGGGTAAATGGCAAGCATTCAAAAGTTTCCACGTAGGCATTGAACTCCAGCAAGGGTGCGTTTTGTTTCCTCTCTTCATTGTTTACATGAATTGGTTCGACAAATGCAGCCAAGCTTATACGTGTGCCACGATCGGAAATAGCAAAATCAGTTGCCTGCTATTTGCTGATGATTTGATTCTGCTGCCACAGAATCTGGTCTCCTGCACGTACTAGATAGCTTTGCAGCTGATTGTGGCACTAGGGAATAAAAATAAGCACGATTAAAACTGATGTACTTCGTGCTTCAAGAAACCCTAATCAGTGCTTGTTGCAAGTGATTGGAACAGTACGGAAGCAGGCACCGGTATAGAAGTTCAAGTATCTTTGGGTTGCATTCACAAGTGGCGAAAGGCAAGACAAAGAACTGGATATTGAAATTGGCAAGGCCTGGGCAGTAATGCAAAGTTGCACTATTTGGTTGCTGCGAAACGAGAATTGTCATAAAAGGCGGAGCTCTCAATTTTCTGTATTTTTAAAACAGTCTTTGCCCTTATCTCACCTACTGTATGGTCATGAAAATTGGGTAATGACTAATAGCCTGTTTACATGTGCACTTTTGGGAACCAGTTCTTAGTTCTAGTGCCTGAATTTTGCTGAGTCGCACACAAGAATGGTTTTGTGTGTGACTCAGCAAACCTTTTTTGTGTGTGACTCAGCAAAATTCAGGCACTAGAACTAAGAACTGGTTCCCAAAAGTGCACATGTAAACTGGCTATAAGAGTGCAATCGCAAGTGCAAGCGTCCAAAAGAGGTTTCTCTTAAAAATTTAAGAGTTATTGACAAAGTGCACATCTCTGAGGTACCAAAATCTCTATAGCTGCTACTTCTCCAAATTGGAAGATCTCATCGTAGATGGTTTGGCCATATAAGCAGAATGCCTCAGGAAGAACTTTCAAACAAGCTTTACTTGCTAATGGGAAAAAAAAAACAGTTCGACTACGTACCTAGAACTTGATGAATCAATATTACGTTAAGGATCTTGGGCGGATTTACTTGGGACTTCACCCAAGAGAAATGATGGAGATGTTGAAACACTAGTAGGTGTGGTGGCTTAATCTCGAATTAATCTCAACTAAACCAAATCTCGAACGCAACTCTCATGATGCAAAAGAGGGCAATGAAGAGAGAGAATTTTTCTTTGAAGTTATCAATGTTTTATACTGTTTTTTTCTGTTAGTTACATTTGTACAAACCTTTCATTTCATCTACCAGCTTCTGAAGCTTTTTTAATTGATGAATTGTAGAAACTCCAGCTTCATGGTGGGTAAACATGTGCGTTTGGGTTTTGTCATGAGGTCTAGAAATAATTCCTAGCAGCCAACTGCGAGAATCTACAGATCTAGCAATAGTATTGCTAGCAGATATACTAATGTTCTTGCTTTATAGAGTTTATACTTTGTAGATTGCTTTAAACCCTATATCGTACACAGCAAAACATAACAAATGCGCTTTCTGTAAGCTGCTGCTGTAACTATAGTTAAGTTAGTACAGCAGCTAAATAGATTTCATGAACTAGGCCTACAGCCTAGTCTGCACCGTCTTTCTTTAAGAAAGTACGCTAACCTGGTGTAGACTAACTTTCTCTCAGTTTTACACAGCCAGCCCAAATAGATCTGTTGGACCCAAACGTAGAGTTTCTGATCGAGTTTCCCAGCATAAAAACGTGATCAGTTTTAACCACAATTTCTGAAACAAACAAACAAAACGCATAAATATAGACAGTTTTAGAAGTTAAAGTGAAGTTTTTTTTAATGTATTAGACCAAAACTAAATGTACAATTTTGCAATGAATCATTTGTTATACACATTTCACGTAGCACCATGTAGCGGCTTAAAATTAAACAAATACTAAATCTTGGGTAGAAAAAGGTCTCTGTGTATAACCCTAAATATCACTTTTTTTCGTCAAACTTTGCATTCTTGATTTTCTTTGGCAACCTCCTATTTTGAAGAAGGTAAAAAAGAATCCGAAAAGGTCGGGTCAATTGCAACACCCAGGGTTGCCGATCTTTGTTGAGCATTGGGGCGATAATTTGCAATTTCACCCCAATTTTGCCCTATTTTCAACGTTGGGGGAGGTGAACCTCGACCACGATTTTGTTCAGGTGAGCAAGTTAAGTGAAGACCAAAAAAAAAGGTCTTCACCGAAAATGGAACACTTTTTTCCCCAAATTCAGGTGAAAACCCAAAAAAAAGGTCTTCACCGAAAATGGAACACTTTTTCCCCAAATTCAGGTGAAGACCAAAAAAAAAAGATCCTCACCAAAGATGGAACACTTTTTTCCCCCGTATTCAAGTGGACACCAACGCTCAGATGCACACCAGAGTCAAATTATTGGGGGGAATGTAGATGCAGACCATACTCAAACTATTGGGGGGGATATATCCCCCGGGTTTCGGCACCCCTGGCAACACCCTACTGTACAGTACAAAAATTGTTGAAAGACATCGCAGAAATTAATAATCAAACACTAAAAAAAAAAAATACAACAGCTCAGTTACATCAAAAATTGTTTGAAAAAAGCCGACGGATGCAGCATCATATAGCGTTCGTGTTCGCTCGGCTTCTTTCAGTTTGGTCGTGACCCGAATTTATGTTCGAAGTCTGAGACGTAAACATCTCAAATTTTTTGGTCGAAAACTGACTTGGTCGAGAACAGAATCGTCCCATAACCGAGGTTTGACTGTAAAAGTATTTTCCTGTAAAGTTTATCACGAAAAAGACAAAAGGGGGCAAAAATTACCCCCGTGTAAAATGAGGTTAATGAAACTTTTGACTTGGTAACTTTCACGAAATTTAGCAAAGGCTCCTGGATGTCAAAGTAGAACTAAATTTACAAATTTTTTTGAAATCTAAGGGTCACGTGATGTTAAAAATTCTTTTTTGTTTTTATTTCTTGTTCATACCTCAATCAAAACGAAACTGTCAAAATGGTATACGAGTAGTATAATTGAGTGCTATAATTAGTGGTATTTCAACATTTAATGCCAAGCTAGCTATTAAGCCTATTTTACACGGGAGGGGGGGCATTTTTGCCTTCTCCGTTTTTTTGTGATAAATCCCTTAAAAAAATTTTTTTTATTTCGAACTAGCTTGACTTTAAGTCAAAATTCATTGCAATTAACTCTATGAAGTTGCTGATGTAACGGGAAGTTTCCCAATTTTTGAGATTTTCTGAAGTCATTTTCCAAAATCTAAGGATTTTTGGCCAATACTTAAATTAAATGACGTCACAAGGCATTTTTGTGACCTACTTCATTTGACTTAGGCATTTTATGATACAGTACTAAAAAATCTATTTACAAAATTTGGACCGCCTGGGACGTCATCGCAAAAATGACATCATTTTTTGAAAATGTCAGCGTGACGTCACAACAATGACGTCATCGACTTAAAACCAATTTTTCTGAACAATTTTGATGAGCACCAACCCGCATGCCAAGTGTGGTGTTCCCGTGACTTTTAGTATGGAGTTAGATAGGAAGCATTTTTGCCCCCACACCCACGTGTAAAATCCAGATTTCACGTATCACCTCTACCCTTAGAGATGATCATAACTCATCACTTGGACTTCTTATTGAAACTACCGGCGATTAGCATATGAACATTTTTTGTAATCATTATTTTATATTTTGTTCGACAAATAAATTAACTGAACTGATTACTAAAAATACGTTGGTCAAATACCTGGTCTAAAATAGGCTTAAAACAGTATGTTTTTCTGGACGGACAGTTGGTTATAATCTTGAAAGTTAGAGATCGGAAAGTATTTTAGAATATTACAATTTAAGTTGAAACACTGCTTAAACTGATGTAAAGTTACACCAGGGTAGTTTTCTTGGATGCCTATAATAGGCTATAAGCTTATCAGTTCATGCTTACAAAAGAATTTTAAAATTTATCGTAGTGATTCAGCTCAACAACAGCTCGAAAATCAACATTTTTTCGAAAAATAAAAGCTACAAAACGCACTGTAAAAACAGTACCTTTTAAGTAACCCAAAGTTGGCAAAAAAGTAAGGCGAAGTCATCAATGGAAAATGAGTCTAACATTTTAACTTTACCTTTCTATCAGCAACCGAAAAACAAAAACACACAAAAACTATCACGAAAAAATACAGTAAAAAGGGCAATAGTGATGATGACCCTAAAAATTTCAGTTCAAGCATTTTTTGTTGTATTTATTCTCATCAAAACAATAAATACGATACTATGCTTTACCAAGTCGAAAACTGCATTTAAAAAGGATGGCAAAGTAAAAACAAGATATCTTAAACTGAACTATATTTTGGAGAAATTAATCAGATACAAAGAGCAATTTGGGCATTTGTTCCGCATAATTTTTGAAAAAATATGTAGGCAAAATTTCGAGTGTGCTATCTTCTGCACCAAAATTATTCCACAACGTAATTTCGAAATGAGTAATAGGCAATACTATCTGTTTTTTACTTTTGATTATTCTGGATTATATTTTTGGAATTCAGATACAAGCGTACATAACACTGTAATAGGAGATGGAACACCGAAACAAATTAAATTCTAGATTAAATCTACATGCAAAAGGAAATTGATTTTGGATGAAGGCAATAAATTCGAGCGGAGTAGGCCTCCATGGTAAAATTTGAAGTTTTTTCAGCGTGTGAGCGTATATGCTAAAATTTAGCCCTGTTTTTAGTTTTTCTGTCAATAACTCACGGCAATTTTGCTAATTTGTATTTAGTTTACTTTATGAAACTCACAGCAACTGATCACCAAACGGTGCCAAAATAAAACTTGTACTTCTAGCTGAAGCGAAATGAATTGACTCGGGATTTTCCAAGTTAAAATTCACTGCAAATTTTGCGCCAATTTTGAAGTTCAACTAAGCATGCGACAACAAGTTTTTAGGCCATCCGTCGAGCGGTGAGGTCAATTACTGTGCCAAAAAAGGCTCTCCACCAAAACTTTTGTCTCTAGTCTACCCGGATACAACAAGCCAGTCCAATGTAAAGGATTTCTTTTTTCATCAATTAAAAAACATTGAATAGGTTTATTTGATTTAAATTCTTGTTTATTAGTTGTTTTTTTTATGGTATTGTTTTTGTTTTTTTATTTATATAAACAAGACCTAAGCTGTTGTTTTTATACCTCTGATTGCATGATCTGGCTTTCACTCATGATTCGGCCACATTGCTGTGTTTTCGAAAAAAATGTTTACTCCAATCCTCTCTAACTAATAGCTTCGATAAAGGAGCAAATGTAGCTGGGAAGCAGAAATGCAGAAGTGGCAGTTTTTCAAGAAAGTGGAAGCACTATGGTTGAAAATCTACTGCTTACGGTTTACTGAAGCTTTCAAAAATTGGCGTTTTGAGCAGTCAAAAAGAATTAACTTAGTTAAATTTTCAATAATGAAAAACGAATTACAGTAATTCATCTTGCACAAACGATTATGATATAAGCTGCAATTCAAACGAAAAGGTAGATAGCAGAAAATTCTAATAGCGCATCAACAATCATTTATATCTTGTTGTTCAATATTATCGCTTTATTTTCGTCACTGTTGTATTTGTTCAATGTTTAGCCTTAATATTCAGTATTATTGTCATGGCGTATGTATGCTTTATTCTCGAAGCAGGCGTAAACGGAAGCGATAGTAGTGCAACTTTCGCACCTGAGCTGACGTCATCCTGATGACGTCATCATTGCGATGTTAGAGCCATATTTTCAAAAATGGCACCATAGGCGGTTTAAATTTGTACAAAAACTTATCTTTTGATACTGAGCCATAAAATGAGTCATTAAAGTAGTCGCTAAATCAAAGTCAAAGAATACGTCACAAAAACGTTTTATGACATCATTTAAGTTAAATGTTGGCCAAAAATCGCTTAGATTTCGGGAAACCTCAAAATTGGGAAACTTACTTCCCCTGCCTTCCCAACTTCAAGTTTTCAGGAAGTATCTTTGAATAAGTTTGACTCAAAGGTCGAGTTGGTTTGAAGAAAAAAGTGTTTTTCTGAAAGGATTTATCACACAAAAAAAACATGAGAGGGAGCATTTCTGCCCCCCATGTAAAATAAGGTTAAATTGTCCGTTATGAGAATAAGCATGCTTATTTTTAATTCATTCTCGGTTGCCGCGGCGTTTTTATTTTTTGGGGGGTAAGGGGAGAATATTTATTTAAAATGACTTTTACGACTCAAGAAATATTCGGTTTTATGGATCTACAACTATCGGTATTCCGGTTTGTTCGAGTTCTCATATATTCCCCTTTTTTTTCAATAAACACGTCCCTGTTCCAACTGCAACGTGGCATTTTGTAGACAAAGAATTGAAATGATTTCGTGCAAAAACTTGAGTCTTAAGTGGGTACAGGCTTAAGAAAAGCTTGTTTATAAAGCCCGTGAAGTTTTTCTATACTCCTGGGCCCTATCACTTAAACAAGTAATTTTCCAACCCTGCCCCTATAACCCAGCTGGAGAGAGTTTGGTAACTGATCTTACAAAGCAAAACTTACATCATGATTTTCTGGTTAAAAATAGAGACTAAATTCGCTTAAATACAGATCTTTATTTACAGTGAATACAATACAGCTACGTAAACTTCAGAAAAAAAAAGAAAACAGTAAATCTTTGTAACAACAAAGCATCATAAAAACAGCACCATATTCCACAAAAAGTTACCCCATACAATTCTTTTCCATGCCCTAAAATATAACCTACAGAATACAAGCGAGCAGTCATATTTCATTTCGACAAAACAGCAAAAGTCAAAATATGAATTTCATTCCCAGAAAAATAGAGAAATTGCGAACTAGAAAATGTGACGAACAAGAACGTAAATGTGAAATTTAAGAACTTAAGCAAAAAACAGTAGTTATGAAAGTTGCGTACCGAAGACGTCTTCAATTAATACCCGATAAGAGACATTGTCCACGCCTGGAGACTTGGTCAAGCCACCGCTAAGCCACGAAGAATCAAACTGTAAAAAAGATCGAAATAGAAATATTTTTCATGGATCTAACTAAAGCTTTTGGTTATGTGCGCCAGCTCGAGTCTCATAATCCGTCATTTTTCCAAATTCCAACTCAAATCATGATCAAAAAGATGAAATTAAAAAAACTCTTGATACTGTGGATCTAAAATAAGCTTTTGGTTTTGTGCACTATTGAGCCAGATAAAAAGTCAGTTTATTTAATTCAGTAACATGAAAATATAAAAATTAACAAAATAATACAGCGCTTCTTTGGTTAATCGATACTCGATAGCCTAACCTCAAAGGACCAACGAAATCTGATTTACATTCGATGTAAAACCTTCCCTGGTAGTCATTCGCTTGAAAATTGCATTAACTCTCGAGCGAAATCACAATAAAATCTGTTTTTGTAGTGATGTAATAATTAAAGTTAATTTACTAATTTTCTTTCCCACACAACTCAAACAGAGCTTTTAGATAAAGTTAGCATTAGGGTTGGATTGATTTTGAATTTGAATCCGCTCAAGAGTTATTGACGAATTTGAATTCGACTTTTGCAAAGTCAATCTTTTTGAATTAGAATTTAGTTTTTGCAAAGTCAATGAATTTGAATGTCTTAATTAAGCACTCGACGAATTTGATTTTCTCAAATCAAAAGCCACACTGTGAAAGTAGCGATTTATAAACTGGTCAAAAAGACTCAGAATCAGATCAGAACACAACTAAGTGTTCAAAACTTGTTCGTGTGCTGTAATTGTGTCTTTTTTTCGTTTATTTGCTTATTTTTTCTGATAAAAATTATGACTTTGTACATTTGGTGCTGTCGTATACGGTGAGTTAGGCCTACCTAATTTTACAGATTCCCCAGGTAAAATTATTTTGCACAACTTGCAAGAACTACTCAAAAATCTTAGTTTTTTTCTAATCCTATTCCTATCTAAGTTAGTTTCTTAATAGTCTGGTTTGTCAAATATGGGGTAAGTTTGACATCAAATTTTATGCATTTAGAAGTCGTAACTACAGATTTGAACTTATAATTTTACATCAGTCCAATTAAAGTAAAATACATTTGAAATAAACTTTCGCAAAGTCAATAATGAACTTGAATTTAGTTTTTTCAAAGTTACTGAAATTGAATTTAGGTTTTTTTAAGTCAATGAATTTGAATTTAGTTTTTGTAAAGTCAATAAATTTGTAGAAATTAAAAACAAAATGAATGGATCCAATCCTGGTTAGCATTACTGCATTAATAGTGAGCGTTTGATGAGCTGGATCGTTTTTTCATCAACAAAAATTAGAATTTGGGTTTCGAATTGGGTCGATATAAAAAAAAACCTAAGACGCTAATTATTGGCAAAAGATTTAGATTTAATAACCAAATTTGCCAATATCTAAAGAACTTTCAAAGAAAAACCACTTTGGCGTATCAAAAACCGATGGTCTTTTAAACTCAAGAATAATCTATTCTCGAAATTTAGCACGAGTCAAAAAAACGTTTGAACCCAGTGTACATCAATACCAATTAAAGAAGCTTTATTCATTTTGGCTTGGTCTTCTGCCCAATACAAAGTTCATATCAGTGTAATTTTGATTTAAATGGCACTAAGCTAGTGTCGATTTTCCAAATAATTAAAACGCAAAATAAACAACGCCTAAACTAGCCATTGCCAAGTTCATTTTGAAGCGCTTTTCGACGCCGTGCGAAGGCAATAAGCTGCAAAACTTGGCTTATTCAAAGTAAGCCCGAACCAAAAATGGACTCCATATTAATATTTTCTTGCAGCTGTAGCAAAATACAGAAGTAACTTTCTAATTAAATTTTTTACGAAAACGCTAATAAGCTTTAGCGTCTCCGAAAATATGACAAATTCGCCAATGAAATGACAAAAATTTGGACAATCTGGATATGAAAATCAATATCGCGTTTAAGTTAGATTATATTAAACAGAAATACTCTCTGCAAAATGACATCAGTTGTATGGAGACAAGCCATTTAACTAACGAATTTGGCAAGATGTTGAGCCGGAAAAACTCTAAATCATATGCAAACTTGCAGTGTTTGCCAACGAACCCGTATTTAGTGCAAATAACTGCAGATAAACCTGTTGCTTGTCTATGACAGTGACAAAATCCTTGGCAAAAAGTCAAGCTTTTGCAAGCGGAAAAAAAATTAGATGCCCTATTAAAAACTCATCCAACTAGCAATAGATCCATTTTTATAAGTTTTCGTAACGGTTGGCCAGACAGAAGCAAAAAATTATAGTATTTGGCTTATCCGGCCAGACTATACATCATTATCAAATCACATTGGTCCATTTTTGTCGACGAAAATGATTTTTGAAAACTTTCTTCGCTCAAATATAAATAGATATGAAGGGCAGTTTTCATATTTAAAGGTCGTTTCAAAAATTTGGAATGGTATTCAATTTAAAAAACAAGGGTCTATAATTAGAGTAAGTACAGAGACAGATAAAGGTTAAAGGGATAAATCATAAATGCTTTTGACATCAACACAATTTTCAATATGATTAGGTAATCGCACAGTTTGGCTTATTGATATAGAGGCTTACCCTTATTGGTACAGGTTGATACTGAAGGGCTTCTACTGGGTTCTCTCGCCAGTTGATGCTTGCAATTAATTCCTTGTACTTTACTCCATCGTTTTCAGAGTAACTGAAAAAAAGGTTTTCCATCAATAGAAAAAATTTGGGAAAAGTTGTTTCTGTTTTAGCATAAATTATTGAATGCCAATTATAATGGTGTATTCGTAATCCTTGAATGTAATTTTTGTCTTAGATTTTAGTGCAAAAGTAACTCGAAACACATCAACACAAGACTTCTTGGTGGAGAGATCTCTGGTTTGTGATCAAAATGGCGCGTTTTTTTTAACCAATTTAAAACAGCTTATGAGATGGTACAGTGCCAAAAATGCTTAACTTGTGGTATTTTACAAACACTTGTTGTAACGCATTTCCACATTTACGATGATGTCTCTTAATTTCAAAATTGGGAAATACTTCAAAGCCAGTTTCCCGTTGAACTAAAAGTAAAACGTAGCAAATCTTACTGGTCAATCAGAATCTGAATTATATCTTGTGGCAGCGGAATCTTGAACGACTTGCAAGTCAACTTGAATTGTTGTTGGCTCACACAGCCACTGTTGCTTGTATCTTCGAACATGTAAGTATCCAGCATTCGAGAAAAGTCCTGTCGAAAAAACGAAAAGTGGTAAAACAAGAGAAACCATAATTTGCGTCATTTTTGGCCACTCTTTTTCGATCCTTTGATACAACAGCCGGAACTTGGGTTGCGGTTCATTAGCTGGGTGGTTGGAGTTTCTTCGCAACTCTATCCAACAGGCGGAGGCGGATTGCACCAAATTACCCAAATAGGAAATTCATCAGGACACATCATATGAGGGCTATACCGTAAAGCCGTCAGCCAACATGTGCTGAAAGACGGCCGCCATGCTCCTACTCCTTGAGTAAAGTAAAAACGCTTCTGACTTCACTGCATCTATGTTTCCGAATAATGTTTCGTTTGTGGAAGTACAATCTTGACGTCATATATATCTCCAGCGCATCACTGAGGTGGTGAACCATTTGAAAAATCATTACCAAATGACTTATTTATTTACGAATGGACTGAAGGTGGCTAAAGAGAGCAGAAGTCGATTTTGTTGTTCTTTACGATGCTTGTAATATATTTTATTGCATTACAGGTAATCAATTTGTTTTCCTTGCAAAATTTTGCAAGAAACCAGAACAATAATCGCCAATAAAGACAGAACCTTAACGTAAGCAATCATATTCGTACTTCAAAGTTGTTCTTCCTTAATTTCTCCTGCGAGATGGCAATCACGAGGTTAATGTCAATCTCTTGCGGTTCCTTGTGTGCATAGTTGCGTCCGATTGTCATAATCTCGTGCTCAGTAAAACCGCCCAACTGAGCCAAAAGGTTTCTGCAAGCAAACAATAAAGAGTTACTAGAATATGATATCGCAAGTGATATCCGGGGACTACGCGAAAGTATCGATCTCTACTGAACTAAAGAACTTCAAAATTGCACTTAGCGTGTTTATGGTTGTTGATAGTCAGATCTAAAATACATCGCTTTCGAATTTCATGATGTTCCACTAACTTGATCAGGTTTGTGGTTAACGGCTTTCAAAATTTAAATGTCTAAAAAAATATCTATAAAATGACAATCAAAATCTTACAACTATGCTTGGTTCTCGGTTCAAATTTTAAGGAGTTTTGAATTTTCACTTAGCAGCGCAGCGCAATTGTTAAAATTGCGGTTACAAAAACCTTCATTAAAACAAACATTTCTACAGTAACCTTTTGCCAACGTGATTTTCAGATTTGTAATTACATTATCTTGACCAGAAATTTGACACACTAAACTAAATATCAAATCTACACCCTCAACTAGACCACTGCAACATTTTTTTAAGAATAGTTTTATATAAGCACATGTACGAACAGTTCTACTGATTTTTCTCAAATTTAAGAACTAAATCAAAACAATGCCTGCCTTAACAATTAGCTTGGAAAAAGATTCGTAAACAAACAAAATTTAGAAAACAACTATCAAATTCTTTGGAGATTCACAAGTGATATTGTGGAGTCTAACTTTACGATGATTTCACATTGAAAGCTTATATCAATTTACTCAACTCTATGCTTTCCAGAAGCCTAGGTGTAATGTTTTAAGTCAAACAACTATTTACCAAAGATTATCTATTTCTTTTGCACATTATGCTCTTTTTAGTTCATTTTAACAGCTTTCAGGTTATTAGCTCTCAAAGTTTAAAGGTCTCTAAAAGTTATCAAAATAATTAAGTAACGTCAATCAAAAAACTATTAGGAGTCCCTAACAGTTTTTCACTTTATTATAAAATAACATAGAGCGATTTTTAAAATTCCAGCGACTTTAATACATTAGCCAAACTTAACATAACGCTAACTACGGCCAGAAATTTGCATGCATTTTACAGCTATTGCTATTCTGAGAACGCTGTTTAGCAGTGCGACCCAACAGCCAACATATTGGATAATGTACAGTATATTGGATTCTATCCATTATTCAGCACGAAAGCTTTCTTAATAAAATTTATCAAAAACTTTGAAGAATAAGTTGAAGATTTTTTCATCGTCACTAGTGACAGTTTAGTAAAAAATTCGGCCATCCAGCTTAAATCTAACGAAGCCATTAAGCTCAAGTACTTCAACGTGTTAACTGTTTGAGTAATCCCATAAGTTTGACTCTTCTACTTTTCTGTGATACCAATATTCATTGTGAGAATTCATCGCATAGTTTGAAGGACCATTTAAGGGTTAATTGTTCAACATGACATTGCCAAGTTTGGCATGTTTTTTATTTTTCTTATGTTAGCCTACCGCCACCGGTACTCTTAAAATATGACTAGCTGAAGCTGGAGTACTTCGTAACGCAAATTTTAAAATTTTAATGGGCCGATTTGGCATAGTCTCCTCAATGTGGCCAATCAAATTTTGTTAACTTTAATCTTTGATTCATATGAACCTATCCAATAGATTTAATTTGTTTAACTTTTGCAGTTCGCGGGGAGAGGTGTCAACATAATTGGAGGACCCCTATAGTATGAGATCCTCAAATTTTTTCATATATTTTTACCTATTTTGAAAATTTTATTTGTCTAGCTTGAGTTGTTAAAAATTTTGAAGGACCCGTTTGAGGAGGACTCTCCAATTGTGGCACCTGAAATTAGTCATATCTTGTTTACCTATTCTGATTTCATTTTTCTTTTATATTCACCTATTCCGAAAGTTTAATGTGTCTAGCTTGAATGATTGTAAAGTTTTGAATTTTGAAGGACCCCATTTTGGTCCCCAAATTTTGTCAAAATTTTTCTTATTTTCTAGCGTATTCTAAAATCATGATGTGTCTAGTTTACTCAATTACAAAGTTTGAATTTTGGCGTCCTTGTTTGAGGGGGACACCCCATTGTGGTACCCCCAAACTTTTTCAAAGTGATCTTACCTATTCTGAAAATTTCGTCAGTCCAGCGTAAGTGGTTAAAGTTTGAATTTTGGCATCCTTGTTTGAGGGGGATCTCTTCATTTCGGTACCCCCAAATTTTGTCAAATTTTATTTTTTCTTCATATTTTCCTATCCTGAAAATTTTATGAGTCTAGCTTGAGTAGTTAAAAGCTTTTAAGTATGGTGGCCCCTATTTAGATACCCCCAAATTTTGTCATATTTAATCTTTTCTTTATATTTGCCAACCCTGAAAATTTCATGCGTCTAGCATGTGTGATTAAAAAGTTTGAATTTTGGCCGCCCCCTTTAAGGGGGACCCCCTCCGTTTTGCTACCCCTAAACTGTTTCAAATTTTATCGTTGTTTTATATGTACTTACCGTAATATTTTCATGTGTCCAGCTTAAAAGGTCAAAAATTTTGAATTTTGGAGGGCCCCGTTTAGGGAAAAACCCCTTATTTTGGTACCCACAATTTTTGTTAGATTTAGTTTATTTTTGATATCTACCTATTCCTAAAATTTGATTCATCCAGCTCTAATGGTTTAAACGTACAAAATTTTGGCGGCCATGTTTGAGGGGGACCCCCATTTTGATACCTCCAAATTTTGTCAAATTTCATCTTTTTTTGTATACGTTTGAATTCTGGCGGCCCGTTTGAGGGGAAACCCATTTTAATACCCCTAAATTTTGTCAAATTTATCTTTCCTTTATATTTACTTGCCTTAAAAACGTCATGTATCTAGCTTAAAAGGTTAAAAAGTTTGAATTTCGGAGAGCCCGTTCGGGAAAAACACCCCATCGTGGCACCTCCAATTTTTTGTTAAGTTTAGTTTATTTTTCATATCTACTCATTCCGAAAATTTGATCCATCTAGCTGTAACGGTTTAAAAGTTTAAAATTTTGAAGGACCCAATTTAGGAGGATCCCCCCAACCTGGCAACCCCGATTTCAGTCGCACACTAGTCCTCCAATATCTTCAATCGCTCAAACTTTGAATACAATGCGTTTAGCGATTTAAAAGTAGATAGCGGAAGAAGAAAAAGAAAAAAGATGCCAAACAAGAAAAGCAGTTTTCACGTTGGTAAACAAGCATAACCAAAAGAAAGGTGGTTAATAGTGTGCTCAAAAATCACAAACCATTTTTCATCAATGTCGGTAATTACCGAGATATATCGGTTCAAACTCGTCAACTTTTTGCCCATTTTCGGCCTGTAAAATTTTGGTCACGTGACCGGGCGCCCCCAAACTCGGTTTGCATAAAGCAATCATAAGTACCCACATTGTGTCCAAATTTTAGCTTTGCATGTTGAGTGGTTTTTGAGTTATAAGCGGATTAATAACTTTTCAAGCCAAAAATTGCCGTTTTTTTACGTATTTTTGTGTGTTAATTCACAATAACGTGACCTAGCATCCCCAAAATTGGCACACATGACGCTTTTATTAATGTTTATGTTAATTCCAAACTTTAACTTTCTAGGTTTTACTGTTTGCTAGGTATAAGCAAAATCAATCCTCATCTGCTAAAAATCGCAAACAAAGGTATTACGTGCTGGCGCGAAGTCCCAATTACTGACTTCGACAATATTTATCCAACTTTGTCTCGAAAGAAGAAAGTTTTGATACTTGTATTTCAGACCTACTGGCATTGCAGTAGTCTACCAGACTAAGATCTGTTGAAAGCAGTCAATTTGTATTTACTGTCAAGTACTCAAAACATTCGTTTCTAACAAATGTTTCGTTCGTGGAAATACAATTCTGACGTCATATATCTGATCTTTTTCACTTGACCTAACTTAGGTGATTAAAAAGCCAACAAAAACCTCAAAATAAATCATGCAAACTTCAAAAATCAACATAAACAAATTAATGATCAAAAATTTGTTAACTCGTGACTCACCTGAAATTGATAATAATTTAATTGCGATGTTTTGACGTTTGCAGGCCAGAGTTTTAAGGTTTAATCGTTTTCGTGGTTTTTGGCCAAAAGGCTGCCAGTGCGGAAGCCAGGAAAAGAGCCATCAGAACAGCGATTGGTTTAAATAGCCAAAATTAAGCATATGAGGAAATAGCCTCTCCAGCTCAAGTGGTAGAGCAGTGGACCGGTAATCCAAATGCTGCAGGTTCGAATCCTGGGGAGGATAAATTGTTTGCATTGCTTGTTTTGAGCAGTTGCAGTGCTGGTGACTCTTCCCGAGGCTTCCGCGCTGGTAGCCTTTAGGCTAGAAACCACGAAAACGCTTATTCACCTGAAGCTTTCGTATCTGATCTTTCCTGAACCATCAGGATCGTTTAAGACAAAGAATTCCTTTACATCCTTGCTCTTGTCCTTCGCAACCTTCTTCAATTTCTCTAGAAGAACAGACATGTTGGCGCATGGAAACTGAAAGTAAAAAATTGAAGTTTTAAATCTTTCAGGTATCCACTGCTAGAAAATGTAACTTTGTACCGGGCAAACAAAAACATACCGCAAATCTACCACTTTGAAAGTTCACATCGGAAAAGAAAAATCGAGTCGTTTCATCAAATTAGGACGTGCTTTTTAACCTAATGGTGACTGCAACTTAACGACGTAAATGTTTTCTTGTTTTATTTTTTTTGTACTGCCTATTCTCACTAGTTAGTCCGTAATGGTTTGAAGAGCAGTTACAATATAAGAATCGCAGGTTAGGAAGTTCTCTGCTAAAATAGAAACTTCTGTTTTTTAAAGGCTATGACCAGAGTATGTCAAGCGGTTTCAAATGAAGCAAGTATTACTTCTTCATTCACCAAGTTGCCTTGGCCAGGGAAGAGTGAAGAGACTTTTTTGTCTTAGAGTCAAGCTGCCACCTGCTAATTTCGATTTGTTTTAAAAAAACATTGTTGTTTTAATTACATATTTATTTACTAAGCTGAATTAATCTGGAAATAGCAAAGTGACTTGCTTGTAATTGCATTTCAAGCTACTGTATCCATGTATCGAGGCTATTACCCAGCTTTGAGGCCCCACAGTCCATACTTTTCCTTTCTAATGGAGAAACTCAATTTCATTTGACTGGATCGCTTCAGATGCAGATTTTCGCGTCGAGAAGAATGTAGGTCTACAAGCTCACGCGTTCGTATCGCTTAGCAAGCATCAAACAGAGGTGTGACTGTTCAAATCTCAGTGCAACCAGTCAAGCAAGCAGCCATGCTATGAGGCAATCTTAGACAATATATCATTCAAGAAAATAGAAAACAATTCAGAAAAAATGTCATTTTTCTGACAATCCTAGGCTGATCCAAATTGTGATTTTATGTCTTCTATTTTCTTAGCTGCAGATTTTGTTTTGCTTTCTCACCTCATCAGCATGCTCTTCCATGTAGCGGAATGTGTACTCATCAGCATCCATGAGGATGAACTCGAAATCGTGAAAGGTAACGCGGGCTCCCACATACAAGTCAGATGCAAAGTAGTACTCCGACATCTCGCTCTTGAAAACTTTCTGACCAGGTTTAGGGATACGTCCCCGCTCCAAAAACTTACCTCCAATGACTCCTACAAAATTAGAATATTTAAGTTGGTCAGCGCATACGTGAGCAAAATCTTAATTCAACAAAATGCTCTTTTTCGACAAAACTCAGTAATAGTTCAACGAGGTGAATGCAGTTGCTCTGAAGAAATACTACGGACTGGTATACACTGAGAGTAGGATCGTGAGGGTAAACGCGTTTTCTAGTCTATTTCAAACAAATATTCCGTAAGCCTGACATACCGCTTTACCAGCGTACAAGCTGCCAGTTGATTAAACTAACTAAGAATACGCTTATGATGTTACGCACAGTGTAAACCGGACCTAGGGGTCGCTTTAAAGCAAATAAATAAATAACAATTAGGTTAGTTCAAAAGCAATTGCTTGTTTGTTTCTTTTAGATGCTTTATTTACTTAATATTATCACTAAGTGTTATATTGACGAGCATATGCTGTAGATGAAAAAAAAAATTCACAATTAATAAATGAACAGGGTGCTTAATGAGAGCTTAAAAGTAATGCGGCTAAATTTAAATCAGCAATAAGCAATGACTAGGTTTTAATTTAAAATTTTAGCTTAAGCTCTCAATTTGAAGCGTAGCCAAATATGTCGCGGTGATTCTTGGACTAGCGCCAAAATCGGTTTGATTGAAAGTCGGAAAACGAAAGACACAAGTAGCCAAATCATGCATAAAACAAATCCTGGCACATGTCCAAACTAATATCAGTGCGCAGAATGAAAGTTGATTTTAGGCCAATATTTCGAAGAAACTATCAGATAATTACACAACAAAAATTTTGACCACTCGTAACAATGCTACAACCAGCGCGACAGAAAACCGACTAATTGGCCTGGACCACGTTCCAACACCGATCCTAGGTGTAGCTACAACCACTCTTAAGTCATCTATTACTATTTGGCTTATTAATCGATTAGTGGCCAAGTGGATAGAGAACCTGCTACTAAAACGGTAGACCTGGGTTCCATTCCCGGGCGGGTCAAACCAAAGACTAAAAAATTGGTATTTACAGCTTTCCTGCTTTTAACGTTTAGCATTAAAAGGGACAGTGGGAAACCTCCATTGTGTTTAGTAAACAGGTGGGCAGGTGGCAACTTGAATCAATGACCAAAGGTTTCTTCGCCATCTCCTGGACAACCCAACTTGATGAATAAAGAATTAAACATATAATTACAATTATTGATTAACAATTGAATTTGCCTTTAAACTCCTTTTTTTGAAACTTAAACTGGTATATGTTAAAACGCAGAACTTATTTATCATTATATTTAATTGCTAAATAAATCCTTTAAAATAGACCTGAATTTCGCAATGGGGGCTCAAAGCATGAAATGGTGTCATCTGAGAGGAAGTAGGAGACAATAAATTTCCTATCCTTGTCTATCGGGCTATCTGTGACCATGTAGGCCACATATCTTAGCACATTGCTGTCAAGACCATTCCTGAAAAAAATCATAAGTTTGTGAATTCACAGTTGGATGTAGCACTGGAAAATTAAATCGAACTTTCAAAACAACCACACAAAAAAAACTAACTGCCAACAATTGTAACCTAAGTTTGTGATATGCTACCATCTAGCGGTCAGAATAAACACTTTTGAACGGCCATTACTTTCATCAGATCAGAGAGAAATATGATATTTACGATTTTTAGAAAAATTTAGAATTGCCTTGATCAAAACGTTCATACTTTCGAAGCTTTTCGTCGAATCTTCGAAGCAGACGAAAAGCTTCAAAGATATGAACGTTTCAATCAAGGCAATTCTCAAGTTCTATACCACCAATCAGCTTTACAAAAATTTAACAAGTAAACTAAAAACAATGCCAAAATTTCCCTCATAACCAGAGGTCTACTATGGTTTATGATTTGCAAAATTAGAAAAAAAATTGTATTCACTTACAAGCCGTTTTTTTATTTTTTTTTATTTTAAAGTCTACGTGCGTCGGAGGATCTCTCCTTGATATGACATGATGCTGGCGATTGTTGGTAATCATTCCAAATTTAAATAAAAGATTTATTTAACGCACAACAATCGGTTTAAGTTAAAATTATATAAAATAAAAAGATTGATTTCGGCACCGTAAAGGGCCATCATCAGTATTATTCAAATAGAATCCTTTTCGGTGCCGAAATCGATTATTTTAACTTTGGCCGATTGCTGTAAGTCAAATAAATTTTATTTTTAATTTTAATAGTGCAACTTCGAGCTAAAGTAATCCAGCATCGCATGGAACAAAACAAAAAGATATACAATATACATGGTCGGCTGAAATTTTAGTGTTTAAATTTTGTCGACAACTGCTTAATAATTATTCTTACCTGTCTTTCTCCATGAATTTAATGAAGTCTCTCTGAGGAGGCTTGGGAATGAGCCACATACAGGAGCAAAGAGAATCCTCTTCCGAACCAAATCCGTTGTATGGAGGAACTGGCCGAGGCATCTGAATCGGTGGATCAGCCTTAAATTTGATGGGATCAAAGTTGTCTAAACAAACAAAAATTTAAGTTTTTTGAATCTAGAATCGATTAAAGCAATAACTTAAGTGGATATTTAAACTGCACCTTAAACGAGGACTGAAGGCAGCAAACGGCCTTCTAAGGTTAGGGCAATCGCATTAGATTAGACTGGCATTGACTCCATCCTTCTTGATCCAGGCGTTCCAGAGATATTCTATTTCAAACACGACGTAAGGGCCTCCCTAATTATAATTTTTGTTGGCAACACTGACGTCTCAGTGTAGTAGCCTTGCCCAGAGAAGCTTATATTAATCTATATATACGTTAAAAGGCTTCAGCTGCTTAGCCTAATTGCGAGGTTGTCTTAGGATAGCACTAATACGACGTCATCGATGTTATCAACGTCAGGGTTGCCAATAAAAATTATGATTAGGGAGGCCCTACGTCGTGTTTGAAGTTGAATATTTCTGGAACGGCTAGGTCAAGAAGGATCGAGTCAACGCTAATCTGGTCTTATGCGATTGATCTAATTCAGATACCCTTGTTGATTTTGCCTTTAGTCCTCGTTTAAAAGTGCTTGGTAAACGTTTCCAAGTTAAAGAAGAACTTGAGAAAGCCCTTGAGATCCAATTCGAGTCTAGATAAATTTGGAGTTTAAATTCTACTAGCTAAGCAAATTTACATGAAGTCGAAGTTCGTTTCAAGTTGGATTCACGCTAACTTAAGTTGGACTTAAGTCTGACTTGGACTCGACTTTTTCAAGTTTAACTTAATACTTTAAGTCTCTTGAAATTGTTCTTCAAAACCTCACAATAACCATCCACTCAATACGGATTTCCGATAAGCTATCCTCCAATAATGTGCCCTAAAATTACTTTTTAATCGGAGTTTAAAATTTCAATTCTAAGCTTCTTCAACGACAAGAAAGATTACAGTTTCACGAATACATCAAAAGAATCTCAAACTCACCGATTCCAAATTTCGACTTGTAATATGCTTTTGTAAAGATATCGCAGTCGCACAAGACAAGCTTTCGACCCCAGACATTTAGAGCAGCACCAATGACCAAATCTGCACTCGTGTAAAAATCTTCGTGTACAGCACCAGTCTAAAGCAGTGTTGCCTGTGTTATTATCATAATTCAAGTTCAAAATGAAAAAAATGTACAAACTAATCATCAAATTAGCAAAATATACTAGAGAAAACTAGAAATTGTTTTTTCAGATTGTAAAATTTGAAACACACAAAAAAATTACAAAAAATATTAAAATTCCAGAAAAATAAATAAATCTTCTCTTTAGCACTTAATTATCAACAAGCGAAGTACCTTCAAGCTATCCAAAATATATCTTCCGCCAAGACCCATCGGACCAAACACGTTTAAAACTGTTCTGTCTGTCTTTTCACCTGGGTGTCGCATGGGTAATGGCGCACTCTAGAAAAATAAGGATTGAAAGCAAATAACATTTCAGTTAATTTTTACGTTAAAAAGAAGCTTGATACAGTAATATCAGACAATCCTGATATAAAGTTCTTAAAATATGTTTGATAACACACTACACCAATTTCGAAAACCTTTAAAATAAAATTTCAAATATCGTACATTACGAAGTATACGGAGTGCCTAAAAGTTCCAAGTTGGGTCTTCAATTTTACAAAATACGAAAACAAAAATGTAGCAAGGGACAACTAAGCTACAACATATCAATAACAACTTATATTCAGCTTGGAGTTGGTCTGCATAGGCTTTAAAAGTACTGTATAAACTTCGCGGTCATACCTTTGGTAATCTGCCTCTCCTTAAAAATACAGGGACGGCGTCTCTTCCCGAATTTGGAGGAATTACTTCCCGAATCTCTATTGTGTCGTCAGCCAAGAAGTAGTGCAGGATCTGAACAAAATAAAAGTTTTAATTTAGAGCATTTTAGATTAAATCAGCTTAAATATCACGTGATAAAATACTTAAGTGTGATTGGAGAATCAAGCAGCCAATCCCAGTTACATGACAACCAATTTAAATTTTGAAGGTTGTGGGATATTTTTTGCTGCAAAACTAAGATATTTTTATTGCTTAAATTCCTTGGATTGACATTGAAACATTTTTGATGGAAGAATTTTGACTCAAATTATGTTTCTCAACCTTAATAAATGCACGGTTACTACCGAGATTTTGCACTTTCTAAAATACAGTAATTGCATTTAGTTGTGATTATGAAAGCAATTCAATGAATTAAGTAGCAGCTCAAAAAACTGCGAAACAGCGAACTCGTACATTTACAATACAAAGCATTGTCTTTCGTTTCAATGAGTTGGGATTCAATTCAATGTGCCACCAATGAAATAATTTTGATATCATTATTTCTCAACTGAAATTCTATACTAAATATCATATGTCTAAAAGCGCTTTGAAAAACAGGGTAGACTCTCCAATACGTACATAATACTTCAATTTAAAAAGTTGACTGGTGGTACATAATTTGAGAATTACTTTCATTATAATGTTCATATCTTCAAAGCTTTTCGTCTGACACTTGTCCAGAAGAATCGTCAGAATGGAAAGCGCAGGAAATTTCCATGAGTCAGTGTAAGACAAGTGTCAGACGAAAAGCGTAGAAAATATGAACATTTTAATCAAAGCAATACTTTAATTTCTTCTGGACAGCCAAGCAAGTGTGATCTGTGATCTAGTAGTTAGGGAATCCGTTGCAGAAAATCATATATAAATCACAGCTTCCCTGCTTGACGATTAGCATTAAAAGGCAGGGACGTAGCCAGGGGGGAGCAGGAGAGTCAATTGCCCCCCCCCCCCCAAATAAATTTCACGTCAACGCCAGAACCCTAAAATGGAAATCCATGGTGATCTGGAGACCGTCTCAAATGTCGTAGATGATAGAGGCTTCCAGGTGTGAAAAAAAAAATTTTTTTGAAAAAAATTTTTTTAAATTTTTAAAAATTTTTCGCACTGAAGACCTTTTTTTTGAGATCGCCTCAGCGAGAAGACATTGCCCCCAAATTTTTGCTTGCCATCCCAAAAATTCCGTTTTGGCTACGTGCCTGTTAAAAGGGACAAATTTGCAGTGTCTTATACCGAGAGTAACTGCAGGCGGTAGCTTGACTCAAAGACCGCTAAGTCCTTTATTTCGTTTTGGCCATGTAAACTTGGTAAATAAAAACACCGGTAACTATCCCACAAACAAGTCAATTAGCCATAAAACATCATGTTTCTGTGTAGCTTGACGGTCGATCGAGGTCGTTAAAAGATCGCTACACCAAAAAAAACTGCCTCTTATTGAGCACATAGTAAAATCCTAACACTAACGGCAAAAATGAGAAAAACACTAACAAAAGTACCATTTCTCTTGAATCGCCAAACATTGAATCAGTGTCATCCCAGTAACAGTTAAAACGGAGAACTTCTCGGTCGTGGTCAAGGAACTGTTTTAAAGTGTCGGAGCGCTCATATGGACGAAGCGGTTGCATGCTTTCTTCTGCCTAAAAATAGAAAGTTTTAAAATGTGCATATCTAAGGCATTTACAAGTTTTATTAAGCCTGTTTGGGGCAGATAGACCAACCGCTGCAAACTTGTACGTAAAAAATACTGGAGTTTATTAATCGAAGGAAATATTTTACTTAAAAAAATTAAATAAAAAAAATTAAACAAGAATTATAATCACCGTGTTTGAGTTAGGGTTAGCTCTATCATCAGAGCTGGAAATAGAGTTTACGCGATCAAACTTCTCTGTAAAATAGAGTTTTTCTTAACTAATCGTGAAAATTACGCAAGTCTGTCATTTGCAGGAACAACTAAAGAACTTCAATTGAAGTGAAACTATACAAAGTCTACAATCTATTATATATAGAAATGAGGAAGATAAAAAGACAGAAATCTTTAAAACTGATTATTGTAAAAAGATACCTGTTTTCGGAGGTTAGAATAGGGGTCGTCAGGTATTTCTTCAGTTTGTCCAACACGGACACCCAATTTTCGAAGGAAGTTGTCCGTGAATTGGTCGCAATCTGTCAGCTTGAATTTCCTTAAAGACAAAATTTTTTGACAAAAGGCAACTGAATATTAGTTTTTAATCGTTTTGCGTGCTTCTGGCCTTAAAGGCTACCAGCGTTTAGGCCAGAAGCATCCAAAAGCCTTAAAATCATTTAGGCCAGAAGCACGCAAAACGATTAAATATTAAAATTCTGGCCTGCAAAACGTCAAAACACTGCAATTAAATAAATATTAGTTTTTATGTCACGCCTTTGAAACAAAATTTTATAAAAATACAAAAATTAAAAGGCTGAACATAGTTTTTTTTTTAGTTTGCAACACCTTTAACACACTAGTCTAAACTTCTTACCGTCAAATTTACCATTTCAGTAGCAGACGCTCTATCCATTCGACCACTGACTGACCGGTTTAAACTTCAAAGTAAAGCTGCCTTTTAAAAATCGCTATATTTGGAAAAAAGTTGAATAACTGATTAATTAGCCTGTACCTGCCATAGAAAACTAATTCATTTCCAACGTTGAAATGTTCGACATTGTAGTATTCGTCGTCGTTAGGGGCAGGAAGGGGAATTCTGTGACGTCGAATCAGAGTCCCTTGGGGAATTCCGGAATTTTTCATCTAGAAAAATCGATATTACAAGAACTAAAAAAGTATATAATAATTCAAAGGAAATGAAGTTCCTATTCCGCGATTAGAAGAAAGATGACCACACAAACTTCCTATAGATAGATGAAGTTTTACAAAAACAAATTTTCTCGTAGCTTTGTAAATGTAATTGCCTTGGCCAGGGGACAGCAACGGGACTTTCAGTCTTCGATTCAAGCTGACACCTGCCCATCTGTCTACACACACGGCGGAGGCTTCACACTTTCCGTTTTACTGCTGAACGTCCAGCAGGAAAGCTGTGAATACCAATTTGTATACTATTTACTTTGACCTGACTGGAAATTGTACCCAGGTCTACCGTTCCAGTAGCATACGCTCTAGCCACTCAACCACTGATCTTGGTATCAGTATTAAAAATAAAATTTCTGTCAGAGAAAAAGCGTGGCTCTACAACCTAAGCTTCGGTCAAACATGAAACGGCCTGGCCAAAAACACATTGACTTTGAGACTTGTATACTGGCTACTAAACTGTTACATAGGTTTGAATACATGATCTGAAACAGTGCTTTGCAACCGGTGTGTCGCGAGACATTTCAAGTGTGTCGCAGAGTATTTGTAATTTTTCCAGCGAACTAACAAAAATATTTTATCAAATCTTAACGTTTGTCTATGCCTACTATTTCTGACACAAGATGACCTCTTTTTTTTGGAGACCACTCCGAAAATCGGAGAAATTGCTGGTTTGCCTGACTGGAGAACATTTTTTAGGGGTAAACAAGCAAGACAAATAAGCTTAAGAACCCCTGATGTACGAGAATAAATATATAATATATCGTTTTTTGCATTTTTTGTGTTTTTACTGATATTGTTTGTTGCGGTGTGCCGCCAAATTTAGCAAGTTGCGTAAGTGTGCCGCAGGTAAAGCAGGTAAAAAACGTTGCGGAGCACTGATCTAAAATACTAAATATATCTATAGTCAATTTTTATTTTAAGTACCGGTAGCAGATACAAAAAAAAAAAACGGAAAAAAAACGACTACAATATGAACAGAGTTTAGAAAACTAAATCAAAAATGCGAATTAGTAAATGATCCTGAACATTTTGCTCATGTTTAATCCTTTGCGGAGTTTCTGGCCATTAGGCTAGTAGAACGAAGCCTAGGGAAGAACCACCAGAACGGCTACTACTTTTTTCGCATAGCTTGCTTCAAGTACTTCACGGTCTGATGACTTTTCCGGGTCTTTTCAAGGCTTCCGCACCTGGAAGCCTACAAAGCCAGAAAGTACCCAGAAAGTACGCAAAAAAAAAAAAAAAAAACTTTAAAAACTCTGGCTGGCAAAAGTCAAAAATATCATAATTAAATTATTATTAACAGTTGTTCAAGTTAAGATGCGGGAAGATAATCTACTGATGTATATCTTTTTGTGGAAGATGGAGGAATCAATGTGTTAGAAAATGAAATTTATTTACCAATGGCTCGTTGACTTGAATTGAGTCGTCTTCAAGATAAAAATAAACTTTGCATTTCCTAATTCTGTATTGTTCTTCTCTTTTTTCGTGCACACCTTCTTGGAAATACCCCTTGAACGCCAAAACCTGCACATTTCACGAACAAAAAATTAAAAATCAGTACTGCAGTACGAAGCTACTGCGATAACCAATATCACCATCACTCAGTTGGACATGAGACTGACTATTTCACCAGAAAAATTTAACTTAAAAGAGAGTCACACAAAAATTAATGTTTATTCGCTTTTTTGGTGGTGAAGATTACGGTTTGAATAAGGGTTTGGGTTACTGCTCAATTTGGGGTTAGTTTTAGAGTAAGAATTTGAGTTAGATTTGAGTCAGAACCAACAAAAAGTGAACAGGCCTACCGTTGGAAAATATACAATATATAAACATTTTAAATGCACATCCTTATGTCTTGCTATATGAACCATTCTGGTATATCAAATAGTCTTGCTACTCATAATGTGACAGTTACAAAAACTGCGTTTCATCAAGTTATAGAATAGGGTTTTTAGTTTGGTTTTGTGCAACTGAGATAGAATGGCTGAATTCTGCTAGATTAGAAAAACAGCTGTTACAGAACATGATTTAACAGCAAATTTAGTTTACTACAAATATACACCTTCAACAATACTTGAAATTATGAGTGATTGACGAACAAATTATTGTTATTGCGTATGTATATACAATTTGTACATATAAGAGATATTCTCCAAATTTAAGCTTTCTACAACCTCTGCTTTCACGACATGACAGTTCAGACTGGAGAACAAGTTACCAACCGCTCCGCGGTGTGCCCTAGAAACTGATGATCATAATCAGGCGAATAGCAGCACAAAAAGCGAATTCAAAACATCCTTGAGGTGGTAAATGGATTGCCCTGCAGCTCCAAGAATTACTAAAAACCTCTCAACAGTCCAGCTCACTGAGCCTTGGAACCAAGACACCTGCTCCACAGCAAGATCACCGACCACGAACAACAGCATACTCGACGTTTGAAATCAAGACATCCTTTGTGCCTGCCACTAATGATCTAATGGTAGACCTTGACCAACTAGATATCGCAGCAACAGACTAGGTGGAACATCCTCGGAACAATAAATAGGACAATCATAACATCTGACGTCATCAGTTCATCCCTAACATTTTTTATTATTTATTTTATTTCGTTTCTTCCAACATACAATTTTAATGACTTGAACAATAATTAAGCCAGAAGTAACGTTACAATAGTAGCGAATTCAATAGAAAAACAGTATTTTGGCACAAATAGGAGAAGCAGCAAAACGAATGTTATACCATGCATCAAGATATTCGGAGTTATCAATGTTATGCATGGCTATTACACCTCAAAAAAACCGAAAAGAAAAAAAAGTAACTCCATTCGCGATGCTAAAAGAGCAAAAACAAGAGTTATTTACAACATGTACAAAACTGTTCAAGGCATCTCAAACTATCCCAAACACGAACAATCAAAAAACAGAAGATATTACAAAGTATCACAAACCAAGAAAACGATTAACAGTTTCAACACTATCTGCTATCAAAGGTGTACAGCATTGATGCTCTGCCACCAGAAAAGCATCTCCAAAGACGCTTTTGGGTCCTGCTGAAGTGTTTACCCACTGGTTTTGGACTTTTCCGTTCTTACAAACTCAACTGCACTATGGCAACAATTGTAACATGCGAATGGAACCAAATGGAACACACACATAACAACAGAGAATCAAATGAAACACCACATAACAACAGACTGTCTGTTATACTCTCCATCCCACGATTTAGATGGTCTGAACTGATTAGATGAAGATATGACCAGCTAGCTGCAAGAAGCCAGCCCGTACATTTGATGGGAAGCTTAAATGACCGAGTGAGTGCAGACTAAAGCCATGTACCAAATATTTTGGACCATAAAGTGCAGTATCAATAAATGTTTTTTGTTTTCTTACATAAGGCACACTAAATGTAATTATCTTACAAAGTTCTAAAAACTCTAATAAAACTCTAAATAACTCCAAATTAAATCATAAAAACAATTGTTTTGATCATATATTACGCATACCTGAATATAAAATGTAACTACAATTTTCAGAAATTTGAAGTATGTCAAGTATGCCTTATGGTCTGAAAAATCTGATATGTAATTTAATACAGTTAAGTTTCAAATGCTTCTGAAGAGTATTACCTGTCTATCAAAGGCTACCCATGCTGGTGCATTACTTCCTTCGCCTTTTGGAAATAAGCTATGTTTTGGTTTTACTTTTTGTCCAGGAAGTGGTTCACCTCCAATTCCTGGCTTTTCTTCTCCGACCAACATCGAAACATCATTGCGATAATCAAAATGATGTGACTTGTGGAACTTTTCTTTTCCAAGCTAAAAAAAACAAAAATTTAAAGAAAAATTGAGGTTTAAATTGTTAAAAGTTGCTGCTAGTCAAAATAAATGCAAACAATTCCTGTCAGTGTCTATAGTTTAATGTTTAGGAGTGTCTATTTCACCAGAAAATTATAATTTAAAGAGAGTAAAGCAAAAAACGAAGAATGTTTATCCACACATTTTTCATTTGCTTTTTAAGGTCAAGATTAGGGTATGAGTTAGAGTTTGGGTTAAGGTTAGCGTTAGAGTAAGGATTAGAGTTTGTGTTAGACTAGTAAAAATTAATACACAAATGGATAGAATTTTTTGAGAAATAAAGTCTTTCTACACCTTTTGATACACTGTATCAAATATCACTTACATCATCAACGCTACCATCATGTACGAGATAATATAATGATTCAAACTAAAAATATAGAAACATGATATCATTGGTACTTTCTGAGTGGTGGGTTGAGAACTTTCTCAAATCTTGGCAACCTTCCCAATGGGAAATAAGCATGGAAGAGACTGTTTTAACAAAAATTTTAAGTTAAAGATAATAAAACAAAAATGGGGCATATTTGTCAATGTGATTTTTAATTTTTCAAGGGTCAAGATTAGAGTTTAGCTTAGGGTTAGTTTTAGAGTAAGGATTTGCATTTGAGTTAGAATTAATGAAAAGTATATAAAAAAAAATTCTGCAAAATACTCTTTTCCAATAAGCATTGCATCTGTCCCAAGGACACAATATTACTCCTGGTGTTTTTATGAAAATGAAAATTAGTGCTAAGTAACTAAAGATGCCAATTAAGACAAAATGGATTGGTTTAACAAGGTGCAACTAAAACAAACAGGATCACAAAGACAAAAAGGATTGGTAAATTTTAAATTTTTTTCAAATGTCAAATAACCACAACCCAAACTTTAACAACCCTCACCTAAACACAGATATGCACATTGTGCATTGTGCAAATAGGTACCCATCAGGTGCAATTTCAGGGTATTAACGCATGTTGTTTTTTTTAATTAAAGTTGGTTGTCTGTTTATCTAATGATGTAAACTGAGTTATCTAAACTGAGGCAACATGCTGTTAACTCTGGGTTGAATTCCCATCTACATATTTTTTAAGAAAATGGCTTTGTGCACTGGGGGCATGCACATGAACAAACGTGGGTTTGAAGGTTCAGCACTAACGTTAAACTGAAATCCTAACACTAATTCAAACCTTATGTTTAACCTCAATGCTAACTCCAGCCCATACCCAAATTCTGATTCATAGCCTACCTTTTTTTTTACATTTCAGTGCATGCAACATTTTGTGCATCTAAATCAAATGCCGATAAAATGAGCACACATGTAGAGACACTTCTGTAACTATGTATCAATAGCCTACCTAGTTTAATATGGCTGGCAGAATGCTACTTACGACATAAATGTTCTTACTAACCTATAAAGTCAAGAATAAATGATTTATGTAGTTCCTGAAACCTTTATTTCAATAAACGATAGGCAAAAAAATGAACAAGGATGGTAATTTTTGCCTAAAACAAAAAACAGCTAAAGAATGTTGCAGCTACCGAGCTACAAATCACCTTACTCAGTAGAATTTTACATTTAAAACAAATTTATTGCAGCTTAGAGACCTTAAAAATCAAATTTATTGCATTTAAAGTATACATGTTTCGTTAAGCTTTGACATTGGCTGCGGCTAGCCAAACATACCCCAGTTACTAGTAGCCTATTGCTGTTAAATACCAGTACAGTACAACTTACCGCAGGATTGAAAGAGTTTCCAGGCAGATATGGGAGAGCCATCGAACTCTATTCTAATTTTTCAGGCTGACAACGATACTTTGTTGACAGATTAATCTTAATTTTTTAATAGACTGAAAACTTTCTGACTATGGTTGAGACCTCAAAGATCACAGCAACAGTGCACTAAAAAGTTTGCTATGCTCAGCGCGTCTCCATAACAACTTCAAAGACAACATCTAAAAATTGACCACAAATTGGCGCAATTGCATCATAATTATTTTTTTATTACACGTAAGTTATTAAAAGGGTAGTCAAGCATCTCTGATTCAAAGTCAAGTTCTTCACTCTTCACAAAAACGTTAGGATAAGCCAAAAATGAATTCGCACCAAAATTGAAATTTCTACGTCTTGCCGCTTTTAAAATAATGCAGTTCAAGATTAACAAATTTAAAGGCGGTGAATCATCCAGCCAATTCCGGTGGTTTACAATAGCTAAAATTGAACTATATTTTTTGATATTTTTGTTTTGATTTTGGGACTGCGGTTGCAAAGATATTTAACAAATACAAAAAGATGTCCCCCCGAAAAAAGTTTTTGGAAACTCTGAGTTTTGATCTTCCCGCCAAAACCACAGTTCTCTAAACTATTAGGCCTAACTATCTTTAAACTATTAGGCCTAAGAGTTTAGAGATAGTTAGGCCTAAACTATTTAGAAATAAACTATCTCTAAACTACTAGGCCTACCACAGTTCTCTAAACCATTAGGCCTACTGTGGTTTTGGCGGGAAGATCAAAACTCAGAGTTTCCAAAAACTTTTTTCGGGGGGACATCTTTTTGTATTTGTTGAATATCTTTGCAACCGCAGTCCCAAAATTAAAACAAAAAATATAGTTCAATTTTAGCTATTGTAAACCACTGGAACTGGCTGGATGATTCACCGCCTTTAAAATTAACAAGTGTTGCCATTTTGTCAGTGTTTGACGGAAGACTAACTTTTGAAAAGCTGGCTTACATTTATTGAAAAGCTACTAATTTTACAGTAATCACAAACATGCAGTAGCTTTTTGAAATTTTGTTTCTAATTGACAAACCCTGCAACATTTCTGAAGAAAAAAAGCTATTCTAAAGGGAAATCTAAGCTGTTATATCTCGGGAACAGAAACTCGTAGAAAGCTCATTTTTGGTGAAGTTACTCTTCAGATCTAACTAAATTTCTTGAGAAAAAACTGATAAAAAAAGGTTTCCGACCTGACTGCCCTTTCGAATGTGTTTTTGCACTTTGGTTGTACTTTTTATTTTTAAAACAAATTAGGTAATGAGTTAAAAAGGCACTGTTCAAGATCTGTGTTATTGAAGAAATGAGAACTACAACTTGAGGAAATAAAGAGGTGCCGCCAACTTTGCTCCGCTACATTCTCCTTATCCAAAAATAGATTTAATCTGTTTGACTCCGCCATATTGGCATTTCGCTACCAAGCACTTTAAACTTTCGTGACATCAGAAAAAGACGACCTCGCAAAATTTCATGTAGATTAAGCAATGCGATGTTCGATTTATAGAACCAGATCGAACATCGCGTTTAGCATTCCTTAATTTGCAAGTGGTAATTTCTTGCAGACTAAGCAACGCAATGTTCGATTTCTGCAAGAAATTTTGCACAGTCATTCTTTTCTGATGTCACGAAATTTCGAAACGCAGGGTTTCCACAGGTAGCTTACAAAGTCAAACGGGTTGAATCTATTTTCGTGAATTAGGAGAATAGTGGAACAAGGTTTGGGGCACCTCTGTCCGTTTATTGAGCCTGGATTAATCCTTCAAGAGTTAAAACTTCTCAAGAGCTTATGCGATGCCATAGAATTATCAAGAAACCTGATTGCATGATCTGGGTTCAATCCGCACACCGGTCAGGTAGTTGCGTCCTTTGATAAGACGCTTTACGTTGATTATCTCTGCTCGGTGGCTTTGAACAAGTAGCAAATTCAGTGGACAAGTATTCGAAAAAATCCGCAGAAACATTGGATCTCTGAAAATTTCTAAGCAGGTGCAGATTTGTCCAAACACGAAGCATCAAGAAAGACTTTCCAAACAAGCTTTACTTGCCGCAGCAAATGGGAAAAGATCAGTTGGACGACCTAGAACTAGAAGGACCAATTACATTGAGGATGTTGGATGGAATCGCTTGGGACTTCAGCCAAGAGAAATAATGGATGTGATGGAAGACCGTGAAGCGGGGCGGCATAATCTCGAGCTGCTGCCCCCGCAACCCCGACGGAAAAGCGAGCAATGGCGAAAGAAGAAGGCAAAGTACTGTAGTTATTAGTTATAGCAATGAAAAGAGTGCGGATTATCCAATGTACAGGGGTGACTGAAAGTCACCACACAGTAACTTTTGTTTTTTTTATTTACTGCCGGGTGACTTTTGACCACCCCTGTAGTTAAAGTGTCTGACGTTGTCTCGTGATAGGAGGTAAATATCCAACAAAGAAACAAACAAATAATGTGCATTGCGCAATATGTTCATTCTTTAATACAGTTTTAAAACTGTTGCAAACATTTCAGCAATTTAAGCTGGAAAACAGTAAATAATTTGATTCATCGCAGTTATCATTTAAAAATCCCCAATCTTCTCTCAACAGTTTCATTGTTGGTCGATATCCCAAAAATAAAATGAGGTATATCACTCCGAAAAATACAATAAGCCAAAAGGTAATCCAAATCGGTAAACAATAGGCATCCGAATTAAAATTGCGAAACCCATGCAACTTGAAGATAGGCATAAGCAATCCACTCGTCGGTTGGGGTGCATAATTTTTCTAAAAATCAGAAAATGGATAGGTGAGTTAACATTAAACGAACAAATTAAACAAATATACTGTAATTTTGATGCAAAACTGCTGATCCCTTTGAAAAAATCGTGGTTGCACCATGATATGGACTATCAAACAAATCGCTCAACGTTTCGGGTTTGGACTCACTCGCTCAATTAAAACTTAACATTACTGTACTGAGAGTCATCATTTCAATTACCGCCTAGCAGAGGTGGACATTATTGTTGAAGTGAGCAAAACAATTTTTTGCACAAAAAGATGTGCAAGTTTCGCTGTGTTTTTCTATCAAGCCAAAGTGCACCCCAAGCTCTAAGTTCCACTATTCACTTATTTTTTTAGAAAAAATCTACGATTGCCAGGGGCCAATCCCTAGAACCACTAATTGTAGCCAAATAAAAACTCTACACTGAGCAGCAGAAGTGATTGAATAAAGTCGTTACACTAAGGGGTTGGAGATCCGCATTCCGGCCCCAGCTAACACCTCGAGTGATAATCCTTTGATGCAAATTTCTGGCTGAACGGCTTGTTTAATTAGTGCCAACAGACACATGATTTTTCAACAGACACTTTCTTTTAAACAAACTTCGATACAGTATCGCCTTACCAGAGAACAAGCTGCGTACAACCAGTGTACTAGTCTGTTAAAACAAAGATACGCTCGTACGCTTAAGATTTTATGCAGAGTGTAGACCGCAGGTCTATGTTAGTGACATGTCTTTGTCATTGAGCATGACTTTATTAAAATAGTTTTGCTATTATACAATAAGATCGCTAAAACCTGCTAGCTATTTTGAACGATGCGTTACGTGAAACAAAACTTAATTTTTCTTTTTTATAAATTTGGTCCGGCCATGGTCTGGCATGCTCTTATTTTTTTTGTTTTTCATCCTGAGACTAGCATTGTTCTTAATAATAAGTTCGTAAATTTTAAGCAAAAATCAGCCTCGTGTTCTTAAAATTGTTTCTATAAAACGAAAGGGTGTGTGTAGTAGACAGAGGTGGAGTCCTCGAGGACGTCCTTGGCCTCGAGGACGTCCTCGAGGACAGATTTTGAAGTCCTTGGCCTTGGCCTTGGCCTCGAGACCTCAAGTCCTCGAAAATTGGCCTGTCCTCGGCTCGAGGACAGCAGTGTTTTTTGAATTGTTAAAATTTTGTGGAGCGCTTGAAAAATTTTTTAGAAAACGTTTTTTTGTGGAGATCGCTTGAAAAATTTTTGTGAAGACCTTTTTTTTTTGGAGAGCACTTGCGCTTGTGTCCTTGGTCCTTGGCCTTGGCCTCGAGCATTCCTGTCCTTGGCCTCGAGAGTGTCTGTCCTCGGAAAGGCTGTCCTTGGCCTTGGCCTTGGCCTCGGATTTTTTTTGTGTCCTTGGCCTTGGCCTTGGCCTCGAGCCTTGTGTCCTCGACTCCACCTCTGGTAGTAGAACCATATAAAATTAGCCCGCAAAAAATAACCTTAATTTAAAATGCATTTGTCGAAACGTAACGTCGATACAGAATATTGTGGATGTTACGATAGTTGTGCTTTTTCAGCTCTGCCCGGTAGGCTACCGTTGGTAAAGCAACTTTTGAAGACAGAGAAAAATGTTATCACTGAAACAAGGCTTCTTTTGGCTTGTAGGCCGTTTCCTACCCTTAAAAGTCAGTTGATCACTCTTTCGGCTATTTTGCGATATTGTAAGAACATGAGCTGTTTACATGCACAGCCTCTTTTTAGGTCTCCACTCATTTTTAACTTACTCGAAATCTCGGTTCAAAAAAACTAAAAAACTTTTGTTCGTCTTTAAGCGAATTGCCTTCAGTAAGAGGTGTGAAGAATTTTCGCCCACCCTAACGCTTGCTGTTTGCTTAGTTTTAGTTTAGTTTGGTTTATTTTTGGCGCAATGCAACAAATACATATAATAAATGACACAAAGGTAAATAATGGATTTTAACATTGATGCACTTCGCCACAGTTCCCATAAGAAATCCAAGCAGGTGACTTACAGTATATACACCTCTAAAAGTAGAGGTGAAACATGGTTGAATTTGTCTGAATTTGTCAAACATTGGTCAATCAAAATCTTTCATTATACTTGCTGTATTACGCCGAACCTTGTAGCGAGCTGGCGGGGCCATTTCTGTGACATCGCCCCCCGGCAACACAGCTCCTTTTGAAGAAATATTGCAGCGGTGGCGAGCCGTTGGCATGTCTGTGTTCGATTTGACCAGCCTGAGATTTGAACCTCGCACCTCCAGATCCAAAGAGGAATGTTTTACCGCCCGACTAACTGACTAGTTGCTCAAATTTGTAAAATTTTCCCACTTTAATTCCAAATTTTGAAAGGACACTGTAACTTCTGCTTCCTAAAAGCGAATTACATTACCTTGAAGGAACTTTGACTACGGCTCGACTGTCTGGAAGATTTGAATTTATTTTCTTTCCCCCTCGACCTGCGAGAGGGCTTGTTAATTTCAGTGGGCGATGAGTCCCTGAATCCAGAATCGCTAGAAACCACCGAACACCTACTGCACGAACAGTAATCATCGAGATTTAATTTTTTATGTTTTCGGGTGTACTGCTGCTCATATTCATCTTCCGATTCGGAGTTTTTGGTCGCCGACACTTTTTCCTTCTTATTAGAGGTTTTAGTTTTTCGATGACTTTTCTTATCTGCAACGAAATAAAACGACGAAGTTGACCAAGTGAATATCCTGAAATGCACTCGTTTCTGGAGCGGAATCTCGAGTTCAATTCACTGGTCGGCTTATTGGATACATACTGTAAGTTAAGTATTTCTGACGTCCACTTTTTAGACGCGACCCTTGGTTTTTAAATCCTATCTACTTGTTGCAGAGACAAGCCGATTACAAATAACATAAGAACCATGCTAATTAAACGCTTTATTCAAAAGAGCATTCAAGTCAATGTTTTCGCGCTTGATCAAAATGTTGGGATAAGCCTAAAATGCATTCTCATCAAATTCGAACTTTCTACGCTTTCCTGTTTTCAAGATATTGCAGTTCAAAATGAGCCGTTTTCCTCTTACTTGAGCGTTGCCATTTTCTCAGTATTGTGACAGAAGATTAACTTTTGGAAAGCTGGCTTACACTTATTGAAAAGCAGCTATTTTTACGGTTCTAAATCTTTACTTTGTTTTACAATAACTCCGCCGCAAAATATTTTTTGCGAATCATGAACACGCTGTAACTCTTTTATAATTTTATTTCTAATATTGGCAATTCTGGCAAAATTTTTAAGGGGAAATCTAATTTGTTGTATCTCGGAAACGGAAGGTCGCAGGAAGCTCGAACTTGGTGAAGTAGGTCTTCAAATCAGCCAAATTTTTTGAGAGAAAATCGAACAAAAGTTTTTTTGACCTGAATACCCTTCGAATTAAATGTTAGCAATGTTCTCAGAAGAAAATGACACAAAATTCATCAGCATGATTAAAGATTGTTTTTGGCTTTTCCAGTTGGTCGGGTGGTCACGCGCTCGTCACTGGAGCGGTTGTCTGAGGTTCAAGTCTTGGGCCTGTCTAATCGGACACAGTGATGCCAACGGCTCGTTACCCCTGTGACATTTCTTCGAAAGGAGGTATATGTTGCTCGGGTAGGCTACAATGACGCGAAGATGGGCCCCGCAAACACGTTACGCGCTTCGGCGTAATACAGCGAGTATAATAAAACATTTGATTTGATCAAGATTACTGAAAAAGTCTCAATTTATACGAAGCAAAACTGGCAATAACTAAAGAGAATACTTCAGCGGAAATTTGTTTGCTACATTTTTATTGATTCTGACTCAAGTCGACCTCAAACTCAAATCTTTGCTCTGAAACCAACTCCACACCTAAATTAATTTCGAAACTCCTTTAAAACGTCACTGTATGTGGTTTGCGTATAGATCCACAGGTTCGACTTAAAGTTCAGATCAGGGCCGTCGCTTCGGAGAAGGGGGGGCAGGGGGGCCGTTCCCCCTAACGACTGCTTGTGCCCCCCATTTCGGTTTACTCAAAATATTCTTCTTGGGGCATCACGTTACGGCCAGACAACAGACAATAATGGAAAAAGGATTGATTACGGTCAAACATAATTTTCCTTCAACGTTTTCTCGATTCTTTGCAAAATTGCTGGCAACCAACTGCTGTACATAAATGTAACACAATAATCCGTATTATTAACACGCCTTTACGGATGTGTCGCGGAAGAGAGATGTAATTAGTTAGTGATTATGACATGAAACAATCCGTAAAAACATTTTTTTCAAAGACCAGCTGTTTTGATTTTTAGAGCACACTCAAGATTTTGAGGTTGCAGTCAGTGGCGCAACCAGGGTGAAGGAGTTTCAACCCCTAAGCCTAGTAAATTAGAAAATTTAACCTCAAAATTCGAGGGTTTTACCGTATTTTGGACTTGACCTGAATGAAGTAAGGGGGGCTGAAGATGTTAAGCAATTTAATTCTTTGAAATGATTTCTGAAATTTAGCAAGTTAGAAGTTAGTTATTCATATGACTTTAAAAACTGCGAAATGTAATTAAAATGGCGTTAAAATTAGTATTTTTGCTGCAAAATCACAAAAATCGCTCAGCGGCTGGGGGCTGAGCGATTTTTGTCATTTTGCAGCAAAAAATACTCGTCTGTGACATATACCGCCCCCAGGCCGCCGTCCATAGTCACTACCCATTTAGTGACTACGCTCGTCTGTGACACGCATGAGTTACATCAGTTTGTATAACACGGGGCCTAAATCAGACAACTTTTTTGCAAAAAAAAAGCAACTTTTGGTTCACCCCTCGTAGTAAAATCCTGGTTCCGTTTCTGGTAGTATTCACTACTGTAGACAGATTTTTCAAGCGATTATGGGTCGCAAACGAAACGAACAAAGAAACATCGCCGGCTTGATAGGTCTCTTTTTTTAGACACGAGTACAAAATTTTGAAAAATGAGAACATGTAATTTCAAAAGCACAAAGTATCCTATGAACTTATGTCTCAGGGAGTATATAACATACAATTTCTGATCAATCAAGGTTGTCTTATAATGACCTACCTAAGATTTCATAATCGAAGTTTTGGTTAAGTGAATTAACTGAATTCATTGGCGGGGCTCTTCCAACTCTGCCGCATGTGCATCGTGATAGCGTTCGTTTGGTAATTCTTCGTTTAGATTGATTCCGTTGTTTAGCCATTTTTCGACCAATTTCAGTTTGTCATCGTACACCAGCAAAACTAGTTGTGTCAATCTTACTGTAGCAACCTTTTGTGAAAAAATAAAAAAAATCAAGTAACGCTCCTGAAAGCAGAGCTTTTATGTTAATTTTAATACTTGAGGTGCTGACGTAGTTCACCGCACGATCTTTTGTTAAATCCTACCCACGGTATTCCAGTTGGTGAAACTTTTGCCCTATCGATTTAACAGTGAAAGAACTGGAATATTTTGGGGCACTGTTGTCTAGTAAAGAATGTCTGCTATTGAAAGAGTAGACTCTGTTTCAGGCCCGGCGCCAGGATAGCGTGACTGGGGTGGCAGAAATAAATTTTGAGGGAGCACGAGCAGTTTATTTTGTGTGAATTCGAGAGGGGCACGGGGGCACGAGAAATTTATCCCAGTCTGGATCAAGTGAACAAGGTGAGAAGCAGATTCAAAGGGATTTTCCGGCCGTAAACATGTGATCTCCAAAAAAAAGGTCTTCACTGAAATTGCAAGGGATTTTCCGCCCGAAATCGCAAATTCAAGCAGTTTTTCCGGCCGAAAACAGGTGATCTCCAAAAAAAAAGGTCTTCATCCCAAAAACGTCAAGAAATTCGTTGCCAGTCCACAAAAAACACCAATTTGGACCTCGATTTGCACTCCAGTAGTCCCGATCCTGTTCATTTCTTCAGGGCACAGTTTTCGTTTGGGGGGCACAAGCAGTCATTTGGGAGGGCACGGCCCCGGTATGCCCCCCGTGGCGCCGGGTTTGCTCTGTTTCGCTTACGGACGGGTCATACCAAAGAACTAAAAATTGGTATTCAGAGTTTCCTTGCTTGACGTTCAGCAATAAACAGGACAGTGCGAAGCCTCCACCGTGTACAATAGGAAATAACTGCTCGACTCGAAGACCGCAAAGTTTCTTATTTGCTGTATTCTGGCCAATGCAACTTGATGCATCAACATGAAAAATTACTACCGGTACTGTGTATGTATACGGTAATTCGTATGACAAAAAAAAACAGAAAATAAATGTTTGATAACTAAATTTGCATTAAAACTTACCTTTTTTATTAGTAGGCTTGTTTCTAATGATTTTTTTTTTCAGTTTTTCAGCGCTTAAATTCTGTTTTTATGTTTTTGCTTAATGCAGAATAAAATTACTTCTAAGTTACTTAATCCCTAACCCAATTAACCCATATACGATAAGATACTACTTATCATACTATGAGAGCAAAAAATATTTCAGTATTATTTTCATACAAATCTTATTATGACGTCATTTAAGGACAGTTAGAAAATCCATAAATAAAAGCTATTGGTGTATTTAAATCTTAACCGCTAGTTCAACAGTACGGGTTGGTGAAGCAAACTACTTGGTTTCTGAAGAGGTTTGATATTTCAAAATCTTTAATTTAGATATCCTCGTTGCTAGTGGTAAGTCGAAACTTGAGTAGAAAGAGTGTGCGGGGCCTGTTCCTGCGTAATTCAGTCTGGGTAAGTTTAAATTTATTTGAATTACAAAAAGAGGACTCAAGACTTTTCACTCAGTAAAATAGTCACTCCCTTTTTTAATGTACCGATTCTCCACCAAAACATTTTTTAAAAATTTAATGGAGCAATAAAGCCCATAGTGAAACCGTTTCATTCGGAAAACAAACTAACGAACGAAACAACAAAATGCTAGGTAAGCAACCTAGCCGGTCTTTTAAATCCGTGATTATAATGTACTACGCCGAAGCGTTAACGGGTTGGCGGGGCCCATCTCCAGCAAGTAACACAGCTAGCTCCTTACGGTGAAATGCCGCAGCGGTGGCAAGCTGTTGACAATTCTGAGTCCACTTTGACTGGTTCAAAATTTGAACCTCACACCTCCCGTTGAGACAAACGCGTTACCGTTCGACCTACATTTGAACCAAGTAGCTGGACGAATTATAGAAACACGTCCTTTGAACCCTGGTTGCTGAAGTATGAATGTAACACCACTATGGAAGAAGCAGTTTTAATAGAACGCATTCACGCAAATCTAAATATCAATTTCAAATATGCAAAAAAACAAATAAGACGTTCAAAGATAATAAACAGGGGTGGTTTATTGTTGCTCTGGGTAATTTTCTGGCCTCCAAACTGGATGCACCCATTGGACCTGAAACAAAAAAGTGATATTAAATGATTGCACATTATCAGTTGCCTGCACCAGAAAGTTTGGATATGGCGGTGTTCCACGGGCGATATTTTGTTTGCAACAAGCTGCAATTTTTTTTATCTTACTTCGTTCTATCTTGTCCAAACATGGAAAACATCCTTGTGGGCACTCGTATGCACCAACCTAATCCGTGGATTGACAAAACTTAGGTGGAAAAGTACGGACAAATGGCTATGCAAATCGCTACGCAAAAATTATCCAGCATTTGAAGGATTACTTTTTTGAACTTGCAAATTCAGTTTATTCTATTGAGTTCAACCGAACTAAGTGAAATGACCGCCAAAATTAGGTTTAGAGTTTGTTGGCAGTGATTTGGTTCGCGGACAGATCAACAGTTACAAGATAGAAAGTTAATAAACCGCGAATGGAGTTAATCCACGCTAGTGCATTCGACTCTAAGATTGTTGAAGCCTTCTCAAACACCGTCAAACATTATTGCGATTTTTGCGTGTTTTCAAATTGTTAAAGAAGACTACAATTAATGATAAATTTTCAACATACAAGACTAAAATCTAGTCTAAAGAAATTCATATAATTTTTTTATCAGTTTAGGTTATAAAAACACCAATTTATTGAAAAATACCACCGGTGCAAACGAAATGCGCGAATGCGTGAACAAAACTTTATTTTCGTTTTTTTTTTATTATTTGTTATCAAACTGGTGGAAAGGTGCAATTATTTCGTTGGTTTTGAAAATTTTGAACTTTAAAAAAAAAAGAGAGCCACGACTATGTTCTGCTACTATCGCAAGGGTACGATTTCATTAGTGAGACAGTAGCACCTTTAAACTTGACAAAAAGAATCAAGCAAATGCAGAATATCGTAGGTTACTAGTCGAACCTCGTTGCAAGCAAATTATCACCAGTGGGATATAGGCCACATTAGGCCTGGTCTACGCAAGGCAGAGTTGCAAGTCGGGCTGGGCTTTTCGGGTCGAAATCGGGCCTAAAGTTGACAAAAATTTCGGGCTTAATTCGGACCTGAGACGTACTTTTCGTCTAAGGTGCACAAAAATACGATCCAGGTCAACTGACCGCGACAAACTGACCGCGAACAAACTGACCACGAACCAACGGTTTCAAGCTGCCAGTTGGTTAATATAAGGGGCTGTTCATAAAAGACGTCCGCACAAAATTGCAAAAAATTGACCCCCCCTCCCCCATGTCCGCAAAATGTCCGCAATGACTAAACCCCCCCTCCCCCTTGTCCATGCGGACACAAAAATGTACGTTTTATGCGTGGTTCACACTGGCCCGGAAAACCGAAAACGGAATAAAACAATCTGCGATTTTCCGTCGCGGAAAAAGTTGAAATATGGACGTCCGTATTCCAGAAACCCCCCCTCCCCCCTTGTCCGCAAATGTCCGCAAATCTATTATCCCCCCCTCCTCCCCTGAGTGCGGACGTCTTTTATGAACAGCCCCTAACGTAATAACCAAAGTCAGAAGTGGGATTTGTATTTTCGAATTTCACTTCTGACATCATATAGCAGGATGCGAAATGAACAAACAAAACTCAGGCAGTCCCAAATCAAATGTAATAACAAAAAGAACGTTGGGTACTCGTGCGAGTGAAACATAAAAGACTCCAGCACAATTTAAAGGCTATAGTCCCCCTCCCATTGGCCAGTCAATCACAATCCAGAAAAGACCACGCTTTCAGCACTTCTGAGATGGTCTTTTGCACTGGAATGGACTCAAAAATGAGTTAGAGCATCTTTTAAAACATTTATTTATGGGAGCTAATCGCCAAAAATATATCTTACAAATCAGTAAAAACCTTGAAAAATGGCCAAAAATAAGCAAACGAATTTGATTGCTGTTGAAAAATGCTGAACGAAGGTTTCATCAAAAAATATATAAGCTCAGGAATAGGGGAGGCTTATCTTTTTCTATATAATATAGACGAACCAGTTAGTGGTCAAGTGGATAGAGCGTCTGCTAATGAAATGGTAGACTCTGGTTCGATTCCCGGTCGGGTCAAATTAAACACTATAAAAATTGGCATTCACAACTTTTCTGCTTGACTTTCAGCAATTAAAGGGACAGTGTGAAACCTCCACTGAGTGATAGACAGATGGGTAAGTGGCAGCTTGACTCGAAGACCAAAAGGTTCCTTCGCTGTCTCCTGATTAAGGCAACTTGGTGAATAAAATGTAATTACAATTACTCCTTGTGAGTTTTTTTAAACTATAAAGTTTTATGATTTACCAGCTTGAAAATAAGAGAACTGAAATTTTACCATTAGCTACCTCCCACGTAACCCATTTATGCAACCAGTTTAATCATGCTTGGGCATTGCTAATTTCTATGCCACTTTTACATTAACTAATTTTTATCAAAATAGGTCTAAAATTGAGCTATTTTGGCAAAATTACGTTTTCGAAAGCTGGGGGCTACGCCTCCACACCCCCAAAACAGCCCCCTCCCCACTGCAAATTTCTGACTACGCGTCTGCACGTGATATTCGTGATATTGCGTGATAGCATCACACCTCATATACCAGGCTTTATGCTTGGCATTTACCACTTGTAAGTGAAGTTCGCATTACAGTCACCCCACGAAACGTGTTGATTACATAGTTGCATGTTAGTGGTGTTTATTCAGCATTACCAAATTGTAGCAAAAGATTTTGGCTTCAATTTTTTCAACTTTTACAGCAGCATTTTTTCCCTTTTCACTATGCAATCAAGCTCATACTGCACAAACAAAAAATAATAGCAAACCAAATCCGTAAATACAGTACCCAAATGCACAAATTTAAATTGCATCTCCAGTAACTGCCATTACAGTTAATTCATCAAGTTGCCTTGGTGAGAAGACAGCGAAGGGACCTTTCGGTCTTCGAGTCAAGCTACCACACATGGTGGAGCATTCACTCAGTCCTTTTAATTGCTGAACGTCAGGAGAAGCTGTGAATATCAATTTTTATAGTTTTTGGTTTGGCCCGACTGGAAATCGAACCAGAGCCTACCGTTTCAGGAGCAGACGATATATCCACTCGACTAGTGACCAGTTGAATTTTTTTCCTGATGTGGAGTAAAAATGCAGGATTCTGGTCTTAGCAAAAGCCAAGCTAGAAGGTAATTCAAATACTGAATACATACGTAAGTTTCCAATACAACGAACATACGACAAACTTACACAGGTGACCGTAGACTCGAAGACTGAAAGGTCACTTCCGGTTTTCCGGTTGATTAACATGTATGAGTATAGTTGTATTGCGTTTTTTTTTATAGTATCTTTCACACAAAATAAAGTTCTGACTTACGTTAGTTGGAAACAACCCCAATCTTTTATCTCTTTCACATAGCCTCATATCAGGTGCCTGTGGTTCCAAAAATTCACTCCATTCAACCTGAAAAAATTACAAATGTTACATTTGTTTTCAAAAGTTCATTCCATTCAATCATAAAAAAAATTATAAATTAATAATACATACGTTTTTCTTAAAAATAATAATTTCCTCATAACACGAGACTTAGTTTTGAACAAAATTATAAGACCAAATGATGCTGAAAATTTGAATAAGTTATGAACAACTACCTTTAATCAAAGATTTACTGGTTTTCAAAAATACGTAAATAACTTCCACAATAAACTTTCGGATTCAGTTAAAGCGTAGCGCAGTTTTACAATTGCGGAACGGCATTTTGGCACCAAGTGAAAGCACAGCTTAAGTTTTGCAATTAAAATCACACAATGCAAATATGTACTGCACTGTTGTGGTTTCAGACTGAAAAAGAATACGTAATATGCTAAAGAAAGCCGACATTTATCAATATTACGATTGAAATGAAACCAAATTAAGTTTAAAGTATAGAAATGCGCTATTAGCTGAAAAAATTTTAATATGCAGCACAATTTAAGCGCAATAAATTTTTAAAACTTTAGAGAGTAAAGCAACTTCCCCAATGGCACATGAAAAGCCAAGTAATTTTTTTTAAACGCAGTGATGACATTGAGCTGTTGGCAACAATATCTTAGTTGAATGGAACAGGAATAGAACCCAAGAATTACCCTTCTATAGGCGAATTCATTACTGTTAGACCAACTGATAAATACATCACAACATAACAAATTAAACTTCTGTTTTCACAGATTTTATCCCTTAACTTATCATAGTCGATTGAATTTCAAGTATGTTGCCCTTTACTTTCGTTCATGTTGCAGATAAATTTTTTCCTAAATAAAAATAACAAACTTCAAGTTTGAAAAAACACACTGGTACGGTAGTATTTTGTGCAATTTGCGTATTCCATACGAGCTGAAAAAAGGATTATTCAATACGGAAACATCTGATCAATGCTAATTTGATATCCACACAAAAAGTATCACATAATATGTATCTACGACAATTGTAGTGAAATACTGACCATCTCCACCAGTACCACCAGTTTTGTTTTTTTGTAAGTTTTTTGAATTAGTGCAATTGTGATTTTCTTACTGAAAGCAATAAAAAACTTCAAAATGAACAAACTAAACACTTGATATTGGTTAAGAAAAATTATAAAATGATTACATAACTAGCCATTTTATGGCGAAGCAGGACATCCTAACGCGACCGACCTGACGCGAGACAACTCACCCCGGGAATCCTGACGCCAGGGACATCCTGACGCTAGGGACATCCTGACGCTCAGGACATCCTGACGCCATAAGCTCCAAACTTTTGCGCTCTGCTTTTTTTCTTTTTCTTCTTTTCGCTTTTCCGCGCTACGCCACAGCTACGCTTTTAACGATTAACGTTCGATTATTGTGACGTAAGTATAATATTTTCCGTTAATTGCAAACTTCATACGAATCTCTGTTTTGCAGAAACAACTCAAAAGCGAGGTGTATTTTTGCGACAAAAATCGTGATGAAATCAAAGTCGAGTTAGCGAATATGTAAAATCGCTGGCGATAAGTTTCAAACGATGACTGAATGCCGCGATTGAAAGTAATATATGTTTTGCTGTTATTAAACGACCACGTAGATATTTCATAAACAATAACATGTGTGATTCATTTGCAAAGAAAAATGCTCTGAAAGGAATGGTATGTTAAAAGAAAATAGTAAAAATATAATTCAAAGTCAAGTACTGCAAATCGAAATTAATTAATGCGGCGATTAAAATTTAGTATTTTTGCCTATTATTACTGGATGACCACCTAGCAATTTTGAACGCATTTTCATAAAAAAAATTGTTAGTTTTTGGTTAGCAATAATTTATCGATAGCATTTCGATTAGCAGCTTGTTGTCATTTTTGTGATCTTACTCTTTAATGAACTGAAAATTTTGGAGCTTATCCAAATTAGTAACTTGTTATTGTTTAAATGCTTTGATTTTGCAAGCGGAGAAATTACGATAATTTGGCATGCTGATGTGAAGCGTGCGACCGTGTTGTTTTGTTCTTTCAAAGTTAAAAATTGCAACTGCAAAAACTAATGGCTCCATTTATTAAGGTTAAAACCAAATAAACCACCCATTGGGAAAGTAATTAGTTGGATAATTACAAACTATTGCACAATATTTTTAATCTTTTTGAGTTGTTTCTGCAAAACAGAGATTCGTATGAAGTTTGCAATTAACGGAAAATATTATACTTACGTCACAATAATCGAACGTTAATCGTTAAAAGCGTAGCTGTGGCGTAGCGCGAAAAAGCGAAAAGAAGAAAAAGAAAAAAAGCAGAGCGCAAAAGTTTGGAGCTTTTGGCGTCAGGATGTCCCTGGCATCAGGATTCCCGGGGTGAGTTGTCTCGCGTCAGGTCGGTCGCGTCAGGATGTCGCGGATCGTTTTTATGGACTTCATCCTTACTCGTTTATCAAGTATTCCTCGATAATCCATGCGTTTATCAATTTTTCTTGACTCTTTAATCCCCCAAAGAAGAGCCAGCATTACACCAACAGTAGGAAGAGCTTCAACCCAAGTCATTTTAGCTGGTCAAACCCAGACTACTTTAAAGTTAACAGTCTAAGCAGCAACAGCATAAACTTCAAACACTCGGCACTAGCATAAACACCCAGTAACTGAGTTACCAACTTAGGCCTATTTGATTGTAATTCAATTTAAAATACCTGTAAGCCTGCAATTCAAAATGTTGTTTGAAGTTTTATCAGTAGCTCTTAAAACTGGTATCTCATACCAGTATGCAAGATCTGAGATGTAAAAACTATCATTAAAGAGATACTGCACAAGGTCACTTCTATTGAAGAAATGAGAACTACTTAGTACCGCTACATGACATAATAGAGGTGCAACACACCTTGTTTCACTACCGATTCCCCTAACCTGGACAACAGAATTAATCTGTTTGACCACGTACTATTATTGGTAACCCTGCCTTCCAAACTTTGTGATATCACAAAAGGATAACTTTCCAAAATTTCTTGCAAAACAAGAAATGCAATGTTTGGTTATTGAACATAGCATTCCTTATAGAGTAATCAAATCTTTCATTAATGATATTCATTGTTAAACGCCAAAGCATACAACAAATATACAGGGCCCATTTTCAAATCATTGTACTATTAGGGCAACACATTTAGTTTCAGAGAAATGTTTCAGCAGTGGCAAGCTGTTTGCAACACTACATTCACTTTGACCAACCTGAGATTTGAACCACAGACGTTCTGTTTTGGAGACAAAAGCACTACCCTCGGCCAAAATTTTGCTTTTATGAAGTCATGACTTATAAAAGTTCAAAATGCAGCATTTCCAACGATATGGAGTCAAACAGATTTATAAATGGAATAGCGAGAGCTAAAGGTTTGAGGCACCTCTTCAGTCTTTATTATTCATTAAACCAGATCTTTTCTTATTAAGCAGATACTGCTCAAAATCAGTTTTATTCAAGAAATGAGTACCGGTACAGTACTATTTGAGAAAATAAAGAGGTGCCCTAAACCTTTTTTTACAACACCCCTTATTTGAGAAAATATGATTTCATCCATTTAACTCTGTACCATTGACAACTCTGCATTTTGCAGTTTTGTGACATCAAAAAAGGCCTACTATATAGATTAGTACTGGACTACTAGTAGCCTAGATCTACAATCTACATGTACCAGTAGCAGTAGCCAAGTTTTCAGATTTGGATGCCAGATGGTCAAGTGTAACACATTTGCTTGTGGAGCGGAAGGTCTTAGGTTCAAATCTCAAGCACGTCAAATTGGACACAGTGTTGCCAATGGCTTGCTACTGCCGTAGCAAATCTTCAAAAGAAGCTGTATTGCCTGGGAGCAATGATGCAGAGACAGGCCCCACAAGCTCTTTACACATTTCAGCATGGTACAGCAGCTATAATGAAAGATTTGATTTAATTTACTCAGTGCTACCAGACAGTACGCCACAGGTATTATAGTAGATTAGGCCTATATTGTTGCACTAGTTTTTGATTACAGATTTGAAATTAGCATACTACAGTATACAATATACCGTAACTTGACTTAGTGAAAAATAGTTGGCAGGAATAGAAAAATGGTAGGCCAGGCTGGTGATGTTTTCGAGCTGCTACACAGTACCAGACAAGAGCCTAAAGTCTGCAAGAATCAGCCTTTAGTGATGTCACAAAATTGCAAAATGCAGGGTTGCCAATGGTATGGAGTCAAACTTTTCGTGATTACCAGTGAGTAAATCTAGTTTTCATGAATACGAGGAATTGTGGAAAAGATTTGGGGCATTTCTTTGTTTTAATTGTAATCAGAGGTGGAGTTGAGGACACAAGGCTTGAGGCCAAGGATACAAAAAAATTCAAGGCCAAGGACACACCTTCTGAGGACATACTCTCTTGAGGCCAAGTACAAGAATGCTCGAGGCCAAGGACACAATGAGGAAGTGTTCTAAAAAAAAAGGTCTTTGCTCGAAAATTCGCAAATTCTCTGGCATGCTCTGAGACAAAACATCATTGCTCATGACCTTGGCCTAAGTTCAACAAGTCAAAAAATAGTGCTGTTCTCAAGCCAAGAACAGGGCATTTATGAAGAACTGCAGGCTTCGAGGCCAAGGCCAAGGACTTTAAATTGTGTCCTGGAGGACTCAACCTCTGATTGTTACCTTAAGCAGGGTATGGTATGGAATGAAACGAAAATTTTGGTATGAAATATACAAGATGCCAGAATGGAAGATTTCAAGAATGGAATGGAAGACAATTTGCCATACTAGATTTCGTGTAAATATCTACAGAAAATATACACGGATAGTGATAAATAATAGGTAGCCTAGTGACTATTTCACCCAAAATTTTCAAGTTAAAGAGAATAAAACGAAAATGAGAAATATTCATCCGTGCTTTTTTCAGTTGCTTTTTCAAGGGTCAAGATTAGGGTCTAGGTTAGGGTTTGGGTTAGGGTTCGATTTGGGAATAGTTTTAGAGTAAGCATTTGAGTTTGGATTAGATTTGAGTCAGAATTAATAAAAAACTAGATAAAAATTTCCAGTGAAATAGAGCCTTCCTAAATAATATTTTCATAAAAGTGTTCAACACCTTGTCTATTGATGACTTTTGCAGTTTGTCGACAGATCACAGCACTTTGGTTGAGTGCATTACGAAAACAGTATACCTGTTTAAGTATACGTATTGCATCATGGACCAAGGACACAGACGCAAGTGTTCTCCAAAAAAAAAAAAGGTCTTCAAAATTTTTTTTCAGGCGAGAAAGGTCTTCAAACATTTTTTAAGGTGATCTCTACTTGAGGAAACCAAAAAAAGGTCTTTGCAGATTTTCCACAAGGTTTCTGGCGTTTTTCAACGAAATTTCAACGGTTCAAAAATAGTGCTGTCCTCTAGCCGCGGACTTGAGGCTTCGAGGACAAGGACTTCAAAATGTGTCCTCGAGGTCAAGGACGTCCTCGAGGACTCCACCTATGTTAGTAATTACACATCAACGCTAGAAACGCTCATGACTTTACATTCTACACCGTTGTTGATTGTAATCTTTGTAATTACAATTACACTCCTGACCAACGTGACCAACGATTATGATCTAAACTTGACAGATGCGGTTATTTTGCTCAATATCAAAACTACCACTAATTGGCAGTATGGAGTTAAATCAGCACCAAACCGCTCAATTATTACATATAGGAGGAAAACATCGAATTTGAAAATATGTTTAGAAAATTAATGCATGTACTGTATAACAGATGATAGCATATGATAGCATCTAAGTCTAAGCATACAGCAATCTAAAGCTAAGACAAAACATTATTGAGGGCAACAGCAAGCAAAGCAAGTGAGGTGTTACCGTTTTATTGAGACGGAGGATCAAAGTGGCTTTGCTGTTCAGAGATGTTTCCAGGTTCTTCATGTTAACATACGTACTATACCAGTAATCGGCCTATCTGAATATACCGGTAGTCTAGTGCAGAGCAGGCTACCACAGGCATTTTGATTATATCGATTTTTTTGCTGTATCTTCAGATGTGAAAACTGATTGCCTGGTAACAGAGAATCTACGGTATTAGGTTTTTGTTACAAGATTTCGAATATTATAAGCTCTTTTTAAATATAAAAGCAATAATTTGCTTCAAAATGAAGGTTGCACAGTGTATCGGTTTGTTTGTGCTGTTGCTTCGAGCCAAGTGCCAACAATATAATTGCAGTTTGTATTATAACAAAAATGGTAGAACTTTTAGCACAGTTACAGTGCTGGATCGCTGTCCAAGCAGTGGTCAGTGTGAGCACAGCAATCATTCTTATGATCTTGCAGAAAGCAAGCATTTTGTTGAAGAAGAAACTAATAAAGTGGGAATGAGATTTTCATGGAAACCAAAACATATCAATGCAACAGCTCCTTTTTGCGGATTTAAAATTACAACACGAGAGAGATGGTCTAGTTTCCATGATTCAACATATTTTTGCCCTAATATCACCGAATATCCCGAACAGTCTGAAGTTTCTTTTGAGTGTAAGAAGATGGCTCTACCAAGGGAATTATATGCTGTAACAATTTCACCATTGCCAGAAGACAACTATGATTTATTTCTAAATTTTACTGCCAAAATTCCTGCTTGCAGCAGTAATACTCCTATTAGAGCAGCATCAGAATGTATTGGTACTCACGCTCGGATTTCAATTACCAGAAATATCAGCTGTGAAAATTCAACTTTTGAAGTCGGTTATGCCATACCAAGAAAGAAAGCTACTGCAACTGTTCGAGTATGTAGTAGGCCTATGCCAGAGACTGTTTTATGCAATGGCGTCAATGGACTGCTGTTTGAAGATCTTCCTCTGGTTCATAAAATCAATATCACACTACCTAAAAATGTTTCGACAGAGCACTTTTATTATGTTCAAGTGTTCTCCTATAACAGTGTTAACCAAATTGAAGGAACACGATACATAATAAATGTAACAAACATATTTCAAGCTTGTGTTGAGCCCCCAAGAGTGAGTTCAGAATTCCAAAATTTTCCTGAGCAATATATTGCAATCATTGCTGCGCTTGTGCTTTGTTGCATAATTTTCGGAATAATAGCTTACAAAACAAGATGTAGTTCTAGTGCAATAACATCTTTGGTGAAGCCCACATTTGAGAATGAGCCAGTTGTTCCAGAGTCACAAACATTGTACATAGTTTATGTTTGTGATCACAAAATGCACCAAGATGTAGTGTTGAAGTTTGCTGCTTATCTGAAATATGACTTGGGATTTCAAATTCTCCTTGAATGTTATGAAACCACAGAGATTTTCCAGGACCCATCAGCTTGGATGGAGAATTCTTTTTTTTGTGCAAGCAAAGTTCTTTTTGTTTGGTCTCCGATAGCTGCTAAACGATGGAATGAGAGTGATGAACAAAAAACGCTAGCGGATATGTTTACGCCAGTTTTACGAAAAGCTGATCTTGATATGAGAAATTCAGACAACTATAAAAAATACTATTTTATTAACTTTAATTATTGTAATTCAGATATTGTTCCAGCCAAATTTAAAACTCGTCGATGCAACTTTTTCAACCTCTTAGACGATTTTGGTGATTTTCTCTTTAAGCTTTTGGGTTTAGAGTCATCAAGATGTATACGATTTTGTTTTGATGAGAGTTACTGTGAACTAACTGACAGTCAATATGGCCAACCTTTGTCAGATGCTATTGAAGAAATGAAACACTATGTACAAATTCATACAAATTGGTTTGAAGAAAGCCAAACAATATCTTCATGTGAAAACCCTGCTCCTAGTTGCAATGAACCATCTGAAAATGTTATTATCAATTTGACCAATGAAATAAAAATTATACCTCCATTACCTATTTTGCAAAAAAACTTTACAGCAAATGATAATCCTGTATTAGACAGAAATGTTTCTTTTGTGGAGTTTTCGCCACAGCATCAAAGTGCAAAATCGAGCAGAACTAACTTTCCAAGCTCATCTACAAGATGTGAACCTTTAAAACTGTGCAGTCGAGTGCCAGTGGAACACAGTTTACCAAAAGAAATTTCTGAAGAAAGTAACAACTTACTATCGACTTTAGATACAAAGCAATTGTCAAATAATTTTTCTGAAAATGGTTCCCTGTTACAAACTCATTGCTTAAAAAAACAGTCAAAATCATCTAAATTAAAACCTAACACCATTAGTCTTGCCCCTATTGATTTGCACAGTGATCCTATGACCTCTTTAAATGCTATAAATAAACAAGCCCAAATTACTCATCTTTAGTTTAAAGTTTTTAGCATTTACGTTGTTTAATCTTGGACTGTGGAGTCAGAGCCAAATGCCAGCGTGTTTGGTATAGAGATTGAGAATATATATATTCTCAATCACTATATTATATGTATATATATTTTTTGTTATTGAGTCTCTGTCAAATTTTTTTACACAGTCAAAAGTTGAGCATTGCCTAAATTCAAAAGATACACTCATTCTGGGAAAAAAATAGTTTTGCAAAATCTTTCAAAAGTCTTTTAAATGTTGGTACTTAAATTCAAGTTAAAGTTTGTAAAATTTGGTGCTGGTGTATATGATATGTTGAACTGACTACTCAGCTTCAAGTAATTTACGCAGCTGCAATTTTCTGTTTATTTAGCATTGAGTAAAGAAAATGAGTCTTGATATGTTATACCTTAGAGCTGACTTTGAAATTGAATAATGATTTAAATTATGTTGATTGTAATTATGATTTTATTGAGAAGCAATAGTGAAAGTATCTGAAAAAGGGTGTTTTTGATGTGTGTTTTTTTTGCTTTACTTTTTTGGTTCGTTTTTAGCCTAACCATGCAACTATGCACTAACAAATGCTAACTTTTTATAGCTTTTTAATCAGATATTTTATGATGCGCAAAGGCTGTAGTGTGTAGTATATTGCCTGTTTTGCCACTAACCCCCCATAAAAGGGATTATTTTTGTCATGGCATGCTAATATAATGATATAAAATCGCATATATCAGCTAGTAACCAAAACTTGTTTTTGTAGAATGCCAAATAAATATTCCAATTTACCCCGAAAATATTTCACCAAAAGATTTTATTTCTTTACAAGAAATGAAAATCTTTCATCCTTTTTTTAGTTAACGGATTCGATCTGTAAAGTTTGAGTTAGCATTAAAGACTGCGTAAATAAAAACGTAATCAAATTTTTGGTGAAATGTACCGGCAATAGAATTATCTCGTGATATTGGTGGTACATTTGAAGTTATCTAGTCAGTATTAATTTATGTATTAGACCTTAATGCTTAATCTGTACAATGCTTATCCTGATCAGTTTGTATTATAAAATAGCTATAGTGAATTGCTCAAGGCGTCACTACCTGTGAGAATGTTGCACAAGTTTGCCAAGTATCAGTCTGTCTTAATTAATCGTAATGTTTTAGCTGTTGCTCGCAACGAATAATTGAAACGTTTTAGGGCTTTTGTATTAGAAGCTTAACCAAAGCCCATGTCTGGTGGTTTTTGCTTAGTCGTATTTTTTTTCAAATATTGTATCGGTGTTTTTTTTTGCCGGTCCAAGGTATTGGTTACCCGTTTATGCAAACGCGGAGAAAATAAAGATCTAGCTTTTGTTTTCGATAGAATGCAGTGAATAGTGTTTCCACCGTCCATAACAACTGACTGCTAACAAACTGACCGCCAACTAACTCAAACCCTAGTGTTAGGTGTCAATTGGCTCCCGGTGAGTTTTTTTTTTTTTTCGTTAGTTGACTTGGCCCGATGGAAAGTGTACTACACTTGACAATTTGAATTATGTTTTTAATATATTGTGGTGGCATTATGAATTTTTAGGTTTTTCTCACAAAAAGCTGTTTTTGGTAATGTTATGGATTATTATCAACAAAGCAAAAATCGTTTTTTACTTTATGTTTTTAATTACACATCACTTAATGCAGTGTTATCGTTGATAGGTATTGCATTTGGTTATAGTTATTACAAGTTAGCTTATCATGGTGAAAGTTACCTTTCAAAGTTCTGGGGATTTTTGTTTGTATCATAATTAACGTCATCGTTAATCGCACAATCTGTTTGAGGAAGGTTTCACAATATTGTAATTAAATCAGCTATTTTTCACATTATATATATAGGCGGTACTCTTTCCTTGAATTTGTCATATCGTAGTTTTATCTAGTCCACCAATGATTAACATTTAGCTGTTGGAATTGAAATTGCTAATAGTTTCGTCTTATGGCTGAAATTTTAATGGTTGATTAGGTAGTGGATCGCATGTTTGTGGTGCTACCGTTCTTGTTTAAGTTTTTCGCCGTTTTTGAATTTAGTTCTTACAATGAACGTTTTCAAAAAAGATTTTTTTTTGGTTGAACAGATCTAATTCAATTGAGTGTTGGGCTCAATTTCGTTTCCTAATGCAAAATTGTCTTAAACCAATTTGAAATAAAATGACTGGGAAATGCTTACTAAGGATAGATTTGGGACAATAACGCCTTTATCAAAAAGCTGGTACGTAGTCAACATCAGCTCTTTGCTTTGCAAAGCATGCCTATTTGTTTCCGCTTTATTTTTTGGCGCTCGATTTACTGCAATGCACAGTGCATGAAATATTGATGCAGTGACTAGCAATGCGGTTTCTTCCGCGATCTTATCGGACTATTTATGCCACTTTGATTCTTTTGAGTGAGCAGTTGAAGAAAATGCGAGAGCTGGATCCCATATAATGGAAATATCATTATAAATTTTTAGGGTTTGACGTCCCCTGCCAATTGATTTGTATGAGCATTGCATTTTCATTAATTCACAAACAGCTTTATTTGGAAAAGTACCTACGTTGGTGTTCCAAAGACGTGGTAGACCTTTTTTACAAAACCTATTCTAAGTCATCTGCAGGATTTTGGGTATTTGCTTTATCAACGAAAGAGGCATTTAAATTTGTAAAAAGACAAATATTGGTTTGAAACTAGATAGATAAATTCTGCATATCATGTAGTAACTGAATTTAATGAATTGTTTTTGTTAATGCGTGCTTAACGCCTTCAAATAGTTAAAAATGCTTTGTTTGACCTGTAGCAATGCTGTCGTTAGTCAAAAAACTGTCTTCCTACTATGCTGAAATCAAACATAACGCTCAAATCAAACAAGATGCCTCAAATATTTGTATAGAAAGTATACAACCAGAAAGTTTTCTACAGCTTTTCAAGATTCATTAGTTAAACAAACCAGTGGACCACGACTAATTTAATAACGTCTGTATTCGCAGCTTTTAATGCAGTTGATCTTCAAAAGGGACTTTGCGGAGTATGGAGTGTCTTCTATATAAATTTATTGTTTTTAATGCGCATAAGGTTAAAGTATTACAATTGTGTTTTATAACAACAAAACATGCTAAAGTAGATATTTATAGTTTTCGTAAAATGATATATCGCGAAATCCAATCAGCTAAAGTTCACATTGGGCGGGCTATACAAAATGGCAAGAGGCTGGCACGAACGACCTTTCACTAAAAGCGCACCGCTATGACTTTTTTTGACGACTATTTGCGCAATTTAGTTTTTTTTTTCTGAAGTGCAATTTCGGCAAATAACTTTTTGGTTCAGTTGAAACGCAATTAAGGAACGAAATTTTGGTTAACTTACTTATAAATTGGTTAACTTACTTATAAATTTCAAATTACAAAATCCAATGCAAATTCACGATTTTTGCGATTATAGACGGAAAAGAGTAAATGATGTGCTAAGTAAGCCGACGTTTAACAATATTGCGATTTAAATGAAACATAATTAGGTTCAAGGTATAAAATTGCGCTATTAACTGACAAAAAAATTAAAAATTTAAAACGTTACTTCAACGCAACTTCCGCAATGTCTCAAAATAAAAAATTAAAGCACAACGCAATTGCGGAAGTTGATGTTTGCTCACTTTTTCGAAATAGAAATCAAACAAACTGCATCGTGTTTTGCTGAAAGTGCTTCACATTACCTAATCTTATATTTGAGAGATTGTTTTGAAGCTCACAATTATAAAATACTTTGGTTGTATTTATAAACCTATTCTTCGTTAGCACGCAACATAGTCAGAAATATTTTCCCAACGTGATATCTAAACGTGGACCTGTAGAAAAATCACTGCAATATTGCGTAATCTTAATTGATATGTTCTGAGATTAATTATAACCGGTACATGTCTGCACGCTACGCATAGATTTATTGGCTGTAATAGAACAGTTTTTGGTTTAAGTGCGTGACATATATGTAGTTCTTGTTGCGCTACTGAAAATCCCGTCGAAATTAATTCTTTTTTATTGAAATTACTGGGTTGGTTCAGCTAAAACTCCCAAGCTCGACGTATTAGGCCTTGAGAGGTGCTCGAACACACCTCGTAAGAACTTGAATAACCCTAAACGTACATAACCATTCAGGAAAAAAAATTTTTGATTGACGTGAAGTCGTTTTCATGGTTCATTTGCGGTTGGGCTTTTTGGTGTTTGTGCTTTGTAGAACTTTATTTCAATAAAGAGTTTTTTCTTATAAGATACCAACAAAAGTAGCTTATAGAACGAGAAATAACGAGATATTTTGATCAAATTTTGTAGATGTAATTACACTGTATTAGCCACTTGCTTTGGCCAGGAGACAGCGATAAAGGGACCATTCGATCTTGGAGTTGAGCTGCTTTACATGTTCCTTTCAATGCTGAACGTCAAGTAGGGAAGCTGTAAACACAGTTTTTAAAGTTTTTGGTTTGACCCGACGGGGAATCGAACCATAGTTTGTCGCTTCAGTAACGAACGCTCTATCCACACGACCACTGATTTAATGATTAATTTAACGTTTTAACGAATTGGTTAGAGATACTTAGCTCTTAATTTAACCAGCTATTTTTTTTCTAGTGCTGTTAACTTTAGGTTAGCCTATTACACAATTTCTCAATCGGTGTTTATTGCACATATCATTCTAATCATTTTTCAGCATGAGTTTTTACGTGGTATTTGAACCACGCTTCATTGCTTGAAGCTTTTAAAAAATGTGTTTGCTCGGTTTTAACTGTTTATTGATTGAGTAACATTGCATTGTGCTGCGTCAGTTCTTCCTGTTCATAATTCGCGTCTGTTTTGTAACTGAATTGGCTAATCAACTCAGTACCACTATGCTTTTCATTATAGAAGCCAAAGTGCTTTTTTACACTTTAGTTGTACTGTAGCGTCAGAATTAGCAGTAATTCAATAATCCAACATAATTTCCGCTTTTATTTGGCACAATGCTTAATTTGGCTGCAGTTGTGTACTTCTTTTACTAAATCTCCAACATTGAATGTTCATAGATATGTAAAAAGCATTAGGCACGATACATTCGAAGTTATTGAATTACATTGCACCTTTTCAGGGCCACTGCTTTTCCAAAATAGTTTTATTTCCTTTTACGAAAACAATGCTTTTAAAACGGTTTGAACTTCAATTCCCTTGCCAGTGAAGATGCGTTTTCATGATTTTGTCGACAGGTTTTAAGTATAAGCTTCCCTAATTGTTCCAACATTTCCTCAAATGTCAAAACTAAATTTCAAACACCAGAAAAAATTCCCAGTACGAACAGAAATACCAGTTTAGTCACTTCTATTTGACTTGGATTGCAAATACATCCAGGAAACGATTTTATGTGAATCGATTTCTTCGAATATTTTCCAATGTCGTTGCGTCCAAATTAAGTTTTTTGTTTAATATGAACGTACTGTCGTTTATCATTGAAGTTTATTTACTGGTTAAGTATGAGAAGCTAACAAGAAACGCAGCAAGATGATCTTGTTTGGTGGGTTTTGTGGTTTTCTTTGACGTAAAGCTTGCTTTTTTTGAATAGTTTATTATTCGTTGCTGATTTTATATGCATTTATGCTTATTTTGCAAACTTATGATTAATTTATGTTATTTCCAAACTGAATGCTGTCGTATATTTTATGCGCTTTGAAGCAGATTTAAATAAACTGACTCTAACTTTGATTTTTATGTAGATAATCCACTGATAGACATTTTAAGAAAATAATTTTTAGCAACATAAGACTATGTGCGATTACATGGCTTATTTGAGCATAAGACCTTTATCTCAATTACTTTCAACGTTGAAATAAATGCTCTGGCCTGTACTTTATAAACCTAATTCAGATTTGCGTCTTAACATGCATTTTTGCACTTTTGAAAGACTTAGTAGCTGCTGCGATTTAGTTTTTGGTTTGGTTTTTGGTGATTTAGGGGCAGGCTTGTACACTAAATATATTAGCATTTTGACATGCCGTAAACGATTTATAAATAGACCACCTCTCATTTAGACCTACAATGATGTACAGGAGTACCACTACCATTGTAGTTTATGAATCTTTTGGTTTTAATAGTGAAGAAACCCTTTGGCATGATGAAAAACTTCTGTCCTTTTGGTAGTTGGTTCAGTCCAAATATAAATTGAGAAGTGCTGACCCTGGATAGATAAAGTAAAACTCTGATCTGACTTCTTTTTGTGACTTGTATAAGTTAGTACTCCAGCAGTTTGAATTGGGTCTTCATTGCACGCACAAAAACTTCAATGCCTTGCAAAAAATTTGTGTCAGGACTTCAGACTTTTACCGTTTTTGACTCGGCCAAAAATGCAATATCTATTGGTCCCATCTCTGTCTCCTTTGTGTGATTGACGACAAAATTTGGTAAAAAGAAACTTCCCCGAGTTCGCGCGTCCACTGAAAAAGTCAAAAGCTAAAAAAGATCTGAATTTTTCAAATGAGACTGATATGGTGCAATATTATACCCTTCACTATAAACAAAAAACTAAAATGTTTGTAGCGAGATTAGATTCACTTGAATAGCGTCGCTGAAAGAGCAAAGCGTCGTTTTTACGGCGACTTTAATTGCATGCATTAGGTCACTTGTTGCGTCCTTCAGCAAGACGCTTTACGATGATTATCTGTGCTTGGTGGCTTCCAACAAGCAGCAAATTCAGTCGACAAGGATTCGAAGAAAGCTACTGGAACATTTAAAACTCCCTAAGCAGCTGCGGACTCCTCCAAACACGTAGTAGTCATCGCAATGAAAAATATGCGGATCGTCCAATAGTTAGCGTTTGACGCTGTACGTTGACAGGAGGATAAGTTTGCACAACAACAATGAAACCGGTAATCAGATCTTTGTTCGTCATACAGTGGATTGGAGTAGGTTGCCGCATGCAAGATCGGTAGCACTGTAAGACGTATAAGCGCAGTTCATTGCGGCACGCAATAGTTCTAACTTCAACGTATAACTGAAACGAAAAAACATTTTACTTCGGTTTCCCGGTAAATCATGCATTTAAGATTTGAGTCTCACAATGTGTTAAAGGGAGTAAATCATTTCGAGGTTAAGCAATTTAGCATCCGCCACAAGTGGCGAAAAAAGACTAGTTTTCTTAAGTAATACCTATTTGAGAGGTGGCAAACGTTTCGAATGAGAAATAAGGCGTAGCCAGGCCTATTTTTAGCATTATAGCTGGAGCGCAATTGCTACCCTCTTCCCAGAACCTTGAAACTTAGAACTTAAATTTCCGGCAAAATTTACACCAGCATCCGGTGTACACCTTTATTTTTTTGGTCTTCAGGTAAAATATCGGCAATTTTCACACCAAAATGCGAAAAAGAACTTTTTTTTATTTTACCACAACTTCTGGCAAAATTTCTTGTTGATTGTTACTCTACCATTACGAAATTGCTCCCCCTTTCCCTATTAAAAACTCCTTTAAAAATGGCCTGCAACTAGCCGTGTCTTGATCTATATAGTTGACCAAGAAGTTTACTCATTGTAGAGGCCAGAGCTGATAAAAATATTAAACAAATCGGCTTTGTTTTTGAATTAAATCAAATTAAATTTGTTTAAATTTTAAGTTTTTTCAAGTTTTTTGGGAGGAGGGGGTCGTAACCGTCAATATTTTTCACTGATAGTGTTGTTTTAAAATAAATTTTAAACATATTTCCTCAATAAAATTTAAATTTTTTCTGGATCATGCAAAATGCATCATTATAGCCGCATTTTTTTTTTTGTTAAAATGACTTGGGCGTGTAAATATGACTAAGAATTTATAACTTAATTATGGAAAAATAACAACTCTAACTAAACGAAAAAGTTGCTTCCTATCCGAAAACTTATGGAAATTTTTCAATTTGAACATCATAATTGCGTTAATTTTGAGCTATTTCCTTCAGCTATTATTTTAAATGATAGTTTTTTTGGTTTAAACCAATCGCAATCAATGATTTAAACCAAGCAGCCCTGGGGTGGCCCTGGCTCCAGAAAGTTTTGCAAACAGGACCTAAAAAAGTTGATCTGCATTGGTGTGGTTAATAATAGATAGGCGTATAGTGTTTTGTTTGATTCATGAGCATGAATGCATGAGATTGTGTGATTGCGTAACATTTTCGTTACAAAAACAGATTAGCATCATTAAATTTCAGTTTCAGAATGGTCCATTATTAAATCAAAAGCATAACATTTTTAATATGCATTTGGTTTTGATTTTGCTCAACCACTATTCAATTAAAAACTGTCTTTGATTCATATTTTGCTTTAGGCATGTTAACTCTAATCCAATTATTTTTACCATTCCAGATTTAACTTCGCGGAAAATCCTTTGTTTACCAAATCTAAGCAACTTTTTGCCATAATTTTAGGTTGCTTCGGATTTTGGGTTATTTTAATTTTGAAGCTTGAGCAGCAAAACCGCAAAGCGATCTGCCTAACTATTATTCATTCTTGAAAAATTCGATAATCAAAATTTGTTAAAACAATCTTTTTTTTTAAGCTTTTTTATATCAATTCTTCTACTCCGCGACGTCTCAAACTAAATTTTATTTTATTTTTGTTGAAATAATTTTTGTATCTTTAGTTTAGCTATTTCAAGTCCTTGGACAATAGAAATATAATAGCTAAATCAGTTAATCTGTGGTAAAAATAATGCATATTTCCAACATTTACTACGACTTTGTAAGACAAGTGGTAAAATACAAAGACATAAGGAAATGGTAAAAACTCAACAACATCACTATTTCCTTTTCATGCTGTCACGTCTTGCCAATACTGGCAATACAAAAGATTTTGTCGTGCATGAATAGCAGTGAAAACACTATAGTAAGTAGTTTGCTTGTTCTGTCAGCAAATTTAAAGACTGCTTCCAATTGTCTGTAAAAGTCTCAATGGACAGCAAGGCTTAGACTCTAGAGCAATACACATTTATTTTCTAAATTAGCAAAGAATATTATTGATTCGCTGCAAAAACATTTTGATAAATTATTCCTTTCCGAAAAATAAAATTAAAGAAAGCAGAAATTTTAGAACTTATATCCTTTCAGAAATTTTAAAATTTTTACCCAAGTGCCCTTTATTTTACTTATATAATTAATTTTCACTCTACTTCTTTAGGCCACCTGACGAATGCAAAGGCGTGAAACTATGCTTAGTGGTCAATAATTTTTTGCTAATTTAGAAAATAAATGTAGTTTATTTGTTATAAGGCCAAGCCTCGACTAAAAGAACTTTCATTTTAACGGACGCGTATTATTTATGGTTTTGTGTCCAATTTTTTCTCTTTTTTTTATGGAAACACAATTATTTAAATTCGCGATTATGACCCGCTCTCACTTAGCAAAGAGGAACATTTTTTTTATCCCCCCCCCCCTCTAGGCTCCTATACATCTTTGATTCCGCCGCTGTATTCGACCAAAGCAAATTCTAATTGCAAAAAATTATCACCGTTAGACCTGACTGAATTTGATATCTTGATGTGAAATTGTGGCATCTGCGGCACGAAGAGAAAAAGTTGATCAAATAACCAGAGCAGATTCAATAATTTCTGTTCTGGGATTTTCGCAAACAAAAAATACAATTTTTTGTGCTGTTTCCTATTGTTCTGTATTAATTTCTAACTGAACCAAATGCGATAAAACAAAGTAGCCAAGTTATTGAGGTATATTGATTGTGCAGTTATTACGCAAATTGTTTTGAAATTTTGAGTTTGAACGTGATTTTGGATGAAAAATTCAGATTTTTTTGACATTGCGCGTCACACGAAGTTATCATGAAATTTAACCCAAAGCAGGGGGAAACAAAGCAGGCGTTCTTCGTTTTTGTGTCTCCCACTACTGTAGCGACGGCCCCGAATAAAACTTTGACCTTACACTCCAAAATTGGGCTTCAGTTGCTTCTACGTTTTTGATTCTGCAAATCTAACCTGTATATGAAACAACTTTACGCCCTAAACTTTATAGAGAAGACAGTATTTTGGTAGTCCCTTGTTTGAAAAATAATATGAAGTGAAGTCTAAATCGTACTGTTGGTTTTGTTGCTTGTTTGGTTATTTCTTTTCTTTGGCAGCCGTTGTTTTATAAATAATCACCAACTTGGTAACGCTGGCCCGCTGAATACATTCGCCAAAACAAAATATCTGTTCTTTGAATCCAAATAAGGTTTCAATTTGCTCTTGATCAACCGGTTTAGTAGCATTTCGATATATATCACTGAGTAATGGCTCAATTATCTATCCGCTTGGAGAAGCGGGAGCATCGGGCGCTTGGTGGATATGCTAATCTTCGAAGAATTTGCATTTTCTTAATTAAATTACAAAAAATAAAGCAAAAACTTTGAAAAAACCTTCGATCGGATAGAATTCCAAACTTATTAAAAAAGGGGAAATACCATAAAAACTGGTAGCTAAAATAGCATCATAAATGACAACACAAATGACGTCACTATAAACCGAGTTACTGACGCCAAGTTGATTAATAATTGTGATAGCTTACGTCACTACGATACAAACTGAACTGAATTAAACTGAAATTTATTTTGTAACCTGCTATAGATAAACAGCACAACGTAATGCAGAATGAAAATAAATTAAACACATTCAGCATAAATCAATGCAATGTAAAAATTGTAACAAAACAGGCACAAGAAAACTGCGAAGGGACTGATTTTGTCTTCGCGTTTGCAGCCACCAGCCACCTATTAAAAGATTTTTGCTGTCATTTTATATTTTGCTTAAAATTCAGTTTTATCATAACTTGGTGCAAGGATACCACTACCGCATTAATTTTGCCATCAGAATGTCAATTTTTTGGTAGTGGAAAAGAAATTAAGAAGTTGAATATATTATTTTTCCGCGTCTGTGAAATCAAGTGCTGCTGACAATTCTTTTCAATATTTGCAAAATCTTTTGCTATGATAGTGTGTTTCGTAAACTCAATGCATGCCTTTTATCAATTACCTCTTGTTCAGAAGTGCTCAACCGGGGGCCGCTGGCCCCCTAGGGGCCACGGTACATTAACCAGGTGCCACGAACGCAAGATTTATTAACGATTAACCTTTGCGAAGCTGCTGGATTTTCTGATTTGTTGACCATTAAAACGAAATCCAGAAATCTTCTTGATGCGAGCAATGACATTCGCCTGGCTCTGTCCAAGACAGAACCCAATGTCAAAGGCCTCCTCAAATGAGGACAAAAACAAATGTCGCTCTGACTGAATTAATAAAACTGACTGTGATATTGAATTCTTCGATATTTCTTTGACTTTTCTTTGTTTACTGTTTGTTTTTTCTATTGTTGTTGTTTTTTCGTTTTTATTATTGTTCACAAATAAAGAAAGCAGTGACCAGCAATTTGGGCTTATATTAGTAAGGTTTCACTTAATTTCAACACCATTTACCGTTTTACTGTACATTCATTTTATTTAAATCTCTATCAAACTTACATATAAAATCTGCAGAACGTTGTAAAGCAATCGCTTCTCATATACAAAAGCATTGTTACAAAACTGCATACCTCTAGCCACCACGAATGAAATACGGACAAAAAATTTTATTGCTAAGCAGGGCCCATTGGTGTTGAGAGTCTCTAGAAGGGGGCCACAACTTGTTTATCATCCGTTTAAATTTTGCGCTTGATTTTATTTCAAGCCAAGATTTTGCAAATCTAGAAAGCAAGCATTGACTAATATTATAATTGATGTCTATACTCTATACCAATTATATTATCCGATTTTGTTTAAATTTATTAATAATTGAAAGCAGTTTCAAAAACTGGTTGGTCGATTCACAGGAATTATATATTTTGCTTGAGTTGATTGCGTATCGTAAAATAGAGTAGGAATACAATCGCACACACTTAACAGTGGCCGAGTAGATAGGTACTGAAACGGTAGGCTTGAATTCCATTTCCGCTCGGGTTAAATTACAGACTACAAAAATTAGATTTTACAGCTTCCCTGCTTGACTTCCAGTATTAAAAAAGGTACATCGTGAAGTTTCCACTGTATGTGGCAGACTGATGGCAGCTTGCCTCGAAATACAAAAAGTCCTTTTCCTGTCTCGTGATCAAGGCAAGTCGTAGGTAAAAAAAATATATGATTTAAAAGTCTATTTTGCACTACAGTTGCTTACTTTTAATATTTTTGCTGTAATCATTCATCCTTTCATTAACGTTTTGAATCTGACTTCATTGCTCCTGCAGCTGGATTGTTAAATAGTCAAGCTACCCCCAAAATCGACCGTTGAAATGATTATTATAACTTAACCAAGCGGTTTAGTGGAGAGTTTTTATTGTAAAACTTGCGGAATAGGATGTTTACGGAATTTACTATTTGGCAAATCTTGTTAATTTAAAAATTTGGGCTCTATGGCAGACTCTAGCGGAAATGTTTAAAATAAACTTTGAACACCAAATCACCAACTTACAATAATTTGAGTTTCATGCGTTCGTGCAACACATGCAACAGAAATCATTAATTTTCTATTCTTTAGTTTTGATTGGATTCAAGCGCAGTCTTCAACATCTAACATTCCAAAATGTCAAAGTTCATAAAGAAAGCTACAGCAGTGTTTTAATTATGTTTATGCAAATTTTGTGATACTGATGATTGTATTAGTTGGTAAGCATGCACGTAGCCTACTGTTCTATTATGCAACAATCTATAACTGTACTTAGACTTCGTAATCCTATTATCAGGAGATTTTTTGGTCCAACTCAACTGCAGGAAGAGTATTCGAAGATTTGCAGATCTGTTTTCCTATTAATCTCAAATCATATCTTTCATTATACTCGCTGTATTCCGCCGAAGCGTTTAATGAGTTCACAGGACCTATTTCCGCATCAATGCGCCCGCGTAACATAGTTCCTTTCGAAGAAATGTTGCAGCGGTGGCGAACCGTGGGCAAAAACGTGCGCGATTTCACCCACTCGAAATTTGAATCTCAGAACTCCCGCTCTCTGGAACAATGCGTTGCCGCTCGACCAACTTTTTTTTCTTATCTCCCCTAATTGACAACTGCACAATAATGATATAATTATGCAACTGAGCAACACTGTAGAGTGCACAGCTAGATTCAGCCAGTAGCACAGCCAGGTGGGTTAAAAGGGCTTTAGCTCCTCCCTCCCTCCCCGTCACGCTTTAGCCAAGTTACTTAAAAAAACCTAAATCCGCATCCAGGCTAAAATTTAATGAAGACCTTTTTTTGGTTTTCACGTAATATCAACCAAAACTAGTCGGATTTCTTCGAAAATCCCTCCGTAGCAAAATTCTGGTTGCGTGCCTACCTTTTTGCCTAGAACACTCTTCGTGGATCTCTTTACTCTCCCTGGTCGGATATTTTTAATTAAACTACTCAGCTATATTAGTTTTTCGTTGTTTAGTTTACGAGAAATAAATAATTGAATTGACAAAAAAATTCATACAGCTTAGCTCATAGGCATGTACCGGGAAAATTTCCACAAGGAGCAGAACAAATATTGTAAGATTGATCAGACCAAACGTTAATCGAAATGACAACTTCACTGGAAAATTCTAACTTAAAGAGAGCATGGGCGTCGGCAAGGGGGGCAGGAGAGGGCCATACCCCCCTGGATTTTCACACACTTCTCCTAAACCTCCCGAATTTCAAAAATTCTTCCATTTTTAGTAGTTAATATTGGATTTATTCTTATTGGCCCCTCTCTGAAAATTTTTCTGCCAACCTGAGGTGGAGTCCTCGAGAACGTTCTTGGCCTTGAGGACGTCCTTGGTCTCGAGAACACATTTTGAAGTCCTTGGCCTTGGCTTCGAAACCTCAAGTCCTCGAAAATTGTCCTGTCCTCGGCTCGAGGACAGCACTATTTTTGAACCATTGAAATTTCGTTGGAAAACGAGCAACCTTGCGGAAAATCTGCAAAGACCTTTTTTTTTGGTTTCCTCAAGTAGAGATCGCCTGAAAAAAAATTTTGAAGATTTTTTTTTGGAGAACACTTGCGTCTGTGTCCTTGGTCCTTGGCCTCGAATTTTTTTTGTGTCCTTGGCCTCGAGCCTTGTGTCCTCGACTCCACCACTGCTACCGACGCCTTTGAAAGAGAGTAAAACGAAAATGAGTAATATTCATCCGCGCATTTCTAGTTCGTTTTTTTAACGGTCAAAATTAGGATTTGAATTGGAATTTGGATTAGGGTTAGCTTTAGAATAAGAATATTTCAGTTTGGATTAGATTTGAGTCAGATTCATTACATTAGATAAAAATTTCTGGTGAAATAAAGCCGTTGAGCGTTAATTCTATGCCCTATTTAGACAAAATCAATAACGCAATTAACGTTCTTATTAATTTTTTTTTTTTTTTGTGTGTGTTTTACTGGTTTTTCATATAGAGTACATCACCGAAGCAGTAGCGTAGCCAGGGGGGGGGGGCTCTAGCCCCTCTATTGGCCTGTTGAACAAAGTGTAGAATTAGGAAAACAGCACGTTTTTAGACGGTATTGCGCACCGGAATGGATACAAAAGTGATTTAAAGCATCTTTTGAAACATTTATTTGGGGGATCTTAATTATTTCATGGTATAAAATATAGACGAAGTAGATTAATTTTTGTGGGTTTTTGAACTATAGAATTTTATGATTACCAGCTTGTAAAGAAGAGGACTGGAATTTTACCATTAGCCACCTCCCACGTAGCCCAGTTATGCGACCAGTTTAAATACGTTTTTGCACTGCTAACTTCTATGCGACGTTTTAAAAGCATTAGTTTTTATCAAAATAGGCCTAAAATGAAAAAAATTACAAAATTTTCAAGTGCTCTGGGCTCCAGATCCTCAAAACAGTCCCCCATTGCACATTTCTGGCTACGTGCCGGCACTGAAGAAACAAACTGTAACGCCTTCAAACACACAAAGCAGCAAGGTCAAACACAACTTTTTTTTGCTTTGGTATCTTTAAAATAAAACAGCAAACTTGCAAATTTTGGAAAACTCACGCAAGCAATAAAGTAAGTTTAACATATGTCATAAAAACAAATAAATGCAACGGAACAATTAATAGGTTAAGTTTGTTTTAATATACAATATAAGTTCTCCAATGCCAAATATGAATAAAGTTTGTGTGAAATTGGTAGTGGATTGCATAAATTGCGATTTCTTGACAGACCCTTTTGATAACTTTTTTCACCATTTTTTCGCACTTCGATGCAAAGAATGTAAACTCAATGCCTAAACAAAGGCAAAACCAAACAATCTTATAACGTCGTAAAAACACTAAATTCTGAGTTACCGTTTTTTCGGAAAGGAATAATATCATGACATTTTTTTCACGCAGTACGGAGTAGGATTACACAGATGCAACTGCTGCCTAATCCTTGCAAAATTCAATTAAGTTGAATTCTCTCCCGGATTAAAGAAATGTAAAACTTGCCTGCATACTGGCGTACAAGCATATTAGGAGCGCCGCAAGTAGGTATGGAGTTATTGCTCAAAAGCAAAGTTGTAAACGGGCCGACTAGTTCAGGCCCGAACCCAAAAATACTGTATAAGTCCGAACCCGCCCAAACCCGAAAATTAATTTGAAGCCCAAATCATGTCCCCCCCCAAAAAAACAAAAGTTAAGTAAGGTCTGAAAAACTTAGCAGTGTTGCCAAGTTATTTTGATTATATTTTGTGCACCTAAGACAAAAAGTACGTCTCAGGCCCGAATTAATCCCGAAATTTTTGTCAACTTTAGGCCCGAACCCGACCCGAAAAGCACCGCTCGACGTACAATTCTGCTCAAAAGTGTTTCAATATCGAAGGCATATATCGGTAGTAGGCAACCACCGGCCGCGGACTGGTGCCGGTCCGTGGAGAGTTCGTTACCGCGCCATATATTTTTCCAGATGAGAATACTTTAGAATATATTTGTGACGTTAAATGCAATTGCGTTTGGACATTTTACGAAAAAAAAGATTTGATTACACGAGTTTAAAATCTTGTGATGAAATAATTTCAGTTTACAGAAAGTAGTACAATAATTTTTTGAAATAATTCCTGTCTACAGAAAGTAGCACATTGCTAAACATTTGTGTTTGATTTTGAAAGCCAGTCCGCGAAAAATTTTCAAGTTTTTACCGGTCCGCAGTATAAAAAGGTTGCCGATCTCTGGTATATGCTGTACAATACTTCATTTCAATTCGTAGTTCAGTTGCTGGAAAATAGCAAGTAATGAGAAGTTTATCGAAATGTACTACTTAGAACCTAGAGAAAAATTTAAAGTGCTTACAGTTGGCTAACGATATATTGGATTGCTGCATGCCTACTTTTTGGCAAATCCTTAGTTCATAATTATGTAGTACTGCCATATAACAGACAGTACAATATACAGGCTTCTTTGAAAGTTTACGAACAAGAGTGATGCGTATTTTTATTTTGCAAAAAATTTTACGGAAACTAGTGAAAATCACAGTGACACAATAATAGCTTGTACAAGGTCAAATGAGTTTGCTCCTGGTTAAAATCGTTCACAACAATTATAAATAAATTTCCGCCGCTCTCAAACAAGTCTTCAATCGGCGCAAAAGTAGCTGAAACTATCCCAAAAAATCTCTTGCAAGATCATTGGCCTCAAAGGGAACCATTCTTCACATTACAATGCATGATTTGTTACGATCTCTTTCTCTTCTGACTTGCGTAGTGGACTCTTTATTTCCTTTGCTCTTTTTCCGCTTTTTGCCGCTTTTTTCCTCTTCAGAAGGAGCTAAAGATTTTTTTGGAGCTAAGACCACTCGTTCGATAACGACCTACACAAAATAATTGACTTTGCATGATTAAAAAACTTTAAATATTTTTTGCAAACATTACAATGAGAACTGCCATCTAAAACAATTATTAATGGTTAATTATATTTGGAGAGTTGAAAATTACACAAAAATTTTGACCCTGTATGTTACATGAGAAGGGTCAAAAAGCCTCTAGATTTTTTGTGATAAAACCAATCGGAATAAAACTTTTTACTTCGAACCAACTTACAGTAACTTTGAATTCCTAAAAATTTAAAGTTGGTGGTGCGAGGAAAAAAAAAGATGAAGAAGGAAAAACGCCCCAACTTCGAGTTTTCTTGGAGCTAAAGAAAAAAAATTGGATGTTTTTGTCCGTGTTTGTAAAATGACGCCACAAAATGTTCTAGCGACATTACCACTTTGACTTAAGCATCTCATCATACTAATTTAAAAAACAAACCTATGCGCAAAATTTAAACCGTCGATGACGCCATTAAAAAATTACCTCACTTTCGCCATAAATCTATCGTGACGTGACTACAATGAGGTCATCGACTCAATTTTTAATTAGATGAAAACATACCAAAGTTGGTGTTTCTATGATCTACGGTTTAGGAGTTAGCTATGGGCACATTTTGCCCCTTTTCAAAATGCGTTAATCAAAAACGCAATATTTAGCTTTGTGCGTGTACACATACTTTTCCAGTTTCTTTTTACCTTTTTTACTTTTCTGAATAAGATCAAAAACGTCCACAAAAAACTCAACTTTTAAGACCCGGTCAAAACTGCGCGTAAAATCGATACCGTATGCTTAGTTTGTTTCAATCAACTGGCAGTTTGTACGCTGACAAGGAAATACGCCGAGTGCACCGAATTTCTGTTAAAATAAACTAAAATACCCTCATACGCTCGCAATTTTACGCTCAGTATGGACCAGGGCTAAAAAGAATTGAACATGCTAAGAATTGAACAATTTTTAGTCACGATATAAGGTTATCTCTTAAAATTTATTTAAATTGATCTTAAAGTCATTCAAAGCAATCGGATTTAAGACATTAACCTTCTCTTCCTGCCATAAAATACGTAGTTTCTAGAAAAGCCATAAAACTTGACTTGGCTAACCATCAATCTTGTGAAACACAGGAAATCAACAAAAGCACTTTGGCAAAATTACAGTAATATTCAAGCACAACAAGCAAAATTACAAAAAAATGATGGGCCTAAATTCTGAGCTCGCTGACCAATGCAAAAAATCAATTAATTTGCTTATTTGGCCTAAACACATTGCGAAGTTGGAGAAAAAGCATCTAATAACTCTTAAAGGGCTAAAAGGATTAAAGCAAAGTACACAGATGTTGACAATATCTTCGCTTGGGTGGAGGGGGGGATAAATTTTTGGAATGCTTTTACTTTTAGCGAAGTTGGACAATTATTAGCAATTAATGATATCTTGAGAAAAATTACTATTTTTTTTTAAGCAAATTTTCATGCGAGTTTTCAAGTATAAGGGGTGTGGGATGCAAAGGCTTCTTTCGCACTTGGCATTAGAAGGGCTAATAACTGATTATATTTAGCTGCTTTTGTGCAAAAATCCGATTAATGGCAAGTGCTTTTGTTTAAAAATCCGATTAATGGCCGATTGCTTTGAATTAATTGCGCAAAAACACCTAAATTATAAACCCATTATTAGCTCTTCTAAGGTCAAGCGTCAAAGAACCGTTTTCATCAGGGATGCCGCTACGGGGGACGAAAGGGGCGAGTCGCGCCCCCTTCCCCATTGCAATTTTGGCCAGTTTTCCTATTTGCCTAGAACCGTAGAGTTTTTTTCAAGGGCGTAGGTGAGTGACGTTATCACTTAAAATGACTGAACGTGGTTTTGGTCTTTTGGATCGATCAAAAGATGTTTGTGTTGTATAACTTTTTCGATTGTATCATAGACATACTGTTTGTTTTTTTAATCCTTTAACTCATTAATTCACGTTCACCACTTTCCATTACAAATTATGAAAATTAGTGCAATATATGTCATGTGCTTCCAGCGGATGTTATTCGCTATTTCTAATGACGTCATAGAAGAGGACGTCGTTTCGCCCCCCCTCCAATGTTTTTCTACCGGCGCCACTGCTTTGCATCCCCTCATCCTTAGGGGTGGGGTATTAAAAGTTCTCACTGTTGCTGGTGAGAAAACCTTTTTACTGATATTTGGGTTTGTTCTGCGGGTAAGATTTTGATAAAACTTTGCTTTTTGAAACGTTAAAAATTCATGGAATTTGAGAGTGTCACTGCATGCTACGTAATGTTTAGTTGGTATTGGGAGCAAACCGTAAGGCCCCAGAAAGCCCTCTAACTAGGGCATACGGTAATTCCTTGAGAGGTGGTTACTTTTTTCTTAACAGCGGTTGCATATCTTTAATTTTTGCAAAAGTTATGAGAAAAGTTTTAACTTTAGATAAATATCACGCCCTACATATCACGTCAAAAAAAGCTAGCTTGCATTTTTATGATTTTTGCATTTACAATTCGTAAAAATGGCAGCAATTTTATGAATGTAACTCAAATAAACTAAAAGGTCACTAGGCAAAGATGTAGGTAAAGCTTTTTGATGATAGCATAGCCACACAGTGGTTAGTACTAAAAACAATCGTAATTTTTGGGTTGAATCTCGTTTTGGATGTTAAATTTTTCAGCTTAACTATTGCCTCCTTATAGTTTTGCTTGAAAAAATTGCATAAACCTTCGAACAATAAAATTTTGTGTGCATTTTTTAGGCTGCCAGTAAAAAATCCGGCAGTGACATATATAACACTTATTCGCAGAATTAGATTTATTTTGTTTGTGTATTTGTTTGCGTACCTTTGGCATTCTTTGTTTTCTGCTCTATTTGGTCATGATCAAGATCATACGTTTGTTTCATGGAACATTAGGCGCTAATCAGATAAAATGATTATCGACAAAAAAAAATGTCTACCTCAAAAAAGCTAAACCAAGTTTTTCAAAGTTTCAATCAACCAATTCAAGAGTTAAATTTCCGAAGGTACCCAAATTTAATGGGTGCCATTTTTTTAGTTGCTAATCCTAAGAAAGGTATCCCCTCCCAGCTACTAAAAATTGCGACTGCGTACAACTTGGCAATAAAACTAGGAATTTTGCAGATAAAGCAATTTAAGGGAACCGAGTTTACAAAGTTCTTTTGTCAACATATGCAACAATTCTTGTCTGAATTTTAAAAGGAATTCTGGTAAATAGCGGTAGTTAAATATTTTGAAACGACCAAACTCAAAACTTTACGGTTGCTAAGACACGTACAAGTAGGCAGTAATGAGGCTGCCCGACAAGCGAAAAAGACAACGAACTATAATCATTAATTTCATAAATTATTAATATGTGGATGAAAGAATTATTGATCTATCTCATTACATTAACGGCGCACAATTCTTCGTAGCGTCCACAAATACAAACACTAGGTCTTTGCAAACTGAAAGCAACTCTTTTACGTCATTCGTCAACAAAAAAGAATAAACCTTACGGCTGACTGATGTTTTCAATTTCGAATTTTTCTGTTTGGGTTTGATTCTCGGAGTGCCGGGGGCTGAAGCTCCCCCTTAAACACGTCACTTAGAAAATTTAACCTGAATACGCATGCTTTTAAACGTGTTTTGGACTTAATCAGAATCTAAGGGGGAAGGCCTGAAGGGGCTAAGTAATTTAATTCTGTTCAAAGAGCTTCCAAAGCTTGGCAATTCATTGACCCTTTCAAACGGTTCTACAAACGAACGAAATATATCGCTTTAAATTTTGGTGAGTTTTCGCTTGCTAATTAATAATTTGAATTTAAGCCGCTATTACAATATAAAATTAAGGACATTCAACTATATTATTGTCGAATGAAATACAGCGGAATTTATTCAAGAGCCCAAAGTACAATATAAGGTGCTTGAAAGCCATTAATACATCGATTAAAAAATCCTTCTTTGTATGAAGGACTTCAAATTTAATTCTCTTGAAAACAATAAAATACGATGTCATAAACCTCAAAAATGTAAATTATAAACAAATACATAAACCTGGCTTTCAGCTAAGATGTGTGAAAACACGGGTAACATATCCAAGTCTTAAGCAATTTAAAATTTTACTTTTGCACAGTCAATATAGCTGGCTAACTGCTATTAACAGTATTGGACTTCTAAATTCAAGTATTTGTAACGTCGAAGTTCTTCGGAAAATCTCTACTTGATGTGAAGTTATACTGGCCACTACTAGCAACCATTTCAGATTTAAAATACGATTTACGTAACATACAACAATTGGTCAAAGTTAAAATAATATAAAAATAAAATGAAATCAATTTATTTTTCTATGATATTGACTTTGGTTGATTGTTGTACGTTGCATAAAGCTTCTGATATTCAACTAATTGTGAGACAAAGCACCTTATTTGCCGTCTAGGATATTTAGACTAAAACAGCTTGGATTTAAAGTGTTGTATGCTCCAAGAAAGATTATAGTGAGATGTGTTTTGGCTAGTTAGAAAGACATTTCGAGCTATCCTTGCAAGTTGCAACGTCCTATCTCTTTCAAAATTGGTTTAGCCGAGATTAGCAAAAAAGGAAAAGTTTACGTGCTCTAACTTGAAACAAACCTCTGTTAATTTTCTAGCTTTTTTTTTACCTCTGGCGGAGTCTCATTTGGGTCAATTCCCCATATAAAGTGTTCAGGGTCCAAGGTGCAAAAATCATTCCAAATTTCCGAGATGTTTCTCTTTTGCTCGCATACAGATTCATCGTGCCTAATGCGGTCTGGGGGAGAAAGTCCTTCATCTAACATTATCAATAGCTTTAATTAAGCAGCAAAGTAAGGAAAAACTAGATCCTCGAAAATCTAAACAACAATTAAATTACTTAAATCAAAAAAAAAAGCGACTAAAATACGAGTGTAAGGATTACGGTAAATAGTAATATATATAAGTTACTATAATGTATAGCAATATGTCTAGCAAAATGTATAATTTGGAGGAAATTAACGAGTGGTAGTAGCAAGAATCGAAATCTTGCGGCAGTGGCCGATAAACACAACAAACAGCCGGCCCAGAAAATGCACTTTTTTGGCCCCCCTTTTCGAGCAAAACTAAAAAACATCACTGCATAAAGGTCTTCACCCGTTTTGGTGACACTCTTAACCAACGTTATCAGTGCAGTTGACCAGTTTTCACAAAGTAAATCCCAATCTGCCTAACTCTTTTTTTTTTTTTTTTTTTTTGCTTTTTTGCTTGTTTGTAAATAAAAATCGCATTTTTTTGGTGTCCTAATTTTTCTGGTGTTATACATCCTTGTTCTGGTGTCAATATATGTATGAAACCTCAATCTGGTTCAGCAAAAGTTGTAAATATTTGTTTGGCAAAGATTTTCCAAATTCCATCTAGAAACTTCGTAACTTGATTAATGAGGGTAGAAGTAGACTTGAAGACCACTTTGGTCACTTCGCTTCTTCCCTATTGCCAGTAGATATTATCGTTAACATGCTTTGCTTGCGATTTAATTGTGATTTTAAACTTCGCTGGCTTTGAAATAAACTACTACCACTACTACTACTAACTCTCACTAGGCTAATCCGCCTAAACCTAATTGGGCTTGATCAGTGACCCCAAACGTCGTAGAAGCTAGAATCGCTCGTCATTTTGTCTTACTGTAATCTTTGTTTTTTGCTATTAATCAACACTTGTACTCCGCTATCTAACTTGCAGTCGCGCTAGTCATGCAATAAAGCTTCTAAATTTAACACAGTTTTGCTAGCCATTTCTTTTGCGTAACTAAATGTCATCTGAGTTTTTGAAGTTCACAGTCATTAGTTTCAAGAGCATAATTCAATTCGGAAACCTGTATTGATTCCAAAAAAAGAAGTTAAATCGTACTTAACGTAATTTTTCATTGGTTTTGAGATACACAGTCAGTTTCTCAAAAAACATTTTTTATTTTGCTTATCTGCATAATTTATAAGGCAAAGTTAAATAGTCCTCAGTGCCCAAACTGCATTACTGGAATAAAATTTGCTCTTTTCTTTGGCTTATAGCTTTGAAACTCTGCAAATGAAGGAAAAAAGACTAGTTTATTTGAGTTTCACAAAGCAAACACCAAAGTCTACCTATGACGTTAAATCAATACAATAGACACTTGAGGCTATTGCTGAGAAGGAAAATTTCTTGATCTAAGATAAACTAAAGCTCAAATATGCAGCTGACTCTCCAATTTCTAGACCGATGCATACCGGTTATGTAGGATGCTCAAACATATTGTTTGTGTTTGCAATTTGATACCATTTCCTGCTCAGTTTGAATGAACAGCTTTCCTGCATGATTTCGTTTGCTACATAGGTGCTTCGTGACAAAGCTCAATTGGTTTGGGAAAATTCAAGTCAATAACTCTTCGCTCAAGCGGCCAGTTGGTCAAGTGGTAACGCGTTCGACCTTGGATCGGAAGATACGAGAAGTTCAAATCCCGGGCCGGTTAAATCGGATACTGTGTTGCCAACGGCTCGCCACTACTGCAACATTTCTTCGAAAGGAGGAATACTGCCCGGACGCAATGACGCGGAGATGGGACCCGCATATCGCTACACGTGTAGAGCGAGTACTTGATATAGTTGTGATTGCTCTATATTGGTCAAGACATAGTTGTAAGTCAGGCCGGGCTTTTCGGGTCGAGTTCGGGCCTAAAGTTGACAAAATTCTCGGTCTTGATTCAGGCCTGAGACGTACTTTTTGTCTTAGGTGCACAAAAATATAATCAAAATAACTTGGCAACATTGCTAAATTTTTCAGACCTAACTTAACTTTCGCTTTTTTCGGGCATGATTTGGGCTTCAAATTAGTTTTCGGGTTCGGGCTTATATTTTCAGGTTCTGGCCGGGTTCGGACCTAAACTAGTCGACGCGTTTACATCTACGTGCCAAGATGCCTTGGCCCCCAACAGCAAAGGGACCTTGCGTACTTCGAGTGAAGCTGTCACCTGCACAATATCCGTTTTTATTACTGAACGTCAAGCAAGAAAGCTGTGAATACCACCTTTTATAGTCTTTGGTTTGACCCGACCGGGAATCAATCCATAGTCTACCGTTTCAGTAGCGGACACTTTATCGAGTGAACTCTTTGCTCAAGAAAGAAAAAGGTAGAAAAAGAAAGTAATAACCAACAATAGAGGCCTGCTTGTAAGCTTGAAAGTTTGCTGCAGTACTATTTTTTTCTTTCTTCATTGCCCGCTTTTCCGTGAAGGTTGCAAGGGTGGCAGCTCGAGATTAAGCCGCTCCACTTCATGGTCTTCCATCGCATCCATCATTTTGCTCGGGTGAAGTCCCAAGCGACTCCATCCAAGATTCTCTATGCAATTGGTCCATCTGGTTCTGGGTCGTCCAACTGTTTTTTTTTCCCATTTGCTTTGGCAAGTAAAGCTTGTTTGGGGAGTCTTTCTTGACGCTTTCTACTTACGTGGCCAAACCACTTAAGCTGAGATCTTTAATTTGAAGAAGTAACGGCTCGATGTTTAGAGGTTTTCGAATCTCAGAGCTACGCACCTCTTTAAGTAGTGAAACTCCTTCGATTCTTTAGACCCTTGCACTTGCGACTGCACTCTTTCGGTTTTTACCCAAGATTCATGACCATAGGTGAGAATGGGGACAAAAACTGTTTCGAAAATTGAGAGCTTTGCCTTTTTCGACATTTTTGTTTCAACAGCTCTTTAGTAGTACAGTTTTAAAATTTCTTTGTTCGTTACCGAGTTCATCGTTGGATATTGTGAAGATTTTGGTAGCCTTGAAAATGGCTGTCGAACAATCGATTCAAACAGTTTTCGGTTTGCCCGTGTTAAGAATCAACGCAAAAACAAATTAAGAGTTGAAAAATGCGGCCTTTTATAGTTTTTCGAGACGTTGAGATTTCCACCAAAAAAAGAAAAAAAAATATATATCATGGGAATAATTTTGATTGGATGATTGTCAAACTTCGTTCGTCCGCCACCTGATGATTAATTATTGTAAAATTTGAAGAGAGTAGACGGTTCTTTCTGCCGGCACAAAATTGGTTTCTGTGTTTTTATGAAAAAAAGGTTTGATAAAAAAACGTGCCTTGTTGAAAGAATTATCAAAACACAAGAAACCAATTTTGTGCCGGCAGATTCAAATTTACTGTAATTATTTATTATGAGGCGGACGTACGAAGTTAGACAATCATCCAATCAAAACTATTCACGTGTTATTTTTTTTTTTTTAGATGGAAATTTCAACGTTTCGAAAAACTATAAAACGCGGCATTTTTCAACTTTTAGTTTGTTACCGCTGTAATTCTTAACACGGTCGAGACGAAAACCGTTCGAATCGATTTTTCGACAGCCTCTTTCAAGGCTACCAAAATCTTCAAAATATCCAAAGATGAATTCGATAATGATCAAAGTACTTTTAAAATTTTCGTTTCATGGCTAAACCGAATGCGAGCTATGCACAATTTGGATGTTATGCTAGCTTGGCACTATTCGGTTGACATGAAACGACAAACGAGAATTGCGGAAGAAGGCAAAGCTCTCAATTTTCAAAACCATTTTTGTCCCCATTCTCACTAATGGTCATGAATCTTGGGTAATTATTTTCTTTCAAAGTATTTTTTAATTATTTTCTTTATTTAAGTCAAAACCAAATCTGCATTTTTCATTGCGCTGTATTGCGCCGCAGGGTTTACCGTAAGGGATTTGCGGGAAACATCTCGGCATTATTGCGCCAGAGCGGGCGGCATAATTCTTTTAAAATAAACTTTGAGCGGAGGCAAGCCCCCGGAACAAGTCTGCGATTAAACCGGCCTAAAATATGAACAAGAAGGATCTCCCACTTCAAAAATGCACTAGGGCTGCTACTAAAGAAACCTTGTCTGTGTATTTCTTCGTTATTTTTGTTTGTTTATGTGTTTACAACTCTTTTACAAATAAGAATAACAAACCAAGAAAACACCAACATAGTGCAAAAGGCCTGATAACTTTACACACTATCTTTGAATTAGCATTGACAGGGAAATCAAACTTTCGATCTTGTTTAAGAGCTTGTATAAAAAGTTGCTTAATTTCTAGAGTTAATTTTTTCTGATTAAGCTTTTTAGTGTTGTTTTTACATATCTTGCTGCAATGCTAATTTGAAGAAATTTTTTTAAAGAACCGCTTTTTTTCATTTTTGTACGCACTTTTACATATAGGTGTAGCCAGGGAAGCACAAACGACCATAGTTCTTTCAAACGGCTCTGAACACGTGCGAAATGTGATCCAATGGCATTAAAATAACTTTTTTTTGAAAAAATTACAAAAAATCGCCTCCGGTGGTTTTTGTAATTTTGTAGTACAAAAAATTGCCCAGATCTCCATAGCCTCTGGCGGCTGGGATCCCCGCCCCCAGACCCCCGTCTATGATACGTTTAAGTCACACCAGCTTACTCAACACGTCTCCAAAGTTGGGCATTTGCACTTTTTAACAATTAGTTTAAGCCCTCTCCCTTTAGCAAAATGCAGGTTAAGTGCCAATGGGCCACGGCTTCAAATCATCCATTCTACGATATCTTTGTCCCACAAAAAATTCCTCTTTTGGAAATTTCTGATAACGTCATTGCATGTGATTCGTGGTTTGGCCTCACCCCTCCCCCAATCAAAAATCCTGCTGGCTACGTCTATGCTTTTACAGTTATCCGTATCGCGTAGTCTATCGTAACAATGGATTTTTTGGAGCCTTGCTTTGAGTTTTTTTTGCTAGTTATTCTGCTACAGCAATGTGTGGGATTGTTTTTCTGTTTTTGTTTTGCTATCAGAAGTTGATGGCGATTTGCTATCACTACTAATAGCAATGCTCTGATAAAGCTAGTTGATTCTAATTAGCGAAACGATAGCAATATAGAGTTAGTGTTTTGAGTAGCACTAGCGTGATTTCTCAAAGCTAGCCTAGAAGACCGGAAAACTTCAAAAATTTCTTAAGATATAATTTGTTGTTCGACTCTTGACTTTATACACAATGCAAATAATAATATAGACTGAGTGGCAAGGATAACAGCATTGAATTTCAAGGTGAATTTTATTTCCGGTTAACTGGTACCGCAAGTTCATGTACTGTACATACAATAAGTAATTACTTCATACTAAAACTGTTTTGCGTGAATCAAATCCTTATAGTTTAAATGGCCCTCTTGTCAAATCAAAAACATCCAGTTGATGAAGCTGTAACTTGCTCATCCTTAGAGCAGATGATCTGAGGATTAAATCTCGAGCCAGTCAATCCACCGCACTATTGCCAACGGCTTGCCACCGCTGAATCTTCTGGGAACGGAGCTGAATTATTATTGTCCGCAGATGCAATGACGCGGATATAACCTCCTTTACAAGACCCCAAATCGTCACATGCTTCGCGTAATATATCAAGTACAAAACAAAGATTTAATTTTAATGTTTCTTGCGGGTAAAACGACGACGGTCTAATACAGTAATACTTTATTTTATTTACACGAGAAGTTGCTCTGCCTCGGCTGAGAAGGCCATATAAAGCATCGGTTGTACGTCGGCTCTTATTGCATTATGTGGGCTTCATTAATTTGCACCCTTGTACGTTGTTGCGGGTTTGTATGGTGTTCATTGTGATTAAATTTTTTGAGTGATAAGGTAGGCCTACTTTCAACTTTTAAAGAAAAAGTAAGTTTTATGAGTGCAGTTTTTGATTAAGTGTACACCACGTTAAACATATCACGTCCTTGCGTTTTGAAGAGCAGTTATTTTGGTGCGATTAGTGACGATAGCCTATTTTTGTACTACAGGCGCGTGTGCAGTAATTCAAGCAATGTTTGTGCTGTGTTTCTGAACTTGGCGGTGAAAAACGATTTGGTATGCTCCTCAATATTCGCTTCCAAGACAGTTCACATTAACGACGCACCGATGCCATTGGAAAATTAAAAGATAGGCTTACAATGACCTAAAATCATCGTTCTTCCGGCGTATTGGAACATTCTAAAATGCTACTTCCTAACGTGACAATATTCGCAGAATGAATCATGATTTTGTTTGTTTCATTATTTTGGTTGCTCTTAACCTTTTCCAAATTTAAACAAATCAGGTTATAAATGTCAGTCGTAGCTACGTATTATTTTGTCCATTTGAAATTAATTACGCAACGAATTTACGTGTTTGCTTCTTTTCTCCTGTAAACACGTTTGAACAAATAAATCAAATTAACTAGGTTTTGTTCCAAGTTTCAAGAAATTACTACGATTTTGCCGAGCAACGAACAAGGTTACTAAGTTAGTCCTGCGTTTGCAAATATTTTGGTCTATTTTCAGCGAAATTTTACGTGGGTTACATAAGTTTTCAATTTGAGTTAACAAGTTTAAGTTACATCATACACTTTTTTAACAACCAGTAAATGACCTTGGCTGTTCTTAGATCTTTTTTTTTTTTTTCACGAATAAGCAAATAATCTCAAAATCGACAAACAAATCTGGAAATGCATGAAACTACGTACAGCCAACAAAATGTAAAAGAGATACTGTTCGAAATTGGTTTTATAGAAGTAATGAGAGCTAACTTGAGGCAATAAAGACTTGCCTCAAACCTTTTTCCACAATTTCCTTGTTCGCAAAATACGATTTATCCATTTGACTCTGAACCATTGGCAACACTGTATTTCACAATTTTGTGACATCACAAAAGGCCGATTTTGCCAAATTTTTTTGCATACTTTAAGTCAGTGGTTTTCAACCAGTGGGCCATGGCCCACCGGTGGGCCACAGAAGTATTTAGCTGTGGGCCACAGAGCATTTTGGTCTGAAAAAGTCCTATTTGCACGATGAGCTGTTTATTTCCTGACATTGTGAGAAAGCTTGCAGAAAGATGCGATAAATGGCGAGTTGATTTGTTTTTTTGTTGTTTTTTTTTAGATCGACTAAAAATATACAGAAAATGGCGTTCTCTGGAGCAAAGACCCTTTTTTTTTTTTTGGAGGTCACCTGTTTGCGGCCGGAAAAACCGTTTGAAGCTTGGTGAAGACCTTTTTTTTTTTTTTTTCGGAGATCACCTAATTTTGACAGAAAAACCGCCTCAATCTAATTCAAGACTGATGAAAATTTGAGTCAAGTTCGTTTACTGATGTTTCAAGCTCTCAAAAAGCTCCCCCCCCCCCTTTGCGAAATCCTGGCCACGCTACTGCTCAGGCTAGTGGAAAATTACAATTGAGCAATACTTTGAGAATAGAGCCATGGAAAATTTTCAAAATGAAAATGGGCAATGGTTAGAAAAAGGTTGGGAACCACTGCTTTAAGTTATTATTGCCTGAAGTAGCAGCCCTAAAAAACACCAGTCTGGTCTACCAGTCATATTCTTGCCAACTCTTTTTTCACTAAGGTAATTCGTTGTACAACAAACAATAAAATAACACAAAATACTATATATTGTAGGCTAATCTCAGATCTGTAATCAGAAACTAGCGCAACAATCAAGTACTGTTGCCTAATCCATTGTAATGCGAATATTCACATATCTTACCAACTGGTGGCAGTGAGTAGCCAAGCCAAATCTGAATACATGGCTATTGCTACTGGCATTGGCGTAGCCAGGATTTTTGATTGGGGGGGGGCAAACCACAAATCACTTACAATGACGTCATCATCGATTTTCAAAAAAGTAACTTTTTATGGTGCAAAGATATCGTAGAATGGAAGATCAGAAGCCGTGACTTGGTTTGGCACGCAGGATTTGGTAAAGGGAAATGGCACCAATAGCTAAAACGCGCAAATGTCTAACTTAAGAGACGTGTTGAGCAAACTAGTGTAACTCAAACGTATCGCAGACGGGGGTTTGTGGGCGGAGCCCCCAGCCCCCAGAGGCTACGGGAGTCTGGAGGCAAAGACTCAAGCCGCTTGGCTATTTTTTGTAGTTTTTTAAAAGAAAAGCTATTTTAATGCCATTGGATCACATTTTGCACGTGTTCAAAGCCATTTGAAAGGACTAAAGTTTTAACATTTCAAAGCCAATTGAAAAAAATTGAATTGTTCAATCCTCCTTTTACTTGCAATTTACGTCCAAAACACGTTTAAAATCTTGCCTTTTGTTGTTACTTTAGTAGGTGGTTTGGCACAGATAGGGGGAAGTACGTTGCATTGCCTCCGGCAATATTTTAACAGTAAATAATAATCCACTCAAAGATTTTCCTTCGAGATCTTTGTTTTGTCATGAAATTAACCAGTTATACCAGTGAGCCCAGGCCCCATCAATCCAAATTCAATAATGTGTTCAATGAGCACGTCCCCTAGCTAATTTTTTTTTTACAGGCATTTTTTCGCGTAAAAACTGGCAAGGTGGAGGTGAATTGTTATTAAAAATGGTGCAATAGATGGTTATGCCAACCAACTATCTTGTATTTAATTGTTTGCATGTTATCTGGCCTAAAGGTTATCAGCGCTCAGGCCTAAGAAGAGTCACCAGAACGGCAACTACTTAAAACAAGCAATGGAATTTACAACGGCTGCCGGTTCGAATCCTGTGGGAAGACAACTTTTTTGCATTGCTTATTTTAAGTAGTTGCCGTTCTGGAGACTCTTCCCTAGGTTTCCGCGCTGGTAGCCTTTAGCAGAAGTGGAGTCCTCGAGGACACCTTTTGAAGTCCTTGGCATTGGCCTCGAAGCCTCAAGTCCTCAAAAATTGCTCTGTCCTCGGCTCGAGGACTGCACTATTTTTTGAACCCTTAAAATTTTGTTGGAAAACGCCAGAAATCTCGCAGAAAATTTGTGAAGACCTTCTTTTGTTTTCCTCAAGTGGAGATTGCCTGAAAAAAAAATTTTGAAGACCTTTTTCGCCTGAAAAATTTTTTGAAGACCTTTATTTTTTTTGAGATTGCCTGAAAACTTTCTTTGAAGACCCTTTTTTTCGGAGATCACTTGCGCCTGTGTCCTTGGTCCTTGGCCTCGAAATTTTTTTGTGTCCTTGGCCTTGGCCTCGAGCCTTTTGTCCTCGATTCCACCTCTGGCCTTTAGGCCACGTAGCAGGCAAACGATTAAATATTAAAAGCTCTGGCCAGCAAACGTCAAAAACATCACAACTAAATTAACCATCTTTTTCCATGGCCGGATTTACATTGCGCTGGGCCTCTGGTACTTTGGAGATTATCGCTACATCTTCCTGCCAAATATAGATGAAGACCAAAAAAAGTCTTATCATCTGAGCACGGAGACCCTGAAACTGTGCCATGTGGTATATCCGGCCCTAATTATTGCATAATGTTCATAATAAGGTTAGATGAGGTGCTGAGGTAGCAACTTTTAGGACGAAAACCTTAAATGTCACCCGGGCAATACATTTACATTGGTTGGCAAAAATTGAATTAAGGGGGCCTGGGCCCCCTAGTTTTCAGTATTATCGTTAATTACTGCTGTACGCATGTACTGTTGGACGAAAAGATGCTAAAAGAAACCGAAACTGAAAAAAACAAGGTGTTTTTGCCACATTTTTATTGTTAGTGGCATTTCGATTGGGGGGCGGGCCCCCTGGCTACGCCTATGGCTACTGGATATCTGTAGACCTGGGCCGGTGCTATACAACCTTTTTTAATGGTTATTGTAATTACAATTTATTCACGAAGTTGCCTAGGCGAGGAGACAGCGAATGGACCTTTTGGTTCTCGAGTCAAGCTGCCACCTGTCTAACTGTCTACCACACACTTAGGAGGCTTCACACTGACCCCTTAGTTGCTGAACGTCAAGCAGGGAAGCTGTGAATGCCAATTTTTAGAGTTTTTGTTTTGACCCAATCGTGAATTGAACTCGAGTCTTCGGTTTCAGTAGCAGACGCTCTATCCACTCGACAACTAACCGGTTTAACCTTCAATTTTTTAACCTGTGGCACACTTATAAAACTTGCTAAATTCGGTGGCGCACTGCAGCTGACAATGTCAGTGACAACAGATGATCTCAAAAATACAGAAAAAAGGTCTTCAGCAGAGGTGGAGTCGAGAACACAAGGCTCGAGGCCAAGGCCAAGGACACAAAAAAATCCGAGGCCAAGGCCAAGGTCAGCCTTTCCGAGGACAGAACCTCTCGAGGCCAAGGACAGGAATGTTTGAGGCCAAGGCTAAGGACCAAGGACACAGCCGCAAGTGTTCTCCAAAAAAAAAAAAAAAGGTCTTCAAAAATTTTTTTCAGGCGATCTCCAATTCATTGGCGTACCCAGAATTTTTGATTGGGATAAGGCCAGCACCTAAATTGTAGGGGGGACGCTTCCCCCCATCGAGATTTAGCGTCCCCCCAACGAGATTTGAGCGCTGGATGATCAGACGAAAAAGACCTAATTCTTCACCTAATTTTGGCAAAAAAACGCTTCAATTTCCGGCGAAGACCTTTTTTTTTGGTCTTCACCTAATTTTGGCGAAAAAACACTTCAATTTTCGGCAAAGAACTCTTTTTTTGGTGTTTGTTCAATTTCGGCAACGGAATTACGTAATCTTCCTCAAAGTACTTTCGCATGCCAAATGCGTTTGGTCAAGGCTGCAAAAGCGTCCCCCAATGCAAAATTTTACAATTTAAATACTGGGTAAGCCTAAACCACAAATCACATGAAATGACGTCATCAAAATATTTCCAAAGAGGAAGTTTTGTGTGGACAAAGATATCGTAGGATGGAAGATCTGAAATCGTTGCTTGTTGGCACGTAACCAGGATTTTGCAAGGGAGAGGGCTTAAACTGATAGTTCAAAAACGCAAATATTTAACTTTGGAAACGTGTTGAGAAAGCTAATGTAACTCAAAGGTATCACAGACGGGGATCTGGGGGTGGGGTTCCCAGCCCCCGGAGGCTTTGGGGGTCTGGGGGCAAAGACCCCAGCCGTTGGGCGATTTTTTGTAATTTTTTGGAAAAAAAAGCTATTTTAATCCCATTAAATCACATTTTGCAAGTGTTCAGAGCCATTTAAAAGCACTAGATTTTTGACATTTGAGAGCCAATTGAAAAAATCAAATCGTTTAATACTCCTTCTACTTGCAATTCAAGTTTAAAACACGTTTAACATCTTGCAATTTGGAGTTAAATTTAATTGTAAGTGATCTGCTCCAGGTAGGAGAAAGTAAGGTGTATTGTCTCTTGCAACATTTTTGCAGTAAATAATAATCCACTCGAGGATTTTTCTTAGAGATTTTTGTTTTGTCATGACAATAACCAGTTTTAGGAGTACATGTTCGGCTAGGGGGCCCAGGCCCCCTCAATTGAAGTTTAATGATTCGTTCAATCAGCATTTTCCATAGCTAATTTTTTTTAAAAGTAATTCGTGCATAAAAACCGGCGAGGTTGGAGGTGAATTACTGAATTGTTATTGAAAAATGTTAAAATAGGTGGTTACGTCAACTAACCATGTTATTGCCGGGCCGGATTTACTTCGCGCTAGGCCCCTGGCACTATGGAGATTTTCGCAACATCTTTCTGCCAAATGTAGGTGAAAACCAAAAGAAGTCTTACAATTTTAGCTCGGGGTCCCTAGCTGGTACTCAGGCGCGTAGCCAGAAATTCGCAATGGGGGGCTGTTTTGGGGGTCTGGGAGCGGGGCCCCCAGTCGCCGGAGGCCAATGGGGTTAGAGGGCAAAGCCCCCAGCTGCCGGAGGCTTGGGTTCTGGAGGCGGAGCCTCCAGCGCTCAAAATTTTTGCATTTTTTTGAAAAATGAACTTAATTTTAGAGCTATTTTAATAGAAAATAATGCTTTTAGAACGTAATATAAAAATTGGCAGTCCAACATGATTCAACTTGGTGCATTAATGGGCTAAATGAAAAGTGGCTAATGATAACATTGCAGTTCTCTTGTTTACTTGCTGGTAAATCATAAAATCCTAATATTCAATAAAACTCACACGGAGTAATCTATTTCGTCTATATTTTATAAAGAAAAATAATTGGGGGAAGGGCAAATGGAAAGATATTTGAGAGAAGTGATTGGTAATTAACTAACACTGAATAGCCCCCCTCCCCTTATTCCTGAGTTTATGATATATTTGTTGATAAAACCTATGTTTGGCGTTTTTACATTAGCGATCAGATTTGATTGTTTGTTTTCGGGTATGTTTTCAAAGTTTTCATTGATTTGTGACTTCAATTTTTGACAATTAGCCCCCCCCTGAATAAATGTTTCAAATGATGCTTTAAATCACTTTTTAGTCAATTCCAGCGTAAAAAAAACAGTCTCAAAAGAGCTAAAAACGTGGTATTTTCCTTATTTTGCATTTTGGTTGACAGGTCAATGGGGGGGGGGGGGCTATAGCCCCCGTCTCCCCCATGGCTACGCTATTGCTGGTACTGCGTCATATTATGGTAAATCCGGCCCTGATTAATGCATTACGTTCACAAAAAGGCTACATGTGGGCCTGAGATGGCAACTTTTAGGACAAAAACTCCCCATTTTCTTCGGGTTATAGGGAGGGGGCGAACCCCCTGTCCCCCCCCCCTTTAGCTACGCTTATGCTCCAAGTGAAGAAAACAAAAAAAGGTGCTCGCAAATTTTCTGCGAGGTTTCTGGCGTTTTCCAACAAAATTTCAACTGTTCAAAAAATAGTGCTGTCTTCGAGCCGAGGACAGGGCAATTTTTGAGGACTTGAGGCTTCGAGGCCAAGGCCAAGGCCAAGGACTTCAAAATGTGTCCTCGAGGACTCCACCTCTGGTCTTCAGGCCGGAAACCATCCATTATACTGCCGTTATGGATGTGATCTCCAAAAAACAAAGATTAAGGTCTTCTGGCCGGAAACCATTGGGGCTTGTCTCAAATTGTAGGTAGACAAACGTTCAGATTTGCAAAAAGATAAGAAGTATTTTTGTTAGTTTGCTAAAAAAGTCACAAATACTCTGCGTCACACCTGATATGATCTCGTGACTCAACGGTTGCGGAGTACTGACGTAGGCTAGTACTTGGAAGCATCTCGTCTCGAAAACGGTAACGTTCCTTGGTGCTCCCTGGCCTCATCCAATGTTGTGTTACATGAATGTTTGTTTGAACAATGTTGTCTGTGGTTAAAGCCAAATAAATATCTTACTTACTTACTTACTTACTTACTACCAGGACTAATCTACAGTAGGCGTTATGTGATATCACAAAATTGTAACATGCAGGGTTGCTAATGGTACGGAGTCAAATCGGTTAAATCGCTTTTTTACGAATAGTTTTTTTAATTTTTTGTTCTCATTTTGGGACTGAAAATACAAAGATATTCAACAAATAGATATTCCCCTCAAATTTTTTTGGAAACCCTGGGTTTGTTCTTCCATAAGTTCCAGAAAAAAAGATGTGTTACAAAAGCTGAATCGGTCATGTGATGTTACTAAAAGGGTAAATATCATTTAGGCTCTCTTCTTTCCTAGAAATTTAGAATGAGAGAACAGATTTAAAGTTTCCAAAAACTTTTTACAGGCGTGTCTTTTTTTGTTTGTAAATATCTTTGCAACTACAGCCCAAAGAAATAAGAACAAAACATTTCAAAAATCAGAGCCGAGCACAAGCAACATTATATCAAAAGTGCAGCGTAACAAAGCGCAATTAATGATCTTTTTGACCAGTAAAAGCACAAGGCATAAGCAATTTATTTTTTTGTAATTTCTGAAGCGCTGAACAATTTGCGCAATAAACTTTGTGATTCAATTGAAGAGCTACGCAATTCCGCAATGTTGCGGAATGTATTGCGGTACCAAGCCAAAATGCAAAGAAAATTTTCTCAATTGCCGGTATTAAACTTTACGACACAATGCAAATACGAGCGCATTTCTGCGATTTTAGACAGAAAAAGGGTAAATAGTGTGCTAAAGAAGGCCCACATTTGTTTATCAATTATTACAATTGAAATGAAACACAAGTAAGTTCATTGTAAAGAATTGAGCTATAAGCGCTATCAACAGAAAAAAAAATTAAAACGCATCGCAATCAAAGTGCTACAAATTTTAAAGACTTTGGTCCGCAACGCAACTTCCGTAATTCTTAAAAGTAAAAAATTAAAACGCAGCGCAACTTCCGCAATTGCAGAGTTTGTGAAAATTTGCGTAAATTACGCTTTGCTCACTTCTATCGAAAATTATAACTTATTTCGCTTTTAGCTATTGCCGCTAGCTCGGTAGGGTCACCAAATCGGTAGAAACGTTTTCAAGGACGTTTTGATGTCTGAGCTCTCTTACTCTTAGAAAATTATAAAATCAATAATTCGAGCGTACTTTATGAAAAGAGCTATAGACTTTATATTTTTGGGAAAAAAAAAGTTGTGTCATGATCTGATTAATTTGCAATTCTTTGCCTATCTACGCTCATGTTCATACCTGTAGTCCTAGCTATACTGACAAAGAATAAAAGACGAATGTCGATTCCGAAACAGTATGTCTTTGGCTGTTAATCAAAGGTTTGATTGTGCCTATAAGACTCTGTATATATTGTCTATAGCTTATTATTAATTTTCTCAGTACATTGTTCTTAATAAAATTATGAAAAGAGGATTAAGCATTTTATTCATAAGCTACTAGTACTACTGTTGCCAGATAAGAAATCAAAGCTTGCAACAATTAATCATCAACCATTGCAGACCGAAGTTTTTAGAATCTCTTATCACGAACATAATGTACAATTATTGTGCATGCAAAAACAGTAAAACTATAGGTGTAATGCATTGTGTCTGCGTAGTTTGTTTAAAAGAAGTATAACAAATCATTAAATGTGAAGTCAATCCATAAATCGCACAATTACCAAATATTGCTTCGATGCTCGAACTGCATATCACGTTGTATCTCTGAGAAAGCAGTTAAAGCTATGTTTCAATCATGGCCAAATTGTCTATACTTGTCTAGATTGACGAAGATTATAACACAGTCCCTAAAGTGTCTTGTGTATGATTGCATGATAAGCCTACACAGGGTGCCTGATTTACACGTTCAATAAAACACAATATTACACACATGTAGTAAAAACGGGTATAGAGCAGAGATTGCCAGCACGAAATGTACATAGTGGGATGTGGGTAAGTGGTGCAAGGCAAGGAGGAAAGAATGTTTGCCTTCTTGATTATTGATTTGCACATTTGCACACCTACTTACTACAAAGCATAGGCCTAGAAGCTCAGTGGAAGAAAATTTTGATTTTTCGGCTTATGCTTTGATTTTTCGTCGGCAGCGTGGCCGGGAGAGTAAAGACGTCGTTTTTACGACAACCCTGATTGCAAGATCTAAGTTCAACCCGCACCCTGGCTACGTTGTTGCATCCTTGGATATGAGGCGTTTTGCAATGATTACCTTTGCATGGTGGCTTCGAACAAGCAGCAAATTTAGTGGGCAATAATTCGAAAAAATTCACAGGAACATTGGAAACTCCTAAGCTGGTGCGGATTCGTCCAAGCACAAAGTACAGTTGCTCCAATTAAAAGCGTACCGATCGTCCAATAGTAAGCGCCTAACGCTGTCCAGTGGCACTGTGACAGGAAGATAATTATACACTACAACAACAACAACAACGTTTTTGCTCTGCCCCTCTTTTTTACTCACAGCGTTTTTGTTGTAACCATTGTCAGCTGAATTTTAACATTGTTCCCTGAAATTATTACACCATAGGCTCATTATCAGGAGTCTATTGTTACACACAGTAGCTTAGCCAGGGAGCGGGGGGGCTATAGCCCCCCCTCATTGGTATGTCGACCGAAATGCAGAATGAGAAAAACACTATGTTTTTAGCACTTTTGAGACCGTTAAATGTACTAGAATGGACTCAATAGTGATTTAAAACATCTTTTGTAACAAATATTTAGGGAGGGGGGGGTAATTTGTTGAAAATTAAACTAACAAATAAATAAAAACTTTGAAAAATGGTCAAAAATACGCAATCAAATTTGATCGCAAGTGTAAAAATGCTAAACATAGGTGTTATCAACAAATATAATATAAACTAAGGAATAGGGGGGGGGGGGGGGTATTCAGTATTGTTAATTACCAATTTCTCTCAAATTTCTTTTCCTTAGCCCCCTCCCCTCAATTATTTTCTTTATAAACTATATACGAAATAGATTATTTCGTGTGAGCTTTATTGAACTATTCGATTTTATAATTTACTAGCATCTACATAAGATAACTAAAATTTTACCATTAGCCACCTCCCAAATAGCAAATAGCACATTTATGCAACCAGTTTAATCAAGTTTGCACTGCCAATTTCTAAGCCACGTTTTAAAAGCATTATTTTTTGTACAAAATATCCCTAAAATTAAGTTATTTTTGCAAAAAAATACAAAATTTTCGAGCGCTGGGGGCAAAACCCCCAGACCCCCAACACAGCCCCCCTCATTGCGAATTTCTGGCTACGCGCCTGGTTACACACAATGCTGATGCATTTAGCATTGAATATAAATATCTCAAATAGGGTTTCCTTGTTAATTAAATATGTGGTTGTTTTGATTTTTAGGTTCATTGCCCAGTTTATAAAACCAACAAGATTGGTTTGACTGTGTTACTTAGGAGGTTCAAGGACTTTAAGGACGCCAGATAATTTTCAACGACATTTGTCCATTTTTCAAAGATCTAGGATACAGTAAGATTTTAAGGCAAATTTAAGGACGATTCTTGAGATTCAAGGACGTTTGGCAACCCTATAGCTCGGTGATTGGGTTTTAGCTTTTGAGTTACCGCTCGACCAGAAGACCCTTAAGGTCCCTTCGCGGTTTTCCCAGTTACCTTGGTTAAACTGTACGTTACGTAATATTGTATGCATTTGCATTGCATTTCTTCTAACTTTTTTCTATCTGATTTTTGTAATGCCGGTGTTTGTTTTAATTCGCTAATGCGGAAACCAAAAAAAATAAACTCGTTCGTTCGTTGTTGCAAACAATTGGGATTGGTTGGATGCTTCACCCCCTTTTTGGTATTGACCAAAAATATACAAAAAGTCTTCCGATGAAAATAGACTTCTTTAATAAATTTTGTTGAAATCGGGATGAAGATCAAAACTAAAATTCTTTAGATGAAAAACTATACCTAGTTTGTTGTGATTGGGACTTCGCCTGAGCGCGTAGTACCATTAATTTTGTTCGCGAATTTTGGCAGATGAGGATTGATTTGCTTATAACTAACAAACGGTAAAATCTAGAAAGCTCGAATTCAGACTCCACATAACAATTGATATAAGCGTTATGTGTGCCAATTTTGGGGATCCTAGGTCACGTGATCGTGAATTGAGACTCAACAATACACAAAAAATACATAAGTAATTCTTGGCTTGAAAAGTTATTAAATTGCTTATAATTCCAAAACCACTTGATGTGCAAAGCTGAAATTCGGACAAAATGTGGGTGCTTATGAATGCTTTATGCAAACCGAGTTTGGGGGTGTCCAGTCAAGTGACCAAAATTTTACAGGCCGAAAATGAGTGGAAAGTGGACCATTTTGAACCAATATATCTCGGTAATTACCGATATTGATGAAAAATGGCTTGTGATTTTTGAGCACACTATCAACCGCCTTTCTTTTGGTTATGTTCGTTTATTCCAACTTGAATACTATTTTTCTTCTTTTTTTTTCTTTTTTCTCACTTTCTTTTTTTTTCTGATTCTTCTCCGGCTATCTACTTTTAAACCCTATACGCTCTGTATTCAAAGTTTGAGCGATTAAAGATATCAGGGAGGACTAGTGCCCGATTGAAAGTGGGGGTGCCAGGTTGGGGGGATCCCCCTCAAACAGGTCCTCCAAAATTTTAAACTTTTAAGCCGTAGGAGCTAGATAAATCAAATTTTCGGAATGGGTAGATATTTAAAATAAACTAAACTTAACAAAAATTGGGGGAGCCATTATGGGGGTTTCCCCCCAAACGGACCCCTTAAAATTCAAAATTTTTACCCTTTTAAGCTAAATACATGAAATTTTTAAGATAAGCAAATACAGGGGAAAGATAAATTTGACAAAATTTGGGGATACCAATTTGGGGGGCCTCTCTCAAACGGAGCCAAAAAAATTCAAACTTTTTAACCACTTATGCCAGACACATAAAAGTTTCAGAGTAGGTAAATATTACAAAAAGACCAAATTTGACAAAATTTAGGGGTATCAAAGTGGGGTTTCCCCCTCAAATGGGGCTGCCTAAATTTTGTGCTTTTAAATCATTAAAGCAAGATAAATCAAATTTTTGGAGTGGGTAGATATCAAAAATAAACTAACCAAACTAAAATTATGGGTTCCAAAATAGGGGGTTACCTCCAAACACGGACCTCCAAAATTCAAACTTTTAACCTTTAAAGCTGGCCACATAAAGTTTTTAAGGTTAGTAAATATAAAAAAAAAACATAAAATTTGAAGCAGTTTGGGGTACCAAAATGGGGGTCTCCCTTAAATGGGGCTGCCAAAAATCAAACTTTCTAACCACTCATGCTAGGCACATGAGATTTTTAGGGTTTGCAAATATGAAGAAAAGATAAAATTTGACAAACTTTGGGTATATTAAAATGGGGGTACCCCTCAAACAGGGCCGCCAAAGTTACAACTTTTTAACCACTGATGCTAGATACATGAAATTTGCCGGATATGCAAATATGAAGAGAAGATAAATTTTGATGAAATTTGGGGGGAACAAAATGAAGTAATCCTCTTCAAACAAGTACGCCAAAACTCAAAATTTAACCACTTACGCTGGACTGATGAAATTTTCAGGATAGGCAAAAACAAAGAAAAGATAAAATTTGACAAAGTTTGGGAGTACCAAAATGAAGGGATCCCCCTCAAACAAGGACACCAAAATTCAAAACTGAACCGCTCATGCTGGACTGATAAAATTTTCAGAATAGGCAAGTAAGAAAAGATAAAATTTGACAAAATTTGGGAGTACCACAATGGGGTCCTCCTCAAATGAGGACGCCAAAATTCACACTTTTTACTTGTGTAAGCTAGACACATCACAATTTCAGGATACATAAGCAAATATGAAGGAAAGATAAAATTTGGCAAAAAGTTTGAGGCACCAAAACGGGGGTCCTTCAGAATTAAAACTTTTCAACCATTCAAGCTAGACATACGAAACTTTCAGAATAGGTAAATATAAAAGAAAGATAAAATCACTATTGATAAATAAAATATCACTAATTTTAAGTGCCGCAATTGGAGAGTCCTCTTCCATCGGGTCCTTCAAAAGTTTTAACCACTCAAGCTAGACAAATAAAATTTTCAAAATCGGTAAAAATATAATATGAAAAAAAGTGAGGATCTCATACTAAAGGGGTGCTTCAATTGTCTTGGCACCTCCCCCCATTAACTACAAAAGCTAAACAATCTAAATTTCTAGCATAAGTTAATATGAATCAAAGATTAAAGATTATAAATTAAATCGGCCACATTGAGGAGATAATGCCTTATGGGCTCCTTAAAATTTTTTAATCTTTATGGCGAAGTACTCCAGCTAGATATAATCAAAGAGTAGCCTACCGGTAGGCTAATATAAGAAAAACATAAAACATGCTAAACTTGGCAATGCCATGTCGGACAATTAGCCCTTAAATGAACTTTCAAACTGTACGTTAAATTCTCACAATGAATTCGTATGACAGAAAAGCAGAAGAGTAAAACCAATGGGATTACTGCGACATTTAACGCGTTGAAGTAGGCTACTGAGCTTAATGGCTTTGTTAGATTTAAGCTGTACCGTATGACCGAGTATTTTTACTAAACTGTCACTGATGACGTCGAAAAAATCTTCTACTTGCTCTTCAAAGTTTTTAAACAATTTTATTAAGAAAGCTTTTGTGCTGAATAATGGATGTAATACCACAAACCGTGCAATAACTAATTTGTTGGCCGTTGGGTCGCACTGCTAAATAGCGTTCTCAGAATAAGAATAGTTGTAAAATGCGTGCTTATTTTTGGCCATGGATAGTGTTAAGTTTGGCTGATGTAATAAAGTCGCTGTAATTTTAAAGATCGCTCTATGTTATTTCATAATAAAGAGAAAAACTGTGAAAACTCCTTATAGCTTTTTGATTGACGTTACTTGATTATTTTGATAACTTTTTGAGACCTTTAAACTTTGAGAGCGAATTACCTCAAAGCTGTTAACATGAACTAAAAAGAGCGCAATTTGCAAAAGAAGTACATGATTTTAGGTAAGTAGATGTTTGACTTTAAACATTACACCTAGTGTTCTCGAAAGCATAGAGTTGAGTAAATTATTATAAGTTTTCAATGTGAAGTCATCGTAAAGTTAAGACTCTGTAATATCACTTATAAATTCATACCAAGTTGATTTTTGTTTCTAAATTTTGTTTGTGTACGTATCTCTTTTCATGCTAATTGATAAGGCAGTCATTGTTTAATTTAGTTCTCAGATTTTGAGAAAAATTGGTCGAACTGTTCATACATGTGCTGGTATAAAAATCTTTAAAATATTGCAGTGGGCTAGTTAGGGTGTAGATTTGATAATTAGGATAGTGTGTCAAATTTCTGGTCAAGATAATGTAAGTTGCCAAATCCAAAAATATGCGCTACAACAACAACAACATATTGTCGTTTTCAGATCAAAAGTTTTTGTTTCTGTGTTTCAATCGGAGCAAAAGGTTATTTCGAAATATTTGTTTTAACGAGGGTTTTGTTTGTAACGGCAATTTTAGTCAACAATTGCACAGCTAAGCGAAAATTCAACTAACTCCTTAAAAGTTGAAACAAAATCTGATATATATTTATTGATACCGTTTCTGACATTTAAATTTTGAAAGCAGTTGAACACAAACTTGACTAAGTTAATGATACATTATGAAATTCGAAAGCGATGTATTTCAGAGATGACTATTAACAACCATAAACACACTTAGCGCAATTGTGAAGTTCTTTAGTTCAGTAAAGTAAGATACTTTCGCCAAGTCCCCGGATATCGCTTGCGATGTCGTATTCTAGTTACAGCTCATATCTGTCCTCCTATCACCAGGCAGAGTCAGACGCTCACTATTGCACGATCCGCACACTTTTATTGCAATGCCTACTTCGTGATTGGAGGAATCCATACCTGTTTAAGAGTTTCCAGAGATCCAATGTTCCTGAGGATTTCTTTGAATTATTGTTCACTGAATTTGTTATTAATTCGAAGTCACCAAGCAGAGATAATCGTTGTAATGCCTCTTATCCAAGGACGCAACAACGTGACCAGGGTGTGATTTGAACCAAGATCATTCAATCAGGATCGTCGTAAAAACGACGTCTTTACCTTCTCGGCCACGCTGCCGACTTGGGTTTTTGCTGAAATTAGCAGACTTGGGCAAAATACTCTCAAAATGTATTTAAATACAAATACAAAATACTTTCCAGCAATACTGGTAAATACTAAATACAAATACTGTAACAATGTATTTAAATACATTTGAAATACTTTTAAAATACTTTTCCGAAAAACTAAAAAATCATAATACTTAAAAACTTGGCGAATACAGTCGCAACAATGCCAAAATGGTTATCAATTTTTATGCTTCTCTTAAAACGATCATTGCATTATCAATATCATTTGTTTACCAAAAAAAAATGACTATAGAATAAACAAAGAATAGTTGAGTTAATAGAGGTGGAGTCGAGGATACAAGGTACGAAGCCAAGGCCAAGGACAGCTCTTCCGAGGACAGACCCTCTCGAGGCCAAAGACAGGAATGGTCGAGGCCAAGGCCAAGGTCCAAGGACACAAGCGCAAGTGTTCTCAAAAAAATAAAAATTAAATAAAAAGGTCTTCAAAATTTTTTTTCAAGCGTTCTCCAGTAAAAAACGCCTTCTAAAATTTTTTTTTAGGTGTCCTACAAAATTTCAACAATTCAAAAAAAGTGCTGTCCTCGAGCCGTGGACAGGGCAATTTTCGAGGACTTGAGGCCTCGAGGCCAGGTCCAAAGACTTCAAAATGTGTCCTCGAGGACTCCACCTCTGTTAGTTAATCATTTGAAATGAAATGTAGCAAATAAGTGGCTTTCGTCAAATTGATTCATACTGTTAACATTGTATCCCTTAGTTTGGTTATTTTACAATCACTTTTTGTTTTGCAACAAACAATCAAAGATGGGCCTACATTGATTTACATCTGAATTGATTATAGCAAGACTGAAGACAAAATTCTACGAACACAGAAATTATAGCAAGCCTGCAGACAAAACTCTTAAGACCACAGGATAAGTACATACAAGACAGCACCTCTATGCAAAGCATGCAGGGAGTTTCGTCTCTACATAGTCTGGTAATGCAGCATTGAGATGTAGAAAATACTTTAGACTAGGGATCGGCAACCTACGGTCCGCGGACCAAATCCGGCCCGCCGACACATTTTAACAGGCCCGCGGCCTCTTTTCAAAATTGTGTATTTATCCGACCCGCGACCTCTTTACGTAATTATGCAACTTTTGCAAATGATGACATAAAAATTTTTTTGTGCAGTGCTGGGTGAGAAGTTTTCTTGATATCTGCAGTCGCTCTTCAACTGAGTGTGAGCGAAACATCTTTCTTGGGTGGGTAAAACAATAAGCTCTTCATCATTTTCGCCATTGAACGTAACCATCTCATTGATGCTTTCAAAATTTACTTCATCTTCGCTGTTCTCCTGATCATCATTTTCATTTTGCTCTTTGAAGCCAAACTCACGAAAAGCTTTTGCAAAATTACTGGCATTGTCTGTTATTGTTAAGGTATGAGTTATTTTTTGTAATCAAGACCGAGTTTATCATGAACTTAATGAATTTTTTCAGCAATTGAATCAAATGAGTGTGTCCCTAAAAATTTTTCGCAAGCAATTGCAAAGGACTCTCTCAGTAGTGTTTCTGGATCAACGACATGAGCAGTCATGCCAAGGAAGCTTCTTTTTCGCTGTGACCAAATGTCAGCTGTAGTGCAAGCATAATCCTTGGAAGAAAGCGCATTTTTAATGTTGATCATTACAGCCTCAAATTGTTTGTCAATTTTTGCACAAAAACTTTTTTTACTTATGGACTTGCACGTTCCGGAAGACAGTGTGCTTACAAACAGCTCAAAAGGTTCTGCTTTAACCAACGACAGGGGCAAACCGCATTTTACTAGCCTACTAAATTAACACTTGCTTTTGAAGCAGCATTTTGGGAAACCTTTTTTGAGTTACAAAATTGAGGTAGGGTTTTTTGCGTTGTTTTCAGTATTTCCTGAGTATCATCCAGACGTGCTTTCTTTGATTTTTCACATTCTGTAGCTACTGCTGGATGCTTCCGTTTCAAATGCAACAAAAAATTTGAAGTTGCTTTTTTTTGATCCAGATAAGGATGGTTTGCTAGCCGGGCAGAGACAACATTTCGCTTTTATTTAACCATCAGAACTTTTTTCGGTCACTTGAAATAATTTTCCATTTAAGATTAAACGCGTTTTTGAAGTCATTTTTTGCTGTCAGTTTAGACAATTTCTGCTTTTACACTGGTTGACGTCTCAACTCTAAAAGCCACGTTTAGACTGGACGCGAAGCTACGGACACTATTTGCGCTACTGCACTAAATTTTTTATTTCGCTGTTGGCACGCTTGACGTACGCACTGGCCTTGGAAAACACAAAGCGCCTAACGTGTAAATTTTTGCAGTTTTGCGATTCGCACCATGAATGAACATGCGTAATTGCACAACTAAGTGCATACACTGAAGTTATGAGAGAGTTGTTTACAATTTTGCTCCAACAGTTGGGAACTTCCTTTGTTCAGCGTTGTTTACATATCCATTGCGTGGAACAAAGGTATTTAAAATACAAATTCATGCTGTAAAAAGTATTTAAATACGTATTTCAAATACGTATTTGTATTTTAAATTACAAATACATTCTAAGTCTGGAAATTAGCGTCAGTAGTGTCTAAACCAAGTAAACACAAAGGTCATCTACTCTTCTATGGGCGAGGACGAAACTTTGCTGTAATGTCAAATGAATAAAATGCATATTCCTATAATGACCAGTACGTGCAGACTTGGCGACCTCCCGGTCTTGGACCTGACCAGAGATGGGCACGCGCTACTTCAAAAGTAGCGCCGCTCCCGCTACCGCTACTTGCCCTAAAAAGTAGCGTCGCTACCACTACCCGCTACTCGTCTTCAAAAGTAGCGCGCTACCGCTATCGCTTCTTTACCACGAAAGTAGCGGCGCTACCCGCCACTTTGAACAACGTGTAAATTTTTTTTCGCAGTTACTTATAAATAATTGGGTATATAATGGGATAATTAAGGAAATAAATTAGATTATCATAGACTATCTTTTGAAAAGCGTACCTGAAAAACTATACGTTTTTTGAAATCAGAATATTTTGGGTTAGGGCAGAGTGTTTTTATATTTTTACGTACGGTACTTTCAACCTTATCTGCTCTTAACCCTGGTTGGAATATGAAGTGACGTAAATTAAATTAGGTATAAAGTGGCATATCTATTTTTGTTTGTTTAAAAGTTAACTTTTGTTTTAAAGTAGATCATTATTATTAATAACTGATCAGTGGTGGAGTAGATAAAGCGTATGCTACTGAAGCGGTAGACTCGAGTTCGATTCCCGGTCGGGTCAAACCAGAGACTATTAAACGTGGTATTCACAGCTTCCCTGCTTGACGTTCAACAATTAAAGGGACAGTGTGAAACCTCCGCCAAGTGAGGTAAAACATAAGCAATACACTGAAAACAATTTAATGCAATATGCGCTGCGCTATGGCGACGCGTTTCGACCTTGCTCAAGTTCATAGATGGGCACAAGTCCGTTAATCGTTAATCCGTTAATAACAAAGCTAACTTTTTCATTAACTCGTTAATCTATTAAAAAGTTTTTTCATGTAAACGGACTAAATTAACTTTCGATAAGTTCTGTTAACGGACTAAATTAACTTCCGTTAAGTTCTGTTAACTTCCGTCAAGGTTTTTATGGTTAATATCTTGCACAATTTATTCATTGTATGATCGTACCGTTACAAACCAGTTTGCGCTGGTAACACTTGTGCGTAATAGCACAAGTTTTTTAGAAGAAAGCGAAGAAAGGAGCTCTTTTTTGTGGCAAATAATAAGCTGCAGCCTCACGGCAGTGGCGGATTTAGGGGGAGGGATGAGGGGGATGCATCCCCCCCACCAACCTAAAACTAACGATTTCGGCCGAAAAATCATTCTCCATTTCGAAAAATCAGTCTCCATTTCGGGGTGCATCCCCCCCCCCACCAACCTAAACCTAACGATTTCGGCCGAGAAATTAGTCTCCATTGCGGTGAAGACCTTTTTTTTTTTTTTTTGGAGACCACCTGATTTTGGGCGGAAAAAACGTTTGAATTTCCGAAAAATCAGTCTCAATTTCGGTGAAGACCTTTTTTTTTTGGAGACCACCTGATTTCGGCCGAAAAATCAGTCTCCATTTCAGTGAAGACATCCGAATTTTTGAGGTTTTGTGCTTAAACTTTTAAACTTAAAGTTTTGTGCTTAAAATCCCCCCCCACCAAAATTTTCTGGATCCGCTACTGCCTCACGGGTCTATTAATTATCGCTGTTCACAATTTCCGAAGATTTTTCGATTGTAACTTCTTTAGTGCATTTGAACGTATTTTTATCTTGAAATTAGATTAGACTGTAAAATGTAACTTCCAAAATACAAAAAAACAACATTGCAATAAATATTTCCTTACAATCAGGTCAACAGCGTCAATACGTGTCCTAGAAGCGAGTGAATAAAAAGAAATGTGAATTACACGCAAAATGTTAACGAATTAACGGATTTCATTTACTTTCGTTAATTAAAGCTGAAAATAACGCATTAACTTTAACGGAGGTGTGAAGTTTGTTAACGGACTAGTGGTTAACGAAGCAAACGTTTTGCATTAACTTGCCCACCTATGCTCAAGCTCATCAGGCGGCAATAACACAATATATACTTCACTTAAAACATAATATACACATTGTGCGATTGAGTTAAAATTCAGGTAGAAAATTACTACAGAATATGTAGGTGGCAGCTTGACTCGGAGACCGAAAGGTCCCTTTGCTATCTCCAGGCCAAAGCAACTAGGTGAATAAAATGTAATCACAGTTAAGCCTATACTGTAAGAAAAATCATTAAAATCAACTATGGCAATATAGAAAAGATCAAAAGAACGCCATTGATTATCTGCAAATGAGTTGAATCAGATAATGCTCTTTAAAATTTTTTTTTTTTTTTCTGCTAAGGCTAGCTTTGCTCCAATTTTTTTGTAATTTTGAGCAAAACTGAGTTTCGTGTTCGTATAAAAGTAATATTGTTTTTTCAAAAAAAGTATCATTTAAATTATTAACGACACTTTTGTGATCAAAAATAGAGCACTTATATGCTTTAGATCAGTAGTTCTCAAACCTTTTTTCAAAGCGATTCAAAGTTATTGAAAAAGTCAAATGTGTGACATTAAACGAGCCATTTTTGCGGAAAGTGAGGTAAAGACCAAAAAAAAAGGTTTTCACTCCGGAAATCCACATATTTCAGCGGGTTTGCTGAGTCATTTTTTAATATTACTTTATGGTTTTATGCATATTTCACCCTTTATGAATGTCTACAAAAAGAAACCAAGTAACCCAAAAGAATTTTCAGGCGACCCAACTTTGGGTCGAAGCCCATATGTTGAGAACCATGGATTTAGATTGCTCAAATTACAGCTATGCTTCGAAATTTTTCGTTAATTATATTTTATACTTATTGTTGAAACAAACACAAACTCTTAATCAATCCTGAACATTGCTTTGCAAACAAACAAACAAACAAAAAAATGATTTGACAGCAACAACAAATCACAGTAACAGAACTCCGCAAAAATTTTTTCAAAGTTTATTTTTTTGTTTTGCTTTTTTGTTATTTTTGTTTGATCATTAACTTAAATAAACCTTGTTTATTTGTTTACTTAAAATTGACGGAAAAAGCTACCGCATTTCGATAAAGACCTTTTTTTGGTTTTCACGTAAAATTAATGAAAAAAATTACTACATTTCGTTGTTTTCAAACCGCACCCCCCAAAAAATCTTTTTTGTGCCCCCTCCTTACAAGCACACTACTTTGTTGCCGGGCCAGCCTCTAACTGTCTAATGCGGCCTAAGCAAGCACAAGTCTCTAATACGATGCCTAACTGCGTTTTTGCAATTTTTTAGTTCGCTTTTTGCCAACAGACCTACTATCACTTTAAAATAACTAACCTATAGCTGTAGTAGATTTAGGCTATACGCTACTCCTGTTCAGATACAACTGCTATCGAATCACGTCCATGTGGATATAGTTTAGCTCAGACTTTAGATGACAATGATCACCCGTACAAATCTCTTGTTGGAAATGGCAAAACGTAATAAATTCATCATTACAACGTCACAAACAAAGTTATTTCGGCATTCTCATCCGTACTAACAATTTTGTAAACCAAATATACCAATTACTAATGTATCTGTTTTTGATTTCATTAAACATATTACAATAAGCACGTGAAACCAGTAGCGGTAGCGAATAGTTCATTTTCTAAAAGTAGCGACGCTATCGCTACCGCTACTTGCCCTAAAAAGTAGCGTCGCTACCGCTACCCGCTACTCGGTTTGTATAGTAGCGGCGCTATCGCTTCCGCTACTCAAAACGTAGCGGTAGCAGTAGCGGTGCTACTACAGTAGCGCGCTACTGCCCACCTCTGGACCTGACCCATGGTCTTTCGCACGAATCAAGTAACTGATGGCTACTGCATTGATTATTTTTTGTGTCAAATGTGTGTGCTGTATTGTGCACCGTTTATAGTCACAATAGACAAAATGGCAAATGACTCTTTGTTGTAGAGATGGTGCGAATAACAAAATATGCATCCGCATGCTGCGCTGCGTTCACAAACCTTGCCCGCATGCTGCACCGCGCCACATCCCAGCAAAACTAAGTTCACGCTGCACCGCGCTGCACTGCTAGTTAAATATCCTTTAAATTTCCAATAACATCAGCAAAAAATTAGCTCTCTAGCTTATGACATATAAAAAAAATGATTTTAGGGGTATTATTTTGGAGAGTTTTTAAAAGGGTTGCTCTCTCAAACCATGTCAAAATATTTGTTTTTTAAACATCTGCCGATATAAAAAAAGCAATGCCCTAGCTTGAACCTTTCAAAAAACTAATTTCTGGGGAGTCCATTTGTGGCCCACTGGGAGGGGGGGTGGTATCTACAGACTATGTCAAACTATTTGTTGCTTAAATATCTACCAATATAAACAAAAAACTATCACCCAAGCTTGAGCAATTAAAAAAATTAGTTTTTTAGGGCCCCATTTTGGGGGGGTTTTGGGGAGAAGCCTCAAAAAATTTTCAGGAGACAAAATTGCATTAGCAGCCCAATAAATTTACACAAAAATTAGGTATCGATGTTGTGTGGTTTAGGAGAAGAAGAGTGCACAAAATTTAGAAAGCAAAAAATGAAAAAAGAAAAAAAACTCAATGTGACTAAAAGTGTTGGTAGAGATGAAAGAGTACCTTACGACATATAACCATGTGAAATATTTTTTGCCGTACTTCAACGGTTTTTGAATAAGACCGCTTTTTACACTAAACTTTTGAAGTAGTTTTCGGGTCCAAAACCAGAAGTTATGGGACTCATTGCCTTAAAATTTGGCATTCACAACTATCTTATGAATCTCAGACTGCTGTCAAAATTTCATGTAGCTAGACCTAACCATTGTCGAGTTATAAGTAAAAGTCTGAAACTTCGCACTCGTTAACTTTGAAAATGGCCGAGTAAAAACTAAAAAACATGCGACGTGAGATCACTCGTTTCAATTATAAGCTTTCAGGTTTAATCTGCCTTGTGTTTGCTTTCTATCAGTTTTTCTGTACCATGTTTTGGCAATCAAAAACAATCTACCAGTCTACCTGATGATTCCATGCAACTACTGTACTAATCCTAAACCAGTAGCTTAAATAATGAAATATAAGGTAGGCCTATCACGTGCTCTGCATGCTGTCACAAGCTACTACACTTGTATGAAACTACCCTATGTACAGTGGTGGGCAGTAACTAGTTACAATTGTAACTAGTTACTGTAACTAGTTACTTTTTTAGTAACTGTAACCGTAACTTCGTTACTTTTTTTCAGATGTAACGATATTTGTAACTAGTTACCAGTTTAGAGCCCTAAAAAAAGTTACAGTTACAGTTACTTTTTGTACTACATGCTTTGAAGCAAATTACAGATTTTTGATGAATTTCATTCAAAATAACTGTATGACACTGGCAACACAGAACGCGCAGTCGCATGTCTGATCAACCATAACCTTTTATTTGTATTTTCTTTACTGTGTTCACTGGACTATACGTATGGTTGCTGGTTAAAGTGAAGGCAATGATAGTTTTCCAACTTCGCTTTCTGGTGATTGAAACCGTTTGGGGATTCAGGGCTGAGTAGGCCTACTGCACAGCTGTACGTGTACTAGCAATCAGTGTTAGTTTGCAATTTCAGTGAAATGCATTTCTAATCAGTGCAACCTAGTTCAAGAGGCTGGAGCAAGAAGAATCGAAGGGGTTAGGGATTATCTCATCGGTTATGGTAAATTTGTGTTTGGGGTTCTGGATCAAGTTTCTGGGTCAACTTTAAGATTAACGTTTAAGTTTCCAGGTTTGGTATTTGGAGTTTGCAGTAAAAAGTTCGGTTTTGGTTTTATGGATTGTGGGTTACAGTTTTGCAATTTAAAATAAAAGGTAGGGATTTTGGGTTGAGGTTTAGTCTTTGAGTTTTAGGAAGGGTGTCAGGCAACCTTCCAGTTGTTCTGCATTGATTTGCACCGTCCTCTTGCCTCCACTTAAACTGGTAAATTCTGGTATGGATAACATGTTTTCAAACCAGCTTTCAGGTTTTAGAGTTTGGGTTTAAGAGTTTGGTATCACATTAAATAACCTCCATAAGTTACCCATCTGTTGTATACGGAAGCACATTGATTACCGGTATCGCATGAGATACTTTTTGTGTTCAGGAGTCTATGTTACCTAGCTACCTCGTACCGGTACTAATACGATGCTACATTACAGTGCACCGGTGGACGGTGGTACTGTTGGCCTTGTTTACCACAAATTATCGGCATCCGGTAGCTTACTGGTTTATACTATAGCCTGCTAGTGAAGCATGTACAAGGTAAGTTAGGCCTACCTTAAGTAAATACTGTATATCAAAAGCTGAAGGAAGTGTCTAGTGCTACTCCACGCTACTAACGCACGCCAACGACAATAACGCATACGTTGTTCACGGTTGATTGAGCACGCGATGTTTCAAGAACGCAGTTCTTCCAATTGCGGATGCATAGATCTTACAATAACAATGTCAGCTTCGGTGGCGTAACGGTACAATGTGCCGTGTGAAGAGTAACGAAGTCTTTGGCTCGATTCTTACCAACGCAATGTTATGAAGGGTTAGGGCTGAGTTCAGGAAATAGTATAAAATAGAACGGAGTGGAGTTAAGAATGAGTATGAGAATGGTGTTGAGAATTGACTTTGGTGTAATAGCTAGGCCGAAGGTTCGAACTATTTTTTTAGTCCAAATTTTTAATCACTAAAAGTAACTGTAACTTGTAACTGTAACTAGTTACTTTTTCAAATTTGTAACTGTAACTTAGTTACTTTTTTTGCCAAGTAACTGTAACTTGTAACTAGTTACTTTTAGAAAGTAACTTGCCCACCACTGCCTATGTATTATACCTTTTCCGTTTACATGTGTGTTGGATTGTGGAATAAATTTTGCTACTACATAGGCTATTTTGTCATTGGAAATTTGTGTAGCCTAGTCTTCGAATTCTAGGCCTACTACATACAGACAAAGATCTACCAGATCTGAGATAGGCTCCAGACATAGGACCGAAAGTCTAATTCTTGATGCCATGACCTGTTGACGAATAGGCTACACTGAACTAACTCTGTCACTCTGAAATGCAAGCTCATGTGAAGTAGAAACTGTTGTCTAGCCTTGGGCTTGTACCGATACCATAGGCTTACTGCGTACAGGGAGGGTGTGTCGCTAGGATTTGTTTTGTGCCTCTACTCTGATGATTGTTTCCCACAAATCTGTTTCTTCTACATTTTTCTGCCTTTGTTTCATTTTCTCACCGACAGGGGTGTCAAAACCCGAAGGGGGGATGGAGATATATATCCCCCCTAATAATTTGACTGTATCTCCCCCAATAATTTGAGTATAGTCTGCATCTGCATCCCCCCAATAATTTGATTTAGGTGTGCATTTGAGCGCAGGTCTCCACTACAATTTGGGGAACAAAGTTTTCCTTCTTTTAGTGAAGACCTTATTTTTTGGTCTTCGCTTAATTTGCTCACCTGAAAAAATCGTGGTCAAGGTTCATCCCCCCCAAAGTTGAAAATAGCGCAAAATTGGGGTAAAATTGCAAGTGTTCCCCCCCAATGCTCAACAAAGATCGGCACCTCTGCTCTCCCAACGTCCTGAACCTTTCCTAGTCTAGCCTACCAAAACCAAAATCTTTTTGTTGGTCTCAAAAAACACGTTCAGCTGATCAAACCTAAGTTTCTTGTAGCCAAAATAGCCGATTCTAGGATGCTCCGATTTCTGAAAAAATAAACTTGAACCGAAGGCACCTTTTCCTGTTTTAGTAGCATGCATTGTTTTCAATTCATATAATAGCTACATCCGGACTAACCATTGTTGTTCATAAAGAGAAAATCACCAACAATAATTGTAAAAAAATGTAAAAAAATTTTTGTCCGCGGTGCTGCGCTGATGCTGTGACGTAATGCAGATTTTAGTTGCCACGCTGCGCGGTGTACCAACAACAGCGCGCGGCCGCGTACGCTGCGCTGTTGCCATCTCTCCTTTGTTGTAAATGAGATTTAGTCAGCTGGCGATAAAAATTCTTCGGATTTTCTATGTTTTTTGCGCCACGCCAATTGCTACTTTCTGTTTCACTGGTTCTCTGCGGCAGAAATCAGAATAGCTTACTGTCGTCAACCGTTTTACATGAGGCTTTGCAATGCTGTTTATCAAAAAAAGCCACACCATTTCGTCATAAAAGATATCACGGTTGTTATGAATACTTGTATAAAGTAATACTATTTGTGGTACAAGCTTCTGTGATGCAAGAAGCAATATTTATGACGAAATTGTGTTGAAAATTTCTATCAACACCATTGCAAAACCTCGTGTAAAAAGGTTGTGTGATGCACCCAGTAGGCTAGGTTTCATCAGCACATCTGAAATGCACTAATTGCGAGCTTTGCTCTGAGTTGGTAGTTGGTGCTATATAATTGCCATAGCCTAGATGCTTGACTCTAAAAGTCACCAGTCAGCTACTGTAACTAGCTCAAGCTCATTACAGTGCGGAACAAATAGGCATAGCCTCAGTCATTGGCCTACTGGTACGGTGCAACTGAACTTCATACTAATCTCATCGCTCTAACTTACAAATCAGTTGATGCTTGCCTAATTGTCAAATTGTTAGCAACAGTAGGCCTAAACCTGTCGGTTCTCTGTTCTACTTTGTTACACCTACTGTTACCGGTCTGTTAATGTGCAACCTTGAAAACTATTGTGCCATGATAAAGGTAAAGCAGCCTAAATCCGTGTTGTGCCATTCTAGTTTGCAGACTTACCGTACTCTAATGTACATGATGACTTAACCACAGTTACCAGTAAGATTTATGTAATAAATGTCAGAAAATGGAAAGTAAGACTGAGAATAAGTTGGATTTAGCTGGTGCCAAACATGATGTATGGTTGGTGAAAGTTCCTAAATACCTTGCTAAAAAGTGGATAGAAGCTCCTGAAGGCACTCCAGTTGGAAAACTAAGAATCACAAAGTAAGTAGCCTACTGACAACTAGTCTATTTAGGATTACCAGGTGTGGAGTCTTGAAAAAATATCTATTAGCCTACTTGATGCTAAACACGATGGAATTAAAGTTTAATCTACAGTTTTTATTTTTTGTTCCAGGTTTAGAACTGTCATTTCACACTGATAGATCTGACATAGGACCTATTGGTACCACTGTTAAGTTTAATACATACCCTAACTTATGCAATAGTGTAAAGTTATACCGTATAGTAACCTAGGCACCGGTAGTTAAATAGTATGTAAACAACTACCATGAATCGCTAGACATAAACAACTGCCAACTCTATCCTGTATCAAAGCATTGGTAGCAGCTCTAAGCTGCTTACAGCTATATTTATCATCATTTGCTGATGGCAAAAACAAACAATTTCTCACAAAACTTTGGTGGAAAAGTTGTTTTTTCAGAATGAGGCTTTTTGTGCTCTCACGCTAATATAAAAAGTGGTCTCTGATAGTATAACAATAATGTTTGAGAGCACCAAACCTTATTTTACTCCTCAATGCATGCAACATCACTTGTACCTGATGCATGTCATTAAGCATGCATGAAACATGCTCCTAAAAACTTGATAATTTTTATCTAGATTACTGATCCCACCACTCTAATTTCTAATACATGTAATTCTATGTCTTATTGTGAAGCATTATAATAGTTAGTTACTGATATGCTGCAATGAAAAAGTAATACCATCAGCAGCTTTTGTTTTACATCATGTTCTTAGGAATGCTGGTCGCACTGAAGTCAAGTACTCATTGGACAAGAGTTTGGAATCAACTGACCCAAATGCTATAAACAATATAGCAAGTGAACATAAATTTGTTTTGCAAGGAGCTGAAAGACAAAGTCTAGCGATATTTTCAACTGCGAATACAAAAGGTTTGCTTAACATTCCTATTCTTGCTGTACTACAAGGTCTGTTCTATTATAAATTTTGCTACAAAATATAGCAACTTTGGTTAAAAAATTCAAGCTGTATTTAACAGCTTGATTGCTTGACAGTGTTCTCTGTAAGTGCAAAAAAATGCGAATAGTGCGAAATGTTTTACGGCTTTTTTTCACTACATTTTGGCAACTGCAAACGGCGTTTTTTGATTTTCAAAATTACAGCGTTTTTGTTTGGCTGTAGCTTTCAGCGCAACGTCATGTATTCTTGATCCGGCGCAGCTTGCGGCGCTGTTTTTTTGAAACTTGATGCAGAATTACCGAAAGTTGCAGAAAAAGATGCACTATGTTCCCTGAAGACCTTTTTTGTTTCATTTGTTTTAAAGTACGCCGATAAAGAAAAGAAAACTCTTGGCAGTCTCCGTGTGCGATGACCTTTTTTGTTTTTTGGTTTGAGATCGCACAAAACTTTGAGTAAACGGCATTGTTGTTTGTGATTTGCGACGCCATTTTCTCACCGACTTAGATTTTCTCACCATTTTCTTTTCTCACTATTTTCTCACCAATGCAGTAGATCCAAAATTAGAGGGAACACTGCTGCTTGATTAGGTTAACTATTGCCCTTTTAAATGCATAGACTTGAGTTTGAATCAGGAGGGTGAAAATGTCTGTTTTCTAGTTGCTTCTGCTTTTCAAGTTGAATGCTTCCACCTTGAGTTTATTTTTTTGCTTAGAAAGTTTGGTTAAATGTTTTTTTAGGTTATTTTTTCAAGTGACATACATTGCTGTTAAGTTGAATTAACTTACATTTTGTTATGTACTGTATACTTAAATTAGTCATGATTTGCAAACCGAATGCAGAACCCAAAAATATCAGAAAGCTTGGTTCATATGCATGAATATTGAATAAATAGTGCTTTTAGAATTATTTTTTATTGCAGCTGGCCAAAAGCGATCAATGGAAGGAAGAGTGGTGCAGAAAGTTGATTGCCGTCCAATTGTTTCTAAAAATTATATGCAGCTGAAGAGAACACAAATGATTGAGGCTGCCAAACCTAAGAGAGTAACAAAGCAGCTCAGTGCAGCAGTTACCACCACCTTCAAGCCAGTTAGCATGCATAAAGAAGAGGTACCATATTTCTTCTTGCTCTTTGTATTACAAGTTTTTCTATGTATAATCTATTGCTTTGATATCCAATGGTCAAAGATGTTTGGCAAGGCAAGCATTGTCCAAACTTTCAATGGTTTAGAAACGCTACCTAAAGATTAAGAACACTATACAAGCTCTATGTCAAGTTTCTACTGTAGTAGGATTTTTGATCCTGGTCATTTTCAGTTTTATTAAATTGTGGTATTTGTCAAAAAGATTCAGTGCTGCAATGTTCATTGTAAGTCTAATGGCAACATGCATTTAAAAGTGACAAACGTTCTCCAATCTCCATTGGTTGGGTGTTTGCAACATCTAATCTTTCTTTGAAACTTAGCTATTCAAAAATAAGTTTGAGCTGCAACAAGCATCACTTAGACAATATGAAGCAAGTCATTGCTACTAGATTAAATATTGAAATGTTACAAACATGTTATTTCAATCAAAGTTTGAATAAGTGTTAATATATAAGTAGTGATTTATGCTATATCAAAATTTTATATTTTTGTTTACAGAAAGAATATGAAATACTCAAGAAGAGCGAAGGCAAAAAGACTAGACTAGAAAAAGAAGATTTGGAGTCATTGTTGTTTGGAGCTTTTGAAAAACACCAATACTATAACATCAAAGATTTGCAAGAAATCACTCAGCAGCCTTTGGTTAGTTTGAATTAGGATATTCCAACATTTTTAGTGACACACTAATAAATTTTATGGAAACATGGCAGTAGTTCTGCATAGTTGGACCATTCTTTTGTGCAAATAGCCCAAACTTGCTCTATATGTAGTAACTACTAGCAAGATACTATTGTAGAAGTAAAAAAGGCTGTTTTTATTTGCTCAAAACAATAAACTGGTAGACTCGCTGTATAGGAGGACATTTTTCATTAAAATTAAGAACTGCTTCTAAAACAAATTACCATATAGTTTATTATAAGTTACAGCTAATTATGTGTACAACTAAATTATTTTTTGTAGAATTACTTGAAGGAAATTCTTGGGCAAATTGGAATGTACAATAAGCATCCAGGACACAGACACATGTGGGAACTGAAGCCAGAGTACAGACATCATAAGCAATCAGACGATAGTTGATAAATTTGTATGCAAAGACTGAAAGACGGAATGAGGATTGCAAAACTCCGACTTCGTACTTCATTTAGAAATGGAGTGAAACTCCCCGTGGCTCGCAGACATAAACAAATTATATGCCAAAGGACTTTTATAATTAGCGTTTGATTTACTTTGAGTTTATATTTTCACTTTGAATTTTTTAGGTCAAATATCTGAATTTGAAATTATTCTGGTTGTTTCAGTATTCTTTTGGTCATTTTTTGCCACAGTAAGCAGGATTTTAGGCCTTGTGTGCAAGAAAATGCAAAATCAAATTGATTTTTTATGTGGTGATTTTTAATTTGTTTTCCCTTGCCCTTCAAAACCTTAAGTCCAAATCATTAATTGGCCAAAAAAAATGATACATAACTATAGATTTCAGTACATTTTTGATTATTTTACCAAATAGCAGCATTTTTAGTTCGTAATACTAAATGTACGCCTCTAGTTGGTGTGAATGTAGGTTGGAATCTCAATTGCATAAATAGTTACTGTATTGTGACTAATTAGTTTAGCTGGTCTCACAGTTCTTTGCATGTAGATGGGTTATGCTTTGTGTGAAGAAGTTGAATTACCACAGACTATGAGATGAGTGTTTGTCTGAACCTTAAAAGCATAAAGTATAGTTGCTGCCTATGTTTTGTCTGAGCATAGCATAAGTGTGTCCAACACTGGTGTACCATGGTGAATTTGGATTGGTTTTAAGTTAAACCAAATGCAAAACTATCAATTCATGGTATTCTTTTTTAATTTGTTCTGGTAGCTGAAGACATGCCTTGTGATTTCTTACTGTCAAGACTACGAGAGAAATATCTTTGCTTGTCATCAGAGACTGATTAACCCTTTGGAAGAATTTTCGCGGAGTCGGTTGCCGGTGGCTTTCGGGGCTGTTTGTGTGGTCAGTGGGCCAGCTTATTAGTTTTTCTTGGCCTAGTTTTAATGCAAAAGTGTCTTTCATTAGCGATTTAATGAAAATGTAGTAGCTTTTTGAATGCAGTTTTTTGTGATTGCTCACAACAAATTGCTACCAGTTGGACATCCTTAATGCAGTCTGTTAATGGATATAATGGATATGTACTCGTATATTGATTAGTTCTGCCGTCAATAAGATCTGTTTTCTTTGTTTTGTTGATGCATGTGTTTGATTTCAAATGGTTTTCGCAACATTCGCACACTGTTTGAGTAACGATGAAGGGCTTTTTACATCGTTCAGCGTCTAGCATGTTGGTTGTGTAGAATTGTATATTATGGAGGAGCTAGATTTCTACACCTTTCCGTTTTGATGTGTAAGATTACCTTTGGCTGTAACCTAATGCTTGAACCCCTAATTTGGGGCAGATCATCAAAACTTTAAAGTTTGTAACGTTTACCAATTTTCACTTTGTAAATCTGGTTTTCATGTTCTCCTGTTTGTGCCGGTTTGTGGTTTTAATGCTCATTGCTTTTTTTCTTCGAGCATGAACCACGAAACAGTCACAAAAAGGACAAATCGGACAAAAGTTTCAAAGAGCTTATGGCTGATTGGTTAGGCAAGAATACCTGCAGTACAAATTGTTTTTTGCTTTTACCTTTACGTCTTTTACGATGCGATTGTTTTTGTGCAGATATTTTATCGATTTAATAGGCCTATACGTATTGTTGAATTTTGTAAGATAAATGGATAGTTCTGACGAAGAGCAAGATTACAAATTTTTCAGGTATAGTTTGTTTGAATTGCAATATCTTAATTATCTGGGTTTTTTGGAGGAGAGCCCAAAGATTGCCCTATGCCCAGTTAGTAAATACGATATTGAGGGGCCAGACTCTATCATGAAGTAGTGCCATAGCAATCATAGGGTGGATTAGGATATAGAAACTTAAGCAACAACAACTCCATTTTCAAAATTGATAGATTGAACTGTCTGGCTTACCTCGTGCTCTTGTGGATACTGCAGAGGACCAGTAAAGCATAAAGCAAATGAAAGAGGCGAAAAGCTATTAATTTCAACTTCAAAACACAAGTTAGAATCCCTCCCCCCAAGAAATCCCATGGCAATGGGCAGTTGTTGAGGATTAGGCATACTTTGTTACCAGAGGTGGAGTCGAGGACACAAGGCTCGAGGCCAAGGGCAAAAAAAATCCGAGGCCGAGGACAGACACTCTCAAGGCCAAGGACAGGAATGCTCGAGGCCAAGGACACAAGCGCAAGTGCTCTCCAAGAAAAAAAAAAAGGTCTTCACAAAATTTTTTCAGGCAATCTCCACAAAAAAACATTTTCCAAAAATTTTTTCAAGCGCTCCACAAAATTTTTACAATTCAAAAAATAGTGCTGTCCTCGAGCCGAGGACAGGCCAATTTTCAAGGACTTGAGGCCTCTAGGCCAAGGACTTCAAAATGTGTCCTCGAGGCCAAGGACGTCCTCGAGGACTCCACCTCTGTTTGTTACCTGGAACACTCAGCTAAGAAAAACATGGGTCCACGACAACTGACCGTGAACAAACTGATCTCCAACTAACCCTAATGTTGGCGATTAGTTTGCAGTGGTCAGTCGACTTGGTTCGAATGAGATCATCAATACAAGAAATTTTAATTTTAGAGACCGCCCAGAATGGAATGATGTGAAACCGATACCACAGGATGATGGAGTATCACCGGTTGTCCAAATCGCATACAGCGAGAAATGTAAGTTTGTTGCCATTGGATTTGTGATACTAGTGTTACACGGCTGAAAGCTACAGGAACACTAGAGTTAGGTTTAATTTTGTGCTGTTTCGTGTGGGTCTTGGTGCTGCTGTACATTTTAGTAGGACCCACAAACTTTTTTCAGAAACTAAACCTAACAAAAATTGGGGGTGCCACGATAGGGGTTTTCCCCCAAGTGGGCCCTCTAAAATTCAAACTAACATTTTAAGCTAGACGCATGAAATGTTTAAGGTAAGTAAATATAAAGGAAAGATAAATTTGACAAAATTATGCTTACCAAAATGAGGGATCCCCGAAACGGGGCGGCCAAAATGTTTTTTACCACTCACGCTAGACACATGAAATTTTCAGGGTAGGCAAGTATAAGAAACGTTTCTTCAAAGCGGGGCCCTCCAAAATTCAAACTTTTTAAGCTGGACACATAGACTGGTGGTCCTCAAATTCTCAACTTCCCCATTTGAAGCAACTTTCTTCAAAATACCTCTGCATTCCTGCAACATCAGCTTCTTGCGAAAGTTTTTTCTCCGGTGCTGGCTTGACTGTGAGCGAATTAAGAACGCAACTAAGTGGTGAACACTTAGAAGCACTCAATGTCATGCGCTGCAATGAATTTGCTGCTTTAGTTAAGCAAATTGTTGAATAAATTTTTCCTGGATATCGGTGGTCGTTGACTGGTTGTTTACTTTTTCAGCAAATTAGATTAATTTCAACCAGAATAGTAGTCGGTATTCTGGATTCGGTTTTAGCTATTCGGAATAATTCTGGAATTGCCAACTATTCTGAAATGCCCATCCTTGCTATTAAATACTTTTCGGAAAAAAAAAAGTATCTTATTCAAAAACTTAATACCGGTATCGGTGCTTAAGTTTTAGGATTATTTGTACGTAACTGTTATCATTTTTTTAGTTAAAGATGTCTTTGATTATTTTCGCGCAATTATTGCCCTGGACGAAAAAAGTGAAAGGGCATTGGAGCTCACCACTGCTGCCATCGCTCTGAATCCGGCCAACTACACTGTTTGGCAATACAGGTGCGGTAGTGTATTGACTGTAATTTTACTGTCCGCGTCAAATGACCGCAAACAAACTGATCACCAACCAACCCCAACCCTGAAGCTTACGGTCAGTTTGTTTCGTAATTTTACAGCTTATAATTTTAGAAAATACTGTATCAAAAAAAAGACGCTATCACGGCCTATATGCATTATCTGTTAGCGGTAGCTTTTTTTTCGTAAAAGAAACAAAAAACCAAATTCACAAGTACGAATAAAAGAGTGGACAACTGCGCAGTGGACATGTAATATAATCGTGTGTTTTTAGCTTTCTTGAAGTTGGGAGGATGGCTTTTTGCTTAGAGCATTGTTTTTTGCATTCTGAATCCTTTCTCGAGTGTAAGTTTTGGAATGAAAAGCCTAATTGTATCAGTTCTAGGCTACAAAGCTCAAAAGCAGCAATTTTTGTAAGATTCTGTTAAATCAAGCACTTGTTCAAGGTTGCTAAATACACTTGAATTTACAATCAAAAAATAACTGCTAATATAAAAGATTTATTGATTCTCTACCACCAATTAATTGTGATCTTGCTTTTTTGCAGGCGTGTTGTTTTGAAAGCACTAAACAAAGACGTTGCTACTGAAATGGATTTTTTGTCGAAAACCATAACTGAACAACAAAAGAATTATCAAGTAAGTTCTCAGAAAAGCACATTGTTCGTAAATCATCTATATCTGATTATAGCTATAAATTACTGTAGAACTAGACTTACTTGCTTAAGCATAACAGATTAGGTAGTAAAATAATGACAATAGAAATTCTTCTCGAAAACGAAGTGCTCTTTTTTACCCGACTAGTCAGAAAAGTCAGGGCCAAATGTAGTCTCCCCTGCCATTATTAACTAAATTGTTAATTTTATTAGTGATACTTCTTCCGTTAATGACAAATTACTTCATTGTTGAATGTTTATCGTGTAATACTCTTTTAATTTTTCTGAAGAACTTTTAGGAAGGGATCGAAATAATGTTTTTACTTTAGGTGTGGCATCACAGACGAGCGCTGGTAGAATGGAGTAAAGATCCCTCTGAGGAGTTGGAATTCACGGCTAAAATAATTAATCTAGATCAGAAAAATTACCACGCCTGGCAACACCGGCAATGGGTTATTAAGGTAAAATAGTTTTTTTGAGGTTTGCATTGGATCACTATTACTATTTATTTGCTTTAGGCGTTTCATACGGTGTTGTCTGCTAAATTTTTGCAATTGACAAGGTATTACAGTATGGTACTATTTTCGTTCGGTAAAAATTAGCAAGACATGGCTGTTGTTGTACTAGCAAATACTCTTCTTTCATCGGGCAGCGTCAGACGCTATTAGATGATCCGCACACTTATTGCGATAAGTACGTTGTGTGTGGAGGAATCCGCACCTGCTTGGAGTTATCAGTGATCATAGAATTCTTGTCCGCTGGATTTACTGCTTGTTCGAAGACACCATGCAGAGATAATTAAAGCGTCTTATCCAAGTACGTAACCGGGGTGCGGGTTGAACCCAACTCATGCGATCGGGATCGTAAAAACGAAGCCTTTGCCCTCTCGGCTACGCTGCCGAATCGTGCTTTAATAGCTTGAAGTGCCTCCGCCGCCAACTTAAAATATAGTGTTGTACTTCAACCGGCCAGTTGGTCGTGTGATAACGCGTTCGTTTTTGGAGCAGGAGGTTTAAATCTCGGACTGGTCAAATCAGACACAGTTTTGCCTACGGCTCGCCACCGCTGCGACATTTCTTCGAAAGGAGCTGTGTTGCTCGGAGGCGGAATGACGCGAACATGGGCCCCGTAAACTCGTTACACGCTTCAGCATGGTACAGTGAGTATAATAAAAGATTTGAATTAAAGTCGTGTATGTAGTTAGATAAGTTTTTGCTTAATGATTAGTCCGTAAAAATTTTGTTGCAGGAATTTATTTGCGAGTTCAAATTTCGACACACTAACAAGTTTTGATTTCGTAAGTTTGATTTGCAAAACTTTGCAGGAATTTAATTTGTGGGACAACGAATTGGATTTCATCGGCCAGTTGTTATCAGAAGATATGCGCAATAATTCCGCATGGAATCAACGATATTTTGTAATTGCTCACACAACGGGCTTCACTGATGACATAATAAAGAAAGAAATAGAGTAAGACATTTATTTCATCACATTTTTAGAAGTGGGAAAGTATAGTTATTAGGCAAGGTAATAGTATTATTTGCATTTTTTATTCACCAAGTTGTCTTGTCATAAGACAGCAGTGACCTTCGAGTGAAAGTCTACCACTTGTCTATTACACACAGTGGATGCTTCACACTATCCCTTTTTATTGACTGACGTTAAGTAGAAAAGCTGTGAATACCAATTTTTATTTTTAGTTGGACCTGGAAACGAATCCGAGTTTACCGTTTCAGTAGGAGACGCCCAATCTACTCGACCATTGATCGGAACTTTGTTGTATTGTTTCTGGTTTAAATGTGTGTCTTAGGAAACGGTAATGATGGATTGGGGCAAGCACCCAACTCTTCCGTGGTTCCAGTCCATGAGTGAGCTTGACCAAAGAACTTATTTGATAGTTCGCGAGGCATTAAGTCTTCCAATTCTTTTTATTTTTTGTAGATACACTGTGAAGAAAATTAATGTTATTACTAAGAACGAAAGCGCTTGGAGTTATCTACGAGGGTAAGCTACTGCATTTTTAATTAGAAATGGCAACAACCAGCGAGCCAGTAAAACGATTTTCATGAAATGAGGCCAAATTTCAGTGTTTCCAACTTAGTCCTAAAGTTTTCCGAAGAAGCAACGTATTTAAAGTCTTTTTTGTCTCGATCGCTGTTTTTGGGCGAATTTCAGTCAAACCATCAACATTACAAAGTTTATGAAAAAAATCTGAATACTATTCGAGCAGCTTTATAACTCTGTATTTTTTGTAGAATTTTGCAAGAACGTGGCCTAACGTGGGACGACGAGTTAAGTGAGCAAATTCACGCGTGGAGGGGGGAGGGACTCAAATCACCCCATCTTGCTTCGTTTCTCTTGGACATGTACTGCGAAGATCTTGAAAATAGGAAATGCAACGTGGCTGCCACCTTAGTTAAAATCCAAGAGGTAATTTTGTTTAATTTTAGCCTAAAATTGTTGATTCTCTTATCATGCATCAGGGCGATCCCAGTCCTTTGTGACATAAGTCGATGTTTGAGTTTTGGTGATGATGGACAATAGATTAGCTTCATACTACAGTAGCATTAAATACTAAGCTGCTAGGTAAGTTCAAAAGAATTAATTTAGAGTTCATGTAGTTGTCATAGTCAAAGAACGTCGTGTTAGTTGGTAATCGAAACACTGCTGGCCCCAGTTTGATTTCAAACCCCTGGGAAAGACAATTTGCGTTTATTTTCTAATGGGGCCGAGCAGTCTACCCGGAGTGGTGGCCAAAAAGGATAGTTTGCGTTAGTAATGTTTGGCAGCGTATTTTGTTCCTACGCTTCAATAATTATAGCTTATGATAAAATGTGCTATGGAAAGATTTTTTTTAGTTTTCTTTGTATATAGCTCAAATTACTTGATTGATTTCAGCTTTGCAAGGAATTGGCAGAAGAAACAGACACAATTCGTCACAAATATTGGAATTTTATCGGCGAAAAAGTGATTAAAGAATATGGAGAAAAGACGTGATTACAAACGACACAAAATAATGACGTCGTCTAAGTGAAGTTTCAGCAGTAATTATTAAAATACTGCCGTTTTTGCTATACAATCTTATACATGTGTGAAACATGCTTTGGGACCAAATATGTTGTTCAATATTTTATTTTTTTGATAGTTGATTAACCCTATTTTACATGGGAAGCCAAAAATCATAAAAATATCAAACTTGGTGGCGTGGTTTGGTGTTTATCAAAGTTTTTCAAAAATCGGGTTTTGAGTCTTCATCGTGATGTCAGGGCTATATTTTTAAATATCATTTTTGCGATAACGTCACAGGTGGTTTAAACTTTGTACACCGCCATTTTAGCCTAAGTCAAGTTCGTTATCTCATTGAAGTAAAATATTTGGATAAAAAATGCGTAGACTTCGGGAGCCTCAAAAAGTTAAGGAAATTATCACGAAAAAAACAAAAGCACCCACTCGTGTAGAACAGGGTTAAATCAATGTTGTGCCGCAAGATTAATGATCGTAAATTGTGCTGCGCAGTTTTGGAGACAAACGCCTCTTTTGTATAAACGAAACTGAAAACAAATAGAATTGACATCTCAACTACTTCGTCATTTGTAGAGCAAAGATAACAAAATTTTATGACTCATCATATGGGGAAGGTATAATGTATTTAATTGTTGAAAGTGTTATTTAAACGTTGCTGTTTTTGTGTACCGTATTTACTATTTTTATATTGAAACCAAGAACACAGTGCACTCAACAAATTCACAGTGAAAATGCAAACAATAGTAGTTGCAAACATAGTACAGAAACTTACTCTACAGGTTATATCTTATTTTACTACAAAGGCAGTGATAGAATGCAATATTATAAAGTTGTCAGATATTGTAGTTCTGAATATTGAACTTTTTGGCTTAGGTATAGGATTACAAGACAATACAAAGATAAGTGCATTTAAGTGGAAAATTGTATAAAAAGGAATTTTAATACATTTCATAGCTCGGGAGCATATTCAGAAAAATTTGTTTTTGGCAATTCAAAGCATTTTTCTTGCTTATGGCTAAAAACACAGGGTAAAAAATAACAAAACAAAACTGAGGCAAAATTTACCTTTAATACGGTGGAGTAAGAGTAGAGCCCACCCATGAAAAGGAAGAGACCATTGCATCGGAAATTTTGTACTAGTTTTTAACTAGTCCTGATCAAACAAACCCTAACCAAAGCCCTAACGTTACCCCTTAAAAAAGTAAATGAAAAATGCGCGGATGAATAAATCTTATTTTCGTTTTTCTCTTAAAAAAAAAGATTTTGGTAAAATAGTCACTCCCCTACAAAATCTAGTTCATTTTTACTCTCCAATTCATCGCTGTTGGAATTCCCCTAGGCGAACAATTCAAATCAAAAATTTGGGGTGGATTATTGTAGCACTGATACTTTTTTAAAGGCAATTACTTTTCTAAAGATAGCTTACAAAATTGATGCTAGATATTCAGTTAAGGCGAATCCTACTGTAACTCATCAACTATGCTACATGGACCAGCAATTAATACGCCGCTAAATTCCTGATTCACGAAAAACTTTGTAAATGGGTGGGGGCGATGTCTACTCCGCTTCTGGCAGTTCGTCTTTGGATGGCGGCCGACTCCGCAATTCAATGTCCGCTTCGGATACACGATTTCGCAAATCCGACTCTGGGGACGGAGACCTTGGTGCGGGGCGGCCTTGGACGTTAAAATTTGAAGAGGCTTTGGTATGGGATCCTCCACTTGATTTCTTACTCTTTGTACTATCAACCAACGTTTTCAATTCCTGCAACGTAAACAAACCAGTTGCCATGGCAAATAGGCTTGGGTTTCATTGTCGAACCAGACTATCAAATTGGGTTCAAAGCGACAGACTTTGATTTGCTTAGCTATTCCATGGCTAATCAAACCAAAGACTTTGATAAACTTGTTTTAAAACAGCTTTCTTATTTGATGACAGTACAAGAAAATGGTCTGTAAGGAAAAAACCTCAACTACGTAATTAGGCTAAAGACCAACTTACTGATTTAGATGTAGACTTTCCTGAAGTCTTTGATTTCGCCTCTGAAGAAGCGGACCTTTTACTCGAAGCAGCTGATTTTTTCCGGCCGGATGGGGGCTTGTACGGGAGAGGTTTGGTTTCTGGGGGATTGCCAGCAAGCCAATTTTCTCGTACTACTTTTCGGACATGTGGTGGCGGTAGAGAGCGACCAGGAGGCGGTTTTCGTCTTTCCATAGTGTCTGTAGTGTGGCTATCTTCCCCGTACCGGACACTAGTAATTCCAACATAATCTAAACAGAAAAAAATTACTGTCTGTTTGAAATTTCATAGCTTTAAGATTACTGCCTACAAAAAGTTAGTGCCGCTAGAATACCGAGACCGGTACTAGATTTCTTTATTTTCATATTCAAAAATGTTGGAATATAATACGACAATGACTATTTTCTGAAACATTCTCATTAGCATGCGAGTTCACATACATGCATTACTGCATTTGGCAACTAACACATAGCATTTCTTTCGGGTGTTCTACCTCATTAGGCCTATTTTTGCATTTCCAGCCGAATCGAGATATTAGTACATCAGATTATATCAAACTTTATTCTTCAAGACAAAGAAACACAAAACAAACATTAACATACAATTAGCAATCACGACGGGAGACTGCAAAGTGACCTTTAAGGGTCTTGGCGTCAAGCAGCCACTCGGAAATATGCGCAAAACCATTATGGTAATTATGTTACTCTAGCTTGGAAAAGAATTATGTTTTAGCTATTTAAATTGCAATCTTCTATTAATTGGTTTTGGAAAATTGTTTTGAATTTGTTGAATGGTTGATTTCTAAGATCTATAGGGATCGAGTTCCATATTTTTTTTCGTAGCAGCAAAAACCTCGTGTCGTATTCGTATAGGTAAAACTGTACCTGGAAGTTACCGCTAAACAAAAAAAAATAAACAACGGATACGTATGGTGTACGGTCCTGTACCAATCCAATTTGTTTATCCAACAGTTTTAGCACTTACCCGTGTCACTTGCTAAATCTGTGCTGGCATCGTCCCCTTTATAGACTTTCAAAAAAGTTTGCTGAGGATTTTTTCGGGGAACGTAGAGTCCCAAGCGAGCATATGATCTAGCGTCCATATGGCTACTGCAATTGTATCGAGCTCCAACTATGAATGAATGAGGGGTCTCGCCCGTGTGACAAGGAATAGGCAACAAGCTATAAATATATTATACAGATTTTAGTTCACAGATTGTGGTTTCAAAATTTGTACGATCCAGAGACGTTGAACTTCCACATTCATTTAAAAAACGGTTGTAATCTGAATCCACTACAAATCTTGAATAGCTTGTAGAAAAATTCGTATGCAGTTTTAACTTTTTAGCTCCTCCCACTTCTAGGACAGGCCATGAATACAAAAAATCTGCTAGGTCACATTAACGTGGTGTCACGCTTAAAAATTGACTCAATTTCGGAAATTAGTATTAAAAATAAAGTCAAGTCAGGATTTTATTCAAAATCAAGTCCGGATTTGACCGCATCTACATTTTTTTCTAAATAGTCGCCGAAATTTGGGATATCCTTCTTCTGTTAAGTAACAATTTTTTGTTCAAGTGACATACGTATTTTAGCCATTGAAGATATCGAAATGAAAAAATACTGTAAATTCAGTGCAAAAGTTACCAGCAATTGGTGAAATCTTCACACCAGCAAATTTGTGAAGCAACATTATATAGAGCAAAATAACTCTAATTCTGGCGTTCTTCCGGTGAAGTCAGAGTTACAGCAAGCTTGATCTTTTAAAAGCCTTGTTTTTATTGACGTTTCGTTGGTCATGACGACCACCATCATCAGAATACAAGCAACGATAAAGAACTATGACTGAATCGGGAATTTAGTCTTGTTTGGTCTGGCCAACATAAACAAAATCACAGTCTTTGCAAGGAACTTCATGTACAACGCAGGTAATTTCATCAGAGGTGATAGGATCCTTTGGGAAAGGTAGATATTGCCCAATGGTACGAATAAGTTTCATTGCAACTTAGACGACAACTTCATTTAAAATTCTCCTAATCTTTTCTGTTGTTCCTTGAATGTATGAAAGTGATGTGAATTTGGTGAATGTAGGTAATTCACGTTGTGATCTGGGTTTTGGGGGGTAAGTGTACTTACAGGGATAGCCATTTGTTCTGAAGGTCTGGCGTACTTCCCTTCTAGCTATCTGTCGCTCCGTCCGGTCTGTGATGTGGGAGGATATCCGGTTGTGCAGGAAATTGGTTATAGCCAACTTCTGGTGTTTTGGGTGCTCCTCCCACATCCCAGACCGGACGGAGCGACAGATAGCTAGAAGGGAAGTACGCCAGACCTTCAGAACAAATGGCTATCCCTGTAAGTACACTTACCCCCCAAAACCCAGATCACAACGTGAATTACCTACGTTCACCAAATTCACATCACTTCCATACATTCAAGGAACTACAGAAAAGATTAGGAGAATTTTAAATGAAGTTGGCGTCTAAGTTGCAATGAAACTTATTCGTACCATTGGCCAATATCTACCTTCCCCTAAGGATCCTATCACCTCTGATGAAATTACCTGCGTTGTACATGCAGTTCCTTGCAAAGACTGTGACTTTGTTTATGTTGGCCAGACCAAACAAGACTAAATTCCCGATTAAAGAGCACCAAAGAGCCATTAAGCAACAAAAACCAGAAAATTCCGCCTTGTGTGAACATGTAATATTATTTGATCACGTAAATGATTGGGCCAACCCACGAATTTTTAAAAACTGAAAGTAATTTTTCTAAAAGATTAACCGCCGAATCTTGGTTTATTCTTTCTAGGCCAAAAGTAATTTAATCGTTTAGATGGTGAATCTTTTCCAATAGTTTATCGTTCTTTGCTTTAGTGTCCTGATGCTTTGATATCATTTTAGTTTATACTGTAGTTTTTGTGACCAAAGTTTTAACACTCTCCGCTTTTCTACAAATTTGTTTTTATTGTTGTGATGTAATAATTAACTTTCGGATTTTAAAAACTTTAAAAATCTTACGATTCATATTGATGCTACGTAGCTTCAGTCGTAGTTCTTTATCGTTGCTCGTATTCTGATGATGGTGGTCGTCATGACCAACGAAACGTCAATAAAAACAAGGCTTTTAAGATCAAGCTTGCTGTAACTCTGACTTCACCGAAAGAACGCCAGAATTAGAGGTATTTTACTTATGCCCGGTGAACATCAAACGTTTAGGCCTAGTAGGCCTATACCTCCGTTTGCAATTATTATATAGAGCGCTAGGAAATTACCCCTTTAACCCTTAAACTAGAATAATTTTGCAAAGACACGAGAAAGGGATATTTGCAATTATTAATTAATGATATTTCGACAAATTTAGTTTCACAACATAATGTTCAAGTTTGTCGTATTATTTATAATAATGTTGTCTTTTTAAAAATTCGAGTCATATTGCCTTTAAAATACCTTGTCAATAACTTATGAAAAAGTTCATACAGTCATGTACTTCGACAAAAGTTGTTTATTGGAGATAGGAAAACTGTATCGCATAAAACCAAACAAAACCAACTTACTCTTTGTTTAGTTGCTGCATTTTTGGCTTCATTTGTTTTATTTCTGCAAAAAACAAATAACAAAGAGAGATTAAAATGAACATTAAACAACATTTTCAGCCAGTTTAACTAACAAGTTTGGTATACGCAAAACTTAAGCTCTGGACAGTGCTCTAAAAATAGTTTGTTTTGGAAAACTAACCACTACCTGTAAGCTAATTTACTAGTTCAGTTAGCCTATCAGAGATCAATTTTACACGTAATTGTAAGCTGCTTTCAGTTGAACAACATATTGTTAACGAAGAAGGGGCAGTGTAAATTGCTTGAGATCAGATTTCAACATCAGCAGATGTCTACTTACATAGGTGGGCTGGCAAATAAAGCATTATTACATATTGGGCGAATACAAAGTAACAACACAATAACCTTTATCACTTGGGTTACAAATGTGAGAGGCTGATATGGCTGCATCAAACAAAATAACTATTACATGGCAACATTTCAGGCATCATTCCAGCATTTTGTCGAACCAAATATCAAAAATCAGCTTTGAAATGAATGCAATGCCATGAAAACACTACCTACCGGTAAGCAACTGCATTCAAATTAAATAATCTTCCATTGCGTTTAAAGTCACCCATTAATCCAGCGTAGCCAATATGGCAGCATATCATGTCTTTTCAGCTTTTAGAAATGCTTTGATTGCCTTAAATTAGTAACTATCATGACCATTAACGTATTTTGCTCTCGTCCCTCAGCTAATTAGCACAATGCATTTTCCATTACAAAAATATATTTAGGACCAAATTTAAACGCCCAGTTGGCACTTGACACGCAAACGGAAAGATATCTTCGCCGTCACTTATTAGTCCGGAAGAAATACGACAAAATACATTGAAACCCGGAAAAAACTTATAATAAGCTAAAATTTGGCACGATGATTCAGGACCATGTCCTGAGCCACCAAAAAAAATCCCCATGTTTTGGACGTGGCGTGGCAATTCCCCCTTTTTCGGCCTTTAAAGCCTGCCATCTAGTGTCAAAGAGTCTTTACTGTCCAACAGCCAATCCAAATGTTACGGAAGAGTCAAATTTTGCACCGTAATTGATTTTTAAGTGCAGGTATAAACAAATTTATTTTTAGAATTGATGACGTCATTGTTTATGACGCCATTGCTACATTTTAAGTTTTGGAAAAATGTCGTATTCTGTATGTATTGATGACTCGAATTGTGAGTGAGAGTTAGGTTTTTGGTTCCAAACCAAAAATTGCTTAAATCAAAATGATGACGTCAAAACGTTTTTGATGACGTTATAAGTCAAGAGTATTGATCGTAAATTTGAAAAAAAGAAACATTGCAACACTTTGAGAATATTAGCATCTTCGAGTTCTTGGCCGAGGACTTGCATAATCCTCCTATATGCAATGGTTCTAAAAAAATAAAAACTAGCGCAATTATATGTAAATTAATACGAATATGTCCCGAGCACGATAATATATCCAATAGGAACAAAATTTCCACCGTTTTGCAATGCCTGACAATATTATTGTCTTATGCAAAATACTATGTTAGCATACTTCAACAATCTGTGGTACTAAATCTATTCTAGAATAGGCTTGGCATCTTAACTAAACTGATCTAATCAAGTAGATCTACATTTGAACAAACTTATCTGATTAATCTAAAATAAAATCTGATCAAAAACTTATCTAATCAGCTAGATTCTTGAATAACATCTGAGCAAAACTTAATTAATCTATCATAACCTCGCTAATATTTGACAATTTGCAGTCTTAATAATTTTTTTATCTTTGCTAATGTTTGCATTTTTAACTAAAATTGCCGATTAACTTTAACTGCACGAGGGAGCTTTTCGATAATCATTGGCTTTCTTGCTTTAACTGCAGAATACATTATTTTATTTTAATGCAATATTGAGAGGTGTGAGTTTTATCTGCTTGATTACTACCATCGGCGCAGCCAGAAATAAAAAAAGGGGAGGGACAAAATTTCTTATGATTAAAGCATTTGCAAATCGGAAAGTTTTTATTTAAGCAAATTGTATCGAACTACTAGATAAAGGTTAAGCGATAACAGGTTGAAGTCCTGCCGTCGTTCACGCAGCAGACGCGTATTTTAAAAAAATGAAAAAGAATAGAATTAAAACAGGTTTCACGATTCTAGTTTAGTTGATGATTCAACAGCGGACACAAAAAAGCGCGTTTTTAAATCTCAGATTGCCGTTATTATTCAAGCAAGCTGGCGTAATAGTATTTTAATTTTTGAATAATTATAGTTACATTTTATTCCCCAAGTTTCCTTGGCCAGGTGACAGCGAAGGGACCTTTCGGTCTTCGAGTCAAGCTGCCACCTGCCCATCTGTCTACCACAGTATATTGTAACAAATTAAGAACAAATGAAAGGCACAATTCGGAAAACATACGAACAACCACCGCCTACACCCGAAAATGATTGGTTTTTGAAAAAATAAGTGCTCCCTATTATTATTTGTGTTAACTGACAGTTGACACCACATACTGCTTGCTATTTTCAAACAGAAAAAAAAATGCGCTGTATTGCGGTTTGCCAATACAAAGTTTCGTTTAATTGATTGCTGTACCGTTATTATTATTATCATTGGTAGGAAATAAGAGTGTAAGCATTAATCAAGAATAATGCAATAGCGACCGACCAATTCCTTATATGCGGTCGCTTCAATCAAACAATGCGAATCAGAACGCGGCGTTCGCGAAAAAATGGTCATAACGAAATACAATGGGTTTATTTTTATTTATATAGCACGCCCGCGATCAAAGTTTGGTTCGCGCCGAAAACTGCGCATAGAATGCTTCTAGAGCGAATTTTTAGACCCGGCCGCAAAATCGTGAACGTAGGGGCATATAGTAAGTTCGTTAACCCTATTTGTACCGGGGGGGGCAAATTTGCCCCCCCTTTCAGTTATTTTAATATAGCTCCTAAACGAAAGCAAAGTTTTGCTTTGATGCACCCTGACTTTGAATCAAATTTAATAACACACATTTTCAGAAAGTTTGGGGTCAGCCGGACAACCGGAAGTGACGTCATTTTTGCCTTTGTTAAAGGCACCTAAGGAGTTTTATGCAGTTTTGAGCACTATTCATGCTTATCAGTGCGCATATTCTATTCATTGTACTGGTATTCATTGTCAATGCTAATCTTCTGCTGGAATAAAATATTTTATTTACTGAAAAATGCATTGCATCATCATTACGTCATTGATGACGTCATATTTCAAAAATATTGATTTTTCTGCTGTTTCTCGAAATAAACTGCGTTTGTAGAAAAAAATATTCATTTTCATCAGCAGTTGAATGATAAAATGAAAATTATACTGCAGTATTCTATAATTTTGTGAAATATACTATATTTCAGTCACAAAAAATTGCCAAGAATAATCAACACAATATATTAACGATGATGTCATCATGCATGTGACGTCATCATGCACGATGACGTCATCATTTGCGGTAACTTTATCAGAGATGTCTTTGAAATAACAAAAGTTCAAACTAAAACTAATATTTCGCAACATTTAGGCAAATTTGCGTGCTGTTATAAGGATTTTCTGGTTTTGATAACGTCATCATCGTTTTCGTGACGTCACAACCTCAAAAAGTTTATTTTTAAAAACTTAACAAAAAATAGCATCAGCAAGCAAAAAATCTCGATTCTGTCACTTACCAATCGGTTTTTAGATAGGGGGGCAAATTTGCCCCCCCCCCCCAGTACAAATAGGGTGTAAAAATAGCCCGGAATATATAGGGTTAAAAACAACTGGCTGCTTGTACGTTGATAAGGCGATACGCCGAGCGTACCAAATTTTGGTTTAAAATGAACTAAAGACGAGCTTTTGCGCTCACAATTTTACGCACAGTGTAGATCGGGATTAGGCGGACGGCGTCTGCGCGACTTTTTGCTCGCAACCAATCAGCTTGCTCAATATAGACTTCGACACAATTTGGGCTACGTCGCCGGACTCGCTACTCTGATAGACACCGAGAACATTGCTCATAATCAACACAGCTATACGGTGTAACATGCGGACATAGAAATTAATCGATAAAGACTTCCTAAAAATAAATTAGCATACTGTTTACTGTATTAAACATTTGACATTACGCAAATTGAAGTTGTTAGATTAATTCAAACCAGCCGATCGCCGTTCCCCAACTTCAGCCGAAAATAAAATTAAAGGATCAAGCTGACATAGTAGTTTCGGTTTTGGTAATTAACAAAAATTTTTGAGTAATATTATTTTGATTCAGTCGTTTTTCAGATAAACGGGCTCACTAGGCGGTTGGTTTAAATGTAGGCCTACATAAAGCGGTTTAGACCAATTACGTCTGATATCTTATTCCATGTAAACGTTAAAGTAAAACTAGCAAAATGCATCCAATCAAATGGCATGCGTATATTGATGCGCATTAATACGCGTGATCGGTAAAACGGACGTAATACTCGTGCAGCATAATAAAAAATTAATTTCAACGTTCAAAGTAAACTTAAAGTCATTCTCTCAGAAGAGATTTGCTTTCCTTCTGCGATTAGTGTTTTTTTCCAAATGTTTTCAAATAAAATATTCTCGAAATTTATTAGGGTCGAAATACCATACAATTCGATTATGGTGACATTTAATTGGTGTACTGATACGCCTCAGATCTCGGCCGCCCCAAATTCTCGCCGGTATCTGATAATACTTGTTCCATTTTGGAAAATGATGAGTTTTGAACAAATGGATTGCGTTTTTTGGTGCGAAAATGCGCTGCTTTCCGTCTCGTTCGCGTTCTCCCGCAAAAGCAATGCGGTATGCTGACGAGACATTATCATTCCACGACAGCGCGATACGGGCTACGCAATGATCTTTACGCAATCATTTTCATTAAATATCAAGACTGAGTATACGCGCATTCCCACTTTAAAAGTTTTCACGTTGCTTATTTGCAACTCAGGGTAGAATTACACTTAAATTAAGCGATTTTAAATTACCGTAGTTTTTTGACATTTTATCTTTTGAATAATTTTTGTGAAGTTGTATGCACTTTCAAAAAGGGGGAAACTAGTCCCCCTAACCCCCCCTGGCTGTGCATGTGCCTACTAGGCCAGAGTTTTACTGAAAACACAGTTTTTGACTTTCAATTGACAGAATTTACATTATAATTCTTTCAAGTGTAAACCTAATAAAAAAAGTTTTGCAATGTTTCGTTTGGTCTAACAGTCTTTCAAATTTACCATTAAAACTCTGACAGATGACGTCATCACTTCGATTTAAGCAATTTTTAGTTTGGAACCAAATACCTAACTCTCATTCACAATCTGAGCCATCGATACGTCATTTTTTCAAAAATTTTGGCAATGACGTCACCAACAATGCCGTCATCAACTTCAAAGTAATTTTTTTAAAACCTGAACTTGAATACCAACTTGTATGCAAAACTTGGCACTTTTACAACTTTTGGATTGGCTGTTGGATGGTAAAGGCTCTTTGACACTAGATGGCAGACTTTAAAGGCCAAAAAAGGGGGAAGTCTCATGTCCAAAACGTGGGGATCTTTTTTTGGTGGCTCAGGACATGGTCCTGGGTCATCGTGCCAAATTTCAGCTTATTATAAATTTTTTCCGGGTAAAAGCTATTTCTACCGGACTATATCTAAAACTCGGTAAATACAGATGCAAAAATAGTTTGCAAGAAATAAGTGGTCGCTCCCAAGTTTTTTGCACCAGTGATAATGCCATTGTAAACTAAACTTGATCGGAATATACTCTTTGGTATCTTTTACGATAAACAAATAGTGTTATTTTGGTAACTAGGGTGCATTACAAAGCATTTGATCGGACAATCTCAATGACTTAACTCAAAACAAAAGACACGGCCTAATACAATAGATGCCTGCTAACATAAAACGCTTGGGCGACACACAATTAATTCTGTTTACAGTTCATCTCCAATTACATGTAATGATTTCAGCGATATGGGAAAAAGGATTCGTCCAGATATTTTTAGCTAAGATTAATTTAAGGTCATTTTTTCAGCAAATCTTTCATACCTTTCAATCTTATGCGAGTATCATTTGATGGTGAAGCTGACATGGCTTGCATTCTATGTTTATTTCGTAGTACACTTGCCCGTGTTTCCCTGTTCTCCTTAGCCGAGCAAGGGCGGCTTGATGCCTTAAGACAAAAAAATTAAGTTACAATTAGAGCAGCTGCGAGGGGGGGTCCACGACAACTGACCACGAAATAACCCTAACCCTACTGTTGGCGGTCAGTTGACTTAAGTCGTTGAGAGGTGGGGCAAAAAGGTATAAAGTACCTAGAACCGGAATTTTTTAGGTCCGCGCTGATTTAGGGGACCTCTACAGGTTGAAGCTTGATCTAGAGCAAATAACTCCCAGTCAAGAAGGAATGGGGATGTTTTTGAACTCCGGATAAAATGGGACCATATTGAGCGAAGATCGTTTTTGGTCTTTTGCCCTCTAAATCCGGAAGAAAACATAGCTGTTCGTTTTTAGAAGTACTTCTTTTCGTTTTGCGTCTGTTTCTAAAATTTTTCTTAACGACCCTGGTAATAATCACAGTAGAGGTGGTTCCACTACAAAAAGAGCAAGGAATTAAACGGGCTCCATCTCCGTGTAACTGCGTCAACGACCCTCAGCTCCTTCATAAAGACATGTCGGAGGATTGGGGAGCCGTTGGCAATACCATGTCAGAGGACATCATCATCATTCTAGTTTTAATCCGGATTCTTTCCCGTCAACCAAGTAGGCCGGATTTCGTATGGCCATTGACTTTACCACGCCTTGCCAATTGGTTCGACTGGAAGACACTGAACCGGAAACTGAATCCACACTCTTATGCTATCATCTGGGTTTATTTTTATGCCCAGAATTTGCGGTCCAATATCCCGATCAGAATTATTTTGTCATTGTTACAATCACAATTTAGGGCTTGTACACGAAATTATTTTATTTGTTTGGGCATTTGACTGAAATGACCCAATTTCTTTCGGCCATTCACTTAAAATGTAGGGACCAATGACCAAAAAAATACACAACTTACAGTCCCGATGCGCAGGATGTAAATCGACCACTTGACCAACGGACCACCACAATTAAGGCTAAGGGAGGTCAGTTGACGTGCGTTCTGTCAATTAGGAATGGTCCGTTGGTTTGCGACAGTCGGCTGTTGTGTACCCTCGGCCGACTGTCCTGTAAGACCGAGTGCTTACGAGTCTAAATTTAAGCTAGTAAGCGCGTCTAAATTAAGCTGATTACGAGTCTAAATTAAGCGTTGCAATACTGTAGCAATATAGCCCACTCCAGTAAGTTACTTTCATCTGTTGCAGGTTTGTTGCGAGGTTATGAAAAAAAAAAGGGATATTTCTGATAGTAAAGGCCTTGCTTGGAAGAGATACCACACGCAATACAGCTTCGTAATTTTAAAGTAAATTCCTTACCAACAAGAAACTTTGACACTAACTCACTTGTAAATACGTGTATTTTCTATTAGGTCTATAATACATTTCACCATTGATCATCAATGGGGCACTTTTCGTAGATAGACCTGAGAGTGGCCTTGATTCATTTCGTTTTAGTTGCTCTGTCTGCAAAAGAATAGTTTTGCATCTTTGCTTCGTTTTTCCTGCATTAACCCCTGATCAAGATACTGACATTTATATTTTTAATTAGTAGAGTGAAATTCATCAAAACTGTGCTGAAAAGATCACGTATGCCAATCAGTAGATTACAATAATAGACTCGGGTTCGATTTCCCAAAAGGCTCAAACAAAGCTTAGTGTTGGTAGGGCAGTGTGGAGCGTTCATCACATGAAAATGACTCAAAAGACCAGAAGGTCCCTCCATTGTTTCTTGGCCATGGCAACTCGGTATATAAAGAAGGTACAAGCATTTCCAGTACAATTGAACCCGGGAAAACACAGTTCCTTTCTGCTTAAAACCAGAAATAGGTTATAGCCATCTACTTAGTCGACGATTAAGGCCGAAATTTTGAAGTCACGACTCACGATTCAAAACTGGAAATTTTCTGAAAGCTTTTTCAATGTAGAACTTATCAGTAATTGCATCAAACTTTGCTTTTTATTGCAAGGCGATCAATGGTGAGTGGCCTCCTTTCTTTTCATTCTTACATGTGTCAACGTTGGGCATTATTTAACACTTCAAAAATTTTGACTTTTTGTATTATACTATCTGGCAATCTCCAGTCTGTATGCCTTGCTGGTAGTTACTTTGTCCATTTAGAGCAATATTCAGTGTAGTTTATTGCTAATTGAAAATTTATAATTAAATTACAACATACCTTATTTGAAGGCAACAAACTTTCTGCAAACATCGGTGCCTCTCCAGTATGCTTACATATTTTTTCATTTATGTTTTGCACCCATTTTGGAGGACTCCCTACTTTTCGGGTATCACTGTCGTCTTTTAATGCTTGCTGAATCGTCCTTTCCAGCTGAGGTTTGTCAAATGAGTATGGAGAAGGAGGATAAGCCTTACGACCTGCAACAAAACAACACATTAAAACAGGTTTCAGTAGATGCTCTAGCTGTAGACTCAAGTTCGACTCCATTCAAGTCAAAACAAAGGCTACTAAAATTTGGTATTCACAGCTCTTCTGTTTACATCCAGGTTTGAAAGGCACAGTGTGGATACTCTAATTATGTGGACAAATGGCAGCTCGACTAGAAAAAGCCAAATCTTTCAGTTGCCTGCAGGTCCCAGGCCAAGAAAAATTAGTAAATTTACATGATTATGTCCATTGGCAAGCATTGTCTAAGAATGTACGACATTTCAAATGTATTAATGAAGTTATGCTGTATTCATGTAGATTTCACCACAAAAGCAACACCAAATTGAAAAAACTCAAAGGTTGGGTGTTCGTAACAAAACCAATATCGGCCTTACTTGAAAACTGTTTGATACCTATGAATAGATTTTTTGGTAACTAAAGTGTCTATTTTTAAAAAACATTTTCATGTAAAAATAGCCAACAATACCTTTTGGGATAATTTTACAGGACAAGGCAGTTGTTAGAGTTGCTGGCGGCTAGTTTTACTGTCTGGTAAAAATAGCCAATTCTTTTAGTAAAACTGATCTGCTTTCATAAACACTGCCCAAATTTTAACCACATATTTTTAACTAGTCTACAATTCTCTTTATGCAGCTTTTATGTTATTTGCAACTTTAGTTTTGGTATCTCTACTACAAAAATTTTCAGCATTATTAAATGACCTCATTACTATGGATTAGCATGTTCTGTCACTGTAAAGCTTGCCGCCAAAGTTTCTTTTTTCTCCAGGCAACCAACAAAGCCTTTACCAAATTAAAAAAAGCTAACATAAAGTACACTAAACTTGCACAAAAGTAAAAACAACATTACCATTGATTGGTAGTAATGCATCAATTGGCGGCAACAAAATTGCCATTCTCAGGGCATCAAGATCGTTCAACAGTTTCCAAATAAAACCTTACATTGCTACCGGTTCTGAACTTTAAGTGAATGATTGACTGTCCTTCCGTAACCATCCAAACACCAGACTGAAGCATTGAAAAAGACAGGGTTTTTGACTGCTAAATACGGAGACTTCCACATAAAAAGGAAAAAACATGCTTTTATGTTTACCCATAACAAATCGACATGTTTCTTTAGCTTTGCTCTGTCACCTATAATACGAAAATTTAGGCTATTTGGCTGAGATTAAATTACAAAAGCATACACAGTTTTCAACTTACAAGACATAAATCTAAAGCAGAAATTTAAAGTATGAGGATTTAGAAAAAAAAAAGGTTATATGTAATACTTTTCTGTGATCTTGTTTCAAGCCAGTTTCATTTTTGAAAGCTCTATTAGATAAAAATAATTTTAACGACTTTTTTCTGCTGTTTTCGGCTTAATGCCTGCTAATTGCTTAATCTTAAGCTGCTTTTAAACTTCCCTCCTCGACATATTCAATCTTATCGTTGACAGCTGCATTTCTTTCAGTTACCACAATTGATTTTGACCCTTTTAACATACTTAGTACTCACTCCACACGAAAGTTACATGACTTCTTTAACTGTTTTTTTGGGCCATTTTTAATTAAATATTAGTTGAATATAACTATTACAAGACAAAAAAATAGCATTTAAAATCGCAATTTTTCTCTCGAAATGTGTAGGTAAAGTTTTTTCGTACGTCTCTGACTTAATAAAGCATTTAAATTTGGACATTTTGAATGAGCAAAAACGATATACTTCATAATTTTTAATAAAAAATTAACATTTACAATATTTCAAAACCCATTATATTTTATTAGGCCTAGTAAAAAAGTTCACATAAACTAGCACTGAAGATTTGCATCATGTTAACATCCATGCAACTTAGCTTCTTTCTTGGTTATTTATGAATAACTAAAACCTAAACTTTTAGGAAATGACCAAAACATGTAACCCATTTTGGTCAAATTTGGCAAAAAAAATTTGAAAAATTTGGAAACTTTGCTTACAATATTGGACTTGCATTCATAAAAATGGACTGAAGCTATCAAAATGGCCAAAAATATTTATATACAACTCTATGCTAAGTTAATGAAATGGCTAAGAAAATATTCAAAAAAATTGTTAACAAAAAAACTAAACCCAGCTTGCAACTAACTGTCTTGTAGCACACTGATTAAATAAAAACTGGAACTCTCTGTTGAATCACTTGAAGCAAAAAACGTCTATTAATTCCTTAAAAAAAAATAAAATGAAAAATTTTTTTTGAATTTGTATTGATTAATTTCTCCAAAAATGAATTTGAATGAACATGGGGAGCTGACCGAAAGGTCTTTTCACAGTTTCCTGTTTCTTTTTGTGTTACAAATTACAAGAATCCAATTTTTCACCAAAAATGTGTTATGATATTTACGTGTACTGTGTTTTTGTTGTTTGAGAGAAAAACAAACTTGAACTACTGCTCAAATTTACCCTTTTATTATGCACCACTATCAAACCTTTTTTTAAGTTCAGAAATACAATGATATACAAACCGTATTATTTTTTAAAAATCTTCTCTATGCAAATGTGCAGAAATCCTCAATGCATCTATTCTACATATGCATTATGTAGAATGACAAAATCTGAGACAATGGGCTCAGGACTTCATTAAATTTTAGAGGCTAGACTTATCCATCGCACCTACAAACGTTTGCAATAGTAATAACTGAATGTGCAAAGTAGGTAAAGGTTTGAATTATTTCTTCTAGCAGCCTTTGATCAAAAATTCAGCGTCTAATGTCTAGTTATTCTGTAAAAAAAAAAAAAAAAAACACCCAACCTTTAAACATTTCATATTTAAACATATTAAACACAAAAGTGTACAACACATTTATATCAGCTCTAGCATGCAAATCTAGTTACCCGCTATGGTCAATGGTAACTAATCTGTTTGATAAAACTAATAAATGATAAAAAGCATACGTAAAAAAATGTCAATATCGACATGTGATTCACTAGAATATCAATGATTCACGTTTACAATAACAAACTCTGTACTTAATGCAGAGCACCTTTTTTTGGGTTCTGTTTGCAAAACTTGTGTTAGGCTGGCCACTACAACAAGCAGACTGCTTGACCCAAATGGAAATACGCAGTTAGTGTCTTTTCCAAGGACACAACTTGCCAGTTTTGGGAATTACAAGAGGAGTTAAGCCACCTTTTGATCACTAGCCTGACACTTTACAAATAGAGCTGTTGCCACTGCCATAATATCAATTATCCTAATGACAGTCGCAGGTCACATTTTGCAAGCAACATTCTTAAAAAATATTACCTTTCTTCCCATGCTCAGCTAATGACTTTTTTGTTCCTGTCAAAGTCAGATCCAAATATCTTTTAAGGGCAATGATAGACTGGACATTTTTGATATTGTCAGGAATTTGATTTCCCAAAGATTTGTTGATTTTTGGTTTTAGAGTTAGAGTCATGATGATAATATTGTCCAATTTAAAGAAATCACATATAGGTAGTTAAAAAGCTGGACTTTCTTCCTTCTACTTAAGTCCGAATCCAGATAATACACGTAACAAATACCACACTAATAATGGCACATACTGATTTACCAGTTACTACATAAGCTAGTAGGGCATACTATATGTTTGATACATGCCTAAACAGCAAATTTTAATTAGTACAGTACAACTATTGACACCAAAAATAAGAGTATTAATTAGGCTATTTAACAAAATGCAATTATCTTCAGTAATCCAGTAAAATTCATTCAATTTGTTACCTCAACAAAAATTTTAAAATATTACAAATTAGACAAACTGAGGATTTATGTGAACACCAACAGGCAAAAAATCGGCAGATTTTACTTTACATCTACTGCTACTGTACTGACTTGTTAACACTCGTAACTTTTTAACAAGATTTTGCAATGGTGTTGCTGAAGAATTTCCACTTTTTCATAGGCATTGGGGCTTCAGTATTGCACACAAAAACTTGCATCAGAACTATGATTAGGCTACTACATTAACACTTTTTAATATGTCATATAAATAAAGTTTATTTATTCCCTCAACTCTATTTAATTCCTTAAGCCAAAATTTGAACAAAAAAAGGGTAGGTTACTAAAATTGGATTTGCATGTGATGTGGCTAGAGCACCATATGCACTATGCAGTTATGCATTACTAAAACCCTTACAAAATACATTACAAAATTCTTAGGCTTTTCGAAAAAGAACAAAGTCCCAAACCTTATGGTTTTGATAAAGTCTGCAAAAAAATGTGTGAAACTGCAGTCGATTCTGATCGGCTGACACTCTGGTGGAATATACGTTTCATACATATTATGGCAGTCAAGTCTGGAGATTGCATGAAGTGTTACCTCAAAATTTTTGGCTAATTGGTGAGTGGCCAAATTTTTACATAACAACCGTGTCCAGAACGGCTAAACAATGTTCATGTGCCCAAATTTTCACAAAATAATTGTGTTTAAAACAGCAAAAAAACTCTTATGTGCCCTAAATTTTAAATGAAATTGAAATTATAACATGCTAAACATCATTTTTCCTTAAATTTGTTGGCTTGTCTAAAGCTGTGTTATCATACTATCAAAAATCATTTGCCTTTGTTCCTACAAATTGTCGATTTGCTGCCAAAAATTGGCTAAGTGGGAGCACTAATTCCAAGTAAGTTAATTATTTCATGTTAGAATAAAATACGAGCAATGTTGGACTGCTGGTAAGTATTTTAAGTATAACTAGCAGTTTTATGCCCAGGCAATGTACTAAGCATATCGACTACGAAGACCAGACTCATAGACCTTTTAGTAGTACAGTTGCATAGCCTAGAACTACCTGAGCCATACTTTTGCTGTTACAGGTAAGTCTATTACTTAAGCAGCAACACCGCAAAAAAAGAGATCAAAACGTCACTCGATAGAAGTCTAGGTATGTCATGCAGGCAGGTTCTGGCCAGTATTCCCTCGAACTTTTCACTTTCTGTGTAAGCGCCGGAAAATGTGCAAAAGTGCCCTGAAGTTTTTGCGAAAGTGCTGTAGCTCAGGCTTCGTGATGCCGCCTTTTCACCACACCGATCTCAAAAAAAAGTCATCGCACCGCAGATCCGGAATTTTCTGTTCGACTTGCAAGCTGATCTTCATAAAAAACCGCAAACCCGCTGCTTTCTGTATTTTGCGGGTTATTGTGCCACACCAGACATCTTGTCTTCCAAAAAAAAACACCAGAATTAAATGCCGTTTCGCACTTGTGAAAAATTTGTGGGAAAATGCCGAAAAATATTTGACACTTTTTTGTGCTTATTGGGAACACTGGTTCTGGCAGTCAAGCTACATCTGTACTGGCAGCGTTTTACATTTGTACAATATCACATCAAGAACTACAATTTCAAATATCAGTGTGCTTAGTGCTCATTTGCACTAAGTGACAAAGGTATTACAGTACAAATAAGAAAGATAAAATCTCCGCAGCACACCTAGTGGAATTACTAATTGTCAGAGGTGGGCACAGCGCCGCTGTTCAGTAGCGGCGCTACCAGCGCCGCTGTTTTTTTAATAGCGGAAGCGGAAGCGCCGCTGCTTTTTTCTGCTAACAGCGAAAAGCGGCAGCGCCGCTATATTTGAGGCCCAGTAGCGAACAGCGCTTCAGCGCTTCTGTGAAAGCAATAAATCTGCCGCTTCCGCTACTGCAAAAAAACTTTAAAGAACATTCTTTTAAACTGCAATTAAGAAATGTAAACAATAAAATAAAGCTTTTGTCTTCGATTCTTTTAATCCGTAATGACACTTGTTGCTCTGAATCCAAAACGACAAAATAGTTCTGTTTTTCTCACGTTATCACTTAACAGTTTTCGTCGCTGTCCTCGTTAATCCTGATTGACAGCCACAAGCACTGGTTGCTCTCGTTATTGGTAATCAAAAGACAAGGTTTTAATTATGCATTGTGCAGTACTGGCTTTTGTTCCTCGCGTTCTATTTTCTTTGATCGTTTTTCTAATTAACTTAATCGTACTGTTACAGTCCAATAGTTTATTTTTAGTGATGAATAGCGAAGTTTGTGTTTGGTATATAGCCATTTGTTAATGCTACGATAACTGCAGTACAGGTTTAGCAGTAGGCATATCGATGTATAGTACACATAGCATTAAATTTGCAGTAAAGTAAAATTTGCAGTGAAGTAAAATTTCTGCAGAAAAGTAATCAATTGCGAAACTAAAAGATAGACAACAGCAACCAAATTTACTCTAATTTCATAATTTAGGCAGATGAAGTAACCTTTCGTGAAATAGCATTAACTGCATCAACTTGTGCAGATACCGTGAGGAAGCATTGCTGTAAAAACGAAGCAGTATAACTGATGTAAGAGATATAGAATTTTAAATTACCAGGATTGATCAAGCTGGCATATACTGTATTTTGAAATATGGTTTACAAGTAAATTAAGAAAATTAAGAACAATCAAGCAAATTAAGAACAAATCCTTGCTGAAAATCTATAAAAAAATTAAAAGTTAAAGCCAAATTTGAAAAAAAAATTAAAAGTTAAAGCCAAAAGTTAAAGCCAAGTTAAAGCCTGGTTTGACCGACGAGCATTTTGAGATGCTTGTCTTTTTAAAAGGAACTTGCGAACAATTTATTGAACTATAATTGCTTGGCTGCTTGCATGTGTGCTATTATAATGACGGTATACTTTTGTGATTACATTTGGTTTGTAACTTCAGAAAAAAAAAAAATTGTTTTGTTTTGTTAAGTAGCGGCAGCGAATAGCGGCAGCGCCGCTGTTTTTGAACCCATTAGCGGCAGCGGAAGCGCCGCTGCTTTTGTAAATCAAGCAGCGGTAGCGGCAGCGCCGCTGCTTTAAACGTCAAATAGCGGCAGCGGTAGCGACGCTACTATTCAAGTAGCGGGTGCCCAGCTCTGCTAATTGTAACCTGCTTAAAAATACTATACTGACAAACTGCATTGGCATGGTTCAAAGTTATTGCACAGTATGTCAGATTTTCTTTGTTCAAGAAAATTAATTGTTTTGTTAAACGTTAAACCACAAGGTATAGGCCTACCAGTGCCTCAATTATTTATTCAACAAGTTAATCTTCACTTGATACAAGACTATAAAACACTACCATCCAAAGTAGTACTACTAAAGCATTAATATAGGCAATAAGCAACACTAATTCATCACCAATGCTAAATGATAATCAGATTAACAAATATAATATATATTGATAATTGGAAATGAACTTGTTGCAGCTGCAGACCCAAGTTGCTTTGCTGGAGTCGGTATTAAAACCACTGGCTTGAAGAACATTTCAATAGCATTTAAAGATTGGCTGGAAGTGCCATTGACACTTTCATCAAGTGTAGTAGGTTCTTCGAATTCTGTTTGAGTCCCTACACTAATGCAGGATATGCAAGTTGGAGAAGTGAGCAAATGATCTGTTTGAGTACCGGTACTGACACATTTCGTTCTGGCTTGAAATGAGCTCATGGAGACTTTGAAGTCATTTAAATTCTCTGATGAATTCGTGTTAGTATCCATGAAATTACTATCAAGCGTAGCATCTTGTTCATTTAGAGAATGCTCACAGCCAATGGAACAAGTTACTTTGTCTTTAGCTGAATTAGAAATAAGGGCATCCAACATCGCATGTAACTGAAATGATAAATATTTGAATAATGTTGAATTTATATAGAACTTTCAGTAGAGTCAGTGTCATGCTTTTTGCCAGAAGCTTTTTTAGACAAAATTCTTCTTTTTGCAAACCTAACCCCAAATCTAATCTTAACCCTCAATGAAGTAAATGAAAAAGGTCCAGACTAATATTTTTCAATTTCATTTATTCACCTTAACCTTTTTGCTACTGACTTTCTGGAGAACACTTTTAAACTTTTCAAATGTTCTTAAATACTGCACTAAACGTAGTTTAAAACCCCACAAAACCATATATATTATTGAAGAACCTAATTTTACATTTAGCAATTAAAAGATGCATTTGCAAATTAAGTCATGTGATTGAGATATTACATCAAAATTGCAAATATTATATTTCTTTAAATTGCTTTTTCAAATTTGTCCAACTTTCACTTATGTTTGCTTAACATAAAAAAAGCAAAAATGCCAATAATCACAACAAAAATATTCCATGAATAATTTTTTTTTTTGAAAATCTCAATTTTTGACAAAATTATTGTAGTTTATAAAAGGACCACAATTGACAATAATTTCAAAATGAGAAAAAAGTTATCACATTAGAAATTTAGTCGGATATTATTGATTTGGAAGTTACTTTTCTTATTTTTTTTGTTTGCAAAGCTCATATTATGAAGTCAATAAAAACGTGTTAAAATTATGCAAATGAAGTCACATGACTAACATTTTTGCAAAATTTGCCAAACTTTGAAGTTTAGTGATTTATGACTTACTTCAATTTTTCTACTACCAAAAAGCACGTCTTGAGTTTTTGTTAGTTTATCTCGTAATATTGTTTTGCTGATAAACTGTACAAATGAGAGAATAAAATTTTACAAACATCAATTTCATGATGTTTGGGGTAACCAAAACTCTGTGAATGAAAGCTGAATTCTGAACCACTTTGCCAATCATCATGAGTACTAGACAGTTTATCGATTATGAACGCTTTACGTCATTAGGCATATTCATCATAACCAAAATTTCACCATCTAAGCTGTGCATATTTTTTTCCATTTCAATGTCATCATCCCTCATTTCATCCAACATAAAAAACACTTTTTGTGATCATTACTAATCACCTGCACCATGAATTAGGTAAACCATATCAAAAAGCAGGTGATATAAAATGTTTACATACAACCAAATCGCAAAATGAAACTAAATCCAAGGAAACAAACGGAAATGGTTCTAAACATGTTACACATTCTGTTATTATTACATCCAGTACTGGATTTTCTACTGAACCAAAAACCTAATAAATTAGCCATGACTTTAACAAAACCTACTTGGTTTACAAAATTACAAATATACAACCTATCCCCCAGAGCAGCATTTTTCCAAAGCAATTTTTTTAATATACAATAGTTATCTGAATATTGATTAGCAAAACTTATGCATGATAAATTATACATCTGATGCAAGGTTAACTTGAAAATTAAAACTTTGAAATATTTACATGTTCTCTTAATCATAAGCATAACATTAATTTAACCCTTGTTTTCATATGTTTTTGTTTTGAAATGTTCAAAACATTTTATTGATCAGCTAAATACAGTAGTAACCCCTTTTTGGAATTGTACCTCCTGTCTTTGTTTTAAACTTTCTCTTTTTTTTCTTCTTTCTAGTCGCTCTTTGGACCTTTTTCTGGAGTCGGCATCAGGTTGGGTAGGAATATCTGTAACTTGTTTATATTCACTAAAATCAAAGATGGTAGGAACTGCATCTTTTTTCAGCATAAATCTTGGTTTTGAATTAGTAAGTTCACTTTGGAGATCTCGCAGATAACAATCAGAAGTGAAATGGTTACTGCACACTTTCGAATGAACGGACAAACAAGGATTTTTCAATTTCATTTTAGTAAGCCAAGCTTTAAGCAATGGAGTATTGTTTAAAGGCAACCCATGAAAATGAATCCCTTTCATACTTCCTCTCATCTTACATCCTGGAGCAATACAATTATAAGGCATAATTTTGTTATTAATGCCAAGACTGCAAAATGTCATTAGGCTACATAAAGTAAAACAAAAAAATCTGCAAGAAAATCATAAGGTTTAGATTAACTGCTCATGTTGATCTGTGATAGACCTATATCACACGAGGTGAGCAATATTGGGTTGACCCAGGCATTTGGTTAATTGCAAATACACTAATGACCAGTGTTTCCCATAAGTGCAAAAAAGTGCAAAAATTTTTGCAGCATTTTCTCACTAGTTTTTGGCAACTGCGAACAACGTTTTTTGATTTTCGAAATTACGGCGTTTGTGTTTGGCTGTAGCGTCCGGCACAACACCATTTTCTCTTCATCCTGCACAGCGTCTGGTGCTGTTTCTTTGAAACTTGATGCAGAAGTACCAAAAGTCGCAGAAAAAGATGCACTATGTTACGTTACCCAAAGACCTTTTTTGTTTCATTTGTTTTAAACTAAAGTACGCCAATAAAGAAAAGAAAACTCTTGGCAGTCTCCATGTGCGATAAACTTTTTTTTCTTTTTGATTGAGATTGCACAAAACTTCAAGTAAACGGCATTGTTGTTTGTGATTTGCAACAGCATTTTCGCGTCTTTTCCGGCATTTACGTATTAGATCCAAAATTAAAGGGAACACTGCTAATGACTACTGATTAGAATGATTATTTTGCATTAGTAGCCTGCCCAATTATTGATGATTACTAATTATAAGGCAGTAAGGCTAGGCTGCAAGGCATTGTGCCATGTCCCTCCCCAACTCCCCAAGGCCAATGGCTGCAAACTCAAACTTGATCATTTTACAAAACTTGAACTCAAAAAATTTTTTTGAACTTGAATAAAACTTTTTTGAGTACATTAAAAGCATTTTAGAGATTAATATATTGTCGCAGAGATGAATTTTTTCCTAATCAAACCATGTACTGATGCATAAAGTGAGATTGCATTTTTCTCAACAGCAGCATGTCCTGGGTTGCTATGTGTTTAGGCCTACCAATAACGCATGTTGCAGCAGCGTAGAAAAACAGCATGCATACAAAAATTGAAAACGAGAGCAATCAAATAAAAACAGTCAAAAACAAGCAGACCTAGTATTTCTATCAGCCAAAACTGGAAAAACTGGCAGCGTGGCCGAATGGGTAAAGGCGTCGTTTTTACGACGACTCTGATCGCAGGATCATGAGTTCAACCCGCACCCTGGTCACGTTGTTGCGTCCTTGGATAAGATGCTTTACGATAATTATCTCTGCTTGGTGGCTTCGAACAAGCAGCAAATTTACGTGGGAAGAAGTCAAAACGTCAACAGGAAAGCTCGGAAAATGGTCAACTCCTAAGCGGGTGCGGATTCGTCCAAAATATAGCGCACCGTCGCTTTCTCGTGATAGGAGGATAAAGATGCACCAATCAATCAATCAATCAATCAACTCCAACTCAATAAATTAAAAAACTGTAATGCCATATGCAGACTTAAAATATGCTGAACTCATATTATAGCAAAAATCGATCGAGTTCGCTGCCCTGAGGTCCCTTCTATTTTCTATGCCTTTTTAGGCCCCACCACAATAGCTGATACGGTAGCCTAGGCTGTTTGATCTAATCTACAAAAAATATCTTCTTTTATCACTTCAGACTTGTTGCTAAATCCAAACGGCAAGGCATATCTGACATTTTTTCCATCCAAACTGCTTGGAGTTGAGTGTGGCTCCACCTAACCTCAAAACTGCAAGACACATTCTTTCCGAATGCTCTTAAAACCTCCTTGCAGTATCAGACATCTCCAGCACTATCACAACAGCAAAGACCAGCTCAATGCAGTGCTGGAGGAATAGAATACCTTTTGAACATTGACTTTTCATCTCTATCTCACGTCAGACTTTGTACATCTATAAAATTAAAAGAAAAAAATCAAGCAATGGCAAGTTGGCAACCCTTTTACTGGTTCCTGTTTATGAATTAGCCTAGACTTATATAATAATAATAATAATAATAACATGGTATTTGTAAACCCCTTAAGATAATACTGGAAGTCACCAGCATATCTGCCAAAGGGGCGTATGTAACGCTCTTAACAGCTTAATCTGTACTTCAGACTTGTTTGCATGGTTGCAGAAAGAGCCAGACTGGGTTGAAGACTTTTTTGGTCTTTACTTTAATTTCAAGACAAAAACACCTACGGCTGACCGGTATCGTAAACTAGGCCTATTGATTAAGATAACGCCTAGTGCATTGCCTGGGCAATGGGCATAGAACTGCTAAGAACTACTAACTGAAGTAGTAATACCATAAACACTAACCAGCAGCGCCTGTATTTTATCTTTACCCGAAATACGCCAAGGCCATTAATTTTATTCAACCTCCTACCCTTGCAATTTTTAGACTTAAGCTAGGCTTCCACAGAACGCGCGAAACGCGAAGTCACAAACCCCCTACTGCGTCAGCCAATCAGAATGGACTTCAATCTGTTTCCAGCAGTTTGGGCTGATTTGATTTTATCAATACCATAAGGTTAGAGAATTCGTATTCTTTTTGCTAGGACCTTAGAATTTCGTTGGTTATTATAGGTCATTAGAACGACCGACGCTCGCGTCGCGTGTTCCTTTGTTTTTACTCGGCCATTTTCCTACTAACGAGGGCGAACTTTCAGACTTTTGCTTATAAGTCGAGAACGGTTTGGTCTAGCTGCATGAAATTTTGATAGCAGTTTGAGATTATTGAGTTATGTGTTTGTACCAAATTTCGAGGCAATAATTGGTCACGTGACTTTGGTTTTAGAACCTGTAAACCAGGGTGTCGAACCGAACCTGAACCGTAAACCCGAATGAACCGTTTCATTTTGGTGAACCTGAACCAAACCTGAACCCTCAAAATTGTGCTCAAGTGAACCCGAACCGAACCTGAACCCCTAACAAAAGTAAGAATATATTTTTCCATATTCGGATGCCGCTGACGCTGGTACACGCACAATAAGAGCAGTGGTGAACTTCAACAGGATCAACAATTTCTTCTTTTTTTTTTTTTGGACGAAACGAGTAACGACAGTTAAATTTTAAGTCAATGAACCCGAACCGAACCTGAACCAGTAATATTTTACTTGAGTGAACCTGAATCAAACCTGAACCTCAAAAATGGTGCTCAAGTGAACCCGAACCAAACCTGAACTGCTAAAATATTTTGAGCCGGAACTAAACCTGAACCCGAACCGTTATTTGAAACGGTTCGACACCCTGCTGTAAACCGCCCAGCAAGTTTGGCGTAAAAAGCGGTCTCAGTCAAAAACGGCTTAAGTACCGGAATTTTCCACTTATTAAACCAGGTAAAATAACTGGAAAATGATGAAATTGAGAATAAAGTTTGATCCAGGTTATTATCCCATGGTATAATAACCGGAAACGGCAGTCGGCTACCGGTACTTGCCCTACGGTTCTGACAAGAATTTTTTACCAAACACAATTTCAAAACATGTTTTATTGTAAATTAGTGTTTTCCACCGACATAAATTAAAACACTCAGTTTTCATCACTGTAGCTCTCTTCATCATCCCCACACTCGACGATTTCCACCGCACCATCCGCAGTGAAGTCCTATCACTATCACTCTCTTCCTCCGACTCAAAGTCGATGATAATTTCCACGTTGGATCCTTCAGGATTCGGCAACATTCTTTCACTCTCAGTCAGCATCCGCTTAAGACGACCATGCAGTTCGGTTTCTGGAACTTCTTCGCCTTCTGCTGCGATTCCAAACACTCGAAAGCTTTTCTTGATGCTCTCTTGCGAGAGGCTGCGCACACTTTGGGACACCATATCCACCAATGATTGGTGAGAAGGCCGTCGACGGTAGCCTTTACTGGTCATTTCCTGGGGCCCATTAATTAGCCAATCCATCCAAGCTTGTCGGAGAGCCACCTTAAAAGGACTATTGAGAGCAACATCCAGTGGCTGTAGCATGCTAGTCATTTTAGGTGGAATCACTGCCACTTTCGTACCACATAGAGTGCGAAGATACTCAAATACTTCCTCTTTGAGATGGGTGCCATAACTATCCATGTAAAGCAATGAGGGGGTGTTGGCAAAGAAAGGGTCACGCTTAGTAAAGCAGCTTCGAATCCACTTCAACATGAGCCCCGTGTTCATGGATCCTCCCATGCTGACTGTAACTTCGACGTTGGTAGGCACACTCAGTTTCGGAACTTTTTTGAGACCTTTAAATATGATCAAGCTCTTTATCATTCTACCGTCAGCGGAGCAACAAAGAGCAACTGTAAAACGCGACTTTTTGTGGCCTGTATCTGTTCCATCAACGTTCTTTTCACCTCTAAAATGAAGCGTTTGGTCTGAGGCCATGTCAAAATAACATGGTGTCTCGTCCATGTTATAGATTCGCATCAGTTTGTAGCCACTTGTGATTTGAACAGATCTAGCAAGGAAGTCAGTTATAATGCGACGTTTTTCAGTTGCAGTGAGCCCATCTTGCTGCCCTTGGTGTGTTATTCGGCGACTTCCGATATGATGACGGCGACAGAAATTATATTTGCACTTGTTGGAGCCAAAGAAGCGGGAAACTTGTAATTCCGTTGCAATTTCTTGGGCTTTCTCCCGCAGCCGAAGATAATTTACTTGATGTTTCTGCTCTCTTTCGTCTTTAAACCAGCTGAAAAGATGTTCTTCGACCTCTTGAAACTTTGCACCTGGACCTGAGCCACTTACTCTCTTTCGTTTTTGTTTTACTTTTACTGAAAGTAACCTGTCTTCGTTTTTTAACCAGTTCTTTATCTGCGCTCGCTGAAAGCCAGTATCTTGTTCTAAACGATAGAGTTTTTCACCATTTCTGTAGCGCTTCAAAATCTTCAATTTTTTTGCCACGGGAATTTCTCTTCGGCTTGACTTTTCACACATTTTAAATTAATAACAGTTCGAATATGAGTTTGAAAAAAATGCATAGGTACAGTTACTATCAGCCAGTAGCCTACGTAACTAATATTGACTCTTTAAGCCAAGCCTACGATAGGGTATGCGGTAAATGCTCGAAATCAATTCCTCGAAAAATTTATCGTTAACTTAACAAAACCGTTTACCCGATGCGGGCCGTATTTTTTCACAAAACCTCCCTGCAGTCTGAATGCTCTTGTATCTTAGGCCTGCCTGCCGATGATACTGGTAGCTTACCGGTACTTAAAGATGATAACGGTACCACTACAATAAGTAATGGCTTATCGGTACCAGCATAGGTGGGCACAAGTCCGTTAATCGTTAATAACGAAGCTAACTTTTTCATTAACTCGTTAATCCGTTAAAAAGTTTTTTCATGTTAACGGACTAAATTAACTTCCGTTAAGTGCTGTTAACGGACTAAAGTAACTTCCGTTAAGTTCTGTTAGCTTCCGTTAAGCTTTTTATCGTTATATCTTGTAGCTTCGTTGTGCATTTGAACTTGTTTTTATCTTGAAATTAGATTAGACTGTAAAATGTATCTTTCAAAACACAAAAAGACCACCATAGCAATAAATATTTCGTTACAATCAGCTCAACAGCGTCAATACGTGTTCTAGAAGCGAGTGAATAAAACGAAATGTAAATTACACGCAAAATGTTAACGGATTAACGGACTTTATTAACTTCCGTTAATTAAAGCTAAAAATAACGGATTAACGTTAACGGAGGTGTGAAGTTTGTTAGCGGACTAGTGGTTAACGAAGCTAACGTTTTGCATAAACTTGCCCACCTATGGGTACCAGTAATGACGTTGTGAATTATCACTGTGAAGAAGGAAAATCTTATGACATCACAATTGGAATTAGCCCAAAGAAGACGGACCACAATAATGCCACTGCTTTGCTACCGGTAGTGGCTATGGCAAGTTACCGGTACAGCACTTTACTAGAAGAAATACGGTACATACCAGTAATTGATGCAAAGAGAACGTGCTTGCCTAATTATCCCCAAGATTTCAGTCGATATGCATACGGCAACGCTGCCATTGCGATGCTTGACAAATTTTTGGTCACAGGTCACACTACGGAAGTTCGATCCGGGTTATTATACCATGGTATAATAACTGGGTGGTATAATAAGTGGAAAATTCCGGTACGGCAAAAAATGTTTCACGTGATTGTATGTCTTGACTCTTAAGATACTCTTCATCCCAACCAACCCACTTTTGGCCGTGATGAGGTTTTTTCTTTTTTTTCTTCCTAATTTTTGTACGCTCTTCTTCTCCTAAACCATAAAACAGTGAAATCTAATTCTTGTGTAAAGCTGTTGAGCTGCAAACGCAATTTTTTCTCCCGAAATTTTTTGGGGCAACTCCCCCGGGAACCCCCCAAATGGGGCTCCGAAAAATCAAGTCTTTGAACGGCTCAAGCTAGAGTGCCAGTTGTTTTTTATATCAGTAGATATTCAACAGACAAATATTTTGACATAGTTTGGGGGTGCCACCCCCCCACGGAGATCCCCCCAAATGGACCCCCCAAAAAATCAATTTTTTGAATGGCTTAACTTAGGGTGCCAGTTTGTTTTGATATCAGCAGAGATTTAACAAACAAATACTTTGACATAGTTTGGGGGTGCCACCCCATCGAGCACCCCCCAAATGGACCCCTCTAAAAACTAATTTTTTCTACGACTCAACTTAGGGTGCCAGTCTGTTTTGATATCAGCAGATATTTAACAGAAAAATATTTTGACATAGTTTGGGGGTGCCACTGCCACCCCACTGGGGACCCGCCCTAATGGACCCCCCAAAAATCAATTTTTTTACCGACCCAACCTAGGGTGCCAGTGTTTTATGATATCAGGAGATATTTAACTGACAAATATTTTGACTCTACTTTTCTGGAGATTCCATAATCAGATATTTTTGAATAAATAGCTGATTTTACGGTAGACGAAAAGTACTTTTGAGCGTCACAGCCAAGGATGGCAGTACGGTACGGTACGTTCAGAATTGGCGTACTACGTACCTCGCACCTTGAACCGTACCGTACTAACGTCCCCTACCCGTACCATTACAAAAAAAACGTACCGTACCAGCGTACCGTACTTCTTAGCAAAAATTGAGGCGTACCGTACCGTACCTACGTACCGTACCGTACTGCCATCCTTGCAGTGGCGAATCCAGAAAATTTGTTGGGGGGATGATAAAATTTATAAGCACAAATGGTATATAATCACAAATTTAAGTAGTGATGATTTCTGTTCTTGACCTCGCGCAAACTTTGTTCGGCATGTTTTTGATCAGGCACGTAGCCAAAAATTTGCAATTGAGGACTGTTAAATAGATTTGGGGGTGTGGGGACGAAGCCCCCATCTGTCACAGGCTGGGGGGGTCTAGGGGCAAAGCCCCCAGCCGCCGGAGGCACAGCGCTCGAAAATTTTGTATTTTTTTAGGAAAAATATCTTAATTTTAGGCCCATTTTGATAGAAATTAATGCTATTAAAACGTGGCATAGAAATTAGCAGTGCGAAAACATGATTATACTAGTTGCATATATGGGCCATGTGGGAGATAGCTATTGCTAGAATTTCAGTTCTCTTATTTACAAGCTGATAAATCGTAAAATACAATACCGGTAGTTCAATAAAACTCTGAAGAAGTAATCTGATTCGTCTATATTTTATAGAGAAAGATATAATTTGGGGGGCTAAAGGAAAGAAGTTTGAGAGAAGTGATTGGTAATTAACTACAGTAATACCAAAAAGTCCCCCTTCCACATTCCTGAACTTATATATTTTTTGATAATTCCCATGTTAAGCATTTTTCAATAAGCGATCAAAATTCAATACCAATTTTTGGCTATTTTTCAAATTTTTTCTGATTTATAAGTTTTGTTTTTGACCAATTAGCCCCCTAAATAAACATTTCAAGTTATGCTTTTAAATCATTTTTTGAGTTTATTCCAGTGTAAAAATGTAAAATACAGTCTCAGAAGTGCTAAAAACGTGGTATTTCCTTTATTCTGCATTTTGGTCGGCAGGCCAATGAGGAGGAGTCTATAGCTCCTCGCCCCTCCCCTGACTACGCTACTGTTTTTGATCCATCCCATCCAAAAAACGTTATATACAGGGTGTCTCAAAAGTATGTATACACATTAAAATTTGAATAACACTCTAATGGCTTATTCAAATTTGTCAAAAGTTTACAAAAATATTCTATAAACTACTAGAAACAGATTACCATGGTTGAATTTACTTGCTGACAAGATATTAGACCTCTACGTGGGAACCATCATTTTCGAGACATTTCAGCCACCTTTTGATGTATTCTTGCCCGACGCTTTGCAGTAAATCTTGTTTAACTAATCCACACGATACTCTAATTTTTTGTTCCAACTCTTCAAGGTTTTGAGGCTGTGTGGAGTAAACTTTACTCCCAAAGAAACCTCAAAAAAACAAATCGTATGTGGTTAAGTGAGGTAAACGAGTGGCCTATTCCAAAAGACCTCTACGCGCAATGCACCTATCGAAAAGCAACTGATTTAAGTAATCTCAGACATTTCTGGCATAATGTCAGGAGCTTAATCTAGCCGAAAGAAACAGTTTTCAACCGAAGCATTATTTCTCAACTCTGGGAAGAAAAAACTAAATTCCCTGTTAAAGGTGCCCTGAGTTTGCCTTGCTGATCCAAATGCTTCTAGCCAAACAACAATTTTGCACCTCATTTCTTGGGTTAATCTCCTTGTCATTCTGTGAGTTGATGAAAAATGCAAACAATACCTAAATTTTACTACTTATCCACACTATTTTCTCTGAAGAAATGAATGCCCTTTGATAAGCAGCTGAAAAGCAAATTAGAATTGAAAGTGTATACTTACTTTTGAGACACCCTGTATAATAATTTTTTAATTTAATCAATGCAATTCAAGTTGATAAAATAAAATACTTTTCGTCTTTCCTGCTTCAAAAATCGCATTTATTAAACTTTCGCCAAGTTTATTAAACAATTATCTGCATCTCCACAGAATGCGTAAAAACTATCTGCATCAGACTTTAACATTCCTATTGCCAAAGGTCTATTCTGTTCAAGTGTTCATTCAACATATCGTAACTATACCATTGTAACAAAACTACATTCCGGAAGACATTTTTTTTGATGTTCTGTCAAATCGACATATTTTTTATGCGAAACCGCACTACGGAATAATCTCTTTCGCTCTGATTTTGCTCAGCAACGATAGAAGATAATAAGTTAATAGTGTTGGTATGAATAATTAAAGTACGGTATTTGATAGAACACAAATATATCGTGAAAACGTAACAGAGAACAGTGAAAACAAGTCGCAAAATTATCACACTTTTAACTTGGGAGGCATAATATTCTTGGAAAAGGCTTGGCGCACGTTCCGTGCGCGCAGACATTTTGTAATAAAGCCTAAAAAACTAACCCTAAGCCCTAACCCTAACCTTAACCCTAATCCTAGCCCTAACCTAAAGCCTAACCTAAACCCTAACCCAAACCTATAACTGTAATAACCAAAATAAAAATTTCCGAAAACGAGTGACGTCACTGGAATGTTTGTTTGTTTAACCGCGCACGTTCCGTGCGCCAAGTCACTTCGAATATTCTTCTTTATCTTGGTTTATTATTCATAACTCTTAACTATTCTCTCCAATGTTCGTAACTTATCAATCAGTATTTCGTTTGCAGACTTTAAATTCTCAACCTCAAAATTTAGATTGTCAACGGAAGTGAATAAATTTCTACAACACATTTTAGTTTCAATTAATTTTTACTGATGTCCAGTTGTTCTGTATCACTTAACTTAAAACTGTCTTTCGTTTAACCAAAATTATTCAAAAGTTAACTAACTTGTATATTACAGTTCGTTTATATGTAAGACTGCTGCTTGCTGACTCTGTAGAACCGAGAAAATTCTAACACGGCATTCGAACAATTGTTATTAATGGATTTTCTGGTCATTTTAGGATGACGCACGTTACGGTTCAATTGCTTTCATCAATTTGTCACAGAGGCGAAGCCGAAAACACGAAGGAAAATTTCATAGCCTCCTCCAGTTTTAGTCGACGCTTGCACGATGAAATGGGAAATGGCCTGTACTATTGTACGCCATGAGCTAAAGTATCGCAGTTATTTCCGTTCAAATTTTTCTTCAACATATGACATGCCACGATAGCCCTAGCATCATGGACAATAGTTATGACATCACAATTGGTCATACTTGTGACTGTTGTGAGTGTGACTTGTGACTTTATAATGCAATTTTAACGACAAATTACCAAGCTATAATAATCATTACTTGAGAATAGCCTAGACTATATGCACGTCGGGCACGGTCGCACGAATCTTCATTGACGGCCGCACTTTGCACATTAAACGTTTAGTAGGCAATTTCTGAAATTCAAACAGCGTACCAACGTACCGTACCCGTACCATCACACAAAAGGCGTACCGTACCAACGTAGCGTACCCGTACCATTACAAAAAAAGCGTACCGTACCAGCGTACCGTACTTTTTGGCAAAAATTGAGGCGTACCGTACCGTACCTACGTACCGTACCGTACTGCCATCCTAGGTCACAGCATTAGCTACGCGTCGGTCGCTCACTGGGTTTGCTGGCAAACTCCCATCTAGTTATAGCCTGGCTACGCTAGACTTCTCCTACACCAGTAGAGTACCCTTATTTGCATTTAATCAAAAATTTTATAAAAATTTTTGCCCCTTAGTCATCAGACACATCGACACCTGTTGGTGTTATCTCAGCAAGAGGGAAAAAACTGCTTACAGGGCAGGATTTACATTGCGCAAGACCCTGTCAAATATAAGTGAAGATCGAGAAAAGATCTTTTCCAGAAATTCGCCTGCATTTAATCCTTGCCGAGCTGAAGACCAAAAAAAATCTTTTACCAAATACAAGTGAAGACCGCGAAAAAAAGGCATTTTATCCAAGGGCGGGGCCCCTGGCACTACGTCATTTTGCCATATTGTAAATCCGGCCCTGATTGCTCATTAATATTTACGCAATTTGCGGTTGAGTGTTTTATTACTCAATTACAAAAAAGCTTATTTAAAAGGCAGTTGGTGCTGTTACGTTACATAACACTTCACTCATAGGATAGCATTACGTAATTTGTAACATTTTAGCAGTGAGATATTTTCACGTGAATTCGCCACTTGGCTCTGGCGATGTTTATTGAAGCAACAAGACCGCAAGTGCTAGAGCGTGTTGCATCGTAGAAGGTAGAAGCCGCAAGAGTAATTACTAAATTAATAGCCTACTTTAGAACCCGTCATAACAAACCGATTCTTTTTTTAGAACGCTATCAAAAATCAACTTAAATCTAGTTTATTTAATTAAAAGTTTAATTGGAATTTAATTAAAATCAACTAAAACCTAGTTTTCAATAAAAAAATTTCTTGCGAATTTATACGGTAATAGATGCAGTACGGGTACGTACTAAAACCAGAGGTGGAGTCGAGGACACAAGGCTCGAGGCCAAGGCCAAGGACACAAAAAAAATCCGAGGCCAAGGCCAAGGACAGCTTTTCCGAGGACAGACACTCTCGAGGCCAAGGACAGGAATGCTCGAGGCCAAGGCCAAGGATACAAGCGAAAGTGCTCTCCACAAAAAAAAAGTTCTTCACAAAATTTTTTCAGGCGATCTCCAAAAAAAAACGTTTTCCAAAACATTTTTCAAGCGCTCCACAAAATTTTAACATTTCAAAAAATAGTGCTGTCCTCGAGCCGAGGACAGGCCAATTTTCGAGGACTTGAGGTCTCGAGGCCAAGGCCAAGGACTTGACCTTCGAGGCCAAGGCCAAGGACTTCAAAATGTGTCCTCGAGGCCAAGGACGTCCTCGAGGACTCCACCTCTGACTAAAACACCTGCGCCCCAAAAAATAACTATAAAGACTATCAAAATCTTTCTTTATGCACTTGGATTTGCAATCTCTCAGGGTGGTATCGCTGCCCGAACTCTAACTCTAATGCAAGGTTCTGAAAAAAGAAAACAAATCGCGAGTCTTCCTCATCCCGAGACATGCCATCGCGTTCAGCGCGACTCGAACCCGAACGCGAGACTCGGCAGACGTATGCCCCTGCCACTACACTACCGGGGAACTGCCTTAATTACGTCAAAGTGCCGTATTTAACTTGAAAAAAGTTTCAATCCAAAAAAAAGTATCGGTTTGTTACAACGGGTTCTTATGCGTTCTACAATCCTAATGCATCCTAACAAAAAGTATTCTTGCACTTGCAGTCTTCTCGCTTCAATAAACATTGCAAGAGCTAAGTGGCGAAATTCACTAAAAAATATCTCACCGCTGAAATGTTGCAAATTACGTAATTTTATCCTACGAGTGAAGTGTTACGTAACATAACAGCAGCCACTACCTATTTAAAAAAGGCGTTTAAGTCAATTTTTTTACTCTTGACCAAAATGTTGAGATATGCCTAAAACGCATTTTCACCAAATTTGAAGTATCTACGCCTTAACGTTATTAAGACATTGCTGAAGTTCAAAATTAGACGTTTTCTACTTACTTTAGTGTTGCCATTTTGTCAATATTGTGATAGAACATTAACTTTGGGAAAGCTGGCTTACATGTATTGAAAATTAAGCAGCTAATTTTACGGTTCTAAACCTGTACTTTGTATAATAATAACTCTGCCGCAAAATATTTATGGAGAATCAAGAACATGCAGTCAATTTTTGAAATTTTGTATCTAATTGGCAACCCTGGCAAAATTTTTGAAGTGGAATCTAATCTGTTATATCCAAAGGTGGGCACTGGTAGGCTACTTTAAAAGTAATTCGTTACCGGTACTTGCCTTCAAAAGTACCGAATTACTTTTCCGGTACTCGACACCGGCATAGTGATACAAGTACTTTAAAATTTTTTAAAAAGTAGGTCACAAAATTTTTTTTTCCTAGAAGAGCAAACAGAAACTTTAATGAACAGAAGACCGACTATTCGACATCACATGATCACATCGTAGTTCGCGCCGCTACAATTGCGTATTACTATTTTTGGAGATCGATATTTTTTGTAAATAATACTATATCTCAGTCACAAAAAATTACAAATAACTGGATGAGAGTTTGCCAGCAAACCCAGTGAACGACCGACGCGTAGCTAATGCTGTGACGCTCAAAAGTACTTTTCGTCAACCGAAAAATCAGCAATTGTTCAAAAATATCTGATTATTGAACCTCCAGAAAAGTAGAAATCTCAAACAATTCAATACACGTCAACGCCATCATTTTTGATTCTAAAAAAAATAACCTGTCAGGTTAAACCAGCGTTTCTCAAAGCATGAATCACAACCCAATGTAAGTTGAACAAATAGAAAAATCTTAATAGCGCAGTGAAAATCCTATCATATCAAATTACGTGCTAAACCAACATCTTAAGTGATTAACCATAATTTGTCTGTTAAAGCTTCCACCATCAGTACCAGAGGTGGAGTCCTCGAGGACGTCCTCGAGGACACATTTTGAAGTTCTTGGCCTCGAGCCTAGTGTCCTCGACTCCACCTCTGATCAGTACTATAAAAACATATTTCGTAGCTCAAGCTTAAATTCAAAATGCGTACAAGGCTATCGTGTAATGTCTAGTATACATTATTTATTTACATAAGACACTCTGCATTGTAGTGGTCCCAGATCAATGTTTTTGCCTTAATAACAACAATTTTAAACTTCTATCTCGAACAGACGACTATTTGCATTTTTAATTCTTTGTCTTACAAATATCCACTAAAAAACTGTTTTAGCTAAAATGAAAAGTAAAGATTTGGGGAATCTACGTATTTAGGGTTACCGAGGGGGGTATCACCTCTTAACCATGACAAAATCTTTATTTTTTACTGACTTAATATTAAAAACAATTAGCTCTCTAACAAGTGATTTAAAGAAATTGATTAAGGAGTGGTCCAATTTTTGGTTTCCTAAGGGACTGGTACCCTTAAACTATGTCAAAATATTTGTTTAACATTTAATAATATTAAAAACAATTAGCTTCCCAGCTTTAGCCAATCGAAAAATTGAATTTTTGGGGGTTTATTTAGGGGAGAGGAGTTCTTGGAGAGGTAACCCCAAACTATGCCAATATATTTGTTCGTTAAAAATCTGCTGATATCATAAAACACTGGCACCCTAGGTTGGGTCGTTAAAAAAATTGATTTTGGGGGTCCATTTGAGGGATCCCCTGAGGGGTGGCATCCCCAAATTAAGTCAAAATATTTGCCTGTTAAATATCTGCTGATATCAAAACAAACTTTCACCGTAGCTTGAGCCGTTCAAAAAATTGATTTTGGGGGATTTATTTGGGGGGGGGTCCCCGAGGGGGTGGCACCCCCAAACTATGTCAAAATATTTTTCTGTTTAGTATTAGCTGATATCAAAAACATCTACTACCGTAGCTTGAGCCGTTCAAAAAATTGATTTTTTGGGGCCCCAGTTTGGGGGGTTTCCCGGGGGAGTTGCCCCAAAAAATTTCGGGAGAAAAAATTGCGTTTGCAGCTCAACAACTTCACATAAAAATTAAATTTTGATGTTTTATGGTTTCGGAGAAAGAGCGTACAAAATTTAGGAAGAAGAAAAAGGAAAAAAGAAGGAAAAAAAGGAAATAAAAAGCAAAAAAAAGAAAAAAACTTCATGGCGGCCAAAAATGGGTTGGTTGGGATGAAAGGGTATCTTGAGACATACAACCACCATGTGAAATATTTCTTGCCGTACTTAAGCCGTTTTTGACTGAGACCGCTTTTTACGCCAAACTTGCAGGGCGGTTTTCAGGTTCTAAAACCAAAGTCAGGTGACTGATTGCCTCGAAATTTGGTGCAAACACATAACTCATTAATCTCAAACTGCTGTCAAAATTTCATGCAGCTAGACCAAACCGTTCTCGAGTTATAAGCAAAAGTCTGAAAGTTTGCCCTCGTTAGTTGGAAAATGGCCGAGTAAAAACATAGGAACACGCGACGCGAGCGTCGGTCGTTCCAATAATCAACGTAATATATTAAACGTGATGTCATCATGCATGTGATGTCATCATTTGCGGTGACTTTATCAGAGATGTCTTTGAAATAACAAAAAGTCCAAACTAAAAATAAAATTTAGCAACATTTAGAAAAACTTGCATATGCTGTTATTAGAATTTACTGGTTTTGATGACGTCATGATCGTTTTCGTGACGTCACAACCTCAAAATATTTTATACTAAAACTTTAACAAAAAATAGCTTCAACAAGCAAAACATCTCACTTTTATCGCTAACCAAACTTTTATCACTTTTATCACTTACCAAACTGTTTTTAAGATGCGGTACGGATTCAGTATGCCAACTGTCTATTCTAACGCCGGCCAACTGACCTGCAGGAGACTAAACTTCGACTTTGTTTAAATGTTTAGAACTTTTCATGTGATGTGACTGCGCTTTTGCGCCAAAATTTTTGTTATTATCCTCAAAAAATTCACAAAATTCCAGGGTGTCGTTAAGTATGAGCCGTCGCTTTTTTTTCGGAAGCTCTGCGACTAGTGTATGAGTGCGCGTGCGCTCTTCTGCCGTCCGACTTATCTATTCCCCAAATCTCGCCCTAACCCTAATGAGTGCACGCATGAGAGGAGCGAGAGCGCGCGCACGCTCAAACACGAGTGGCAGAGATTCCGAAGAAAAGCTGAAGGCTCGTACTTAAGAACGTTCAAATTCTGATCAAATCGAAAATAAGAAAGTACCGGAAAAAAATACCGATTTAGCAAAATCAAAATAATTCGGTACCGGTACATGTTTTAAAAAGTGCCAGCGGTACCGGTACGGAAAAAGTAATTCGGTACTGCCCACCTTTGGTTATATCTCAGAAACGGAAGGTCGTAGAAAGCTCAAATTTGGTGAATCTGTCAAAATTTGTAGGAAAAAATCGAGCAAAAAAATTTCCGACCTGATAAATGCCTTTTTAAGCTATTGCACTTGCTAAAGAACTAGGATCTCTTACTCTTACAAAAACAAGCGAAAACGTACACTTTTCTACTTCACTTACATTAACTCGACTTACTACCTAAGCTTTGGCATTTGCATAGCCCTTAACCAGCACTAAAACTGTAAAATGTTGAATGGAGGAGGTTTCCGCAACCGGACGTATCCTGGAATGAAAAGTTTCCGAGCGGAACAACAAAAAATATTCACGCTCATGAAAGGTAAAAAAGGGTTTCCAAATTGGTCATGTTTTGTCCAAACACTTGGTGGAGGGAGACCAGCAGAAAAAAAGGTTTTCAAATCAGCCAGCATGCATTCTTCCTGCGAGAGCAGGCTGAATTTCGATAGCAGAGCGTTAATTCTTGATGGGGGTTCGCTTTCTCTCTGCAATTAAGTACAAGGTTGCCACAGAAACAACAAAATTAAATTCAAAGACTTTTTTAGGATATTTTCAGGACTGTTAAAAGACATTCTAGTCAAGCTTTTAACTTGCTTGAACAAGATGTTGGGATAAGTCTAAAATGCATTCTTTCCATTTGAAGTTTCTACGCTATCGGATTTTCAGGACACTGCAGTTCAACATCAACAATTTTCCTCTTGCTTCAGTGTTACCATTTTGTCTGTATTGTGACAGAAGATTAACTGTTGGAAAGCTGACTAACATTTGACAAACTGCTAATTTTACAGTTGTAAACCTGTACTTTGTTTTACAATGACTCTGCCGTAAAACATTCATAGAAATTAGGAACATGTTGTTTTTTTGAAATTGTAATTACACTTTATTCACCAGGTTGTCTAGGCCAGGAGACAATGAAGGGACCTTACGGTCTTCGAGTCAAACTGCTACCTACCCACTTGTGCACCACCCACAGTGGAGGCTTCGCATTGTCCCTTTAATTATTGCTGAACATCAAGCAAGGAAGCTGTGAAAACCAATTTTTATTGTGTTTGGTTTGACTCAACCGGGAATTGAACCAGAGTCTACCATTTCAGTAGCAGACGCTCAATCTACTCGACCACTGATCGGTTATGTTGTTTCTAATTGGCAACCCTGGCAAAATTTGCTAGGGGAAATCTAATCTGTTATGTCTCAGGAGCGGAAGGTCGTTTGTAAATTGGTTTTCAGATCTGTCGAATGTTTTTTTTTTGAGGAAAAATTAAGCAAAAAAAAATTCCGATCTGAATGCCTTTTCAAGTCTACTTTTACATGACTTTAAAATTTAATTTTCACAGTTACTCTTTCATGTGCCTACTTTTGCGTATTTGATATGAAAGAAATATTTTGATATAAAGCATTAGCTGTTACCGACTACTTCTACTTGTAGCGAAAGAGTATCGCATTGCAATAAATTACTGTCCAGGTAAAACTTTTCAAATACTTTCCATGACTCATGACTTAAAATAAAATTCAAGAACTCTCCAAAAGCAAAAAAAAAGTAAGACTTTCCAGGATGTGGCAACTGGCAACCCTACTGACAATCATCGCATCGCAAATTCAAGTCCACGAGATTTTTCTTGAAATTCATTTTTGTGACATGGAGTGTATACTGTATAACCATAGTCTTCACAAAATATGCGTCAATTATAGACTAAGGCATAGGCGCACAATTTTCAGAAATTTTTGCATGCCTTCTATATTATTTGATTTTTTCCAAACTTTTATTATTTTGTTATCAAGCTTATCATTTACTTGAGCATCTTGCCTCTTCATAGTTTTATGATTCTTTTTATTTATTTCGTTTTTGTTTTCTTCTTTCGGTTTTCAAACTTGCTTTCATCTTGTCTAATAACTCCGCGCTATCACGAAGCACCTTGACTTGGATTTTTTGGTGTTTCGTGGATTAGTGCTGGTTGTGATTTGTCTTTGCATAAAGGTGAGCTACCGGTATGTTTTTCTTTTTTTTACCACTGAACAATTAAATTTATGCATGTGGTAAGTGAATGGAATTTCAAATAGGCACGTAGCCAGAACGAAATTTTTGGGAAGGCCAACCAAAATTTTGGGGAGCAGTGGCTTCCCAAATGATTTCGGAAAGAAAATATGAGAGCTGTCTTTGCAACCAAATTTAGGTCTTCACGAGCTGCAGAGCTGTTTTAGAGGAGTGAAATCTTGCTACAACTGGCAATTGCCTGGCTTACGACATTTTCTTCCGAATCATTTGGGGAAACAAAATATTTTAGAGGGGGCAAAGTAACGCATTCAAATGCATGAAATTTTGTTAAAAATGACGTTCTACTGAAATCATTTGGGGAGACGAAGTGAAATTTTGGGGGGGCAGTTGCTCCCCATGGCTACGTCCCTGATTTCAAAATCAATACTCAGTCTGCACAAACTTGAACTGCAAAAAAAGAATAATGAAAAATTCTATATTTTCAATTTCATCAAGCTCGAAAAATTCACTAAAACGGGTGTTATTGTTGAGATAAGCTAAGCCAATTAAAGTTACTTTATGTAGAAGTAAATGAAACTTAAAATAGTGACAATTGAAATAAATTAGTCTACAAAACTAAAAAAAAATCAAATCAACATTTGTGGTCAATCTGAAATCAAATCAACATTTGTGGTCAATGTTAATCAAGAAGTTGGAGAAAAAATGAAACCGAAAATCGAATATTGTACTTCTTTAAGTTAAACGAGAATTGAAGACAAAAATCGATAGAGTATCTAAAGCTAGGGCAAAGTATTAGATTGGCGTTGACTTCATCCTTCTTGACCCAGCCATTCCAGAGATATTGTACTTCAAACACGACGTAGTGGCCTTCCTAAACATAATTTTTATTGGCAACCCTGACGTTGATAACATCTCAGCTCTATCCTAAGCGAGCCTCACAATTAGGCTATGCAACTAAAGCCTTTAAATCAACAATACAAATAGGTTTCTGTGGGCTGAGCCAGTGCTACGCAATCGGTGTGTCGCGAGACCATATCAGGTGCGCCGCAGGGTGTGATTGAATTTTTCTAGCAAACTCACTAAAATGTTTATCTTTTTGCAAATCCGAAGGTTTGTCTACGTACTATTTGTGACGTAACAAGCCCCACTTTTGCACAACTTACATGTGCGTACAATAGGGTTGAGTGAAAAAGAACTTTTTTTCGAAATCGAAAAAAGTGTAGTTCTTAAATCCTGACAAATACTCTAAAAATCCGAAAAAAATTGGTTTGGGGCTGTTGCCACTTTAGGGGGGCTAGCAACACCCCCAAATCTGTTTTAGGGGGGCCAATTTACCCCAAAAGGCCATAACTTGAGAACCGCTTATCGTAGAGACTTCATTTATAGCTCAAAATTTGCGTAATTGCCATGTTTATATCAGCTCTAAGAGAAAGTTTTAGTCTGTTTTGATCGCAGAAAAACTTATGACCAAAAATGTGGTTTTTCTGCCATTTTATCGAAAAATTATGTCAATAAGCTTGTGTTTATGCACTTATCTGCCCATATAGAATCTAGATTACAGGCATTATTACAAATAGGTTGAAGCTGGTTTGATAGCCACTGGTTTCCTTAGCAAAACCAAATCTGTGAGAAAAGAAAAACAGAAATCAGTTGAAACATTTTGCGCCCTAGCATAAAATCGTCTATTGTATAAATTCTAACATGACTTTTACTTTTACTGTATTTATTTTACAGAATTTAGCTAAAATATTTTCAGTTAAGCCATCACGTTGTAGTATATAATTGACTTGAATTCTAAAGAATGCGAAGAAGAAGTTCAAATACAGTGAAGACATTACATAGTGGCCATACATTTACAAGTCGCGACAGCTTTCCTCCAGGTGTGTTGCCTACAAAACGACAAGTGATAGAGCGAATTCTTCATTTAAAAAATTTTCGGACTGAGACCGTAGCAAATGACATAGCTGAAGAAATTCATGACAGATGGATTTGGTGCAATGTGTATCCGGTTCATAAGTACACAATATCAAAAAAAGTTCAGAACTTAGTCGCTTCATTTAGTTCACTTGACCGTTGGACAAAATCAAGACGAGGAAATACGTTTTTGCAAAGAGAATCCGAATTTATGCAGACAATTGATAGTTTGTTTGATGTCTTTTGTGTTGATGATCAACAGAGAAAAAATCTGGAGAAACAGCATGGCTTACGAATGGCAGAAGCAGATTATGCGTTTTACCAAGATCAAAAAAGTGAACGAGTTGGCAAATGTATGGATACTGTTGTTCCTTTATCTTCTTCTGACAAGATGTTTTTAAGGCGCCACCCTCAATCAACAGAACCGACGTGTTCTTCTACTGAAACTGCCGCCCCTTCCACGTCAGCTTGTGGTTATGTCTCAGATTGCAGCTCAGTGCAAACAGAGCATTCACAGTCTTCTACTACTTCCGAATTCGTTCCGGATGCAGAGTCATTTAGTCAAAATCGAATGAAGTGGAGCAACCTTGCTAGAATGAGCGAACGATTTCAAGTATCAGACAGAGCTGCTGCTGCGATTGCCAATAGTGTAATGCAGGATTTGGGTTTCATAACGGAAAACGACAAGACCTACGTTATTGATCGCAGCAAGCTTCGACGAGAACGAGAGCGATGTCGGACTGAAATCAGGGAGAAGGAGCAAGAAAATTTCAAGCTAGTGAATGCCATTTACTTTGATGGCAGAAAGGATGCCACGCAAGTCACCATCCAGGGACCAAATGATAAGTATTACAAATCGGTACAACTTGAAGATCATTATACACTGATTGGAGAACCTGGCGAATACTATCTGACACACTTTTCCACCGAGGATGGCAAAGGAAAAACGATTGCACAGAAGATTTTCAACAACATTGTTGACACGGAATTACATAATAAGCTTGCCATAGTTGGCACAGATGGCACTGCATCGATGACTGGCAAATATAATGGCTGCATTCGAAGTTTGGAAGAGCTGCCAACAAACCACTGCAATGGGTGGTGTGTTTGTTACATACCAATGAACTTCCATTGCGGCATGTTTTTACCATGCTTGATGGTACCACTAAGAGCCCCGACTCGTTTTCAGGTCCAACTGGAAAATCGCTAAATGGAGAAGTTTCAAGCTGGCCTGTTGCTGCTCATTTTAAATCAATCCCAAATCCACATTTTGTAAAGTTGCCTGTATCTGTCATAGAAGATTTGAGTGCTGACCAGCATTATGCATATAAGATATGTTCTGCTGTAATCGAAGGAGTTGTTGACAGCGACTTGCAATATTTGAAAGTTGGTCCCATAGTTCATTCGCGATGGCTTACCCTCGGTTGTCGCATTCTTAGGTATTACATTTCCATGGATAATCCCTCCTCTAACTTAGAAATCTTAGCACAGTTTTGTCTTCAAGTCTACTTCCCAAGTTGGTTTGAAATCAAGTCAAATAGTCAACTAACTCGTGGTTCTAAAAATTTGTTCAATTTAGTCCAAAGAATTCTTAATGTTCCAAATGAAATCGTTAGGGAAACTGCATTAAAAGTGGTGCAACGAAACGGATTTTTTGCTCACCAGGAAAATATTTTGGTTGGAATGTTAGGAGATGATGATGAGAAAATTAGAATGCTAGGAGTGAACAAAGTTCTTTCAATTCGTCGAGAATTAACATCAGCTGATTCGTCGAATCTCCTTGCTATGAGTGTTAATGAAGAGCATTCTTCAGAATTAACCTGTGATACATCCTCAGCTCTGTCGGTACGCCCATTTAATGTGCCAGTAATCAATCTAACCGCCACTTCGTTTGACAAGATGGTGGACTTGACTTCCTGGCAACATCAGCCTCCTGCAATTGAACACTTAACGGATACAGAAATTGAACAATGCCGAGCAAGGCCATTGAAGCTTGACCATCCATGTCATAATCAGTCTGTGGAACGCCATGTACTGTAAAGTTGGTAACAGAGGCATCAGCTCAAGTTGAAGGCTTTGCACGAAGAGATGGGATGATTCGGCAGATTAAATCTCGTAAACTTCTAAAAACATTCAATACTAAAATGCAGTTTTGACATTTTTTATTTTGTGTAGGTAGCGGATAATCGAAAACTTAAGCGGGCTTACTTATGTTTAATGTTTGTGGGCGGCTGGGCGGCAATGGAATGGTGTAAACTAGAGAAGGTATACAGTACAGACAAACTTGCGTGGTATCTTTTCGGACTAGTGTTTTTTTTTATTAATAGAACCCTTGTGTGTGGATTATAAAATTTTAAATTGCAATGAATCTTGCTTTATAATGGGAAAATTCTTTATCACTATGCCTCTGGGTTTACATTTTAGATTCAATTGATATTGTATACCTACATGGGTAAACGTCATTATATTATTGAATATTGCGTAAAGTTTATGTTGTTAAATGTAAGTGGTTGTAATTAGATAAACGTTATTTGAAATGCATTTCGGTACACCAAACTGCTTCTGTTTGTAAAACTTATTACATCTTGCTTCATAAGAAATGCAGACAAAATGCTTGGGTGAAGAGTTTCTCTGCTGGTTAAATAGCTATTTCATATTCCACATTTCTCTTAAGTTTAGTCTACAGCATGTTGTAAAATATACATCAGCGTTAACTGGTATCTGTCCTATTTCAATCTCATTTGTAATAATGGCGGTAATCTAGATTCTATGTGGGCAGATAAGTGCATAAACACAAGCTTATTAACATGATTTTTCAACAAAATGGCAGAAAAAACACATTTTTGGTCATAACTTTTTCTGTGATTAAAATAGACTAAAACTTTCTCTTAGAGCTGATACAAACATGGCAATTACGCAAATTTTGAGCTATAGATGAAGTCTCTACGATAAGCGGTTCTCAAGTTATGGCCTTTTGGGGTAAATTGGCCCCCCTAAAACAGATTTGGGGGTGTTGCTAGCCCCCCTAAAGTGGCAACAGCCCAAAAACATTTTTTGGGGGGTTTTTAGGGTATTTGTCAGGATTTAAGAACTACACTTTTTTCAAATTTTTTTTTCACTCCACCCTAGCGTACAAAGCTTTTCATCTCTATTACTTATCAAAAATGATAAATCAGGGGTTCTTAACCTCTTCTATCTCGTTTACCCCTTGCCAAATGAAAGAACTTTACCCCATCTTCTTGCTGGACCACAAATTTCTGCAAGTCTTGCAGTGATCTCAAACAAAAAAAAGTCTCCAGCCCGGGAAACCACCAATTTCTACGCTTCTTGAGGTGACTCCAAAAATAAAAAAAAAGGTCTTCATGGTTTTTCTGCGGGTTTTCCACATATTTCCGCAAGTTTGGTCGGCTTGTCATTAAATTTCTCATTGATGTGCAAGAACAAATCCATATTGTTTTTGGCATTTTAACTAACATTGTTTGTTGCGGTGTGCCGTCGAATTTAGCAAGTTTTATAAGTGTGCCGGAAGTCAAAAAAGGTTGCGGAGCACTGGGCTAAGCAACTGCATTTAGACGTCAGAGTTGCCAATAAAAATTATGATTATACAATATCTGTGGAACGGCTAGGTCAAGAAGGATGGAGTCAATGTCATTTTTTTGATTCAGTTTTTTTGAGTCATGATTTTTTCTTCAGTCTTCGGTTAAGCTAACTCACTTGGAAACCTTACTATTTACCTTAAATGACGTTTTTCGAAACTAATTTTTTCTTTTTTTGTGAGGACAGTACGTATCAAGGCTTACTTACCAATACCATAGCAAAACTACTAGAATTACTCATTTCTGCAACTAAATGTATTCGTAGCACAAGCAAAATTAAAAAAATTGCACAATCGATTATGACAATTCAAAATTGCATAACAAAATGACACTAAATAACGTATTTTCTTTTTCGTAACTGTCCCTACTATAGTCCATGAAACTGAAAACTAAAGCATTTTGTTGAACTTGAAAAAGTCTTTTTCAAGACCCCAACTTAAACATGAAAAACTTGATAAAAAGACTAAATTAATGAAATTCCTTTTTTGCATTTCATTAGTAGATAAATTTGATCGAGCAAATCAATTTTTTTCCAACGAGAAACAGACCTCGTATCCTTCCTTGTATGCAACGTAGTAGCAATTCCACGGTCAATGTAAAAACAGACAGTGGTTGAGAATGATAAATCCAACTAGTGTTGCTCTTGCAACAAAAAGTATCAAATTGAACTGTGAACAAACTGCACATACAGCAGGGTCCTCTACAGTCTACAATCTCAAAATGGCTGAACTTAAATAACAATTTTGAACACCAAAAATGAAAATTAAATTTCACAAAACGCACATTCGAAAATAATGATAATGGTTGAACCTTGTAGCCGGGTTGTCACTCGGCGCAAAATGGCGTTGTTTTATTTTCAGCCAAAAACTCGGTATGCCGGCGTGCAACTTAATTTCCCTTAAAAGTGTGAAATCTGATAAAATGAACGAAGACGCTTACTTACGAATATAGACCAGGAGCAACACTAGGCAAGGCCTACATTACCTTGTAAGCCATAAAAATTTTCTCAACAAATACAATATTATGATTTTTTTAAATTTTGCTTTAGGTTGTTGAACCCGTTTAAGAATCCGACCTTGTTTGCATAAGTTAGAAAAAAACAAAGCTTCGAAGGAAATAACCCAAAGAATAAGAGTTAGAACTTGTACACACAAATATTGAAAATTGGTAAGGGATATCAAACCCATAAGCTGCATTCACACAGGCGACTTTTAGATGTGAGAATTCGCATTTTTTCTTTCTCAAATCGAGAAAGAAACAAGAGCAATTGAGAAAGAAAAAAGACAAAATGCCGATTCTCGCAGCTAAAAGTCGCCCGTGTGAATGCAGCTTCATATCTACTCATGTAACGAAAGGAAGCACTATGTCAATCCTTAAGGCAGTGGTTCCCAACCTTTTTCTACCCGTGCCCCATTTTCATTTTGAAAATTTTCCATGGCCCTACTCTCAAAGTATTGCTCAAGAACTTGACCCAAATTTTCATCAGTCTTGAATTAGATTGAAACGGTTTTTCCGGCCGAAAACAGGTGATTTCCAAAAATGTAGGTCTTCACCAAATTCAAACGGTTTTTGCGGCCGAAAACAGGTGATTTCAAAAAAAAAAAAAAAATTACAAGTCAACTCGCCATTCACCGCATTTTTCTGACAATGTCAGGGAATAATCAGCTCATCGTGCAAATACGACTTTTTCAAACCAAAATGCTCTGTAGCCCACTGCTAAATACTTCTGTGACCACCAGTGGGCCATGGCCCACAGGTTGAAAACCACAGCCATAAGATAATTTAACCAATAGAAAAAGGTGGCATAAATCTAATTTCTCAAGAATATGCAACTCAACTCAACCCAACAATTAGACATCCCTTTCAACTGACGTAAGAACTACGCAAACACAACTCAACAGGCAAATCAGATTAATCGTTCTGGCGAATAAAAACTTTTAGCCTGATTTGCCCATTCTCGTGGTTCGAATGCTGCTGAATTGCTTGCTTTGAGAATCTAAGTTTCTGTCCTCATTCCTTTTTCATTGCATACAGGTACATAATCACAAGTATTCCACTGAATATGCAAGAGCAAATTGCAGGAATTAACAACACCTTAATTATAGCACCACTACATTTGAGGAATAAAAATTTCGTAAAATCAATATATTCTAAAACTTTCAGAAAACAGTTTACATAAATCGTCTGAATGAACTGGACGGGGAGACAGTTTGGTTACCCTTTCTTGAGGTATAGTTCCCTCAACAAGAGCTCCAATATCCTCTTTTTCAAAACCTAATGCTTCGAGACCATTAGGAATCTAAATAAACAATTTAATATGTTTTTACACCCAGTCATCAATACACTAGTTGTCAACTGACAGGATGACCAAATCTTAATCTCGAAAAGCTCAAGGTGCCGTTTCTACGACCCTAACCGCATGGTCAAATGGTCTAGATTCAAGAGGCACCCTTGTCACGTTGTTCCGTTCTTGGATAGAGCGCTGTAAACAGATTTCAGGTGGGTGGTTTTAAAGCAGCGAGTTCAACTACGAAAATAAGAGAGGACTTCGCAGCGGGTGCGACTTTGTCCAAAAGATACCCCACTGCTGCTCTCTCACAAGAGAATCACCGTGCTTTTGCTATAGCATTAATCTTGTAATTGGCTCTTTTGGTCGAATCAAGACGGCGGTTTGAGGAACGCACTCTGAAGACAAGAGCTTTTTTCATAGTTTAGTAAATCTCCCCTTAAAAACTAAATCAAACAGGAACGTTCATCAGGACTAAACTTATCAATTACGTTCCAACTTATGCCTGATTGAAATGTGGTGTAACCGACTTTTTTATACTATATTTCAAAGAGTTTGTGCAAACATATATCGGACCTACACTCTGAAGCAGGGGTGTCCAAACCTTTTTGAAGGAGTGTCAAATGAGAATTCCCTAAGGCTTTGGCGTGGGCCAACAGCGAATCCAGTAATAGAGTAAGGATTAAAAAAGTAATTTGGGGGCAATTTGGAACGTAAAAATAAATGGTTTATTCACGTATCTTCAGGTTAATTACGGTCGAAAAATAGGCAAAGACTGGATATGGGCCGGACGTTGGACACGCCTGCCCAGATTGTATTCTCATGTGAAACCCTGTGCTCCTAAAAAAAAGAGCTTGCTACACCGCATTGTAATATTTTTCAGAACGCCTTAATTTTTTTAACTTATCGTCTTACATTTAATCTTTGCATGTAGTGCAATAAAACATCTGATAATATTCGACCAGCGTCGGTGAGCTTAGCTTTCGAAACATCAGCTCCCAATAAACCAGCAGCTTCAAGATGGCGTTCGGGACAAGCGATAGATGTAAACCGAAACACAGCTGGGGCGCTTATGACTACTGACAAGCCATGAGGCTGAAATAAAGAGAGTCAATAAAATGCAATTAGCTAAACGTACCAAAAAGTCTTGATTTAATGTTAACAATCAGCGTTGATTTGAATTCAAATTAACCTATTTGCACTGAAATTTGAAAAAAATAGAGTTACCTTAAGTAAAAATTATTTATCAAGCTGGAACTCTAGCAAGTGATCTGGGTTTTAGCCAAACCCACAAAGATGGACAGTGGACAGCATGCAAAACTGATGTACTTTTAAAATTAGTGCACAACAATTACATTATATTTGTACCAACTACGTTTGTTCTTGCATGACCCAACCTGTTTCAGATATCATCTACTTTCGTCATGTCTATTGACTTTAGTGCAAACTGACGTTAATAACCGTCTGTGCCATTGAAGCGTATCGCTAATTAATCAATAATGCGTTACAATAACACAGACGGTAAATAAGGCCAGTGTTACCGAGTAACATTTGTTTGAAGCAGAAACCAGTTGGGTCAAAAAGAATATTGTTTAGTAAGGTACTCATAATCCAATCGTAAAGCACTATTTTTTTATTTCGAGGAAAATTTCGATTTTCCTTTTTATTGATTCTGATCCAAATATACACCAAACCCAAATCCCTATTCCAATCAAAACCCTAATTTTAACCCTAAAAAGGCAAATGAAAAATGCGCGGTAATATTTCTCAATTTCATTTCACGCTGTTTAGCTTAAAAGTTTTCCGGTGAAATAGACACTCTCAGTCTAGACCCCCATTCACTCTGCCTGCCGTCTACTTTTAAATAAATTCAATTAAAATATTTTCCCCTACCAAACCAATATCCTTTTTTTCTCAAAACGTCTGCTTCGATAGGCTTTCGGTGTACGCAGTTTTCGTAACCATCTATTATAAAGCCTAACAACTTCATCACAATGAGGTACTAGACTGAAATATAATTTTAAATGGTTTATGAAAGTGAATGCTAACAGCCTTGATGTGTACGTTTTCTCATATATAATAAACGTTTGTGGTTTTCACGAACATAAACTTTTAGAGAAGGAGGTTGACTATAATCCAAGACTTACAATTAACGGGCAACCAGGATCATAGCCAGCGGATCTATAACTTTTCACGAGCCCAGATATAGGATATGACATTCCATGACTGAAAAGAATATTGTTAAGAATTGGAAGAGTTCACAGCGTGATGGGCAAAACAAGATTAGGTTTTCCTGCGAGAAAGAAGGAACTTGACAATTCAAATTCGAAATGCTGCGTGTTTAAGTGTGGTAAAGAGTGAATCTAGTTTTGCCAACGGCAAGAAGCACAAGGGACATTAGGAGGCAGGGAAGCTCCCTAAAATATGAAAATATAGCAATATTGTAAGAGCATACTACAAATGCCAATCAGCGCTCACGTTCAAGCTAAAATTATCATACTTGATAGCAATTCAGCATTTGTTCTAGCGCATAAACGTCAACGGCTTAAATGTACCAGCGCGTAAATATCCTGCACATAATTGCCGGTGCCTAAACGTCCTGGTACAGATACATAAAGATGTAATTACAATTTATCAACTGCTTAATTCTGGGTTCTATTTCGACATTCATCTTACCACAGGTGAACCCCTGCGTTTCCAAAACCAACTCCTGCAAATGCACTGGCTAAATGCATTTGCGCTTTCGCTTCCAAATCTTCAGGATCTTCCACAGCTCGAATCAAATATTTTTTTGAAAGGTGAAGAGCATGTTTCGACCATACGTCACTAAAAAAAGTCGAATTTAATCTAGCGCGGTGTATATTTTCCATAACGGTCCACTATTTCTTTCTAACTTACAGTGTGAGAGCTGACTTAAAATTAACAGAAGACAATTTCAAAAACAAAATCAAGTTTGTATGTAAACATAACCACACTCCAGATATTACTCTCATTTCCGATTTTGGACCAATACCACCTCCACGACAACAGACCGTCAACAAACCCTAATGTTGGATAAACAAAGACTGGCAACAACTGCAGTTTGCGAATGTGGAAAACAACACGCCTAGACGTGAAACACCACCCTTGCTAATTTTCGACTTACCGAAATTAGACAAGTACGTTTTAACAGATCGGTTTAATGCGACAGGTTTTGACGTAGTCGCGCTGGGATTTCGTGACAAAATTTTTTAGGGGTAGAAAGAAGAGTTTAGGTTAAATTCTGGCTACGATAAAACCTTTAAAAAGTTACCGAAACGAGCAGATTGGCTAAAACATAGAGCTCGAGATGGTTGGGACCAGAGGTGGACAAAGTAGTCGAAAAATCTACTTAAGTAGAAGTATTGTTACTTACTCAAAAATGCCTTTCAAGTAAAAGTAGAAGTATGGCAAAGCATTTCCACTTAAGTAAAAGTAGGAAAGTAGTCAAAATTAATTCTACTTAAGTAATGAAAGTAGAAAGTAATTTCGAATTTCACGTGTTTGTTTATTCTTCGAAGGTTTGCTGTTGTGACGCTTACGATCAGTGTTCAAGCAAAGCCATACTTACGGTAGCATATCAAAAAATCAAAGTTTTATTATTCTCCTGGAATTACACCGCAGCGCGTTACGAATACGATTTAGTAGGGACTCTGGGCTCATCTCCGCGCCTGGACAACACAGCTTGAGAAAAAATGTCGCAGCGATGGCGAATCGTTAGCAACACTGTTCGTTAACCGGCTAGGGAATTGAACCCCAGACGGGCCGCAGCAAACGCAACGCCGTTAACCGCTAATCTTTTTCGTATGAACCAGGAGTAATGCGCATGTCTAGTTTGTCTACTGTACCATGCTAATCAGGGTTCGGTATGTTTTTTTTTTAGTGAGACTGAGTCAACATCTGGTATTTGATGCAACGCAAAAATACACTACCCTAGATGACCTGTAAATGAATCGGCGTAACTATTCAATAAGTTTCGTAGTACTGTACAGTAAAACAAACTCGATACGTACTTATTGTACACGTTGTGAGGTGGAATAATGTTTACTTCGTTATTGTACACGTTGTGAGGTGGAATAATGGCTAGGTGTTTACTTCTACTTTACATAAAGTCATTACTACTCAGTAGCGTTACTTCGAGAGGATTTTACTTGAAGTAAAAGTAGAAGTATCAGAAATGAAAAATACTTAAGTAAGTCGCTCGTTACCGAAAATACTACTTAAGTAGTCTACTTAAGTAGAACTACTTCGTTACTGACCACCTCTGGTTGGGACAACAACTTCTATTCAAAGACATTTGCAGTATGGGCATTGAGCAACGTTTGAGGGAATCACACTTGAGTCAATTTTTTCGGTTATTTAAAGGCAAGACATAAGCTTTTGTAAAACAGCAAAAAAAAAACATTGGCCGTTTCAGCCGACATGATTTAACAAAATTTAAAAAACCGTAAATTCAAAAACAAAATTTAAATCCTGTTTTGAATTTAAAAAATGACCATAAAATGCATTTTAAAGAGGACATAACATCCGAATTCGAAGAGACAAACCCAGACTTCAACCCCAAACTTTCATCATCGAAGTCCGACTTCTTACCACTTTCGTAAAACAGGTACGCAGTGAGTTCTGGCAGTGGTAAAAGTTTCAAAGTCCCACAATTTAAAAAAGTTTTGACTTTCGTACGTGGTAGCTAGTTTAAAAAGCTGTCTAAATGCCACTGAGGAGCTCCACTGAAGCAAAACGGTTGTCTTGCTTGGATAGGTGTAAATTCAACAGACTCACCTTATTGGATTACTTCCTTGATAGGCAGGTCTTAGGGCTGGGTTAGATGGACACGGTGTGCGTTTGTTAAACGGAATTGCAGTGAAGGATTCAAGAGCATGGCTATTCAAAAAATCTGTAGTTTAGGAAAATTACCTTTAGAGTTTTGACCAGAAGGCGAAAACGCAAAACTACACGTGAAAAGCAACTCTAGCGTCAAGCTCCAGCACTGCCACAAATGAAACGCTAACTAACAAAAATAGATTCTTAAAGCTAGCCAGCGATAACCTTGAGAGTTATTCAACCGAGCTGGCGAGCACGACAGGACATTGTGGAGCTGTAGACGCTCTCCCTAGCAGAGAAGACAAAGGAGACTGCTCTTGCCAGCGTAGAATGGAGGATATAAATGCAGCGCCTCGCTCCAGCATAGTAGCTGCAAGTGAAAAGTGAATTATCTCTGGGTTGTGTAAAATTCTCGTCAAAAGAAGCGCTCCAACTTGATTCAGCATCACCACAAGCAAAACGTAAATTCAAAAACATACAGGTAAGTTCCTAAACCAAGCCCAGCGAGGTCAAAGAGATTTGCTCATAGGTTGGTTCAACCATTGACTCTTTATTGGTAGACTGGAAACTGACCGTTTTTGTCTGTTTTTTTTGTCAATTTGTCCACTTAACATGAGTTTTTACTTCACGGTTCACTGGTTCTACGAATATGTCCAATCAAATCAGTCCAATACGCATGACCGCAAAAAACCTTTGTAAAACTAACTTTTTTTCTTCAATGCTCAGCTCTTTCTCTAGTCTACTACAAACAGAGTCTTTGGTTTAACCAAGCAGGTCGACTACATGGGGAGGCATGCTTTTGACCCACATATTACACAACCCAAAGACAATTCATAGCCACTAGACTAAATTACGAATTGTCGTAATGTTGCTTTTTAGTTGCCTTTTCTCAAACCTCCAGGACCTACTAAACCATCAGGTGTTAGTTGAAACTAATGTTTACAGCTAACCTTTGACAAGCTCGTCAAGTTTTTGAAACAAAAGCCAACTTGAAAGCAATAAAAAAACCTTTTCTGCGTATGTAAGAATAAGACCCCCCCCCCAAAAAAAAAAACAGAATCCTTAATAGGCTTCCACACGAAATGCATTCTCTTTGTTGACCAAAGACATGGTGAGAAAAATATTGCTGCAATGCTCCATACACTAATTCTACTACTACAACAGGAAGAAAAAAAGAAATTAAAAAATTTTATTTAAATATTATTGGGTTCTGTTGTTTTTTTGTCACCCTGTACTACAATACTATAATAATGTTTTACGGGGTTCAAGAAATTCGATTACAAAAAGCAACACTAAGAAAATAAAACCCAAAGCGCTTCTAAAACCCGGTTAAATAGTAATTGACTTATTCAAAGAAAATTGAATGTAGAATGATTCCTAGAGCAACTAAAACCAAAGTCCGCAAGGGGCATGACGCCAATATGCGTGAACAACCGCAAAAGGCTAGAAAAAGCCATTCTCAAATACTATGAATCTTTGCCTTATATAAATGAAATTTTTACGCAAATAAATCAGAATTATTCGAGTTTTTGTTAGAAGTACCGCTAGTTGCTTACCAGAGAACGTCAAAACCACTATAACAAGTGACTCGTTCTGGCAATGTCAAAAGAGTCAAAGGATCTATAATTCCAAGGGTGGGCTTGATGGCACGGCTTGCTATTCCAGTTTTAGCTTGTAGCGGGAGGTAGTCAAATATAGTTGCTCCTGTTGTCTCGCTACCAGTTCCAGCAGTGGTAGAAACTTAAAAGTAATGAAGGAAGTTAAAAAAAATCAAAATTACGAACGTTATTTGTGTAATGTGTATCTATTCTCCTGTCTCCGGACAGCTTCAGACGCTAACTACTGAACGATCCGCGCACTTTTCGTTACAATAACTACTCTGAGCTTGGAAGAACCCACACCTGCTTAGGAGTTTCCAGTGATACAACGTTTCTGTGGAATTTTTTCCGGAGCCACAACATTTGATGCTTGTTCGAAGTTACCAAGCAGAGATAATCAACGTAAAGAGTGTTATCCAAGGACGCAACAACGTAACCAGGATGCGGATTGAACCCAGGTCATGTAATTAGGGTGGCTGCAAAACAACTTCGCCCTCTCGGCCACCCAGCTGACTACCGTGATATCAACTTGAATCGCGTCTTCTCCAAGGTACAGTGAAGTACTGAAGCCACCCATCCCACAGCACATAAGCGGAGGGCAATATTGTGTATCCATCAGCAATGTTGTAGCGCATATTTATCCTCCAGTCACCGGACAGCGTCAGACGCTAACTTGTTGGATGATCCACACACTTTTCATTACCAGGATTACTTCGTGATTGGAGGAATCCGCACCTGCTTAGGAGTTTCTGATGATCCAATGTTCCTATGGATTTCTTCGAGTTCTTGTCCACTGAATTTGCTGCTTGTTCGAAGCCACCTAGCAGAGATAATCGTTAAGCGTCTTATCCAAGGGGGCAACAATGTGACCAGGGTGCGGGTTGAACCCAGATCATTCGATCAGGGTCTTCGTAAAAACGACGCCTTTACCCATTCGGCCACGCTGCCGACTGTAGCTGTGTGATGAGACGCCAACTTTTTGAGTGGCATGGAAACCACTTCTCTTCCTGGTTCTCCCACTATCACTGGGGATTAGTGGTATGATGTTTCATTGCATCATGTTCTTAACCACAGGAGAGATTCGGATAAATCCAAACAATCAATCTCATGATCGGTACCAGACCTCATTTGCAGTCCAACAATTTATTGCTTAAAATGACTAATACAACAAATGATACAGTTGCTTACTAAAAGTTCCAAGCTATTTTTTTGCATAAAATACATGCTAATTAAAAAGTTTAATGATCCTACTTGCAATAAGAGGCTTTAATGGACCTAAAACAGGTTTAGCCTTTCCGATAGGAGCATTGACAAAATCCAAGAAATCGGCATGAGGATTACAATCATACAGGTTGGCAGCTTTACAAGTGTCAATCACACTGCCCCCACCCACAGCAACATAAGCATCATAATTGTTGTTTCTCGCATAATTTATAGCTTGCTTGAAGCTGCAAACAAATGGGAGCGTAAAGAATATAGCTTCTAACCGATCAGTGGTAGAGTGGATAGAGCATGTTCTCGATTGGATCGAACCAAAGACTATAACATTGTTCTTCACAGCTTCCCTGCTTCGGCGTAACGTTAAGCAATAGAAAACAGCGTGAAGCCTCTACCGTGTTTGGTAGACAGGTGGGCAAGTGGCAGCTTTGTTTAAAGACTGAAAAGGTCCTTCACTATTATCCTGGCCAGGGCAGCTTGGTGAGAGAACAACTGAACATGCAATTGCAATTTTAACTTATTTGTTACTTATGAGATGTTCTAAGAACACTTAGGCTTCAAAACTAGGATGATTCATGGACCACTAGTAATTCCATAGCCTTTTATATAATATTCACTTTATAAGTCTGAAGATTGAGAATCATCTATGACTTGAAGATATAATCAACCAGAGTCTAATTAGTTTGCTTTGTGGCCTTTTCACATATCTATTTTCCAGGTCTTTTTTTGGTTCTTTACAGAGATAAACACGCACTTGATTCTTTATCGAGTAAACCAAAGACCATAAAAATTGATATTCGCAGCTTTCTAGCTTGACGTTCAACATTAAATGACAATGAGAAACCTCAAACATGTGAAGTGAACAAATCGAAATGATGTCAGCTCGAGTTGAAGACCAAAAAATCCCTTCCTATTTTCTGACTAAGGCAGACGAATAAGAAGTAATCATTAGTAATGCAAAAAATTGATGATGATGTAGTGCATCGTATTTATCCTCCTGTCATCGGACAGTACCAGATGCTCACTGTTGGAAAATCTGAACACTGCAATGGGTACTTCGTGCTTGAAAGACCTGCTTAGGAGTTACAGTGACCCAATGTTCCTGTGGATGTCTATGGATTCTTGCCTACTGAATTTGCTGCTTGTTTGAAGCCACCAAGAAGAGATAATCATTGCAAAACATCTTATCCTAGGATGCAACAACGTCACAAGGGTGCGATTGAACTCAGACCATCTGATCAGGGTTGTAAAAATGATGCCTTTGCCCTCTCGGCCACGCTGCTGACTTGAAATGAAAGACACTTCCAAGATTTCCAAAAATGGTGAGAAATAATCTTAGGTTTATGGTAGCTTGAAACAAAATTTTGTTTAGAGCATCTAAACTCATGGAAAAGAAAATATTTTCTCCAGTAGTTAAGAAATCATGAACCGTAGATAGGGTTTCAGTCTAAAACCCAACAAAAACAAAATAAGTTTTCGAAATATCCTGCTATGGACCAAACTGAGCATTCATTCCATCATGAAAACTGTACCTGTAGTAAAAATACCACTGGAGTTTTGTTCTGGAAGTTACAGTGCCAAATGGACTCACCAAGTTGCCTCGGCCAATGACCAGGAGACAGTGAAGGGACCTTTTGGTCTTCGAGTAAAGCTACCACCTGTCTACCACACACAGTGGAGGCTTCACATTGTCCCTTTTAATGCAGACCAACAAGCAGGAAAGCTGTAAATACCAATTTCTATAGTCTTTGGTTTGACCAGACCGCAAATCCAACCCAGGTCTAGCTTTTTAGTAGCTGACGCTCTATCCACTTGACCTCTGATCGGTATCATGGACATAACACCAACCCCTGATGTAGTCAGCAGCCCCAATTGCACATTGTGCATTGTACATTTGATTACTATGCATAATTATGAGCCTTAGCTTCATTAAATTTTATCAAGATGCATGCCTGCGTCAAATACTTTTTCAAAAAAATTTTTTTTCAAATCTGGTCTTAGCTTCAGTTTAAAACCAGACGCTAGAAAGAGGCCAGATATCTGGCAGGGTCCAGGACCACATATTGTCTGATCACTATCGATAATACATTTATTAGCATACCATTAATACCTATCACTAGTAGGTTCCACTCTCACATTGCTATAACAGTCGTAATTGATGTTGCACAAATCCAGTGATTCACGGACATCTTTCACTGGTGGTAAGGACATTAGCTGAAGACAAAAAAAAACTTTTCATTTATGATGTGATATTTAACTTTGACAATTGGCAGTACTACAGTATAATGAAACCGCCCTTAAACCGAAATGAAAAATTTAAATGTCGAACTTTAAAACTGATTTATTTAGTATTTAGAGTATTTTAAAGCCTAATTTACACTTTAAAACCCCACAATAATACTAAAATGTCTTTTCAAAGCCACTGAAAAATTCAGTAGCACTTTAAATTTCTGCTCTTACAGTTGACAGCACCTTGAAGTATATATACACTTATTTATACCAACATACCAACATACATAAAAAAATAGAACTAATTTTGATACTAGTAAAGTGCAGTGATGTGGAAAAGCTGATACATACATTTTTGTCAGTCATCAACAACACATTTGATGCTTTCATGTTAATCAAATCATATCCCACTTCCTTGGTAACACCACAACCATAACGAATATTTGAAAAAGCCATCTACAAAACATTCTTTGTTGATCAAAAATAGTTTACTTTGATACAATATTTTAACTCAAATTAAAGCTACAGTATATCCATTTATTTTCTGAAGATTGTTTTTCAAAATATGAAAGACCATTAACACTGCCATTTGGTGAGAGATAAATAATTCACTTTCGAAAAGAAGTCAAAAAATACGTGAAATGCTCCATGAATTACGCTAGTGGTTCTCAACCTGTGGTAGGCATACCACAAGCGGTATGTGAAGGTTTTCCAGGTGGCAGGCAAAAAAATTCTTTTTTTTTTTTTCACAAAAAGCCTGGATTAACAGCTCTCTAGTACTGGCTAAAAGCAGGCAAGTCCACTAGAGTGTTACCCAATATTTTTGCAATACTGCAACCTGCAGCATGGCAAAATGAATACTTGATAAGTGATTGCAAGTCATAAAAAATTTTCAAAGTTTGAATTTCTATATCTGGTGTTGCAAGCAATGAATTGCATATGTTCTGCAAGAAGTGATACAAGGTGGTGAAAAGGTTGAGAACCACTGAATTACACAGTAGTTGTTGCAAACTATTGAAACATAGCACAGCAGTAATTTGAGAACCAGACAGAAGGTTGAGCGGTAGTGAGTTTGTCTGGAGCGGAAAGTCTGAGGTTCAAATCTCGGGCCAGTCAAACCAGACACAGTGTTGCTGACAGATTGCCACTGCTGCAACATTTCTTCAAACGTAGCTGTGTTGCCCAAGTGCAATGACGCAGAGTCGGGCCCAGCAAACTCAATACATGATACATGCTTCAGCGCAAAAAAGCAAAAATAACAAAAGATTAGATTAGTCATTTGAGGGTTGATAGGCCTGCGATTTGATACTTGTACCATGTAACTAACCTATCTAATGAGAGATGATATTCCTCAAAACAGCAGAATTCCTTTGAATTCTTGTCCTATGAATATGCTGCTTGTTTGAAGCCACCAAGCAGAGATAATTATTGTAAAGCATCTTATCCAAAATCCAACAACATGAACAGGAAGTGGGTTGAACCAAGATCATGTGATCAGCGTTATTAAAATCAAATATAACTTACCTCAACTGCATAATCTGGCTGTGATGAATCTGTAATTGATCACAATCAGAACAACATCTGATATAAGACAAGAATTTCTACAATCATAATTTCATATCATAAACATCACAGGCTAATTTTGTGAAAGTGAAGCTCATTAACTATACCCTTCGATATATAAGCAAAAATTCTACAAGATGTTTTAAAATTAGAGCTCTTCCCCTGTACAGCATATACCAAAATACCATAACAGGGGTGCACACAGAAAATTTTTAAAGGGTGGGGGGGGGTTCAATTTTCAAAAAGCAACCAGTAACCAATTGTAGTTAATTTATTTTAGCCATTAATAAAAATGAATGCTATTATAGTCAAACAGGGTTTTGCGGTAATAGTTGCATTTTGTTACATTTATTTATTCAGATACCCTGTAATAAAGATTTTGAAAGTTGTTGGTAGTGAAGATTGTGTGCAAGAGAACAAGTTACCACTATGGGGGCCTGGGGGCGAAACCTCCAGTAGTTGGGCAATTCTTGCAATTTATTCAGAAAAAAAGAGCTATTTTAATGCCGTTTGAATGGGATTTGCACATTTTTAGAGCAATTAGAAAAACTAAATTACTAAGATTTGGAAGAGTTTGAAAGACTTTATTTTGCTCAGTGCAATCAGCATCTGCACATTTACTGGTCAAGTCCAAAACTGTGTTTCCTCTTACGTTTTGGCGAGTTGGCATGGGCAATCGGCAATTTTTAGATTGATTTTTCAAACAATCGGCAATTTTTCTTTAGCAAAAAATGGAAAATTCAAAAATAAGTAGACTTGTGCTGACATAATTCGGCTTAAGGGTTACATAGGTCCAAAATATGTTCAAATGCTGAAAGATCGCATATTTGGCTAAGATCTTTTAAGGGAATGCGTTTTTAAATTTAAAAATCTTGTTAGTGGTAGAGAATTTCAAAAAATAGCAATGGAGCTGTCACTTCCACTCTTTGAGAAATGGGTAGCCTTGAAAAAAGCTGTTTTAGATTGAACGTTTTTGTCCAGCTCTCTTCATGAATCTATGTTGGAATGAAGACAAACTAAAATGTGGTGGTATATATAAAGATTGGTTACACTGAAATAGAAAATTGATTGTTATTATGACATATGCTGCTGCAAAAACCACCCAAAATACTACCAAGGTAATGCAAAACCATAGAAAAAATTATTTGGAAGTGATAACTTGGACGCTATTAAAAGCTGTTTTTATATTCCTGATTATATTATGTTTGCAGAATAAAAATCTCTAAAATAAAAATTATAATACGTTTGCAGAAATAAACGTTCGAATGCAATTTTGTAGTGAGTTTCATCTTAAAACAGCAGATTTGTTTGCTTGTCTATTTGGCTTTATAGTTTTTTTTAGCAAGCACAACTTTTTTCACTAAATGGCCATCAAGATTTGTTCTGCTCAGATGTTGATGTTCAGGTGCAAAATATATTCAATATCCATGGATAATTGGACATAGCAAATACACATAGGTACACAATGTTTCTGTCAGCAATATTGTAGGCAAAACAAATTAACAAATGCAAAAATCTCAATTGCTTGGAAAATTTTATGCAGGATCAAATTACATGGCTAAAACAACATCTTAAGCAGAGCTTGCAGAGGTGGAGTCCTTGGCCTCGAAGCCTACAAGTTCTCGAAAATGCCCTATCCTCAGCTGACGACAGCACTATTTTTTGATTTGTTGAAAATGGGCCAAGGATATGACCATTTTGTTTCTTTGTCTTGGAGCATGCCTGAGACCATGTGGATAATTTATGAGGACCTATTTTTTATTTTTAGGAGAACGCCTAAATTTTGTGGAAAATTGCAATATTTTTACGCGAAAACCTTTTTTTTTGGAGAACACTTTTGCGTTGTGTCCTTGAACTCAAGGTTTCCTGTCCTTGGCTTCGAGAGGGTCTGCCTTTGGAAAGTCGGCCCTTGGCCTCTAGCCTTGTGTCCTCAACTACATCTCTGATCTTAAGTGATATATACTGAAACGTAAATATAGCAAAGTGTCACAAACTGCGCTACCGCATATCAACAAAAATATGTTTTTTTTGATTTCCAAAAGGGGGGGTATCAACCCCTAAATCCCCCATCTCGGTGCACCACTGTACCAAAGTAATAAAATTATTGTTTTTAAACGACTGTTTATTAAAGTTTTTTACCAAATCAATGATATCTTGCAAGGCCTTTACCCTGCAAGCCCCATAACCTGTATTCTTGAGGAGAAATAACTTAACAAATCCAAAAAAAAGGTGGAGAATCTAAGTTTATCTTTTCTAGCATTTCTGCCAAAAATTGTCGCAGGTCAATGAATATAACTTGTTAAACCATTGCAGTTTCCTGTCTGCCCCTCAAAACGACAGTTTGAGGTGACTACACAATCTTTATTGAAGATTGAGTCAGAAGTGCTTTGAGTACACTGGCATTTCCGGCTTTGCACAGTTTGTCAATCCATCAAATTTTCTCTGGTAGGTTTATCTAACTAAGTTATTTGACATGAAAAAAATAAAATGAGAAATAGCTGAGTAGAAACTTGCATTATAATGAACTTCAAACTGGACCAACAACAAAAGCCTAATTAATTTCTATATAAGCTACGGAGGGGGCCCTAATTTCAAAATACCCTGCACCTGTACATGATGCTATGATACTCCAATATAATTGAAACCAAAACTCTATCAAAATTAAGCCTCTAATCTAAATATTGGACATTTGTTAGATTTTATTTAGCTACGTAAAAAAGTAGCACCTGCATAGAAAAATTGATTATTTGGAATCAGTGCAACATTTAAATTGTCTCATTTATCTTTGTGGAAAAAATTCCAAAAAAGTTTACATCTTTATCACAAGAAACAGAATGGTTAAGCTAGGTTATTTTGTTTGAACACAAAATTGTGACTGCAAACTTACAGTAGTACCAAAAACTTACATTGATGATGATAAAAAGCAATTTGATTTTGGCTAAAGCATCTAAAAACACAAAACTTGTTAATAAAAAGACCAGAAACTGTGTTGATGACCAACTTAAGTAAAGCACCACAACAGTTTTACCTTTGACCTGGTCATCGCTATAATGACCCGTTTTGCTATGCAAAAGGACTTTGATCTTAAAACTTGCTAGTTATTGCAATGGGGCAGTTTTCAACTATTACTCCAGTGCAAAGCAATACAAACAAATGCAGAAGGTTTTTAATTGGTAATAATATTTTTGGTTTTACGTCATAAACATCAATAGTTTCTCTAAATGAAGTTATTCCTGATGATTCCATTTCTGGTAGAAGTAGATTGGTAGGTTTTAAATTTTTTTGAACTTTTTTATTTACAACAGTAATAGCAATTACAACTTGATTCCCCAAGTAATATTGGCCCGTACTTACCTCAGCAAACAAACCTTTCAGTTTTCCAATAAATCTAGTACCTGCAGAGGTGAAAAGTGCAAGTCATAAACGTTGCGCCCCAAGTGCACATGCAACTTCTTTGAAAATCTTGCGCTGCAAGAGTTTCCTCAAGTCAAAAAAAATAATTGCGCCACAGCACAAGTGTGGCATTTTGAAAAGTATAATTCTAATTGACTCCCTGCTTAAACTGCGCGAGGCTACAGTACAAAACCAATACTCAAAAGAAATTATGCACACTGCCAAATTAGTAAACGAAAGATTACTGATTTCCTTTAAAACACACATGGATTTGAAAATGTGCATCGCTTTAACTCTTCGAGTGAAAAACGTCTCTATATCTAGCAAAAAAATACTCTCAACACCCACACTTAAAGAAACCGAGGTGTGAGAAAATTCCACTACTAAAGTCATCATGTTTTTTTCTAATGGCTCATCACGGAAATCCTTTACAAGATTCGATACATATTTTGTGCTTCTGAAGCAATTTGGATCACTCTCTAGCGAATGGTGCACGCTAAAAAAATCATCTAGTTTTTTGTTTAAGGAAATTGAACATTCCAAGATTTATTTATAAGAGCTATACCACAGCATAATGAGGCTATACCAATACTGTCACTCCTGTTTGCAATATCTTTCAAGTTTTCCCAGACTAGTAAAACAGTTGTAATTAATAGTTTTTGTTGTTTCTTGTTTTTGAATCACGGCAAAAAAGTTGGACTGTAGCAAGTAACACGTTTAATGTCTAAAGCAAGTTCAAGATTTTTTAGAAACAAGTAGCATAATTCTGGAGAGACAATGACAAAAACAATTTTTCTGTTTAAAATTTGACTTTACAACCATTTTTTAAATTACTCAATAAGATTTTTTTTTTTGCAAACTCGGCAAAAAATACTTGAGAGAGGAACGTTTCAGTGAAAAAACACCTCTGCTGTAAATCCAATAAAAGTTGTGCAAGCATAGATAAATGGAATTTCCCATGACAAGGTTCTTACGAACCTACTACCTTGTCATAGGTGTAGCCAAGGAGGAGGGACAAATGGCCCGGCCCCCTCCCAATTGAAATGCCACCAATGATAAAAATAATAACAACAAACACTTAAGTTTTTTCAGTTCATTTTAGCATTTTTGCATATACAACAGCATACGAATACAACAGACTGATATTAATTTTGACAACCAGGTGGTCTAGGCCCATTCCAATCAAATTTTTGCCATCCAATTTCAATGTTTAACCCAGGAGAAATTCAAGGTTTTTGTGCTAAAAGTTGCAACCTTACGCCTTCATGTAGTTATTTTGTGAACCTAATGCAATAACATGACTACTTAGTAACCATCTATTGCACCAATTTCAAATCACAATCTACCTTGCCAATTTTTATGCAAAATAATACTTTTGATAAAAAAAAAAATTAGCTAGCAAAATGCTTATTGTGCAAATTATTGAATTTGAATTGAGGGGGCCTGGGTCCCTTAGTCGAACATGTACTCCTAAATCCAGTTATTTTCATGACAAAACAAAAACCTTCAAAGCAAATACTCTATCGATTTTTTACTGCTAAAAATATTGAAGGAGGCAATGTATCTTGCTTCTTCCACCTGGACCATGTCACTCACTAAATTTAACCCCCAAATTCAAGATTTTGAATGTGTTATGGACTTGATCTGCAAGGGAAGACTCACCAGTTAGATTTTTTCAAGTGGCTTTCAAATCGTAAAAATTTAGCTATTTCTAATGGCTCTAAAAACAAGCAAAATATGTTCCAGATAGTATCAAAATAGCTATTTTTTTCCAAAAAATCACCCAGTGGCCAGCCCCTAGACCCCAGCCTGTGATACGTTTGGGTTAAAAAAATTTGCTTACCACCTCTACCAATTTGCAAAATTTTGAAGATCTTTTCCACTTTTGGTTCAAGTCCTTTCCATTTAACAAAATCCAGGTTACATGCCAACCCAGGCCCCCACTTCTGATCCTCCATTTTACGATATCTTTGTCCCATAAAAAGTCCCTCTTTACGAAAAATTTTGATAATGTCATTGCATATGATTTGCGGTTTACCCCTCCCTTCCAATCAAAAATCCTGGCTACACCTATGTACCTTGCAAATGTTTTTTTCTTAACTTTAATCACATTTGATTGAAAAACAATCATTCCTAACCTATTTGAATTGCGCTTGAGTGATTGCGTTCAAAATTGCTAAAATACTTGCGGCGCAAGTGTCAGTGCAACCGTTTAAAAATAATTGCAGCGCAAGCGCTATTACAAGTAAAATAGTTCCGCTGCAATGATTGCAGCACAAGTGCCCACCTCCAGGTACCTGTCTACCATAATCCATGGAGGCTTTAAACTGTCCCATTCAATACTAAACATTATGCAGAGATGCTGTGAATACCAATAAAATGTTTGGTTTGACCTAACTGGGAATGGAACCAAAGTCTACCTTTTTAGTAGATGTTTCATCCATGATCACTAATCAGTAATTTTTTGGGGGGTTTAAAGTAATAACTTAATATTTCATATGCCGATACCTTGCATTGCTTGTGATGCTGTTGAGTTTGTGAAACTTGAACAGGCATCTTCTTAAAGCCAATGTAGTTTGTGTTAGAGCCATATCACATTAGCTTAAACATTTAATAGGAGTTTTGTATCTTGAAACAAGAGTAACATCCACAATCACAGCAACATTTGTAACATACAAGCTAAAAAATTAAAAACCAACACAACCGAAAAAAATAACCTGGCTAAAATAATAAAAATCATATCACAAAGTAGCAGTAGTTCCAACCAGGGCTGCAAACTCAAACTAACATTATCATTTTGCTGAACTAGAATAAAACTGTTGGAGTTCATAAAAAAGAAATATTAAAGATTAAAAAATTTTTGGAAAGAAACATTTAAGTAGCTAGGTACTGCATAAGCAAAATAGGGTTATCTCTTTATTTGCAAATAGCACCATCTGTGAACAAGTAGACTTACGAATATATACTATTTTTGTTAGCCTGAACTTGAAAAATTCAGAATTAAATTAGAGAACTCAAACTTACTAAAATAGGCGGAACTCAAATAAAAATCGATCAAGTTTGCAGCCCTGTTTCCAACTTGACACTTGAAGTTAAAAAGAAGCGATTTGTTACCACAGATCAGTTTAGTTAATAAACAAGTAACAATCCAAATATGCAGCAAACAGCAGCCGATCCCACTAACCTGATTTTTGGCAATAAATGATAAACATAGCTTTAGGAAAGTCAACAAATTGGTGGAAATACAACTTCTATGGCATTTAGTTAGAAATTTACTGTATTTTTGGGACTACAAGGCACCACAATATGGGTCCACAACTAACTGCAAACCAAATGACATCGATTGGCTAAGAAGGGCAATTTTGCTATCCTCAAAGCCATCTTGCCCAAACCCTCACTTTGTGATGAAATCACTGTGACGAAACTGTTGGTTTGCGGTCAGTTTGTTTGCAGTCAGTGTACTTGGCACACCACAGTATCAATAAAAATGACCTTTATTGCTTTCATTTCCTTATATAAAGCGCACTAAATGAAATGCAATTTAAACAGCTCTAAAAACAGTGAAAAAGCTCGAAAATAAATCACAAAGAGAAATAGCATAAGCTGACTTATAGTTATATAAGGTGCACCTTTAGTTTTTTAATAACTTTAGGATTTTAACTGTGCCTTATGGTCTGAAAAATACAGTATACTGAGACCAAGCACATCAATATCTTTTTACAGCTTTGAACACAAATGTTTCAAAAAATTTAGGCACCCACAAGTTAGTCAAAAAGTTAGAGGAAACACTGGCAGTGACAAACTTAGCCAATTGTGATAATTTAGCATGGTAGTGGACAACCGATTCTTAAACTTATTAATGCTGATTCATTTCGAGAAAAGTGGCAGATGTAAACAAATGCAAAACCTTTTTTTCTTTAAAGTATTGCACCATTACATTTATACATTGACCAATAGTGGTAAACAATACATATACTACTGGACATTTAGTTTTATCATGCCAAATGCTGTTTAGCCATAACCAAACATGGAGATAGCAAATGGGATTCACAGTACCTGCAAGTCTAGCAATACAAGCACAATCAAAATCCAAGTGCTAAATTTTTTTAATACCCAGGTTAATCCAATGCTTAAGGAATGATAAATTCAAAGTTCTGTCACAACAGAAAACATAACGATTGTTATAATTCACAAGCAATGAAAAACATTAAAACTGCAAAGCGAAGTGGGTTTAAACTCCACAATTACACATAAAAAAATGAGTTGGAAGTGCTTCCACAACAGATAAAATATTATTGATAAAACAACTTTTGTGACTTATTTTGCACTTGTGTTGTCTATAATGAGTTATCTGAGCTAACCAGGGCCACTCAAGTGCAGATCGAAGTTGCGTGATTGACAAACGGACATTACCAACCACAAACTATGACTGTTAATCGAACAAACTTGCCAATATAACATTACCAACTGGAACAAATCGGGTATGATTAACAGGAGTTGACTGTAGTAGCTTACAAATTACCGTACCATATCTGATCATTGCATTGAAGCAGGCACACCAACTGCAGTTGATGAAAGAGGAATAGTTTTCATGCCACGTCCATAATAAAAAGTAGCAAACAATTCTTGGGTGTGACGACTGTTTATTGAGCCTGATACAGTTTGCCTCGTGACATCTTTTTGAAAAGGCCCATGGGCTTTTACTTTTTCCAAAGCTTTATTGCAATGTTTATTGAATAACGCAACTTGGTTACTGTTGCTAATTTGATCACCGTGTGCCGAAACTTCCATCGACATTTGTCTTTCGGCTTCTTCCACTTCAGGGTCAGGCTTTGTTCGTAAATAATCAGGTACTTCGGCATGTGACATAACAGCAACACGGCCATCGGTATAAAACTGAAGCTGTGGATCAGGGTCGGGGGAAATTCGATGAGGTAGCACAACAAAGTTTCTTAAAGGAGGAGTTTTGTCAGACTTTATTGCATTTAAAAGAGTACTAACTTGGCCAGATAACAAAGCATAATTGTCCAAAACATTTGGCCATGTTATTGAAGACTGTTCTTTGTCCAGCTTAATAAGAAATTCTTCTAAGGATTTACGAATATCTTTAGCTCTTGCATTAATCATATCAATAGAGTGTCCCAAAGCTGCAGCATCTGGACCTTGCTGCATATTTTTCTTTGACTAAAACTAAACTACTGTAGGCTAAAAACCTAGCAACTAAATTAAGTTTAGGGATTTAAAAAGAAACTGTTTCACTGGTACTTTCTTTCTACTTTTTTACTACACAGCTACAGTAGGCTACACTGCGTGGTAGTTCAGACCCAAATTTAAGCTAAACTCAAATCCTTACTTTGAACCACAAATGTATGGTAACTCTTTACCTAGATTATAAGCAGTAGCCTAACCTAAACCCTAACTTAAACTTTAAGCTTTTCAAAGTAGGCTAGCCTAAATGAAAAACGTAGGCCACGGATGAATTTTCCTGACTATTTAGTGAAAGATCGGTAGTTAGTGTGGTCTCTTACTCTGGCAGTCTGGACAGTGTAGCGGTACTGGAGAGCTTTTTATGTGCCCTCCCTTTACACATTTTTAATGCTAGCCTATATCCAGTAGCCTACTTAAATTGTAGGGGGATATAGGATATCGGTAACTTAAATTGTAGGGGGATAAACCAACATTGAGAGTTAGCGTCCCTCCATCGAGATTTAGTGTCCCTCCATCGAGATTTAGCGTCCCCCCATCGACATTTAGGTGTCCCCCCATTGAGCTTTGAGCACTGGGTGAACAGACGAAAAAGAGCTAGCCAGCATGACTAGGCCTAAAGCCCACAACTTCCGGCTGATTATAGTACGAAAGTGCGGGGAAAATTGATTTCTAGGGAAAAACACTTCAAAATTTGCTTCGAAGACCCTTTTCTTTTTTGGTCTTCACCTAATTTCGAGGAAAAACCACTTCAAATTTCGGCGAAGACCTTTTTTTTGGTCTTCACCTAATTTCAGGGAAAAACCAACGTAATCTTCATTAAAGTCTGGCTATTTTTGCTTTCTGAATGCGTAGGGTTATCTTATTACTGTGGTTGTGTTAGTTCGTGGCTGGGTTGAGTAAACCCTACTTGTGTGATACCACATGCTAGCAATGCTGTGCTTCTGACTTGCCTGTTTTTGTCATGCGCTATTTGCTTGCTAAAATTTCTGTTCTGCCTTTTGTTGTTTGTTTGCTTTAATTTGTCCTGTTTGATCTTCAATGTTTAACGGACTTTAAACATTAGGAACACGGCAAAGAGTTGATGCTGTTTGTACTAAAAGTACTTATATCTTAAAACATTAAGATAGAAACAAAGTAATGGTACAACATTCTCCATGGTTGATTTTTATATTGTATTTCGGCTTTTATCTGTGCACGTTCTTAGGCACACACTTCTTTTGTGACATTATATATATATTGGTTAAGGCTGCAAAAGCGTCCCCCCATGCAAAATTTTACAATTTACGTACTGCCTACGGTAGCCCATATCTACACTCAATAGCAAAGCAGTACGTTCCAATTTAAGTTTGGGCAAGGATTAGGGTGATAACAGACTTTGAACACTCGGTAGGCTACACTGTAAAGAGTTAACGCTTCACCTGCGTCACTAAGGGTTGAAATATTTACCCATTTAAACATGGAGACAGCATTACGCTGTTGTCAAATGAAGTAGGCTACAGGTAGGATTGCAAGACGTCAGGACGTGATGTTTCTGTGAACTACGGTAGGCTACCGTAAATTAGTTTTGCCGATTTCACTTTAGGAATAAGTTAACTTGTTAATTATCGTTGCTCGTGGTTGAGAAATCGTCCACTGCATAAACAGTACGGATGCTATTTTGTATCACTTAGGATACACGATGTGACGTCTTGTGAACTATTGATCTAGTTCTGCCTATATAAATCTTGTATTTGCATTGCAGACTGCAGAGATGGGCAGTTGCGCCGCAAGCCCACACGCAATTGCTCTAAAATTTTTGCGCCGCAAGCGTTTTCACAAGCTTAAAAAAATAACTGCGCCGCAAGCGCAAGTGTGACGTTCAGTGCCGCAATTAGAACGCTGTTCGAAGGGGGCAAAAAATTTCTTTCTGGGGGAGGAGCCAAAATTTTTGGGTTGGTTGATCTCAAAAAAAAAAGATCATCACGCCGAATTGGTCAAATTTTCTCCTAGTTTTCTGTTGATCTCTAAAAAAAAGATCATCGCGCTAACTCGGTCTAATTTCATAGCCGTTATAGTACTATGCTAATTTTCTCCGAGGTTTCTAAGCTAATTTTCTTCGAGTTTTCTATTAATCTCCAATAAAAAAAGCCACCATCTTGAAAATGCCACAAAAGTAAGGGGAGTTTGGGGGCATGCTGAGCAGTTTCGGGGGTGAAATTTTTGTTTGGGAGGGTGCCGCCCCCCTTTAGTTGCGGCCCTGGTGACGTTTTGAAAAATATAATTCTAATCGCCTTACTGCTCAAACTGCACTAGGCTATGGTACGAAAACAATATTCAAAACAAATTATGCATGCTTCCAAATTAATGAACAAAAAAAAATTATTGACTTCCTTTAAAAAATATAGCATTTGAAAATGCGAATCGTTTAACCCCGCTCACATTGCTTAACTCCTTTGGGCGAAGAACCTTTTTATACTCAATAAAAAACTCTCAATATCTAAAGAAATCGGGATGTTTTTTATGCTGAACCTGGCATTGTTCTTAAAAGCGCATTCAAGTCAAGTTTTTAACTGTTGACCAAAATGTTGAGAAAAGCCCAAAATGCATTCTCACCAAATTTGAACTCTTTTTGTCTTCCCATTTTCAAAATATTGCTGTTGAGAGTCAACAGTTTTCCTCTCATTTCAGTGTTGTCATTTTGCCAGAATTGTGACAGAAAATAAACCTTTGACTTTGAAAAGTTGACTTAAAGTTTTGAAAAGATAGTAATTCACAATTACGACCTTTTATTTTGTTTTGACAACAATTTTAGGCCAAAACAATCATTGAGAGTTACACTTGTGACTTGAGCAACTATGGTTACAAACATGCAGTATCTTTTTGAACTTTTGTTTGTAGTTGGAAACCCAGGCAAATTTTCTAAGGGGAAAAAGCCTTTCTAAGAGGAAATTTAAAATGTTATTCCTTGGAAACGGAAGGTCGTAGAAAGCTCAAATTTGGTGAAGTTAGTCTTCAGATCCACAAGTTACTTTCTAAAAGTAAGTTACTTTCTGGTAACTTACTTTCTTACTTAGTTAAGTTACTTTCTTACTTTTACTTCTTTCTAAAAGTAAGTTTACTTTCTGGTGGGCAAGTTACTTTCTAAAAGTACCTAGTTACAAGTTACAGTTACTTGGCAAAAAAAGTAACTATGTTGCAGTCTTCAGATCTGTCAAAAATTTTTGCAAGAAAACCCAACCAAAAATTTTTTCGACCTGAATGCCCTTTAAAATTTTGAAAAAAATGAGCCTCTACTTCTTGTAAAATTGTTCTTATAAAAAAGTATATAGCGGTGCTGCATAAACGTAATTAATTTATTTCAATTAATTACCCCTTTAATGATTGACTTTAATGAACAACCAAACTACCATTTCGCCTGTATCGTCTTTACAACCATGTTACAACACACCTTGACGGAAACGCGGTGCAAACTACTAGAACCCTCATGGCTCGTGTTATGTAGGTCGTAATTCATATGTTTTTCAACTTTGCCGGATACGAGCGAGATAGTCTTGTGGTTATAGTGTGCTTTTTTTTTAGAACAAGTTTGTCGAAGTCCTTCTTTTTGATGTTCTCGCACCGGTATTTTGTCTGCATATAGTGTCAAACCATGGACCTTTTATTGGTCAAACTTGTTGTTACGGTTTATGTGTGAGTCACCTTTTTACGCTTTTGCTTTCGCTTAAGAGTGAACGATTGCTATTCTTTTTTCTCTCTGCATCACTGTACGTAGCTTATCTATGTCACGTTAAAAAAGCGTTATTCAGAAATCAGAATAGATCGTAGGCCTACAGTACATGATTTTAAGAGTGGATATTTTAGTACAAGTCATCGATATGGAAATTTTTTAACTCTTGGGCAACGATATTTTCTTAGAACTATGTGATTTTCTCAATTAAATTTCTCTTTCTCGTGTTCGGTATTTTTACCAAATTTTGGGACAAACAAGTTACCAGTAATTAAAATTTAGTACGTTAAGGGGAGTACAAAATATCTTCAGTAATTGTTCTGCCTTGCTTTGCTCTGCCTTGCTTTGCTCTGTCTTGCTTTGCTCTGCCTTGCTTTGCTCTGCCTTGCTTTGCTCTGCCTTGCTTTGCTCTGCCTTGCTTTGCTCTGCCTTTCTTTGCTCTGCCTTTCTTTGCTCTGCCTTGCTCTGCTCTGCCATGCTTTGCTCTGCTCTGCCTTGCTCTGCTCTACCTTGCGCTTTATTTTGCCTTGCTTTGCTCTACCTTGCTCTGCTCTGCCCTGCATTGCTCAGCAGAGGTGGAGTCGAAGACACAAGGCTCGAGGCAAAGGCCAAGGACACCAAAAAATCCGAGGCCAAGGCCACGGACAGCCCTTCCGAGGACAGACCCTCTTGAGGCCAAGGACAGGAATGCTCGAGGCCAAGGGCTTAGGACCAGTGGTGGGCAAGTTACTTTCTAAAAGTAACTAGTTACAAGTTACAGTTACTTGGCAAAAAAAGTAACTAAGTTACAGTTACAGTTACAAATTTGAAAAAATAACTAGTTACAGTTACAGTTACAAGTTACAGTTACTTTTAGTTATTAAAAATTTGGACTAAAAACAGGCCTGTCGGCACTTGGTTTTATGGATTGTGGGTTACTGTTTTGCAGTTTAAAATAAAAGGTTGGGATTTTGGGTTAGGGTTTAGTCTTTAAGTTTTTGGAAGGGTGTCAGGCGGCACTGTAATGTAGCATCGTATCAGTACTGGTACGAGGCAGCTAGGTAACTTAGACTCCTGAACACAAAAAGTATCTCATATGATACCGGTAATCAATGTGCTTCCAGTATACAACAGTTGGGCAACTTAGGGGGTTATTGTTACCAACAGGCAACATTTAACGGTAACCCCGGAGGAGCTCGCGGGTCTTCACTTCCTTTCCACTAACGTTTCTGAACTGAACACCAAACACCAAGCTTATAGATATTGTAACGTAAAATATATTGGTTTCAGCCAGATTAAAATATAACGAATTCAAAAAAAAAAGGAAGCAAAAATTTGACCGAGGCTTTCCAAACTTCAAGACAAATCAGCAACAGAAATAAACTTAAACCAGATAAAGTAAGTGCGGTGTTTCCTGCACAGCCGTCAACTCAAAAATGATCGCTACCAATGGTTCACGCGTTCAATGTGAAAAAAGGTGTGATGTGAAACATGACGTAAGTTGCTTCAAACTAATTTAACAGAATTCGGCGATAGGTGATGATTTGTGAATTGCAACGGAAATGGTCAAAAACGATAATTAAACGATTGAACTTACAAACGCAAATTCTGAGCAAAATGCAAATTAAGTTAGGAACCGCGTTAAGACAAAGTGACGTGATGCTGAAACAGTTATTTAATCTGATATCAAACTCTTAAACCCAAACTCTAAAGCCTGAAAGCTGGTTTGAAAACGTGTTATCGATACCAGAACCTACCAGTTTAAGTGGAGGAAAGAGGACGGTGCAAATCAATACCGAACAACTGGAAGGTTGCCTGACAACCTTCCTAAAACTCAAAGACTAAACTCTTACCCAAAATCCCAACCTTTTATTTTAAACTGCAAAACTGTAATCCACAATCCATAAAACCAAAACCGAACTTTAACTGCAAACTCCAAATACGAAACCTGGAAACTTACACGTTAATCTTAAAGTTGACCCAGAAACTTAATCCAGAACCCCAAACACAATTTTACCATAACAAATGAGATAATCCCTAACCCCTTCGATTCTTCTTGCTCCAGCCTCTTGAACTAGGTTGCACTGATTAGAAATGCATTTCACTGAAATTGCAAACTAACAATGATTGCTAGTACACGTACAGTTGTGCAGTAGGCCTACTCAGCACTGAATCCCCAAACGGTTTCAATCACCAGAAAGCGAAGTTGGAAAACTACCACTGCCTTCACTTTAACCAGCAACCACATGTATAGTCCAGTGAACACAGTGAAGAAAATAAGGATAAAAGGTTATGGTTGATCAGACATGCGACTGTGCGTCCTGTGTTGCCAGTGTAATACAATTATTTTGAATGGAATTCATAAAAAATCTGTAATTTGCTGCAAAAAATGTAGTACAAAAAGTAACTGTAACTTTTTTTAGGGCTCTAAACTAGTAACCAGTGGTGGGCAGTAACTAGTTACAATTGTAACTAGCTACTGTAACTAGTTACTTTTTTAGTAACTGTAACTGTAACCTCGTTACTTTTTTTCAGATGTAACGATATTTGTAACTAGTTACCAGTTTAGAGCCCTAAAAAAAGTTACAGTTACAGTTACTTTTTGTACTACTTGCTTTGAAGCAAATTACAAATTTTTTATGAATTCCATTCAAAATAATTGTATTGCATTGGCAACACACGACGTACAGTCGCAAGTCTTATCAACCATAACCTTTTATCCTTATTTTCTTCACTGTGTTCACTGGACTATACATGAAGTTGCTGGTTAAAATGAAAGCAGTGATAGTTTTCCAACTTCGCTTTCTGGTGATTGAAACCGTTTGGAGATTCAGTGCTGAGTAGGCCTACTGCACAGCTGTACACTTTGAAATGTTAGCCTTTTTGAAACGCAGTTAACTGATTTCTGTTTTCAAAATTTTTGTAACTATCAGTGCATATTTTTAGATCTAGCTAGTAGTTTTTTCTTTGCATTCTTACACAAATGCGACTTTGAAAGTTGATGCATGAAATTTAACGCTTTGACAAAACTAAATTTTGTGACAAAGAAATATCCTTGGTTTGGTCTTAATATACTTCTGAGACAAACAGACGTAATCTGGCAAGTGCCGGCAGGCCTGTTTTAAGTCCAAATTTTTAATCACTAAAAGTAACTGTAACTTGTAACTGTAATTGTAACTAGTTACTTTTTTTAATTTGTAACTTTAACTGTAACTTAGTTACTTTTTTTGCCAAGTAACTGCAACTTGTAACTAGTTACTTTTAGAAAGTAACTTGCCCACCACTGCTAGTAACTAGTTACAAATATCGTTATATCTGAAAAAAAGTAACAAAGTTACTGTTACAGTTACTAAAAAAGTAACTAGTTACAGTAACTAGTTACAATTGTAACTAGTTACTGCCCGCCACTGCTTAGGACACAGCCGCAAGTTTTCTCCTAAAAAAGAAAGGTCTTCAAAGAAATTTTTTTCAGGCGATCTCCAAACGAGGAAAACAAAAAAGGTCTTCCCAAAATTTCCGCGAGGTTTCTGGCATTTTCCTACTTAATTTTAAAAACGAACAAATCAAATGTGTTAGTGTTCAAGACAACCGTGTCTTGAATTGGCTGCGTTAACCGTATAACACACCTTAAGCTCTCGTGAGAAACTAACTTCGTAGATTTCTCGATCCGCGCAGTCCGTCTTTGAAGCAAAACTACACACTGATTTTTCCCAAAAAAATCTTTATTGACCAACTGCATCAGCTCCGGAATACAGCGCCCGTGGTAGATCACTTCCAAAGTGGATAAGGCTTGGATTAAAAAGCGAAATCGCTCTTGGGTTAAAATCAGCCGCTCGCTGACTGCACAAAATAGTACAATAATTTGGACATGTTGGTCTCCGATATATAAAGCCAAGTTGATAAAGCATAACAACAGCAAAAACAAATTAGTCATCACATTGTTTTCCGAATAGCTGGTCACTCAATTTCCGAGGTGGGGACAGTTATTTGTTATGAAAAACAACGGAGTTAAAGAGAATCGAACAATTCAATCAAATTAACGCAACTTATGTCATTACCAACGCAGTACTATTCTTTTGTACAGTCCCAAAACATATTTTTTTCTTCCAAGAGTTAGTCATGCTTCGTAAACATATTGCTTCTAGCAATTTCAGCAAATACGTCATAAAAAAGGTTTGTGCTTTGATTTTTGTCCTTCTTCAACAATATAATCACTCAAACGCCAAGCCCGTTATTTTCCGGTTTCCAGAATGTCACTTATATTTATCTATACACGCTAAGTCGGTCGCACTAACAGTAAACAAGTAAAATCGAGGGTTAATATTTAGCATGCACAATGAGCGGTTCGGTTCACGTTTCGACTTCGACTATTTTCAATAATACGGGCAAAATTTATGGAACAGTTAGTGCAGACCTAAATTTCTGTATTGTAGGCAATGAACCAACATTCAGAACTAAAACGCGTGAAGAGATTGATTGATTGGTGCATCTTTATCCTCCTATCACGAAAAAGCGACGGTGCGCTATACTTTGGACAAATCCGCACTCGCTTAGGAGTTGACTATTTTCCAAGCTTTCCTGTTGACGTTTTGACTTCTTCCCACGTAAATTTGCTGCTTGTTCGAAGTCACCAAGCAGAGATAATTATCGTAAAGCGTCTTATCCAAGGACGCAACAACGTGACCAGGGTATGGGTTGAACTCATGATCCTGCGATCAGAGTCGTCGTAAAAACGACGCCTTTACCCATTCGGCCACGCTGCCGACTAAACTTTACTTAGTAAACCGGTGTGGGTGGGACCGAGCAGTTAACTGGCATGTTAGCAACGCGCTATCATTCTCAGATCACATGTATATTAGGTTCCAGGTTAAAAGCAGAATCCAAAACCAGGTTGAAATGTTTCGAAATGTTCCAAAATATTCGTCGCACGTGCTGGAACAAATGTGTAGACGAACTCGAACAAAAATTAAATGAACAAATTTTACCACCAGTACCAGCACCTTTCTCAAAAGAAAACATTGATGCGCTGGCAAACAAGGTTCATTCAGTAATAACCAACTCATATGAAGCTGCTTGCCCTATGCGAAAGTCGCTGCGTATGAAAGATAACATTTGATGGAATTCTGAGCTAAAAAGCCTTGGAAAAGAGGCTCGCCGTGCTTGGAGAAAAGCCATTACAACAAACCAAGAAGAAGATTGGGAGGCTAAAAAGCTCTGCCTAACCTATTTCAAAAAAGCTGTCGCAAGAGCAAAGCGCGATTCATGGCATAGCTTTGTAGAGAGCATGAATAGTCCAACACCAACGGCTTGGCTGGTTAAGATTATTCGAAAGAATGAAGTGGTGCGTGTTAGCAACGTAATTAAACACAACGGAGAATTCACGAAGTTTCCACTAGAAACTTTAAACTCTATTCTTGATATCGTATCACTGGGTAGCCAGCAGACAGAAAATCATACAACCGGGAACGATTTAGTGGACAATCCATTCATGAGACCTGAAGACACTGAAATTATTGCAAACATATAATGTTCATTCGAGCGTATGGAAGCAGATATTACCGAAATTCAACCATTCAAAGCTCCAGGGCCAGATGGGTTTTATCCTGTGCTGTTACAGCAGGGTCTCCGAGAGGGGGAGACAGAGGGGGACAATGACCCCGGGCCTATGGATTTTAGGGGGCCCATGGTTTTTAGACGGCCCATGGGCTTGAAGAGGCCTATGAGAGGGCCCAATGGGCTTCATAGGGCCCATCGAAATGAAACATCAAAGACCTTTTTTTTTGGAGATCACCTGAAATTGGACAGAAAAACTGTTTCAATTTTGGTGAAGACCTTTTTTTTTTTGAGATCGCTTGAAAATCTGGAGAAAAGTGTGCCATTTTCCTTGCCTGTTTTGGACTGGACAAAACCAGAGATGCGTAATATTTGAGCTGTACCCGCCCTGATGCCCATCAAAATGCAACGATCGCGCCGATATAAATGAATAAAATTAGTTCAAAATTTTCGCGTTTTTCATGCTCTACGCCTTGATCTCTAAAGACCTAGAAAAAATAGGTCTTCACTCTTTGGAGACCACGAATAATCGGGAAGTTTCCTACGGTCCACGCTTTAATTTCAGGGATTGAGTGCTTTTACGCCGTGCTAAAGCCGTTTAGTGTGCCAAATAGCGCAAGATTTCGTGCTGCTGTTACTACTGTACGCCGGATTTTTTCGGCGCAAAATGCGAACTTTTCAAAGGGATAGCTTATTGATACTAACACAGGCTACTGTAAATTTCTACAAGTGATAAGTAATAAACTTCACCGAGTGTTTTTTTTTATGGGCGTTTTTTGGTGGACTGGCTGTTTTGTAAAGACATCAGCATATTTTCGTAGCCTACCGTACCTTTTCTGGCACTTACTCAGAAGATAAAAGCTTAGACAGAGGGAACACTATTACGGTATCATACGTCAATGAGGGCCGGTAGGAATCTTTTGGATTAATCAAAAATCTGTGCAGTATTGTGGCTATCATCAAGGAGTAAGTTATGTCTGAAGAATCTTGGTTTCTTGGTCGAGTTAATCGGCAAAAGGCTGAAGATATCCTAAATGCTGCTGGTGTCAATGGAAGCTTCGTAATTCGTTCAAGTGAAAGCATTTCCGGAGCCTATGCATTAAGTGTTTTGTAAGTTAATATAGCTTAGTGTGCTAGATTACTGATAAATAGTTTTCTACTGCTAGAACTGAAATAAAGTACCGGTATATCTGATGGAAGAGGCTTAGCGAATGTTCCATTCGCACAGACATTTTAAAATAAAGCTTAAAAAAATTAACCCTTAGCCCTAACCCTAACCTTAGCCCTAATCCTAGCCCTAACCCAAAGCCTAACTTATACCCTAACCAAATCTATAAGTATAATAATCATAACAAAAATTCTGAAAACGAGTGACGCCACTTGAATCTTTGTTTATTTAACCGCGCGTGTTCCATTCGCCAAGTCACTTCGATATCTGATATGGTCTAGTTTTTCCTACGAAATGAATTACATCAAACCTGTAGGCTACTACCACTACCAGTGTTCCCACTTAGCAAATTTTTTTCTGCAAATCAGCGATTGGTTGGATTAAGGGTAAAGACCGGTAATTTTTGGCAATATCATGAACATAGTGTTAAAAAAGTCAGAAAATTTGTGCAATTGGGACTTTTTAGTGAACTAAATAATAGATTGGTGCATAATTTATGACATATAAATGTATTTCTACAGCTTTTGGCACAATTTTTTAAAAAACTCTGGGCTTTGCCAATTTGCCAAAAAGTTAGTGGGAATACTGACCTACTTAGTTACTGTTGCTGTTGGCAGTCAAATCCAGACAGCCAGATAATGTTCAATAGCTGAAAGTATCCAGTGCTCAGTATGTGCTTTTCACATCGCACAGTCAAAATACTGTTCTGTACTTGAACATTTTGTTGCTAAATAATTGTCTAATGCGATATCAGATATCATAACTGGCCGGTTGGTCGAGTGGTAATACGTTCATGTCTGGGATGGGAGTCTGAGGTTCATATCTTGGGCTGTTCAAATCATGCTTGGTCTTACCAACGGCTCGCCACCACTGCAGCATGTCTTCAAACGGAGCTGTGTTGCCACAGGTGTGAGGTGTAATGACCCGTACATGGGCCCCACAAACTCATTACATGCTTCAGTGCAATGAATGGAGTATAATTAAAGAAGAAGTATTGGGAAGTACCGTACTGATTAATTTTGATCAAAGTTTATGTTTAGGTATAACAAGTCAATTCACACATATAGGATTCTTCCTACTGACAATCAGATGCTGGCAGTACAGGTACTTAAAGTTGTTTAATGTTGTTATTTAGTTCATCAATTGTTTGATGAAATATTTTGTTTAATGCAGCGCGCTGTTCTAATTTAATTTGTCATTTAATGGTAAATAATGAAAGAATTAAATTAGCTGAAACAAAAATTTAGATAAGTAGGTATGTTGAATAACATAAAATAGCAAAAACAATTTTTTTGTGTATTTAATTGATTAAGTTAGAAGTAGCTCTAGGTTACTGAGTTTTGCTTGCACCATAAATGACAAGGCGCTAGGCTATTGAAATGCTTATCTTTTTCTAAAAACTCAAAAACGTGTCATATATCCTGGTGCTTCTAATGCATGGATCAGTTTATGCTCTCTTTATCTTTAGCTATTTACCATTTGATTTCGAGGCTTATTTGAGTTTTTAGAGTTAAGTTGTAAGTTGTCTTTAATTTTGTGCGTCTTTTATTCCAGTATGCCTTATGTAACAAAATAAAAGCAATAATAATTAATTGAACTTGGGACTTATACATACTCCAGTGTTTCTTGTAGTTTAAAAAATATAATAAATACTTTGTTAACTGTAATTACTAATTATTCTAATTATTACTGCAGTTAAAAGTTGTGGTAATCTTTAGATTTTAACTGCATTTTGCTTGATCTTTTGATTAAATATATATCGGTACCAGTTTAGTGAGGATTGGTGTTGCCCACTAAGTTTTGGAAAGTGTGCTTGTACCCACAAAATCAATTAATTTTCTGCAATAAATGTTTGCAAAATCAAAATTTGTCTGTTTGACGCAGTAAAATATTGATTGGCAATAAAGATAGACTTAGTTATTGCATAGCTTAAGATTTCTTGGAATTTGCCCCATAAATCAATAAGCAGTTGTATACAGGTTTTGCACTCTGTTTAATAATCACTTTGCAATTAGCCAACCTTGTTGCAAAAATCATTTATAATTCATGCTACTTTTTATCAGTAATGCATTTTGCTCTAATATTTCGATTGTGTGAGTTATATATTTTTTGATTTTTTTTAAAGACATTAAAAGGAGTGCAACAAAGAAAATTTTCTTCATTGAATGACTTGGTACGAGAATATCGTAGCCCACAAAATGGCCTTATCTGTGGTCTTTCAAATCCTGTTGGTGATAATATCGCAAGCTCAAAAGCAGCAAAATTTGGTAAGCCATTGAATAGTACTACTTGATTGGCAAAAGGAGCCAAAGTGATGATTTTAGAAACGGTATTTTGAAACAAAAATAGAATATGTAGTTGTACACATAACACAATTTGGTCTTTGTGAACCCGGCCCTCTGGATCTGTCTGACCGCAGTAACGCAGAGCACCCTTTTTTTTGGTTCTGTTAGGCAGTCTTTTTTCCAGCTGGGCTACCACAATAATTAGACTGCAACATCCAATGGAAAATAGGTGTAAAAATAAGTGTCTTTCCCAAGAACACAACCACTTTGTCAGTTCAGTTGATCACCAACCCAATGCTCTACCTGCTTGGCTATGTGATGTAGTTGACCTTGAAATGTTGATTGTCTTATGTATGATCAAGATTAGATCAGTTTATATACAGGGTCCGCCAAAATGATCTGACACATTTGTAGGTTAATAAAAGGCAAATAAAGTAAATACACAATAAAGTGTTTTTATTTTCGAAAAGTACATATAATGCCATTTTTTTTCGTTTGGTTTTAAAAATTAAATCAGTCAAATGGGATCCCTTATTATCCACACAAGACAGTTCACGAAAGTTGTCCATAACTCGGCGGATCATTTCATGTGGAATGGTGGTAATTTCTTGACGAATTGCATCTTTAAGATGTTTAATAGATTGAGGACGATTACTGTATACCTTTGACTTGAGATATCCCCAGAGAAAAAAATCGTAAGGATTTAAGTGAGACGAATGGGCAGGCCAGCCTATGTCACCACGCAATGAGATCAAATGACCGGGGAACATCTCCCTCAAAATCCCCATCGCACGTCGAGAAGTGTGGGCTGTTGCTCCATCCTGTTGAAACCAAACATTGTCCATATCATGAAGCATATTTAATTTCGGTCTGAAAAAAATCTCTAGCATCTCGCAATATCGATCAGAGTTTACAGTCACTGTAACATTGTCTTCTGCAAAGAAGTACGAACCCCATATACCGAATTCTGCCACAGCATACCATACAGTCACACGAGGGCAATGCAAGGGGCGTTCATGCTACTCACGAGGGTTGTTCTCGGCCCAGTATCTGAAGTTTTGTGTATTCACCGCACTACACAGATGAAAATGCGCCTCATCACTAAACAACACAACTGCTGCAAGGGGGATATGTCGTTGAATTTCTGAACACAATGCTCTGCGAGTTTGTGTTCTGAACACAAACTACTAAAAATTTTAATAAAGTCACCAGTCCAATTAATGGTATCAACTGAAAAAGAAAAAAAACAAACTGGTATTATATGTACTTTTCGAAAATGAAAACACTTTATTGTGTATTTACTTTATTTGCCTTTTATTAACCTACAAATGTGTCAGATCATTTTGGCGGACCCTGTATATTGGAATCAGATCTATATATGCATTATAATGATGCATGGTTGCAATGTAGTAGTGATTTTATTGAAACATTATGTACATAAAAACGTATGTCAAATGTCGAAAGTTTATTGATTCAAAAATTAAATAGAGTCATTTTCATGAGTAAACTATTTCAAACTTAAAATAAGTCTCCTGGCAAGTAGGGTGTTTTGCTTTGAAGTGTTTTACGTATTGCAGATAACATGTCATCACCTTCTCGAAAAGAACCTTTACCTGCCTTACCACCTTCTAGTAGTAGTCCTGCAATAAGCAAGCCTTTAGGTAACAACATTGGCATAAAAGTCATGCCGTCAATAGTAAATTCAACTGGGGATAAGCCAAGAGATATGCCAATTCGAAATTTGCCACCAGTGCCACACAGGTAAGAAAGTTGTAGTAAGATCGACAACTGTTACAAGAGGGAGATCCAAACTTTCTCTTGGTTTATATCCTTTCAGATAGACGAAGAATCATTAATTTTGCATCTTTGCATAGAGGTTTGGTACCTTTTTCACATTACAAACTGTGCACTTTGAGGCGGACATTATTTTGCTGATCAACTTACTGTGAAACTAGATTGGCTCAATGCTTGTGCAAAAAAATGTATGATTATAATATCTGTTAGGTGTGTTATTATTTCGTTTCTCCCACTCATAATGATTGATGAACATATAATAGTGCTTTTTAAATTTTAGTGTCTAGATCAGTGCTGACCTTGTTGATTTTTGTAGTTTTTGCTTGATTCTGATTGCTTTTTCCAGTTATAGTTTCTGCTTATGTAGAAGCCCTCAAGCGGAATTTATATTATTGATCACAATCATTGACTGAATGACAGAAAAATGTTTAGCTATTTCAGTCAAAACGAGCGAAGCGTTGAAACTATTTTTTACTTTTTGCAAACAAACTCTAAAATCACTCTTGTAATGTGAAAATGACCCATATTTCTTTAATAGCTGCAAAATATGTTTTCAAATATGGGCAATGGACATATGAGGTTTGATCCAAATTTCTTAGCAAAAAATTGACCCAGCCGGAGATTAATCCAAAGCATCTTTTTCAAAATGTAACCAAATAGATTGGGGATTAAATCAAGATCATTTTAAACAAGTTTTCACAAGAATAATGTTCTTTCTCTATTGCATTGACTCAAATATTCTGCCGCGTATTTTTGTGAGTTGACATAATGTAATTGAACCCAATTTTTACAGAGAAGCATCACTTAAGCCAGTGTCACAATCAGTGCGGATACCAAGCACTTCTAAGAGTGATCCAGAATTAAGAGAGAGGTTGCTAACAAGATTAAGCGAAATTCGCGCAATATGGTAAGTATTTGAGTGTGGTAATTTTTAACATAAGATTTTGCTACAATATGCAGTATACAGTGAAATATAAAACAGAAGTTTCTAAAATTATGTTGCTACAATACAATGTTAAGCATTAAAAGTTCAACAAATCTTATATCTTTCAAGCCTTCAGGCGACCGCAAACTAAATTTCTTGTTATGCTTAGTTTTCTTTGATATTTTTTAGCCAATAATAAGAAAATTTTTGAATTGATTTTTCAGGCTTATCCTTAATTACAAATTAGGCGTTGTTTGTTTTTTCACCATTAATATAACTTCGATATTTTTTGTACCAGCATAATTTTTGATGGACTTTTCAGTCCAGCTGTTAATTCATATCTTGACGTTGTTCATTTCTACACCATCATGACAACTTTAGTACTTTTCGTGCCGCCAAAATTTTTGATTGGTTTTTCAGGCTAGCTCTTAATCCGGCTGTTGACGTTATTCATTTTTACACCATCACGACAACTTTGGTACTTTTTGTGCCATCAGAATATATGATTGATTTCTTAGGCCAGCTCTCAATTCTGATTTCTTTGACGTCGTGCATTCCTACACTGCAGAAGAAGGTCTCAATGCAGACATAGCAAATGTGCGAAAAGGGGGAGCCCAGTGCGCTGAATTACAAGCTCTGCTAGCACGGGAGGCAGTTGCTTTTCAGAGGTTGGTATTGTTCAAAATTTAGGCTTAGTTTCGTTGCCTTCACTTCCTTTAGTCAGAACGATAGTTACATTATGGACGATTGCGAATTACTACGTTTTTGCAAAACTAATAAAGGAAGTGGCATTAGTTTTAACGGTCTACATTTTATATATAGAAACTATCATCCTCTATTCATCATGCCCTAATGTGGACTAATGTTGACGTTTTTGTGGTGTCACTGTTTCCTCCAAATTATTTTACAAGAAGTTACCTACTAATTTGTATGAATTAAGTCATCTTTTGACACCCCTACCAGTTTTTTTTTTACCATAAACCGTATCTTTGAAAGAAGTTTCTAATTTTTGAAGGAATAAAGCAAATAAGAATGTTTTTTTTTTCCAAGAAATTAAAATAATAATTTTTTTTTTATGAAGTTTAGTCGGTAGCATTTGGTTTGTTTACGTGACATGGCAGTAACTATCAATGTTGTGCGTTTTTGTAAAACCCCAAAACCTATATTAGTAAAACTTTAGTTTCCGTTGAAAGCATAATTCAAACGTTTCTCGTTAGATAAATGCTTTTTTTGAGTCATAACTCATAAATTGTTTTTGACAATTTTTTGCAGTTATACCTTCTTCATAAATTAATACTTTCAAAAGCTAAAGCTTCTTCGTGTTTACGGAAGACAAGTTGAATGAAGTTTGACTTTAAGTTCATTTGTTTTATTTTGTACAGCTGAAATCATTGCGCACTCACGTCAACAAACAATAATAAAACAACAAACTTAACGCTAAACTTCACTCGGACTTGAAGCGTTTAGTGCTGTTTGCTTAGGAAACGTTAGGCCTAGGTTTGGTTTGCAGTCGTACCGGTAGTGGTGTTGTTTAATTTCTGGTAATAGTAGAACAAAAAAGTAACAGTTTGAAACAATTCACCAGAAAAAAAGATTCATCGACAAAACGATATACGTTAAATCGTATCGTCGAAAGAAGACTATAAAAATTGGTGTTCACAGATTTTCTGTTGCCATTCAGCATTAAACAGAGTTAAACTTTTGCCATGAGTGATAGACAGGTGGTTAGATGGCCAGTTTGACTCTTAAGATTTAAAGGTCTCTTTGCTGTCTCCTCGCCAAGCAACCTAAATAGATATAGGTATGATTGCATTACAAATGTGTGGTTATTGACATAGTAACGTAGTGTTTGAAATCAATTTTACCGCGTTTCGGATGTCAGGTCGAAGCAGCTTTTGGAATTTTTTGACTCGCTTTAAGTGTACTGTCTCATCATACAGAGTGAGAAATTTAGTCGCTACAGTACACTTTAGCTTTTATTACCTCATCACCCACGCATGCTGTATCCTACACCAAAATCATATTCTTGCGTACATACAACTCAAAGCACAGAGCATAACATTCGAACGTGTTGTTGTCACTACAATGCTAACTCGCTTTCCAAGGTCGTTTTAATTATGCCAATACTACCACTTGATTTTAAGTACGGTAGTTAGTTGCGGTAGTTCTAAAAAACACATCGTAAGGTTTTTGGTGTGCTGTCATGGCAGGCTAACCAAAATACGCTTTTATGTACTTGTACTATCATAGGCTTGCAGTGGTGTTAAGTAGTCTACCAGTGGCGTAGACGGGAGAACATTGTGTCATGACCCCCTCTTTGGTATGTGAAAGCTCTATATTGTGTGTATTTCATCATTAGCAATCAGCAATGAACCCCTTTCGGAAGTAGACGTGCAAACAGCGTATGCGGTTCCGACGGATGATCCCTAAATACGGTGAAAACTGCAGCGAGGCAGACTGAAAGTGTTTTAAATTTTTTTGGTTTTATCTAATCCGGTGAAAAAATAGAAGTTTTTCTACGATGAAGATCTTTTTATGTAATTTTTACTTCTGATCCGGTAAAAAGTGCGGTTTCTATGAGGTGAAGATCTTTTTTTGGACCTTAACATTGTCACTAATTTTGGAAGGAAGTCCTCTCCCCATCACTAATTCCTGTCGCCACTCGACTGGTGTCTATGTTGCAACGATTCCTTTCCACAAAAGCTAAAATTAGTAACCGTAGAAGGTAACAAGCTTGCCGATTTCCCACTTTGAATCTGTTGCTGCATAATGAGAAGTGAGCTAAGACTTGTGTGGCCGGATTTTATCCATTTTCTTTTGTAATGAAGAATAAGGACTTCGGAAGAAGTAAGCAATCAACTGGTTGTTGTGCCTAGTTTTGTTGAGATATCTGAACTGAACCCCAAAGCGGTATTTAGTAAAAGTGACAATTAAAGCGGCGAGATTATATGCAAGACTGAACAAAAAATTTAAAACAAAAAATGTATTTTGGTCGCAGAATTATATTTTATTTGTAGACAGTTCTTTATTAAATGGCTACTCAACTGGCGGACCGTGGTCCATATCCGGACCTCAGAAGTGTAAATTCGGACCTCCACGCTTTCTTGAAGTTGCTCTGGGGACTTCTTGGTGCGGGAACTCATTTAATCGATCCTGGGGCTAAACCTGGCCCAAGTCGCCGTGAAGACCTTTTTTTTTGGCTTCAGTTTTTTTTTGTACCGGACCCGACGAGTTTTCATCTTCTTTGTGGACCTTTGCTAAATCTAGTCGAGTACCCCTGCTCTACTATATCAACTCCATTGTGTGATATTTCGATTCATGATTAATATTTTTTTGTGCAGCGAATTGGAAAAGTTTTTGATGAAAATCGATCTTCTGCGACAATTATTTGATTTCAACTCAACACCTCGGCGCACACACGCTTACAACAGAGTACGTATGTTCTTGGTAACATATTTGTGCACGTTTGACCGCGTATTTTACTAATTGTGGCGCCTTCTGGCCAAACTTTTTGTCTGCTAAAAAAGGGAGATTCAAGTTTGATTCTCATTACGTCTAAATCTAACGAAGAACATAGAATTTGAATTCATGTTTTCGGTATCTCCAACTGAAGAGAGATCAATGATCAGAGATCAGAACAAATTATAATTTTTTTAGGCCAGGCAGACGTTATTATTTTGTTAATAACCGCTTCCAAAGTTATATTTCAAGTGTAACTAATCAATTTGCTTTTTATTATGTTGTGTAGAAGTTCCCTTCTGATGATCTCGTAAATGTAAAACAGACTGCTTAGTGTTTCCAAATTTGACTGGGAATAAAATTGAAATTTGAATTTACAGCTGTTTTGCGTAACTTTCTTTCAGCACAAAGGTGAATTTGCGCTGCATTCGTTTTTCGTCCGTTTTTGTCCGTTTTTTTTTTACGTTTTTGCTTCTCTATGAAAAAGTATGCGCTTTTTCGTCCGCATTTTTATAAGCCCATATCCGCACTCAGTAGACTATTACATGATATTGATAAAAATTTTGCCCAAAAGTTTTGTGTATAAACGATAAGAGCGGTATTTCAAAATTGGGCTGTACTCCTTCACAAAACAATGTTTCGGAAAACTTTCGTCCAGTATGTGACAGTCTGGTTAGTATAGTATAAACATGTAAAAATGCGGATAAAAAAACAACATGCTTTTTCATGAAGAAGACCGTAAACAGGGCAGTGCGAAGCCTCCATCATGTGTTGTGTAGTAATAGAGTGTAGTGGCAGACCGCGGCAGCATGGCTTGTAGACGATTTGGCTCTTTTGCTGTCTCCTACTTGGCTAATAAAAACGTGATTGCAATTGCAGAAATCACTTTTGACTTTGTCAAAAAAGTCTTCCAAATAACTCCAAATATCTCCAGATGGGATTTATAGTTCGTTAGAACAATATCTACCTTCTTTTTGAGGCTCAAGTGCAGATGTGAACGAAAGCTACGCAAGCTTTTAAATAAAATTTGTTGGGTTTATTACTGGTTAATTTTTATGGTTTCATTTTAATGGTAAATTTAATTGAACTTCGGATCCAACTTGGTTTGAAAATTCAGACATCACATGTATTTATTGGATGAGTTTACAAGGTCGTACTTTATGACCCTGAGTTTTATTAAAGCGATTAATGTTTGTCTAATTAGCTTCAGAAAATCAGCAAATTTAAAAATTAAAAGTAAATTGAATTGTCTGAAAATAGAGGAACTTCAATAAAAATTTGCTTCGCTTTCGGAAACGACCAAAATTGAAATTCCCTAAAATGTTCTACAAATTTTCAACATAAGTAATTGCGAATAGTAAGTGAACTGTGTATCACGAATTTAACTAAATTGCAACATGTTTAATTAGAAATTCAAAAGAAAAATGATTGCAAACAAATTTTTTTAACACTAGGTTTCGTTTTGTAGAAAACGCGTGAATTGCAATTACTTCTTAATCTACCAAGTCTTTGTGTCAAGCTGGCTCCTGTTTCCACTTACCGTGGAAAAGCTTCACGATGTCCCTTGTTTATTGTTAAATGTCAAGCAGAAAAGCTATAAAAACCGATTTCATAGTCTTAGGTTTAACCACAGTGGGAATTGAACTCGATTCTAAGGTTTCAGTTGCTTGCGTCCTATCCACTAAATCTAATTTTGAAATTTACCACTAATTGCTATAAATTTCTTCATGTTGTATATGGTTTTGCGGTATATGCTCTAATTAAATGTAATGTGACATATAGATATAGGCATTGAAAACGATACTGGTTGCTGCATGAAACTCAATAGCATTTCTAATTCCATGATTTATGTAATACACGTTAAAATATTTCGTGCAAATAGGTTTTTTGAAACTGACTATTTTTGAACGTTTATAAACTAAGTCTTTGAAATAATTAGCTACTGACAAAATAACCAATGCTTGCCCGTATTTGGCGTATTAAACGCATGTGCCATTGAAGAATTTTACTCAAACTCTATTGTGTCCTAATTTTGATTTAATTTAAGTTATTATGGTCATGAAGCAAACTCACTGCTCCGTTCATACTTCTATGACGAAAAAGTTACATAAGTACTAAAAATTTAGCTAATTTGCTGACATTATTCTTCACTTTCATAGCGATGTAATGAATATAGTGAGAAGTCATAGCGCTAAGACAAAATTATCACGTAACGTTTTTTTTTTTATTAACACCAAACTGGCCTTGATTTGGATTAATCTTCATCATAGTTTCACTCCCGGGAAGTTGAGTGCTCTTCCTACTACTGAAGCCCTGCATGTGTTAGTCGGCTAAAACATCCAAGTTTGTGCATCCAATCTTTGTATTCTTTTGTTATTTATATCCCTCTATGTTTTTTTCCATTTTTTATTTGGTTTACCTGCTTGACTCTTCTAATTGCAAGCGTTGTGCCTTTACTGGACCTCTTTTTTATTCATTCTCTCCACATGCCCTAACCATCGCAATCTCAGTTCACGATATGCATAAATATTATTTCTGTATATTGAGTAGATTTTCTACTGGACAGTTGGTCGAGCAGTTGCGCGTTCGTATCTGGAGCAGGAGGCCCGAGGTTGAAATCTCAGGTTGGTCAAATGGGACACAGTGTCGCCAACGACTCGCCACCACTGCGACGTTTCTTCAAAAGTAGCGGTATTACTCGGGCTCAATGACGCGGAAATGGTCCCTGCAAACTCGTTACACGCTTCGGCGTAATACAGCGAGTATAGCGAAAGGTTTGATTTGAGTAGGTTATCTTTTTTTAGGTCCACGATTCAGATGTAGATTTGGACACCTTTCTTGGTCGTTTAGGTGATTGCCAGACAGTAGTGAAGTCCCTCAACAGACGCGTTTGTATCAATATGCAGGTAAATGGCGCTATGTAGTTCCACCTCTGAAATATCTCACTCTGAAATGTCTTCTACGACTTTAGATAAATAACTAATGAGTCAAGAATTTAAAAAGCGTTCGCTTTTTACTAACCATTTTAGTTTTAGGAAAGTTGACTTCATTTTACATTATAAGCTGTTTGAACAGAACTTCGAAGTGGCTTTTTCTTTATCTGATTTGGAATGCGGTGTAAGATGCTCTTTAATGCTCGGTTTCCAAGGAGAATTGCTACTTGCAGTTAGAAGTTTTACTTTTGAATAACTTTCCTGCGTAGTTCATTTTGAAAAAAATTTCACGGTTTCTTTAATTGGTTGTTTAACTTGGCAAGCAGATTCTAATTTTATTGTAGAAATCTTACTCGTCACGCATGCTCGTCGAAGTACCGATAAAAAAAAAAAAAAAAAAAGAAAAATTTAACAACACTAATAAGAGAACTCTGCTGCTCCATTCTTACAATATTTATCATTGAGAAATTTGTATGTTTAGGAGCAACTTGGCATCTCTGCCAGTGCGTCAATGCGTGTGGGACAGAAAAAGACTAACAAAATCGAACAAGTTGTCGAAAAAACGTTCGAGGTATGTGAGCGCTATTGAAATAGTTGAAGTCACAACGTTAGGGAACTGATTCATAGTTTCGAATTTAGTTGCGTTGAAATTGCAATATCACGAAAAAAGCAAAGAATAGAAAAACAGTTTTCATTTTGTAAGTTCATTAATATTAAATCCAGTCTGTTTTCCATTCGGAGTTTTTGTGGTGATTTTTTTGTATTTCAGTGCTGCATTAGGAGTAACTAGGAATTCTTGCTCTCCTACCTTACAGAATGTAAACGCTTTAACTTTTTACCTCGATCTATTCTAAACCTTGATTTTATAAAATAAAACAGTTTTGACCATTTGCCATATGATTTCTTATGTTAAAGAGGCATTCATGTCCAAGTTTTTCTCTGTTGAAAAATGTTAGAAAAATTCTAAGGTACATTCTTACCAAATTCAAAGCTTTTGTGTCTTGTCGTTTTCAACATATTGCAGTTCAAAGTTAACAATTTTTCCCTTAATTTAGTGCTGCCATTTTGTCACTAATGTGACGGAAGATTACCTTTTGGAACTTTGGCATACATTTATCTGGAAAGCAGCTAACTTACAATTCCGACTCTTTACTTTGTTTTGCCAAAACACTATCACAAGACACGTATTAGGAACTAGGAATATGAAGTAGCTTTTTAAAATTTTTGTTTCTGAATGGCAGCTCTGGACAAACTTCTAAGGGGAAAAAGTTTTTCTAAGGGTAATCTAAACTGTCATATTTAAGGAACGGAAGGTCGTATAAAAACCAAATTCGTTGAAGTTAGTGTTTAGATTGGTCAAAATTTGTTGGGAGAGAACCAAGGAAAAAATCATCTACTTCAAAAGCTTACTAAAAAGATAAAATACCAAAAAAATTTCTCGTTTTTAGAGTATAAATGCATGCACTTTTTGAATCCATTTTTTGTCGCTTTTGTTGTTAGCAGTTTTCTCTAGTGTATTGTATTTTAGCAGTTTCCGCCAATACAGAAAAATTTACGTCATGTTTTTGTGACGTCATAACCTTTTAGCACGATAGAAATTCTACTAAGTAGACATATTTTCTAATTAAAATCAATCGCTCGATTAAAAGAGTATGTTACTACAAAGCTGTCAAAATTACTTTTTTAATTATGTGGTCTTTTTCTAGGTAAAACAAGAAGGCGCGCTAAAGTTTAGCAAGCAAAAACTGAAACTAGATATAATCCGCGGTCGTCTTTCTGTTGTAAAAGGTGACGGCACTACAGATCATGATCACACCAAAGGTAGGTTTTGGGCCTTTTTTAATGATTCCTGATTATTATCCAACCATTTTCGGCGTAGAGAGCTGTTTTAGTGCATTGCACAAAGCTGTTGAAAAAAGTCCAGAATGTTTTATCTACAGTGAACCCTCGTTTATCGCAATGGATACGTTCCAAAAATAACCCTCGATAGGTAAAATCTGCGAAGTAGTCAGCTTTATTTTTTACTCTTATTTTACAATGCAATACTGTACTGCAGAATGAAACAAAAAATAAAACCTGTTTTCAGGCCCAAAATGTGTTTAAGAAATAGAAATATTACCGTTTTCTTACAAATAACTATAATTGTTTAAAGAACGGGGTTGTAATACAATATTTTTTTTATTGTAATGAACTTTACAACAGTAACGCCCCTAAGCCAATCAGAATTCACTGTAAAAAAAAGCACTGTAAAAAATTCCGCGAAACAGCGAAGCCGCGATAGGTGAAGCGCGAGATAGCCAGGGATCAATGTATTTCAATGCGCCTACTTTAGAACCATAGGGCTATGGTTTTATGATTTGCTCTACCCTGCCAGTATTTGTTGATATTCTACGAGTTGCATAGGCATTAATTGTTTTTATAAGTCAGAATATTCGTATAATATCTTCATTTTACGGTAGGCGAATGTTTCTTTTTTTAAACTGTAAATCTTCATTCTTTGAAAAAGTGCCATTTTAGCAATTTAATATAACTTGTCATTATGTAAAAATAAGTCTAGTTACAATATTTTATTTCAACTTGCTGTGCCAGGAGTTAGCGAAGGAACTTTTGGCTGCTTGCGGCTTTTTTCTACAACTGTGTTGTATCTCCTCAAGACAAGGGTCCATACTTTTCCGCTATTTCAGTACTGAACGCCAGTACCTTTTGTGCTTGCTTTTCTACTTTACAAGTTTTCCTGAAATCTACTAATTGTATTTTGCAGTTTTGCAAATTGTCAAGAACAAAAAGTCGAACAATAAACTAAGCATCGTTTTTGATGGAAATAAAAAACGCGACTACACATTTGATCAAGGCCAACACCGGGAAGCCTTCTGTCAACTGATGCAGCATATTAGGAACAAGCACAGCATCGCTGCAGAACCAGACTGCGTATCAATATTCTGTGGCTCTTGGAACATGGGTAATGCTAATTCTCGTAATTATTTGCAAGTTTCCAAGTCACGTGATTTTATTCAAATTTTAACTTTTTAAATTCAAAGCTGATATTAAACAGTGTTCCGGTGTTGATTTAATTACATCAGATCTAATGTTTTTGACTTGTAACCTGATGTTTGATCAAATTGTTTGGAGAAAATCGGACGTACTCGTAAATTTCGAAAATCAAGGGGCAATTCCAAAAAATGTGATTGGAAAGAAGGTTACAATAGCTTTTGTCACCCAAGTCCATTTGGGCGAACAGTTTTGGAAAAGAGGAGTTCTCAAAAAAAAAAAAAAAAACGGTGTTCATTCATTTCTACTGAGAAAACAGTCATAAGAAAGGTGTTGTAAAAAAAATCGTCAGTCCAATTCAACCCCTTTGTACAGATGTTTTGGCTCTATTAGTATTATTATTTTTTGATGCTGGATAAACCATGACTGGGTTATTTAATCGGTTTTGTATTTAGGTGATGCAATGCCCCCTAGCGACATCAGTTCATGGTTTATGTGCAACGGACAGGGGCGCTGTTTGGACGGGAGCGTTCAGAATATTCCCCATGATATTTATGTGGTTGGGACTCAAGAAACTGGCATGCCCGAAAAAGATTGGTCACATCGGGTTTTGGACACGATCCAAGATATCACAGGAACCAATTTTCATTTGGTAAATGAAATTTAAAATAATGATAGGCCAAGCTGTTTTCGGCTAGAATCAGTACTGAAATTGTAGGGGGGACGCGGGGGGGACGCGTCCCCTCATCGAGATTTAGCGTCCCCCACATCGAGATTTGGACGTCCACCCATCGAAATTTGAGCGCTGGATGATCAAACGAAAAAGAGCTAGCCAGCACAAGCAAATCCTACAAATTCCGGCCGATTATAGACCCAAATTGCGTTGAAGACCTTTTTTTGTTTTTGGTCTTCACCTGATTTCGGGAAAAAACACTTCCATATTCGGTGAAGACCTTTTTTTTTTCTTTTTTTGTTTTTGGTCTTCATGCAATAGCGGGAACAGAATTACATAATTTCCGCAAAAGTTTGGTCAAGGCTGCATAAGCGTCCTCCCATGCAAAATTTTACGATTTAAGTACTGGCTAGAATTGATTAGGCTAACTTCTTTTTATTACTAGGCAAGAGTATTACAGGTAGGCAATAATAGCTTGCTCGTATTTTCAGGTTGCAACTTATAATTGAAACCTTAAGTTGGAATCAAAAAATAAATGAACAACGCCATGAGTTACTTTACACGTCTGTCATGATAGCTTATCATGACAAGTGTATTAAAATCATGACAAGTGGGTAGGCTACCTTGACAGACATGTGGTGTAACTCATGGGGTGGTTCATTTCGTTTTTGGCTTCTTTTCAAGAAATTTTTTCCTTACCAAATGGCAGGGTTGAAGGGCCTGTTAATGTTGAGAAATATTAAATTGGGAGTGACTATGTCACCGAAAATTTTGAAGTTGTGAAGAGTAAAACGAAAATGAGGAAGATTTACTGCGCAGTTTTCATGTACATTTTAGAGGATTAAGATTTGGGTTTGAGTTAGGGTTTGGGGTTGGTTTTGAGTAAGGATTGAGTTTGGATTAAATTTGGATCGTATTAATTAAAAAGTAGATAAAAACTTTAGGTGAAATAGTCTTTTTCTAATAAATATCATAAACGGATGTTATAAGTCAAAGCATGTATGTATAATATGCAATGCATCTGTCACTAATGATAGCCTAATGTATTTGGGGGAATCTTTGCCTGGTTCTGAAAGCTTTGCCTTTAGGGTTACTATTTAAGAATGAGCTGTTGGAACAAGTTTGCAGAGGCGTACGATTTCGCTGAGATTATTTTTTATAACGTATACAACACCCTTGCATTATTTAATATGATTAAAAACAATGAAGCCTTATTTAATCCAGTAAAACTTGTAACGTTTCGGGCTCAGGCACGTCCATCTTCAGTAAAACAAAATCTAATTTAAGTACAATTTGAAAATAATTTTACTTTTGTATTAGGTCGTAATGGATGCTTTGTGGCATATAAAGATAATGCTCATTGTGAAGGAAGTTCACAGGAACCGCATCAGTCACGTTCAGACTTCAAGCGTAAAAACAGGTAAAAACTCTTTGTTTTTAATCGACTAGGCCGCTACAGGACGTTCTAATAGTGTAGATGCGTAAAATTTAGTGAGGTTACATTGCAATATAAAGCAGCCTTTCATGCTTCCTTGAAATGGATTTGAGAATACGTCCACGTGCAAACAATGCCCGCATAAGAGCTATTTTTAGTTCTTTTCAAACCTTAAGGTGTGGTCCGATTGTTTGGTCTCTGTTAATTTTTCCCGCCCTCAAATTCACCAGTGAGCAGTGGCACCCATTAGCAGAGTTGACATGTGATAGAGAGTGGAAACCCACTCCTATGAGGGTGATTGGTGAACCTTTTCTGACTCTAATTCATTTCTGGAATTCCAGTGCTCGAGTGGATAAAGCGTCTGATACTGAAACGGCAGACTCTCGTTCGATTCCCGGTCGGGTCAAACCAAAGACTGTGGAAATTGGTATTCACTGCCTCCCTGCTTGACGTTCAGCATTGGACAGTGTGACGTCTCCACTGTTTGGTTAAACAGGTGGACAGGTGGCAGCTCGACTCGAAAGGTCCCTTCACTGTCTCCAGACTAATGCAACTTGGTAAATAAAGATCTGATTATTTTTCCACGGCGTAACGTTCCTTAGTGCTATGGTCTCATCCAGTACTTAAACTGTAAAATTTTGCATGGGGAGACGTTTTTGCAGCCTTGACCAAACGCGTTTGGCATTGGAAAATACTTTAGTGGATGGAAATTATGTAATTCCGTCGCCGAAATTGAATGAAAAACAAAAAAAGGTCTTCTCGGAAAATAGAAGTGTTTTTTCCCCGAAATCAGGTGAAGACCAAAAAAAAAAAAAAAAGAAAGAAAGGTCTTCGCCGCAATTTGGAACTATATTCGGCCGGAATTTGAAGGATTTATTCGTGCTGGCTGGCTCTTTTTCGTCTGATCATCCAGCGCTCAAATCTCGATGAGGGAACGCTAAGTCTCGATTGGTGGACGCGTCCCTCCTACAATTTAAGTACTGGTCTCATCCACGTGAGAGAGCTCGAAAGTTCTACTTAACCAATAAAGAATGCAGCAAATAAAATGGAAGTTTGATTTAATATTGAAATTTTTTTAGGCATTGCCAATGCCTTGGGCAACAAAGGTGCAGTCGCGGTATCTTTCCAGTTTGGGGGAACTTCTTTCTGTTTCATTAACGCGCATCTGACATCCGGGGCAGAAAAATGTGGAAGGTAACTCTTAAATGCTGGTTCATTTTTTTAGTCGTGATTTTGTTAGAAAAGCAGTTGTGCAGGTTGCAATGACTTTAGTACCATATGAAGGGTGAAACACCTGTAAAGGTTGTGGTTTGCTGCTAAACTTGTTCGTTTTTTACATTTAATTTAGGCTAATGGTTAAATCATGTGTGCGTTTTTGTTTTTTTTTAAATTTTTTTTTGAGAAATATTTTTATTTTTAACTGGTTTGTTTACTAAATAGGTAGCTGCTTCGGTTGCACGATAAGTATTGGATTTTTTTGTAAGTTTTCACTGTGATTACTTGTATTTTTCAGACGAAATCAAAACTACCACGACATTCTACGCTCTTTAAACCTTGGAAAAGACACGCTGAAGTTGTTTGAATTGACTAACAGATTTGATCATCTTTTCTTTTTTGGAGACCTTAACTACAGGTAGTTCTTACAGACAAAATAACATTTTTGTTGGAAGTACTTGTGTGACGAACCATGTTTGAATCGCCGTAGTGCCCAGAGGCGCAAACGACTAAAATTTGGTCAACTTGCAAAAACTCACAATAGAGGATGTTTTGAAAGCCTAACATTTCAAATTAAATCCTAACATTATAATCGCTGTATTACGCCGAAGCGTGTAACGAGTTTGCGGCGCCCATTTTTGCGTCATTGCGCCTGGGGGCAACACAGCTCCTTTGGAAGAAATATCGCAGCGGTGGCGAGATGTTGGCAACACTGTGTCTGATTTGAGCGGCCCGAGATTTGAACCTCTGACCTCCCGCTCTAGAAACCAACGCGTTACCGCTTTGCAATAAGCTTCAGTGAAAGATTAAACGTAAATTTAGGTGCGATTGTGTGCTGAGAATTTTAATGGGTCGGTCAGGTTCATCTTTTGAGTTTCCTCAAATTAATATTAAAACAAAATCAAAAATGACCGAACCTACCCGTAGGCCTGTAGCTAACTCGAAAATGTTACCTAACACAATGTTAAACAACGTAATGTCTTCTCATTTCAAGTAAGTGCGTTTTGATGAGAATGTGAAAAAACAAAGAAAAAATTGTTGACTTGCGCGAATTTTGCAGATTGGAAATGGATGTACCAGAGATTCTCGATTTGATCAAGTTTAAGAAACTAAGCAGTTTGGCGACTGTTGATCAATTGCGACGAGAAAAGGAAACGAATAAAGCTTTTGTGGGTTTCGGTAAGCCACACCCTTACAGAGTTTGTTAAATTGTATTTTAAAATTATTTAAACGTGCATTTCCAATATTTTTTGATGCTTTCGCAACATATAATTTACCCTAATGAATAATCATACCGTTCACACGACTTCTGTTGAAAAACATTTTACAATCTTAAAAAGTCGTAGCTTTGTGCCAAATTGCAACATAAACGCAATGTTTAATTTTTTTTTTCAAACTAGAAGGCTAATTTTAGCTATAATAAATCCTACGATAGGCGTAGCAACTTTTTGCGGCCCGAGACTAGTCTTGAGACATATACCATAAGTTTAATTTTATCGCCAAAGGTAACTATGCCGAATTGAAAACTACATCAAATCTCCCTGAAAAACGTTTCCCGGCCGAAAATTACTTCAAATCTCAATAATAACTTGTTTGGTCGTCACCTAATTTCTAAAAATTACATCAAATCTCACCGAAAACCAGCTTCTTTGGTCCGAAAATTGCTTCAAATTCGACGCAGCACTGATTGTGTGGCCCACTCAAGCTCAAAAAAGTGGAGTGTGGCCTGATCCCCGAAAATTTTGAGCACCCCTGTCCTAAAGCATAGATTTAAAATTTAAGCGTAAGATATATGTCGTTTGTAAAAGTACAAATGCTTATTCCGTTCTCTGGTTGGGATAAGAAGTGAAAGGAGTCTGATAATTTGGGAATCTACTATGATTGCGTCAGGTAAAACAATGCATTGAGTTTGAAATACTGCGCCGTTATTTTCCTGTTTTTATTCATTACGTTCAAGTGGAAAGAGCGTCTGCTACTGGAACGGTGGACTCGGGTTCGATTTCGGTCGGGTCAAACCAAAGACTATAAAAATTGGTATTCACAGCTTCACTGCTTGACGTTCAGCAATAAAACGGGACAGTGTGAAGCCTCCACCGTGTGTGGTAGACAAGTGGTAGCTTGACTTGACTTTGCAAATGATTTCTAAGTGGATGAAGTTTAGGTTTGCCGTGACATCGTTTTTCAATGACTAAAAGTGATAATTCCGTTACAGATGAAGAAGAATTGGCTTTTCCACCAACCTATCGTTACGAACGTGGCACCCGTGAAACGTATGCTCATTTAAAAGTGAAAAAGACCGGAATCCGGATCAACGTGCCTTCGTGGTGTGACCGGGTACTTTGGCGATCTTATCCCGAAACTCACAATGTCTGTCTCGCCTACGGTAAGTGATTGAAGGCAGCGCTCAAGTTTTAGGTCGGGGAAACGTTGGGAAATTCACCCCCAAACAAAAAATGCAAGGAAAAATATACCTAAAATATTAGGAGCTTTTTCCCGAATTTTGGCTGATTATTAAAGTTTCAGGTTGTTTCGCCCAGTTTTAGAGGAAATTTAACTTGGAAACAGTACATCATGGGCTTTTTTGATTGCTCTTGTATGTTTTTTGCTCTTCCCTCAACGTTTATGATGAATTCTTTGGTTTTTGGAGGCAAAGACACTTTTTTCTTTGCTACCAATTACATTATATCCGAAAAGTCCCAACAACTCTAGTATCTCAAGAGTTAATTACCTAAGCAACCAAAATAAATAGTTTTTTTTTTGCGCGCTTAGCTCGTGTATCTACTTTTATTAATGCTATCGCTTTATAGTGTGGAATTTTCAAGCTTTTTCTATTGCTTTTGTTGGACATTTTAAATCTTTTATCGCCATGTTAATGTTAAAATGCTTTAGGTTGTAGTGAAGACATCATGACTAGCGACCACTCGCCGATATTTTCTAATTTCCAAGTGGGCGTCAGAGGGCAGTATGTATCTGATGAAGGTAACGTTTGTTTTATATATATTTTTCAAAACTCATGTAAAATTTCTATTTAATTTCATTTTGAAAATAAATTTTAAGCTTACCTTTTTTGTGCTTTTTTAGCCTTTAGCATTTTTACCCGCTTATTTGTATTTGGAAATCTGTTAACTCAACTTTAATTAGTTTTCAAGCGTCAGTTGTGCAGTGGCAACCCAAATTAGTGTTTTTGGATAGTTTTGATACCACTCTGCTATCATCAATAAATATCGATCAAGAAACAAGCTGTATTGCAGTTTCAACATCTTCATTTTTGGAGATACGCATTAAGCGTGTTTTGAAACCAGATGTTAACTCTAGTTTTTACATGAACATTGAATAATCTTTATGTAGATGGTAATTTTGACCCGTATTAGGGTCAGGGCTGTTTTACGCGACCTGTTTGGCACTTTTTAGGCGTTCGCCCGTTTTACCGCCGAGACGTTTTGACACAAAGGCTTAATCAAGGGTTTAAAGTACTGTTCTTAACTGTCAAATCAAAATGTTTGAACCGAACTTAACTCAAATTAATTCTTACATTATACTCGCTGAATTACGCCGAAGTGTCGTGTAACGAGTTTGCGGCATCCATTTCCACGTCATTGAGCCTAGGCAACACAGCTCTTTTCAAGAAATGTCGCAGCTGTTGCGAGCCGTTGGCAATGTTCAATGTGCCAGATTTTACTAGCCTGAGATTTGAACCTCGGATCTCCTGCTTAAGAAACGAACTCTTAACTGTTCGACCAACTGGTCGCTCTAAACTTAAATCAATATTTTATTTTTAGAAATTTCATCTGAATCAACTTTCGCACCCTCCTCCATCAATTTCTTTTTAATCTACATCAAGCTCAATTCCTACTTGAAAAGCAACTTCTACTTGCAGTTTCAATCAGATTGTCTTACAAGTGTGTTATATTACGTAGTTTTTAATTATTAGAGAACTAATCATATTTTCATTTAGGAAGTACATTGTTAATATAGTCTAGAGAATTGTTTCAATAGCCTGGCTATGACCTCCCAGCCTGAAATAGTTCAAATTCGATAAAGTTGTTTTGTTTAAGTTGTTATTTACTTATCTTCATTATTTTACTGAGAAAAGACTTGATATTGAAACATACTGCAGTCTGGATTAGGTTTGGAATCCCGATCTGGCCATACTGGACTTTAATTGGTGTTGATATTTACAGCTTTTCAGCATTATAATTGATTGTGCACTCTTCACTGTTAGTCATAGGCATGTGGTAGCTTGATTGCAAAGTTTCTGAAAGAGATCCTGCCCGAGATCGGTTTTATTGAAGACCTACTAGAGGTCATAAAGAGGTTCCCCAACCTTGTTCCACTGTTACCCTTATCCGCGAAAGTGGATTTAATCCGTTGACTTTATGCTATGGCAACCCTGCGTTTTGGAATTTGGTGACATCTGGAAAGGATGACTGCAAAATTGTCCTTCTTTTCTGATGTCATCGAACATCGCATTGCTAATTCTGCAAGTTGCCACTAGTATGGAGTCAAACTGATTAAATCTATTTTCATAGATTAGGGAAGAGTGGAACAAGATTTAGGGCACTTCTTGATTAACTCAAGTAGTTCTCACTTCTTCAATTAAACCAATCTCAAACAGTATCTCTTTAATGGGTTGGTTGCAAAGTTCCTGGCTAAGGCAACTTGGGTCAGTGAAGATGTAATCATTATACTATTTGGTTTTGCAGGTGGTGTCAAAAGCACTCGAGGAACGCGAATGGACCAGCCAATTGCTGGTTTAATTGAACTGATGTGGAGCCAAGACACAGCCCCTGTTTTAAAACCAATGATTTCTGACCGCGAGTATTTAATAGATCAACACCTTTTGGTGTGCTTACGCTCAGAGGAAGAAAATGAAGTTATAGGTATCCAACGCTTGGTCAAGTCTAAAAGCAATTCTTTTAAGAAATTGGCCATAGTTAACTGTATCAAAAGCTTTGTTCATATCTTGTGGTTTGCACTTTATAGAACAATCAAATTTCAATTATTTCTGAAGCTTTAGTTAAATGTATAATGATTCTCTTTGTTAATTTATAATGATTTCGCTTGTTAGATTTATTCCCAAGTCTGTTGTATCAAACGCTTTTGCTAAATCTTAAGAGTTTTTGATACTGAAATGAGTGGAGCTTGAATTTAACTGATTCAAAAAGCATTCGATAGCTGTGGCGTTAGATTTATTCCCAAGTCTGTTGTATCAAACGCTTTTGCTAAATCTTAAGAGTTTTTGATACTGAAATGAGTGGAGCTTGAATTTAACTGATTCAAAAAGCATTCGATAGCTGTGGCCAAAGCGTATATCACAACACAGTGAGTACACGTCACACAAAAAAGTTAAAGTTAAAAGTGAAAAATCCTTCGGTATGTTTCGCCTGCTATCGGGATCATCAGGGATGGATTTGAATAAGATACTCCAGGTGATGCCTTTTGTGGGGAAAATGGACTGTTGGCCGGTGTATTGTTTTAAAATTCAAATTTATGAGTTTCAGTTTTTACATGTTTGTATGTATTATGATGTACCATTTTTGATATTTGTCATATTTGTCGATGTGGTCGTTTCAAATGACATCGAAATTTTGTTTTGCTTTCTAGGCGAATGCGTGATATCGCTCCGTAGTAAGATTGAAAACAGTCCTCAGCAGTTTGAAGCAAAGCTGATGAGAAAAGGAGAAGAAGTGGGTGTGATGCAAGGTGAACTGCTGGTTAAAGCAAGGTAAGGACAGTTTTAAAGTTAAATTATTATTTATTTTTCTATCAGTTTAGAAAACAAAGCAAACTCTTAAATCATTTTCATTTAGTTCGCTAAATGGCTTGTTGATCTATGTTACTCACAGTAGTCGGAGGATGGTTGTTCTAAACAGGCATAGAAGGCAGCGCCACCTCCAACCCTAACCCTACTATGCCTTTTTAAAACCGTCGGTCGTTGCAGCGATTTAGAAAACATAAGGATTTTCTGGAAAACGCTTTAGTCTTTGCTGGCCATTCCCATAAGAAACTTATCACTTTTTGGAAACTGATCTCATTCCACGGTCTCTTCTTCAACTTTTCGATATTTTTGTGCAGGGACTTACAAGTTCATAAAGAGAAAACGTACGACTTTATCAGAAGAGACGACGAGGAAGTCACACGAAGAGAATTGGTAAGTTTAACCAGAAATATCTAATATCTTTGCAGAAATATCTAAGAATCCGGTATAAATGTGCGCTTGATACAATGCTATACAACAGCTGTTGAGGTTATATAACAGTTGTTAAACTGCGATAGAGTAGTGATTTGGTGTGTGAACTTTGAATCCTTCTGATTGCTGGTGCGGATTCGATTTCTATCGTAACCACCATTGATATTCGTCGGCAAGAATACGAGATTTCGAAGTGTTACAACGTTTCAAAGTATAGTGGCAGTATGTTGTTGAATAGTTAGACATACCGTGCTACCGGCCTGTTGGTCGAGCTGTACCGCCTTCGTCTCTAAAGCGGAAGGTCTTAAGTTCAAATCTCGGGTCGCTTAAATCGAACGCCGTGTTGTCAACGGCTTGCCACCGCTGCGACATTTTTTCGAAAGGAGCTGCGTTTACCAGGCGCAATGACGTGGATATGGGACCCGCAAACTCGTTACGCGCTTCGGCGTAATAGTGCGAGTGTAATGAAAGGTTTGATTAAACAAAAATCTAACAACGGTGCATTTCACTAAAAGATATTGAAACCTTAATATTACTTGCTAAATCAATAAGTTCTTGGACAATTAGTGTGGTTGTTTGATTTGATGATCTCGAGGTCCTTTAGCAACTTTCCTGTCGCAATTTTAATCAATCTTTATGAGTGCCATTATATTGTTACTGAGCGACTAAATAAAATTTGTCTTGTCTTGTTGACATGCCGTGCAGAACATCCTATCTCTGTTTCAAACTCAGTGATTGGTAACCGTGGTTAAGTTGAATTTAACAAAAAGAAAACGTGGATTTAAATTAATCGTGATATAAAAAAGCGAAGAGCCAAACCGTGAGGGAACATATTTTTACTGAACGTTTCAAGACATTACTAGTCTCATCAGTAGATAAATATTTATCTGCTGATGATGAGACTAGTAATGTCTTGAAACGTTCTGTAAAAATATGTTCCCTCACGTTTTGGCTCATTGCTTTATATTAAGATTACTTAAAGGTTCCAATCTTAATGCTCCTAAATTAATCTTAACACTGCAAATCTTTGCACTGCATTCATGCTATTCCTTTATTATTTTTATTGCAGATAAATGAAGCCAATTATTCGGATTTTAATTTCCAGAATCAGTGAGTTATTTAAGAAGCTTATGTAGCATAACCTTTACGAAAAGCGTTGTAAATTATTGGGTTGGTGTCAGCGATATATAACTTTCATTTCATTTGCAGTTATTGGATGACTGGTGAAAAGTTTTCAGACCTATTCAATTGACCGCTAACAAATTGCCTGTGAACCAATTGACTGCCAACATGAGGGCAGGAGTTAGTTGGCCGTCGGTCGGTTGTCGTGGACCCCAAATTTTTGACTTGCCAATCTGAAATTAAGTGATGCAGACTAATAGGCTAGCCATGGTATATAAAATAAGTTTTTTTTGAACCACTTTTAAGCCAGTGTTGTTTGATTGAAACTGATAAATCAATATTACGGTAGTAAAAGCGGTATGTGGCTTTCTTTTTGCAGTCGATTGTTACCTAAAATATAGCCAGTGTAGGATGTAGATTGTAAACCAGGAAGTCTTGTATATTTCAAGATATTGTAATGTGTACATTGTACAATGTAGCATAATCAGCCCCAGGCTTAGTGCTTATTTATTTTTGCAGATCATCCTCTCAAGCGAAGATGTTCGCTTCCGACACGATACAGCAAGCTGGCAGTATAACCAGTGAGTTACTAGTTCTATTTAATGCGCAGTAGTTTTCAAGCAATCATTAATTTTGGACTTGAAGTTGGGAAAAAATTTAGATAAATAGCCGGGCCAAATTGCTATTCTTGTGAAATACTTCAAGAATGACTCCTTTGAACTTGCGAATAGGGTTTATTTTAATCTAATTAGTTGAACGGTTTGGAAGATAGAAAATTGATGATCCTCCGATTAAAGTTAATCCACGTTAGTGCTTATGACCCATAGAGGGCTCCTTGTAGTGAAAGGTATTGCCCTTAGATGCTTTTTGTGACTCGAAATTCCAACTCCTAACTCTGCATAAATCCGATTTCGACTCCCAACTCGATATGAAGTTACTGACTTTCAATTCCTAATTCGATATAAAAAAGCTCTGATTTTCAACTTCTAACGCGGTATGAAGAAAACTCTGACTTTCAATTTCTTACTAGGTATAGATATTTCAATTCCCAACTCAGGTATGAAGAAAACTTTGACTTGCTGAAAAAAACAACAAAAAAAACAAACAATTCTGGTTCGTACTCCTCGTATTTAGTTGGTGTGGGTTAAAGTTCAAATTCTTTTGGTAATTTTACTGATGCCTTAAAGCAGACACAGTTTATGACGTCGTATTCATTTCCAGGTGAGAGTGAATATGCTGATCCTGACGCGGTGAAGCATGACCCTATTGTCATGCCTGGTTCTGCTAGAAATCCCTTGACAAACTCCCCCCGGCACACCAGCTCTATTTCCCCAGGAAAACGCTCCCCTTCAAGCCCTATACAAATCTCATCCAACAGAGCTCCGGTAGCAATACCCAGGTAGGCAATATTTTGTTAGCAGTTAATGTGCCATTGTCATTGCTCTTTTTCTTTAAATTGTATGTATTTTTCTCTCTTAAGATTATCTCTGTTTGGTGGCCTCGAACAAGCAGCAAATTTACGTGGGAAAACGTCAGTGTCATTCAGAAAGCTTGGAATACGGTCAACTCCTAAACGGGTGCGGATTCGTCAAAATTAAACCGTAACCGTTGCTTTCTCGCGAGTGGTGAATAACTATGAATCATATTACTTTACCAGCACGAATCATGGTTCCACCGGTATGTCTGCCAGTCACTTTGTTTGGTATTTTGCTGGTCTTTTTTTGATGTGGTCGTAGGTGCCCAAACACCTGTCAGTTTTGAACTGGTTCGGATCCACATTTAATCATTTTTCATTTCATAACTTTGGTGATGTTTGTTTTAGTTCGGCTGTGAATGGTGATATCATCACAGCTGAGTCACAAAATCGTCCTCCTACAAGACCGAAACCTGTTGTGGCAGAAAAACCTAGTGAGTTCTGATATAGTTTTATAATTTTGCTTACCTCGTAGTGGAGTAGTAAAGTTGGGAGAGTGTGCTGGTGGTACTACGTGACCTCTTTCAAGGGTTGGGAGTGCAAAGGAATTCCGCGGGAACACAACAGACCGGCCACACCCCAAGGTCTGGACCAAAGGTTGAGATAAAAAGTGTAGTTGGTAGAAAATCGAGTTAATGATCGAAAGATTCCAGATTTTTGGATCGATTTTCGAACTGACAGTGCATCGCTGTGTGCCTAGAAAATACACCTAACACATTTTCTATTAGGGCAAGCTGTTTACTCATCGTGCGGCCCATTCTGACGAAATAATTCTAGCAAAACCCAACCCCCAAAAAAGCAAAACAAACTTTCTTGAGGTTGCTAGGTAGACGCATAGTGTTCTAGTTAGTGTAGTATATGCGCATTAGTCTGTAGCTGACATCAAGGTTTCAAAAAGTACTCTAACTAAGAGTTAGAGCAAAGGGTTAGATCTACTGTGGTATGTGCGCATTAAGGGAATGATTTTATCAGCTACAACATTTCGAAATAGGAAGAGGCCAAAAGTAACTGAATGGGTCTAAACCGCGAAATTGACAAATCCAAGCTGGAACAAGAGATAAAAAACATAAGATGGCATGCATATTGTTGACCTTATATCTCCTTTTTCCATTACCAAATTACTCCACAAACCCTAAAAATTTCAGCTAGGTTTAGCCTAGGCCTTTTTTGTTTCAATTTACTGTGTTTGCTATATTTTTTGGTTGCACAAGTGCAGTTTAAGTTGTAATTGTCGTTAGAAGCCATTGAAAAGTGGTTATTTTTTGTTGCTTGTAGTTGACGCTGCTACCTAACTTTAATGTTTTTTGCTGCAAAATTAACATTTCAATTTTTGTAGCTCGCAGGCCAAATAGTGGTGCGACACTTTCAGCACGAGCTCGTGTACCATCCCCTTTGCGTCCCAGCTCTCCCAATTTTCCTGCTTCTATGGCACCTACCCCTGTCAAAAGCGGCGCTTTCCAAGATCTTGATGAAGCCTTAGCCGAATTTAGCAAAGTGGAAAAGATTTTTTCCTCCTTTGAATCCACGGTAAGTGGTTTTCTGATGAGGATAGTAGTAATGAAATTGCCAAAAGGTTTCATAGCCCGTTTGATAGATGATAGAAATAACAACGCTTATCCAGCAAATTGTCAGGATAGAAGCATACGCTGCAAATTAATTTTCTACCGCTCAGAGTTAAGATTTACACTTTTTGCTCTACACTATTCTTGGCAGATGCTCTTTCTGCTAGTCAGTTGGTTATATAGCGAGCTTTGTTTATTCGAGGCAGTTAATTTTCAAGCAACTTATATCTGTATATTTTTAAGCATATCAAAGTTAATCTTTCATTATAGTCGTTGTATTGTGCCGAAGCGTGTTACGAGTTTGCGGGGCCCATCTCCTCGTCACTGCGCCCGGGTAACACAGCTCCTTTCAAAGAAATGTCGCAGCGGTGGCAAACTGTTGACATCACTCTGTCGGATTTGACCAGCCGAAGATTCAAGCCTAAGCCCTCCCGCTCTAGAAACAAACACGATACCGCTTGACCAACTGGACGGTTGTTAAGAATGCAATATGTGGAAGATTCGCATAATTAATCTGAATTTTGTTTCATTATACAATACCATACACAAATGTGATGTCAATCACAATTGCTTTCAGAGCACTCCACCTAACACGCCAGTGCAATATCCTCCTGCTCAAGAAGATCATTCATCCATCTATCAAGTTCCATCGAATTTACCTGCTCCTTCGCCAACTGAAACAACCAGCAGGGTAAGTTGACAAAACTAGTTGATGGAGATTATACTCCTAAAATCATTTTGAATACAAATTGAGAATAATTCGTGGTTTAACTGCTGTCCATTTTGCTATAAATTCTTGATTTTTAATTGGATGATCCATTTTTATTCTCCACTCACGAGGAACCAATGGTGACGCTTCTATTTTGGACGAATCTTCAACTGCTTAGCAGTTGACCATATTCCAGGCTTTCCAATTGACGTTTCACTTCTTCCCACATAGATTTGCTGCATGTTCGAAACCATCAAGCAGAGATAATCATCGTAGGCGTCTTATCCAAGGACGCAACAACGTGACCAAGGCCCGGGTTGAACTCGGGTCATGCAATCAGGGTCGTCGTCAAAACGACGACTTTTACCTTCTAGGCCATGCTGTCTGCCATTCTGAATTCGAATGTCAAATTACGTTGAAAATAAAAAAACTAACTAAATCATATTGTTACAACATTAGTTTTTCGCTGATTTTTAATGGCCTTTTTTAAGAGGCACTAATTAGAGATTATCTGCTGTACATTGTACAGTCACGTGGACGTTGTTGCCTTTGAAGCCCCGAGCTTAAAAGAAGTTCTACATCAATTTTCTACTGAACAGTGCAAATAATTAACATGTTCCGCCCGAAAAATTTTTGGCTCTAAATGTTGATTTTGCTTAGAATCATGTTGAAAACTGAATTTTTTAATGCTTTGTGACCAAAACACGAGGCACACGAGGCTCAATTGGCTCAAGTGTTTGTCCCTGGTGCGGGAGATCTGAGGGCCGGTCAATTCAGACACAGTATTGCCAACTGTTCGCCACCGCTGCGACATTTCTTCGAAAGGAGCTGTGTTTGCTCGCGCGCAATGGCGCGGAGATGGGCCCCGCCAACTCGTTACACGCTACGACGTATTAAAGCGAGTAAAATGAAAGATTAGATTTGATAACCAAAACCATCGTTTGGTTAAGAGTTAAAATTTTGTTCTTAGACCAAAAGTCATTCTCAATCGTTCGGTGCAGTCAGTTACCCGATGCCTATTGGCAATAAATTACCCAGCCAATTAAAGTATGGACGAAGGCCAACTGAAAGTAAGATTTAAGCTCGTATATTATGCGGTAATTACGAAGTATTTTCCTAACTTGCTGTATAATGTACAAAAGTTTGCTTTTGCTATTTTCCGCCTGTTGAATGATAAACTTTTTCAAACAAAACCACTGGACTTTCTGGACCAACTCAATTGCTAAAAATTTGTTTTACTTTCCTGTAGCTGTATTGAGTAGATTTTACTTTTTTATGCTTGCGAATATTTTTGAAGCCATAAAATAACAAATTACAATTAAAATCTGCGATGTGCTCGTGAAACCGTTTTCGATTTGTTTCAGCTAAGATCATATACACATTATACAATTATTATTTGATAATTTTCTGTTACACTCGTTAAATGCTAGTCAATTGGTAATGTGCAAGCAGTCCAAGATCAATTATGTAAAAGAAGTATATACTTAATCTGCTACCGATCAGTAGATAGAGCTTCTGCTACGGAAACGATAGATTGGGGTTCGATTCCCGGTCGGGTCAAACCAAAGACTATAAAATGAGTATTAACAGCTTCCCTGCTTGACGTTCAGCATTAAAAAGGACATGCGATTGCTGAATGGTAGACAAATGGGCTGATGACAGTTGGACTCGGAGACCGAAAAGTCTCTTCTCTGTTTCCTTGCCTAGGAAATTTGATAAGAAAACAAAAAAAGAACATGTGTAATAGTTACTGTTACAATATTATGCTTTTAACTGTATATTTGTTATTATATTTATAATTTACCACGTAACATTTCTTACTATGACTCAAATTCAAGGGTTTTAGAGATGATTTGTTAATAAAACATGTTTTAAACAGGTAGAAACAACCCTTCAAATGTAGACGAGTTTCTGCAGATGATCAACATGGAGCAGTATAGTGTACCTCTGCAAGATAACGGTTGGGACAGCATTGAATTTTTAGGGTAGGTGATCTTAAAGCAAACCTTTCATTATTCTCGCTGTATTACGCTGAAGCGTGTAACGAGTTGGCGCGGTCCATCTCGCGTCATTGCCCAGGCAACAGAGCTGCTTTCGAAGAAATATCGCAGCGGTTGCAAGCCGTAGGCAGCAAACAGCGTGTCCGATTTGACCGGCCCGAGATTTGAACCTCAGCTCTCCTGATCCAGGAATGAGCGCGTTACCGCTTGACCAACTGTTTGGTACAAGTAATCTTGGTGTCCGGCAGTTTTTCAGTACAGTATTTTATTCTTGCTTCGTTCGGGGTGTTGCGATTACGGAGTAATGGTGGTGCTATTAGCTATCTCTTTCGTTTCATTTTCGACTTCGTATTGCGTTTGGTTGGTCTACTAGACAAAATTATGTAACATTCTACAGTGTCTACTGCCTCATCGCTAGTATTTTAATCCTTCCAGATTTCGAAATTAGATGAATTAAAAAAAAGTTATTAGTTTTTATTTTTTTATTTTTTTGGCGTTTATTGCAAAGAATTGAATTGTGTTTTGGCGTTTCGTTACACAGTGGTGTATTTTTGAAAAAGGCACAAATTAGTTCTTCCAAGCGTAGTCTGGTGTAGGCGGCACATTGGCTGCATTTTTTGAACATATCCTTCCTTCAAATGATTAGAAAAAAGTGTTTCTGTGAAATTAGTATAATTTGGTGGTCAGTAGAATAAACTTTAAAGCAAAAAAGGTTAATTTTGGATTAACGTGAATTTTTCAGCTGTTATTACCAATAACTTTGCTTCGAAATTTTAACGAGTTCAAATTAAAACTCGAATTTGATACGCCTTGATATTAATTAGTAATTATTATTGAGAAGGCTAATATTATTAAACTACGTGACGCCAAATATTTTAGTCATTAAAAATTCATTATCAAAAATTTATTTTAGTGCTAATCACAACTATAGTAAGCCGCAAATCGACCAAATATATGTCAAAAATGTTTATTTTTTGGAATTTATCGTGTGTGTTCTTATGTTTATTTGCACATAACGTAATGGTATAGTTGATGAGCTTTTAATTTCTAGAAGCAGTGTATTGTGGCAGTTACTTAGAAATTCAGTTATTTATTTTAAAAACCGGAAAATTGCGATTTCTTTGAAACAGTGAATTTGAACCGCGTCAAATTTGAAAGTTAGCCGCAATCAAAATGAAATCATTGCCCGTTTTAACGCTTAAATTTCTAATTATAAGTTGATGTAGTTGATTATATGCTCTTGTAACAGTCGCTAGAAAGCTTGCAGATGTTAATCAAAGTAATGCGGTGGCGCTGAACATGTCGAATGTTGGCTAATACCTTTCATACGTTGATTGACAAATTACGCCTCCGATGAAATTAAATTACTTCTTTTGCAATTACATCTTACCAAGTTGCCTTGTCCGTGAGAGAGCGAAGGGACCTTCGATCTTCGAGTCAAGCTGCCGCCTGTCTACTACACTCGGTGAAGACTTCACACTGTCCCTTAAGGTGAATTTACACAGTATCCGTTTTTCGTACGTTTTCGTCCGTTTTTTTACGTTTTTGCTTCTCCTTGAAAAAGTATGCGCTTTTTCATCCGCATTTTTGTAAGTCCATATACGCACTAAGTAGACTGTTATATATAGATAAAAATTTTGTTCAAAAATTTTGTGTATGAACGATAAGAGCGATATTTCGAAATAGAACTGTACTCCTTTGCAAAAAAATTTTTTTTAGAAAACTTTTGTCCACTATGTGACTGTCTAGTTAGTGCGGATATGGACACATAAAAATGCGGATGAAAAAGCGCATACTTTGTCAAGGAGAAGCAAAAACGTAAAAAAACGGACGAAAACGTACGAAAAACGGATACTGTGTAAATTCACCTTTATACTGCGGAACGTCAAGCAAGGAAGATGCAAATACCAATTTTTTTAGTCTTTTGTTTGACCCGACCGAGAATCGAACCCGAGTCTACCGTTTGAATAGCAGACGCTCGTTCCACTCCACCACTGATCGATAAAGGAGCACTGATCGACATCAGATGTACAGGTCTTCAGCTGGTGCGAGCTGGAGTTCGAATCTCATCGTAGTAACTTTTTCTGACTGCCAGAGTCGTATTTAGTTTTTGAAGTAACATTGTCTTTTATTTTCTGCTTTTACGCTTTAACGCTTCAACGCTTCAACGCTTAGCAATTTTCGTAGCTTAAGAATTTTGCTTTTCATACTTTTTAAGGATTTCGTTATTTTTTGTAGAGAAATAACTGAAGATGATTTAAACGATGCAGGAATTACAGACCCAGGGCATTGTCGAATTATATTGGAACATATTCAAGCCCTACCACTATGAAACTTAGAAACTACCTTTAAAAACTTCTCTAATTGTAACGTTTGGGCAATTATTCCCACCCTAAAATGATACCATGTGTTCTCTTATTTTAAGCTTTTTTGATTCTTAAAGTTTCAAAGAGCTAAATCTCCCTCAAGAGGTATCAAATATTCTTTTATGTTATAAACTATTTCCCCTTAAGTGCAATGATGATCGAATTTCAGTTTTTAACTAACCGTATTGACCATAATATATGCAGCGTTAAAATGAACTTTTATTTGTAGAAATGATAAAGCTTGGTCGATTTTGACTCTTTGTTGTATTGTTTACATTTTATACAATCAGATGTCTTATTTTAATTTTATCTTGCCAGTTTAATATTGTTTTAGTGTTGTATTTGTCATTGTGCGATTTTCAACGGGCTTAAAACAGTGTTTGCCTGTCATTTTTAATATACACTTCCCATTTTGCATAGCACTAACCACAGCTTAATAAGTATTATTAGCATATTTTAGTATTCACTATCATCTGCACAACGATTGAAGCGATTTATTAGCTCCTATTTTTTTGGGCCTTAATATAGAAGCAATAGTTAGATAAGTTCATTTTTGGTAGAAAAATATTGCTTTATTAAACAAACCGTAGTGGGGAGACTATTTTGCAACATTCCAAAATTATTTCGTAACATTCAGAAATTATTTAGCTTGCAGTACGTTGATCGCATCTTGCTAGAAGTTTTTGAGTTAGGTCAAAACTGCAGGTTTAAATAAATTAACATATAACCTGATAATGTTAGTCTTTTACTGTCCTCACTTTTCCCTTTTGTTTCAATCGTAAAAGTTCGGAAATGTTTTACGAACCTGAGCTTCCCCTACCTACGTTATTCAATTAATTCATCAAATTTTGCCATTTTGTTTATACAATATTGCGTAGAACACTCGCCAAATTTATAAAAGTGAGATGACAAGTGCTTTTGATACCACTAATAGCTAGTTATTTATAACAACAAACATGAAAAAGGCTTTTGATACCATTAATAACTTTAGAAGTGACTTTGAAAAAGTTTTTGATACTGTATTTTTAACTGAAATGATTGCCTTGCATTTTCCACTGTAGTAGATTAATTTTATTGCTATTGTGTTTTGGAATTACTGTTGCGCTTCCTTGTTTTTTGTTACACAAGTGTCTTGAGCAGTTTGGTTGATTTTTGCCGTTTTTTTTTATTTCCGTGTGCAGCATCGTCTTTGCAGAGTTTCCACTTTAAATTCTAAAAATATTATTTTTAGATTTGTTTGAAGAGAAATTTTTTCAGTGATGAAATGTTAAGCTCGTACCACTAAACCATGCCTGCACTTGATTAATGAGTTGTTTTTTTTTGGTACTACCAGGCTTTTGTGACAGAAACAGTGGTATTATTTTATCCCCAGATTTTTACCTTTAACTGATGTAGTTAAATTTATAACTAAATCTATTGTTTTAGGCTTTAAAACTCTTTTTAGTTTTTAAGCTTTTAAACTTGTTTTTAGACTTTTAAAATTAATTGACATACAATTTTTTCATTTTCGTTTAATTATAAAAGTTCATTGAAAAGACAAAAATTCGAAATTGAAATAACGATTGTCTTACGAAGTTGGCTACAAACCATATGAGTAAAAGTTGGAAGTAGATAGTGACAGATCATTAACGCTTTTGAATTGTTTTTCTGGTTTCAGCTATGCACCCTTTGTTCAACAGTTTTTTTGTGGTTATGTTCAATTGTTTTTCATTATCTTGTCTCAGCAACAATGGCGTAAGTTACACGTGGAAAGAGATGTCAGGGGTAAAATTTCAAATCTTGAATATCTTCGAGCTTGATTTTTTGAGTCTTCCAATTATTGTTCAAAAAGTGCCTGATTTTATTTGTTTGCACTTTGTGAATTTTGACGTTTCATGATGAAATATTTTTTGATTACTTTTTTTTGCTGTGAGCGTTATCTGTGCAATTCTTGTGTTAAACGAAATAATTTATATACGAATGCAATAACCTTTTACGTTACGTAAACGGCTTCTGTATAGTATTAAACAGAATTTTTTAATGAATTTGGGATTGCTAATCTGCACTGTTGGTTTGCTTCAGTTAAAAGCTGTTGTCAAACAAACAATTAAAATCTCTATTGTATTCGTTGTGTTACGTAAAAGCGTGTAACGAATTTAAAGGGCTCATTCTTCGTCATCGCGACCTGTCAACAAAGCTTCTTTCAAACTGTTACAGTGGTGGCAAGCCGTTGGCAACACTGTGTCGGATTTGACCCTCAAACCGCTGGTCACGAGACGAATGCTTTACCGCTCGGACAACTGGGCCACCACCGTGGTTTATTTATGCTCTTTTTGTAGTAGGTTTGTGGATATTTTTGTTGATCTGTTTTACCGCGAAGTAATTGTGCTTGAACTAGTAGAGAACACAAACTTACTTTGGCAGCAATCAGACAACTGTGAAAATATGGCCTCATTAAGAGGATCTGGTTTAGGACTCTTAGGGCTTTATTGAAACGTGATGAAGGAAGTGAGGCTAGTCGAGATTTGTGTCAGCTCAATCCCGAGTTGCAATCATAAAACTTCGATTTGATTCTCGTTTGGATCAAACCAAAGACTTTCAAAATTGGTATTCACAGCTCTTGCTTAACGTTCAGCAATAAAAAGGGATAGTGTGAAACCACCGTGGGTGGTTAGCAGGTGGCAGCTTGACTCGATGACCAAAAAGTCCCTTTGTTGTCCCCAGCGCCAAGGCAACTTCGGTCGGAATAATAAACTGTACAAACTACTAATAAAGATGTAGGCTATAGTTGTGCACTTCTACGATATTTAGTTTTAAATAATTTCAACCCTAGCAAAATAACGTTTCTTGCTGCGGTACACGTTATATCACTTCAAGTTATCATCGTAGTATCCGAACCCTAACTTGAAAGCAAATAGCGTAAACGCAAATCAGAACCGAGCGTTCGACTTGACAAACGCGCGAAAGATAACGCTCATTATGTGTGAAAATCCCATAGCGGAGAATGAGAAAAAGGTTATATTGTAATTACAGTATAAGAATACACTTCGTGAAATGTTTTCCTAATAAGCAAAGAAATAAGAACATAATATTAATTTACAAAAGTTGTTAAATACTAATTCAAAAATGTGAAATTGTGAGAAATAAGCAGTAAATCTCCAAGAGTTTTTAAAATTAACGATCATACAGGTACGTCATACAAGGTAATAATTAGGGCTCGCTAAAGTCAATTTTTTTCAGGGCTTTGTTACATTACTAAACCAAACTGAAATTGGTTTTAGTTGCTAAGGAGTTTGTTCGTGATAGGGTTTATACGTCAAAACAAAGTCAAAATTTGCAATAAAGTCAAAATTATCTCCCATCAAAAACTTCTAGAAAAAAGAACAAAAAATCAATTCTTTCGTGGCTTTTCTGAATTTTTGAGCAATGAGCATCTGTCAATATTTTATACTCGTAGTAGGCCTATATTGTTTGATGCATTTTGAAAGAGGGTCTTTAACTAAATGTTACGCAGAATTTCACAACGTCACAAATGTGTTGCAATTAAGTTCACAATATAATTGCGTACGTAAATACACGTGAAGAAATTTGAATTATCAGTTCTCAATGTTAAAACAAATTGCATTATTGCTACACAATTGCGTAGTCCTATAAAACCGGTACGCTATTTACACATGCTTTTTTTGAAATTTAAAAAAGCTTGGGAAGTTTGGTTGGATGAAAATGTCTAGACAAGCAAAATCGACAACAGCAAAAGTTAGGGAAATATGCCGTCAATTTTATATCCAAATGAGTTTGGAAAAACTCCAGCTAGCGATTTACGATACAATTTTGCCACGTATTACTCAAATGTAATCAAAAATTTTTTGTGGAGGGTCACAAAAAAATAAACTTCACCAAGCTAAATTGGTACCGACTAGCAGCTCTCAAGGTAAGCAAACCTATATACATTGCCATCGGGCCAACTTCAGGGAAAAAGTTGTCTCTTCATTTCTAGCTGCATAGATATCTCACTCCACAAACTAAATCAACCTGCTTTAAAGTCTCTGTTGGTTGCAATGGAAAAACCTTTGCCTTCCGAAAGTGCAGCCCGTGCAAGAGTTGCTCAATCAGCATCCCAAAAAGAGGAGAAGATTCGAGAACTACTTCGGGACAAAGAAAGTATTTTTGATTGTGGATGAAGCAGAAGTGGATAAGCAAAAATACATTAATGTACCAGTGGGCAGATTGGATGCCCCAAATAAAATATTGAGTGCCATCCATAGGCGTAGCCAGAGCGGGGGGGGGGGGGGGGGGGGCAGGGGGCCCGGGCCCCGCCCCAATCAAAATACCACTAACGACAAAAAGTTATGACAACATAGCCTGGCGATGTTTAGTTGCAGTTTTTTTTTTCAGTAATTACGCACATAACAGTAATTAACAATAACATTAATGACAACAAGTGAGTCTTGGGGCCCCCAACTAACAACCAGGGGGCCCTTACTAACAACTAGGGGGCCCTGGAATCCTTAACCGACAACCAGGGGGTCCGGGACCCCTAACTGAAAACCAGGGGGCCCATAACTGACGACCAGGGGCCCCAGGGCCCCTAACTAACTACCAAGGGACCCTAACCAACAACCAGGGGGCCCCTTAACTGACAACCAGGGGGGCCCAGGCCTCTAACCGACAACCAGGGGGCCCCAGGGCTCCTAACCAACAACCAGGGGGCCCCGGAGTGCCTAACTGACGACCAGGGGGCCCCGGGGCTCCCAACTCACAACCAGGGAACCCCAGGGCCCTAACTAACAACCAGGAGGCCCCTAACCAACAACCAGGGGGCCAGGAGCCCCCTAACCGACAACGGGGGGCCCCGGGGTCCTCCTAATTGACGACCAGGGGGCCCCAGGGCCCCTGACCAACAACCAAGGGGTCCTGGAGTCCCTAACTGACGACCAGGGGGCCCCAAGGCCCCTAACTCACGACCAGGGAGCCCCAGGGCCCTTAATTAACAACGAGGGGGCCTGGGCTCCTAATCGACAAGCAAGGGGCAACGGGGCCTCTAACTGGCAACCAGGGAGCCCAAGGGCCCCTGACTGACGACCAAGGTTCCCAGGCCAGGGGCCCCTTAATGCAAATTTTTAACAATTTATATGCAAAACCTGTGAGAAATCTAAGAGTTTTGACCTAAAATTTGCCACCCCAGGCCCTCGTTTAACGTTATTATAAACTTAATTATTTAGTGCTAAAGTATTGCAGGAGGCAATGTTCGTTACTTCCCCCTATAGACCAAATCACTTACAATTAAAATTTTACACCGTAATGCAAGATTCTAAGCGTGTTTTGGGATTTAATTGCAAAAAGAGGATTGAACAACTAAATTTTTTTGATTGGCTTTGAAATGTTAAAAATCTAGTTCTTTGAAATGGCTCTGAACTCGAGCGAAATGTGATCCAATGGGATTTAAATAGTTTTTTTCCAAAAACTTACAAAAATCGCCCAGCGGCTGGGGGCTTTGCCCTCAGACTCCCATAGCCATCGGCGGCTGGGGGCTCTGCCCCCAGACCCCCGTCTCTGATACGTTTGAGTACACTAGCTTACTCAACACGTCTTCCAAGTTAGACTTTTACACTTTTCAACAATTAGTTTTCGCACTCTCCCTTTACCAAAATCCTGGCAAAGTGCCATCAGGCTACGGCTCCAGATCTTTCATTCTACGATATCTTTGCCCCACAAAAAATTACTTTTTCGAAAATTTCTGATGACGTCATTGCGTGTGATTTGTGGTTTGGGCCCCCCCCAATCAAAAATCCTGGCTACGCCTATGGTGCCATCCACTTAAAAGCAGTAGCAATGTTAATAGCAGTATTATTTTACACACTGTGGATGACGTATTGCGACAACTTGGGACCAAACGAGAAAATTTTGCATTGCTAATAGATGCTACTCAGTACATTCTTTGGCTGGCAAAACATTTAAGAAATTATCCCCTACTTCAAGGCTGCCAACCCGCGGGCCACATTTGGCCCGCGAAGCTGTTTTGTATGGCCTGCAAGGTCTTTTTGCGAGGTACTGTAGATTTCCTTATGGAAAGGCTCACCATTTTGTGGCAAATAGAACGACGGTCTAAACCAAACCCTTCTGTTTTGTTTATCCAAAATCAGTTCGGATTTGCGGCGAAGACGTTTTTTTTGGTCTTCACCTACTTTTGGGGACAGATTCTTATGAAACTGTCCAAAATCAGCAGCGATTTGCGGCGAAGACCTTCTATTATTAGTATATTTCGTTCTTTACCTACTTTCGGGACTGATATTCAAAATATTGGCCGAAGTGGGGACCTATTTTGTACCGCAAACTTGCAATTTATTTGGACTTTAATCGTGGTAAAAATGCATGTGGCCCGCAATAACTTTTTTCCCGTAAATGTGACTCGTACCAGTAAAAAGGTTGGGCAGGCCTGCCCTACTTTGATGCATGTCGCTTGCATTGCACACCTACTACATAACTGTGCAATGCGAGTTTGTGCTTTCTCTAAAAGTATTGATGACGTAGTGGCCACAATAAGGCAGCAACAATCAAAAACAAAGATCGCAAACATGATTTTCGTGAAGCTGGTCTGCCATCACCTCCGGTCCTAGTGATTACACGATGGGCAACTTGGCTTAGAGCTGCATTATACTACAGCGAAAACCTTCCTGCTGTTCGTATCATTGTCAACTGTTGGACAGGTGAAGGTCTGTTAGTCAGTCGAGCAAAAGAAGCTATCAATATAGATGGTTTGGTGCAAGCCTTGGTTCGTATTAATCGATGCCGGACTCTAGCAACTAACGTCGAGCTGTTAGAAGCAAATGACTGCACAATGACAGAAGCATACAAACTGCTGAAAAATATGCATTTTCTGGATGAACCCTGCTCAATTCAAGCTTACATCAAAAAACGACTATCCAACTCTGATTTAGAAGCAGTAATAAACTGTGCAAACTTGGCTATTGCTCCAACCACGAACGCATTGTTGCAAAAAGCTCAACCAACCTCAGCTGCTGTTGAGCAATCATTCTCAATGCAGAGCAAACTACTGCAAAAAGACAAAAATTTAGAAATCAAAAATGTCAAAAAACACATTTTAATGTGTTTCAACAAATAATTCTGGCAATTGCATTGTGTGATGTTTATCGAAAGGTCGCAGAGACAGTAACATGTATAAGTTATATTTGACTTTTTTTTTACTTGCAACCGGCAAGCAGAATGGCTCTTTTTTGTACGTTATGTTGTCACGCGCTGCTTGGTTGCATATTTTGAAAAATCCGTACCGGTACATCAAAACATCATACTAAGCCAAAATACGTTAAGTCAAAATTTAGCAATACTAAAGTCAAAAATTATTTTTTAGGTCATAATAGAAATGGCCCTAGTAATAATTTTTGGACACTACCTGAATTCATCTTGTGGATGACGTAACATGTGTAGAGACGCAGTTTAAATTGTTGCCATATTTAGCAGTTAGTTTTGCCCTTGCAAACTTCGAAAGTACAGGTGCCTAAATCGTGCCATTTTTTGCGTTTGAACTGCTAAAAATGATACAGGAATGTCGTTGGAAATATGGCAACACTCTAATTAGGCTTTGGCTGAACTATTTGCAATTCACAATCATTTCTAAATGAAACTAACACATGCTAAAATAACAGTTCTACGTGTACCGTATTAGCGAGGGACATGTAGAAACTAACCTTAGAGAAAATCATCAAAACGAAAACATGATTAAAAATTTTTTGATGGCGTTCATCTGACATATTGAATTTATGCCAAGCAGTTAAAAAATTTCACCTAATATTATCTTACGAACCGGCCAGTTGGTTGAGCGGTAAGGCGTTCGTCTCTGGAGCAGGAGATTCAAGGTTCAAATCCCGGGCCGGTCAAATCGGAAGCAGTGTTGCCAACGGCTTCTAACCCCTGCGACGTTTCTTCGAAAGAAGCTGTGTTGCCCGGTCGCAATGACGTGGAGATGGGCCACGTCAGCTCATTACACGCTTCGGCGCAATACAGCGAGTATAATGAAAGATTTGATTTGATTATCTTGCGGCATTTATTGCTGACTTATCGTCGTAGCAAAGCAAATACATCTTTAAAGCAAAATAACTACAGAAACATATTTTACCGTTAGCTACTTAAACTAGCCTATAGTTTTGGGTTTGCATAGTCGTTTTGCCATAGAGATATCTCGCTATCTGGCAAACGATACCTCAGTCAATTGTAATGGGCTTAACACCCAGCAATTAGCTCTATTAGTGAGTTAATTTGGCTGATTCTGGTCAGTCGATCTAAGCAATCTAAGCAAACGCATAATTGGCAGAACAAAAACAAACACAAGTAACAGTCAAGGTGTCAAAAATTCTTACATAATAGGCCAAAAAAGAGCAAGCGAAAAAGTTTTGACGAAAATTGACCGCAACGGAAAAGTGAATGCCGAAAATACCATGCTATAATGCGCAGTGCAATTTTAGAATAAGCCAACAGAAATGTTAGAGAGAGTTAATAATTTCTTTTTTTAATTAATCGGTGTTCAACTACTAAATGATGATGGTTAATATAATATTTCAATCGTACAGCATATTAATAAAATGTAATATTGACCAAAAGACTTATTGTCCTGTAGTCACTGCTACAATTAATAAATGCTGCAATTAAAAGGGGACAAGCAACTTAATTACCTATACTCGTGTCACTTTGGGTGAGGCTAAATAAGTGCAGTCAGAGGTCAAATTTCTGAAATATCACTACCTTTTGGTTTTTCTAGGAAACATGACAACTTAAAGAAATCGTGCGCTTTATCCATAACGCCTATTCTCCTATTCATGCAAATATTTTGAAAATTTAGTCAGCAATTTTATTATTAAAATATACTTATTATTCATTTCTCGTACCATAGGCCATTTTACCTCTAAGGCTGGCAATACATCTTTCTTTACTCTGAAGCAAGTTTCTGGGAAAGCAAAAATAAAAATGGCGCTTTTTTAACTCCATGAAAAGGGAAAAAAATAGATTGTAACAACAGGTCGTGGCGCAACCAGAAGGGGGATAAAAAGGCTTTAGCGCCCCTAACCGAGTCACTTAAAGTATTCAACCAAAAAATATAAAGCGTGTAGAGAAGTTTTGGACTTGACATGTAAGTAAAGAGGTCTGAAGGGTCTGGACAATTCATTCTTTCACATTATTTTCTAACTAGTTTTTTCAAATGGCTCTAAAATTGTGCGACGTTTGATCCATATGATTCTAAAATGGCCATTCTTTTGTTGAAAAATCACAAAAATCGACCAGCGGTCGGGGACTTTGCCCTCAGACCCCTATGACCTCCAACGGCTGGGGGGTTCGCCCCCAGACTCCCGTTTAGGATGTGCATGAATTGGACCAGTTTACTCAGCACGCCGCTTGTAAATGCGACATTTCTTGAACTAAAATAATTTAACTTATGGTTCAATTCCCCCTCCCTTAGCAAAATCCTGGTTGCAGACCAGTCGGACGACCTAGAACTAGATGGACCGATCACATTGAGGATCTTGGATGGAATCGCTTGGGACTTCGCCCAAGCGAAATGATGGAGGTGATGGAAGACCGTGAGGTGTGGCTGCTCAATCTTGAGCTACTGCTCCCGCAACCCTCACGGAAAAGCGGGCAATGAAGAAAGAAGAAGAAGTCTGACAACAAGGGATACACTTTGAACTTTGGAAAAAACGCGTTAGAAACAGCGCATCCAACTTTGATAACCTTGGTTTGCTGCTGCAGCAACTTCTGCAAACTAGGTTTACACGGTCTAGGCCAGGGGTGATTAAATTTTTTCGAAGAAGCGCTTAATGTGACTTCTTAAAGGTCCCCGTGGGTCAAGTCCGTGCTAGAAAAATAATGAAGACCAACATATAAAAAAAGATATTGGGCGTAATTTCGGGGCATTTTAGGTAGTTATGCTAGGTGAAAACCACAAAAATTCTTTGGGTTTATTTATTCCCGTTCCGGCAGAGTAATTTTTGGCGGAAAATAGGTAAAAACTGGTTGCGGGCCGAAAAAAAAAAATTACCGCGGGCTGAAAATGGTCCGCTAGTCAAATTCTGGACATCCCTGATCTAGGCAGTTAGTTCACAGAGACAGTAAGTTGGTCAGTTAATTCTACTTTGCATCGTCGGCAACGTCGAGAACCATAATTTAACACTGTCTTCTCTGACCACCACGATATGGGGCTGTTGAGCTTGTGTCGTTAGAGACAAAGTTTGGTTCCAAGCGAAACCCTAGTACAGGTTAAATTACAGTAGTTGAATACATGCTTACTTTCAATTTAAATATGACCTGGGTTGGATTGCAATAACGTAACCACTTATGCAATAAGCGCTTATGCAATGGCATCAATCATTTTGCAAATTGGAACAACTTGATTTTGCAAATTGTGGTATGACAGTTATGAAAGAGTTTAACCCTAAGAAACTCGCGTCTACCATTTGAAAAACCTAATTGTTATAATGACTTTGCAGAAATATTTGCCCACCAAAATTTGCTCAATACTGAGTATCCACTGCAACTTGTTGCTTGACTTGAGCATTCTGTTTCGAAGATATTAAAAAAAACGTATTCACGTGGTTAACTGATTTTGATGTTGTTTTGCCTGCGGCAATCAGTCGGGAATTTTAAAAACATCTTGACGAGGTTATTTTTTGTTTGTGGTTTGTTATTTGCAGCCATGACGGCCTACACGGCTTGCACTTAATACGAAGCGTTGAGCTTGAGATCGAAAGTTTGCTGACTCCTGGTTCGATTCCCGATCTGGCCATGCGTCGTTATGTCCTTGTGAAAAACACTTTACGCTTATTTCCCATTGGGACTGAGCAGTCCACCCGCTGTTGTGACTCAATCTGACAAAAGGCTTGAAACAAACCCAGAAAAGAGTGTCTAGCTTTGGCGGGGTTCGGCTGAAGCAGAGTGCTTGAATAAATAGACTTGATAAGAGAGAGGAGGTAGTTCATTTTTAACTGTTAACGAGGTTAATTTTACTGAAGAGTTCCGATGTCCAACTCTTGAACTGCTCAAATTAAACTTAGTGTCGCCAGCGGCAAGGGTGCTGAAACCCGGGGGGGATGGGGGATATATCTTCCCCAATAGTTTGACTGCACCCCCCCAATAATTTGACTATGGCCTTCATCTGCTTCCCCCCTAATAATTTGACTTTGGTCTGCTTTTGAGCGCTGGACGATGTTTGGACTTTTTTTATGGTCTTCACTTGATTTCGGGGACAAAAACTCTTCAATTTCCCGTGAAAACCTTTTTTTTTGGTCTTCACTTTATTTCCTTACGTGAAAAAAATAGTGGTCGAGCTTCATCCCCCCAAAAGTTGAAAATAGGGAAAAATTGGGGTAAAATTGCTAATTATCTCCCCCTAATGCTGAACATAAATCGGCACCAATGGCCAGCGGTTTTCGGCTTCTGTGATAACTCTTCAGATATTGCTCTAGCAGGCCAATCATAGACTGTAATTTGAAAAAAGCTCGATAACTGTTCAATGGAACCGACAAGTTGATCGGGCAGTAACACATGTGTCTCTGGAGCTGGAGGTCTAAAGTCAAGTCAGACACAGTGTTGCCAACCGCTTCCCAGCGCTGCGACATTTCTTCGAAAGGAGCTGTGTTGCCTAGGCTAAATAACGAGTAGATTGGCTCCCTAAACTCGCTGCACGCTTCAGCGTAATACTGTGATTATAGCGAGAGATTTGATTGATTTGGATTTGAACTGAGTGATTGTCTCTAGTACCTGTTATGGAAATTAGAGAATAGGGTTTGATGATCAGTCACATCAAAATAGAGACTACTGAAAATTATATTTACATCTTTTTACTTGACGTTTTCTTATCATACACAGAAAAAGAATAATGCAAAATAGGTGCTGATATTCAAATGGGAGTGACATACAGAGTTGACACTACAATACTTAGAAGACTGAAATTCTCCAGACTGCTTGGAGATTTAATACACTTAAAAACGTACATGAGAAACATTCATCCGCACATTTTTCATTTTCTTTTTTGAAGGTTAGGTATAGAGTTTGGGCTAAGGTTAGGTTTGGGTTTAGTTTAGCAGTAATAATTTAAGTTTGGGTCTGAATGAATAAAAAAGTGGATAGAAATTTCTGGTGAAATTATCAAAATCAAATTATATCTTTCATTATACTCACTTTATTACACCGAAGCGTGTAAGGAGTTGGCCGTGTATCCATCTCCGCGCCATTGCGCTAGGGCAACAGAGCTTCATTCGAAGAAATGTTGCAGTGGTGGCGAAACGTTGGCAACACTATGTTCGATTTGACCGGCATAAAATTTGACTTCAAACCTCTCGCTCCAGAAACGAATGCATTACCGCTCGACTTTCATAAAATTATTACTATTGCACTACCAAAATCAAATCGCTATGTGTAACTTGTTACAGTAGATCTAACTAAAACGACAAGTTGATTGCTTTCATATCTACAGAAAGTCAAAGCTTTTGTCCCATTTTAAGTTCTTCAAGCTCATTAAGAATCAGCTTAAACTACAAATTGTGTGTGAATCAAAGCAATTGTTTTTGATAATATTGTTTAATAAAGCAGTGAAAAAACAAACGCATTAGTTCTCGTTTTTATTACTTTTGTATTGATGAAATGATTGCATCTTTGTTACAAAAAATAATATAAATAACGTTAGGTTAAAATACGCTAGCAAACAAGCACGCTATACATATCTACTCCAAAGCAACACCAAACTGACTTTTTGGTGCCTAACACTGATAAAAAAGCACATTTTCGATTAGGTTTGGCGTGTGATAAAGTTCAGTATTGTGCTGTTTTGGTAAATTCATCCACATCAACAATTCCAAGTATCAATGTGTGTAAATTAAGAAGATTTCCCATTGGAATTTAAATTTTTTTTGCAAAGAGGATAAAGTTTTAATGAGGGCATTGCATCAAACATTCCGCTAACATCAGGATTAGTTGCCACGGCAACAGCTATCTTGTTTCTCTCTGTTGTGTTGAGGGGGTGGTAAGAGCTCCACATAGAGAAATTCGAAGTCTTGTTGTTTCTCAGTATTATTTGTCCATCCTTAAATAAAAAGAAAAATTAAAAATCTTTAAAAATCTGCTATTTGAAATGATATAAAATAAAGGTCATTCAAATTAAAATTAAAATTCACAATTTGAGTACGTTTCGACTTACATGCTTCCTCACAAACAGGGGTGCGGTTATTTGTTGAGCATTGGGGTTATAAATTGCAATTTTACCCCAATTTTGCCCTATTTTCAACAATGGGGGGATGAACCTCGACCACGATTTTATTCAGGTAAGCAAATTAAGTGAAGACCAAAAAAAAAGTCTTCACCAAAAGTGGAAGACTTTTTTTCCCCGAATTCAAGTGAAGATCAAAAAAAAAAGGTCTTCACGAAACATGACAGAGTTTTTTCCCCGAATTCAAGTGGAAACAAAAAAATTGTTCAAAACATCATCCAGCGCTTAGATGCAGACCAGAGTCAAATTATTGGGAGGGGGAATGCAGCCAAATTATTGGGGGATATATCTCCCCGGGTTTCGGCACCCCTGCTCACAAAGCCTATTTATATGGATACTTTGCTGTTCTTCGGTTGAAGGCATGCCATAGAGATTTTTGTTTGTGTGCGACATGACACTAATCAACTGGGAGGCTTAGCTAACACTTTTTGCAGCAAAAAATGATAAAATAATATGTTTTTTTTCATCGAGCAACAATATTCCTACATTTAAGAGTGAATGAAACTGCCTTAGAAGATAAAATTGTTGTTAAAAAGGTTTTTTTCAAACGAAAAAAGCGTTTTGGAATGATATTTAGTTGCATTTAAGTCTCTGATACAAAACGTTCATTGATGGATTTGAATTTCCCGTAAACGGCTTAAAAGTCTTAGGAAACAGCCAACGTTATTTATCAGAAGTAACAAGTTTTGTTTTGTTTTCGACGTTTTTTGATGACTTTTCTTCGGCTTGGCTTCTATTTTTTATTCCTTGGAAAGCCATACTTACAGTTGAAGAAAATTCTCGTAATTGCCTTATTAAATTGTGAAAAATATTATTTGGCTTTCATTAGTTGAAATGTTACAATTTTCATTTATCATATTTGTCTGAACCACGTCGATGAAAGCGAAATTGACTGTCAAGTCCAACTACAAATCGATCTTGGATAAAACTATTGTCTAGACTTCGGTTTTTAAAGCAAAAAGTCAGAAGTCCATTACCAGATGAACTGATTTTATCATACTATTAAATGCGATTGAATCAGCGATTTTGATAAAGGATTGTTAGATAAGAATGAATCATCAGTTTTTTGTTGTCTAGGCTACTGAGCTTTTTGATTGTTTTATTTTACATCTCGTATCAGTTTTTGATGACGTCTTTTTATTTTCATTACCATACCTTTTGTTTTTGTGCTGTTTTCGTTGAACAATAGCTCTTCCTATTGTGCTGTTACTGTTTTTCTCTCAAACTTAAAAATTACGGGTGTGGTTTTCAATATCAATAAAATAAAAATGTAAACAATCGTCAGGATTATCCAAGATCTTAACTTTTATTCCAGTCACGTTTTAGTTCCAAAAGGTCACAATACAAGCAAATAAAGGATAACTTAAGAACCCTAATTCCAAAAAGCAGTTACGTTAATCATGTTATTGTAGTATGCTTTGATTTTTGCTGTTGTTAAATTCCCAATAATTGATTCTGGTCTTTGTCTTAAATGTTCAGTTCGATTTTAATGTTTTGATCTCTCTCATAAAAATATTGGCTTCATTAAGCTCGAAGTGTGGGGTGTGATAGGCCAATTTGAATTACTTTCTACTAGGAAATTTGTCAATTTGTTTGCATATAACTACAATTTTTATTATTGATCTGATAATATCACCTATAGATGTCACAAATTTCGACTTAAATTCAGTGCCGCAACCAATGCTTTGTTCTAGGGGAGGGGGCAAAATTTCTTTCAGGTTGGACCAAAACATTGTGCCTTTTTCTACCATACGAGCAGTGTTCTTTGTTGATTTTCACTTTCTGCATAAATGCCCAGAAAAGCTGCATAAGCGCTAAGGAATTTTATGCAGATCTCAAAAACAAAAACAAAAAAAAAGGTCATCGTACCAATCTCAGCTACATTTTTCCAAGTTTTCTGTCAAATTCCAAAAGTAAAAATAAATAAAAACAGAAGGTCATCACTCCAGTATCAGCTACATCAGAATTGAAAACGCCGCAACGGAAAAAATTTGCATTTTTTGCACTACTTTGCGCTTATAGAATATACTGAATACGAGAATGCTGGTCAGTTTGGGGGGCAAAACTTTTGTTTGGGGCCCCCTAGCCCCCCGTAGTTGTGGCTCGGCATAAATTCATAACCAAATATTGAAATAATCTGTTTTTTTTTAATCAGCGCAAGTCTCTTATTTCACTGAAGTGCACCATTTCAATACTAGCGGTCCCGAAACAATTCAGCCAAAAATTGTGGTCCAGAAAATTTATTTGCTACAACTTAAGAGTGATTTTGAACTGCTTACGAAGGAATCTTTCAAAGATCAGTTTTGAGCCATATGCAGCTCTTATACCGCTTAATATTGTCAAAGTGCTTCGAGGAGAAAGCAATGCATCTAAATTTCTTACCGTGTATGATGCGCCAGTCCAAATCAATACTAAGCTTCTTGCTTTGTTGACAAAATCTTGAGCGTTTTTCTTCACGTAATCGTATAGAACGTCGTACATGGGCTGGTTGTCCATCGTGGCTAATCTAGCCTGCTTGATGTGGCACGCGCTTTCAGCTTCGGAGTAAGATTTCATACTATCGCTCCCTCCTTGATCAAGCAGAAAATAGCAAGCGTTTTCATATTCCACTCCTTGACAATCTAAACAACAAATATCTATGTGAATCATGATCTTATTGTTTTGTTTTGGCACTAATTTTAGAAAGTTGCACCTCGTTTTCGTAGTTTTCACAACCCATTATAAGGACTGAATTTTTCACCATTAATGTAGAACAAAACTTTTTGTTTAAAAACTATCAAAATAAATGTTGAAAAAAAGTAGCCATGAAACGGGACAAAAAACGGAAAATGGGGTAATGAAACGGGAAAAGAAAACGGATGATGCATTTCAGATTGAACAACTGGATTTGCAGGAGCCAAATTGCTGCGAGTGTACTGTAAAAGTTGCTAATAATAACACGATATCATATTTTAACGTTTTCCTATATCCTATTATCGATAGCGCTCCTTTTTTATCGGTGCATCATCGACAAAAGCTCTGTGATGGATTTCTAAGATTCCAGCCAAATGACCAAGTTTTTGGTCCTCCAACACTTTACAGCAGTACACGCGACGTTTCTTTGCACCAAGCTTTCTTGTACTAGGAAAAATCGGTGGTTTGCAAAACCAAGCTCAATTTTGTGATAGCTTTGTGTACCAATAAAGCAAAAAAAAAAAAAAAAATTAAATATATTGAAGCAAGCAAAATGATAAGGGCGCCTCATAACAAGAAACTTTCAAAATCTTTTAGGACAATGATACAAAAGATACTTTTAGAATGCTATTTATTTTGTCAAAATCTATTCTTCATAAAAATTTTGGGAGTGTCTTGACCAGAGAGTCACTTTAAAATCAGGAAGTATGAAGCTATAATTTGTATTATTTTCCGTTTATAAAGAACAAAGGATGATTTATTAAGAACCAAAATTTGGAACGCTAATAATAAAGAACCAACTGCATTATCTGTTTTAGGGCTTCAGTAATATTTTTTGTGGTCAAAATTTAAAGATTTAATTAGCCATTTAAGAAATGAACTATTTAAAAACTATTATTACGAACCCATAATTTCTGGTATTATTACTATGGTTGAAAAATAATTATAATGTGGAAGGACACAACATAACGCACTCTTATTCAGCAATACGGTGCTCTAAACTTAAATTTGTTGTAATCATTTCCAAGCTTTGAGGGCTAAAAAATTAGTAGAAAGTATAGCGTAACGAGTTATTGCGGGTGTGGAAGGAAATTTTGCTGTTATATGGAATTAGAAAAATCTTTTTTAAGTAGTTATAAGAGAAAATTAGCTAATCATTTTTTAAGCAGACGTATTGAACTCTTTGATTCGTTATTAAAAGACGTAACAGTACTGGAAATTATATTATCAATTAATTATTCTTCCACATGTTCAGTGTTTTGTCTATTGTACAATACAGCAAAATTAGATTACAGAACAACTTGGGAAAACGGTTTGATTACTTTACAGTGCGATTGGTTTTTAATTTCTTATACTCAATGCCATGATATAAAATTTGTATTTTGATTAGCACTTATGACATAGACTCCCGTAACCCCCCTCATCCGCTTTACTGATAGTTGAAAAGCAAAAGTGTGTGTAATAGCAGATTGCCCGTTCTTATGGGTTACGAGCCAAAATTTTTTAAGTACTAGTATGTGACATAATAATACAAAAACTCAGTAACTCAAATGAACTGTTCTTACTGCTAGGTTGAGTTTCACGATTTCTCATCGCATTTGACTCTCGCATCAGCGCGTTCAGAACACCTGAAACAAACATTTCACAAAATTTTTGAACTACTTTGCAAAATTTCATCGTAGAAAGTTAAGAAATTTTCTTACTCATCAACTTTATAATTTCTACAAAAATATCAATTGCTTCTTTGTCTTCTATAGATTTTGCATGATTGACGTTTTAATCTTTGTATTGCATATTTGATGGTATGCATGCAAAAATTGTGATAGTTACGGTAATTTTGCTCAAAATCCAGTTTAACATGGCAAATTTAAAGTTTGGCTTTGTAAGGTATAATTTTGGGTGTAAAATTTTTAACCAAGAAAGTTGATAAAAATTCCCACAATATATCGAAGGTCTATTCTAAAATTATGACGTTAAAAGAAAGTTCTAACGTTAAGGTTAAAATAACACTGTCAATTTTCTGAAATTCTCTCGTTATTGATAGTTTCATCCATAAGGTTTCATATTTCAAATTAATAAGGAGTGTAGTATTTTAGTAAAATTGTGAAAAACATCACAATAATTGACGGAGACACTAAAAACTTCAAAGGTGGGACTTTAGCGGCAAAAAATGCTGTAAATATACAAATTATAACCGCATAGAAGAAAAAAAATTGGCGAATTTTGAGTTTTAGTGTAAATATTATTGAAAATAATTGTTGCAGACAACTTTAGCATTCAACTGCCCTACAATACAAGCAAATCACAATATGCAAGCGTACTGAAATGGATTTAGCAACACATTACCGCGGCGGCAATAGCGCAGTTGGTTTAGCAGAGGGTCGGGTTAATGATCGAAAGGTTGCTGATTGGAGGTTCTATTCCAGAGCTGGCGTTGCGTCGCTGTGTCCTTGAGAAAAACACATTACACTTACTTTCCATTCTGGTCAAAAGTCTACCCGTTGTGGTGGCTGAATCTGAGGATAGACTTGCAAACAGAACCTAAAAATGTTGTTCTGCTTTGGCAAAGTCCCTGGTTCATACGCAAGAAGGAAGCAATATACTACCTAAATGAATTAAAGCAAGCTCTTAAGCAATTTTTTTTGGTGTTTTTGCCTATTTGTTAAAATAGTTAGCGAAGAAACAAAAAAAAGTTAAAAAAAAATGGATCGCTAATTTTGTTATGCCTAGATGTAGTAAGGTTATGTGCATCCCAAAATAAATTATATTAAAAAAAATAATATCGCAGACTTTAATTTTTTAGATAGCACTAAAGAGATAAATGAAAAACGCCCCAACTGCTAAACAGTTAGACTTACTTTTTTTTATTCGTGTTGGTTTTAATACTTTTTTACATTTTTTTGTTTTTGCGTTGCGAATTTATTTATAGATATTTTATGGTTAATAGTAAATTAATTTATTAACATTTTTTAAGTTTCGAAAAGCAACAAAGCTGCTATGTTTTTATTTACTTTTTTTCTTCCAGAAAGAATCGCGATATTGTGATAGCAAAATAATTTTAAGTTCTGGAATACCAAGTAAAACAGTTTCATTGTTTGTTTCAATGTTTTTGCTGAAATGCTACTTAAATTACTTTACGTGATTCAAACTTATTTAACTAAAATACTGAACAACTAAATAGTGGTAGTTTTAATAAGCTATAAAAAAGCGAAAAAAGTTTAGTTTTTGTTGCAAAGCAAACTTTTTAATTCTTTTTCTGAATACTTCTTGGAAAAAAAAACAATAACCTTTAAACTTAAAAAAAGGACTAACAGTTATGTCTGTTATAACATGAAAATAAATATTATAAATTTGAGTTAAAAGCATTATGTTTGCAAAACAAAAATCACTGCGCAGAAGCATTTCAATGTTTAGCGTATAGCCTCAAATGAATAAAAAAAAAACAAAAAAAAACTTCAAGTAATTTTGTTTAAAATAGAAATGCCACCTATATCATTTATATAACAAAAACAATGCAAGAAAAAAAAGCATTATATTTGCATAACAGAAATCATTGCACAGAAACATTTCATTGCTTAGCGTGTAGCCTCAAATGAATAAAAAAAACAAAAAAAAATTCAAGTAATGTTGTATAAAATAGAAATGCCACCTATATCATCTATATATAACAAAAACAATGCAAGAAAAAAAAATTTTTTTTCGCAAACTTTTTTGAATAAGCGGCGTATTTTCGAAAAAAAAAAGATCTTGTTAAAACAATTTATATACGAGGAAACGTAACCAAAGATTTGTTACAATTTAAAAACAATCTGTTGCTCGCTAGCTCGCATAATCATCACGAGCAAACCGATTGCGGCGATTCGAGTCCAAATCTAAACATCACGGAAACTGAAAAAATTAAAGTGCAAAGTATTGGATTATTACTTCTTTGAAAACATCTAGCATAGAAAGCCTACCTTGCAAAAACGATACTCTCTGTTTCAATCTATTTAGTTCTTTTACATCGCACTGTACTCGGTTTTTCCAGAACGTTGTCAAAGCATTGCAAACTCTATAACTGTATAGTGCATCTGTGCGACATCTACTGCTCATATAGCCTCTTTCAAAAAAAGCTACCAGGCAGAGAAGTAGAAGAACCTTTGTTGTCATTTTTCTCTTTATCTCAGCTGATCTTGTCAATACAAATTAAAATATGAACGTTTAAATATGAGACTGTTGATTTAATTGTTTTAAAAAAAAACGAAAAAAAAAGACTTTACGGAATACCTTTTTCTTACGGCTTTTTCGTGCAAAAAAAGCGAATTTTTTCCTTCTTTTGTCTTGCCTGAAGCATTGATATATTGTAGTGTAGAATGTTAAATTCATGCACCTTTTATATACGATAGATAAGTGTTAACGTTCACTAACTATTTGGAACTTGTGGGAGTTTTTTATGTCTGTACTGGCGGATCTAAAGTTCCTTCCTTTGCGGTAACATTTCATTACAAGTCAATTATAGCAAGAAGATTACAGATGCTTTTGCGCGCACTACGGCAGACATTTTAAGATCACCAAAAAATCATTAACGTTTTCAGTATGCCAAAATAAAATGGGGTCAGGGAGTTACAGTTTTAGATTTAGAACCACCAAACATTCGAAAGTCAGCTTCACGGGTTGAGCTTATTGTAACCATAAATAGCATAATTTTTTAAGCCCGTTTAATATTACACACCTTCTTTGCTGATGTCTTTTTTTTTATTTTCAAAAATAATAACTCGTCAAAAGAGTGCTAAATCGTTCCATAAAATAAGCTTCATTGACACCAGTCAAATTCACTAAAAATTACCAAACCGGGTTCGAAAAATATCCTTTAGAAATTGGAATTCGCGAAAGCAAAGTAACAAAACATTGTACAAATCAGAGTCGTTATTAACTTTTACGGCAACTGTTTTCTACGAGTCAAAGGAAAGAAAAGGTTACAAAGTGCACACAAATTTACGTTATCGAAGCAGTCATAATACTTGAAAAAATGTAGATGTTCGCTTGGAAATTTTATTTGTTTTATTAACCCAGCTTGCACTTTTTTACAAAGTGTTACAATTAGTGATTATTGTATTAAAAATACGAGTAAGATTTCTAGTGATCTGTAATCTTTCAAACATAAGCTAAATAATTGCGAGTCAGCGCCGCACAATTAAGTTTTATTACCCTTGTAATAATTTGTTTTCTAAAGTTAATTAGTTTTGCCGAAAACTACTGAAACAAAATCCAAAACCTAAAAATTATTGTTTGTGTAAAGCAGTAATGTACTTTTCTAATGACTGATTAAATTATTCCCCACCACCACTGATTCCTTGACTACTTACCAAGTTAATTGGAAAGAAGACCCCAAGCATTTGCCGTGCTAAAACTACCGCTGGATGGTATGGGGCACCGTTTGGAAAATATTGCTTAGTTTGTAACACCGCTTTTTTGAGCTTATTTACAATAAAATTTGTCCAATACGACAAAATACACTCTAAAGTTAGAACATTAAAAGCCTACAAAATATATCGTAAATTTCCGATACATATATATACGACAAAATACACTCTAAGTTGGAACAAAAACGCTTACAAAATAAGTCGGAAATTTCTAATTTATTTAGTAGGCTTTTTTGTTCCAACTTACAGTGTATATTTGTCGTGAGGTGTTACAAAAAATGAATTTTTTCCAAATGGCGCCCCACTCGCCGTTTGGAAAAATATTGTTTATTTTGTTACACTTCGCGACAAATACACCGTAAGTTGGAACAAAAAAGCCTATTCTAAATTTCCGACTTATTTTGCAAACTTTTTTGTTCCAACTTACAGTGTATTTGTCACGAAGTGTAACAAAATAAACAATATTTTTCCAAACGGCGGGTGAGCGGCGCCGTTTGGAAAAAAATCATTTTTTTTTAACATTTCGCGACAAATACTCTTTAAGTTAGAACAAAAAATCTACAAAATAATTCGGAAATTTTCGACTTGGTTTGTAAGCGTTTTTTATTCCTACTCAGAGTGTATTTTGTTGCATAATGCATTGTATATATCGGAAACTTCCGATATATATTGGAAATTTCGGACTTAATTTGTAAGCGTTTTTTATTCCAACTTAAAGTGTATTTTGTTGTATATATATCGGAAACTTCTGATATGTATTGGAAATTTACGATATAGTTAATAGGCATTTTTTGTTCCAACTTAAAGTGTATTTTTTCGTATAAAATAAGTCGGAAATTTTCAATATATTTCGGACAAATTTTATTGTGAATTAGCTCAAAAACAAGGTGTTGCATAATAAATTATTTTTTTCCAAACGGCGCCCCATTGGTTGGTTGAATTGTTTCTTGACACTTTCCACAAGCAAAAATTGCAAATGTTAGAGGTAAAATTATTTACCACCAAACATAAAATTTTTTAAACGAATGTTTTCGAGAATTTACGAAACCACTATGCTGTGACATTAACAATGAAGTTGAAAAAAAAAAAAATTAAGAATATCAGCAAGATATAAAACAAAGCCAGTATTCAGTTTTGAAAATAAAAGGGTCATAGCATTGCTCTTTATGGTATATTTACACATCTTCTCGTAACTGACAATCGGCTGTGCAGTTTGCAATACAGCAAACAAAAATGATGTTTGTTGATGACGTAGGTTTGTATGCCTACAGACGGAATCATACGCCAACGGTTAAATCAACAATTGTCACTTGTTTTTAGGATTTCAAGGATGACTGCAATGTTGAACTTGAATATCGATAAGTTTAGTTAAAAAAAGTAATTGAAGGAGGTAATAAGTCTTACGCATGACTGAAGAATGACCAGCAGAATGTAAAATAAACTGATAGAAATAATGTTTTAGTACTGCACTATGCTAATCTGCTTATGCTATTTGCTTAAACCTTTCTTATTGAGCTCTTTTTAAAATTCTGATATCAAAAACACCTATGCTATGTATGATTTTCATTAAGGAGAGTCAAGAAAACGTGAAAAATGTTACAGGGTAAATTAAAAACCAGTGGCCAAAATCTTCTTGTGTCGAGTGGTATAAATTTTATTGCACTGTATGTATGTAGTCGACTCTTCCGTTTTCATATTCATGTTTTCCGCATCTCCACACTATATTTGGCTCGCTAATACAATTTGCAAAGATCAGAAATGGAGATAGGTTTGTAAATTGGAGAGCATGTTAACCGATGTTGCGCTAAGTCATCGTCTAAGCCACATTCGCAGGTTACGCTTGTGGATAGGTCAGTGAAGCTTCACTTTTTCAGATCTGCTTTTGTTCTTGTCACAGCACAACTAAGGTACTTAAATCAGCGCCACTTTTCCGTTTTAATTTTGATTCAGAAGGCAAACTTTCACTAGGTGTGATGTTGAGACAGTTGTGCGATGGCAACTCTTCCAGCTTTCTTTCCCATTCTTCCTTCATCCAAGTTGTAATTTTATAAATTTCGTTGAAAGTAGCAAACTAACAAAAAATAAATGAAGGAAAGATATTTCATGATTTAGAAACACACATCTTGAAAAAGCAAATTTTGAATCGAGGAATTTTGTATAAAAATTGAATTATCCAATCGAGTTTACATGAAGCCATTACATAAGCATTTTATCGTTTTAATTAATAAAGCGATTGCTGACGGATTGTATTTTTTGATAAAACTTTTGAGATTTGGCCAAAATCAAGTGGAACCACATCAAGCTAGATTGCCAAAAGCATTGACCACCGCAAAAATTAACAAATCTAAATGGAGTTACTTGGGTCCTAAACTTTGTCTAGATTTGTCTTAATACTTACTACAGGCCAAACTATTTTTTTCTATATCAACTTTCTTACAGAGCTCTTTATCTTTTCTCAGTAAAATCACAGGTAGGCTACCACATCTTGTTAGTACAGGTATCAGGATATGCCATATTGTTTTCAGTCAAGTGCTTTATCTTATCCGTTGCCACTATGGATTCAAGATAAAATCTCGTTTAACGTGGTTAACTAAACTCAAAAAAATGCTTTTGATACTCTGAACAAAGCTTTTGCTTAGTTACTTGATCACCTACCGGTATATTAAACTATATACTGATATGTATATTACATACTAAATATTTTCAATGGAAAACACTATGTTTCGCAAACTTTGCAAAACATTTCAAAACAAATTTTAAATTTTTTGGATTTTAAGATTTTGCTTGATTTAGTTTGCTAAAAGTTTGTCTCCAACGTTATGTGAAATTAATATGGACAGAAAAAAGCGTTTTTTATTAAATTTCAGTGTACACTAAAGCTTTTCATGATACATTGCAATAGAAGGCAGCACCTCATATGGTGGATCTCCCCCAGATGGTCGAATAAATAATTGAGGAATTAAAGCCAAGATTAGGGTAAAATCCTTTGTTTTGGAATAAAGTGAGAAATTTGGTATAAATCTTTTGCAGGGTGAGTATTTCCGAAGGGGGTCAAAAATCGCACCCTGTGGTTGAAAAAATTTTGTTGTTGTAAACAAGCTTATAGGACCAACTGATAATTTTATGATTTTATTTTATTGTTTTTGCGAACTGCTATATTTTGACATGCTATTACATCACAGATAACAGAGATATGACGTCATTTTGCCGAAAATGTATGATGGTAGGCAAAATATTGCTCCGATTGGTGGAGTCCCTCATTGATATCAAAGTCTGCTAATTGTTTCAACTATTAGATAAACATCTTGCGTAGCTTAATTTACGTCACTTTGTAACGTACTTATGACATCACGTTTGCCAAACATTCCAATAAAATAACAGCAATTGCTAATTGAAAATACTAGTTTAATGTCGTCATTTTGCAATCAGCTTATAATTCGAGGCACAATAGCTGCTTAAAATAGCAGATGATGTCGTTGTGACGTCATGTTTGCCAAAAATTGCAACAAAATAACAGCTATGAAATGGTTGTTAAAAATATTACTTTAACGGCTGCATTTTGTAATCAGCGTAATTAAATCAAAATACAATAGCTGCTTATAGCAGATGATGTTGTTTGGTGACAACATTATGTCTGGTGATGTCATAGTACAGTGTTTTGTCCTTTGCTGCAAAGTTGACAAAAATAGAAGATGAGGTTTGTTTAGGAACAATGAGAGAACGCGAGCATAATACATTATTAAAATAAAACCATGAGTAAGCTGTCAAAACGTTGACTACTTATTTATAGCAGTGCTTGTCAACCTTTTTCGAAATCGTGCACACTTTCAACTTTTACTAAAAAAAGCTTATACACCCCGGTCTTCACAACACAATACACTGAAATTGCATCAATGTTAATGGAATAAAATAAAAACCAGTGAAGGAAAATATTTATTTATACCAATAAACCATTTCAACAGCCATTCAATGCGAACCTTGCTGTTGAATTTCATCAGCTAGTTGAGAAAAGTAAGGTCTTGTTTCGAGTGCTCCCAGGCACATAGCCAGAAATTCGGAATGGGGGGGGCTATTTTGGGGTTTCGAAAATTTTCCTTTTTTTTGCAAAAATAACTTAATTTTAGAGCTATTTTAGCAAATACTGTAATAATGCTTTTGAAACGTGGCATAGAAATTGGCAGTGCAACATGATTCAACTGGTTGCATTAATCAGCTATGTAGGAGGTAGCTAATGATAACACTGTTGTTCTCTTGTTTACATGATAATAAATCATAAAAACTTATTATTCAATAAAACTCACGCGGAGTAGTCTATTTCGTGTATATTTCATAAATAAAAATAATTGGAGGGGGGGGGGTTAATGGAAAGATATTTGAGAGAAGTGATTGGAAATTAACTAACACTGTATAGCCCCCCCCCCCCCTTATTCCTGAGTTTATAATATATTTGTTAATGAAACCTATGTTTGGCATTTTTACGCTAGCGATCAAATTTTATTGTTTATTTTTGGGCATTTTTAAAAGTTTTTATTGATTTGTGACTTTAATTTTTGACAAATTAGCCCCCTCATGAATATAGGTTTCAAAAGTTGCTTTAAATCACTTTTTAGTCCATTCCAACTCAAAAAAAAAACAGTTTCAGTAGAGCTAAAAATGTGGTATTTTTCTTTATCTGCGTTTTGGTTGACGGGCCAATGGGAGGGGGCTTAGCCCCACCCCCTGGCTACGCTACTGAGTGCTCCTCGCATCAACGAATAAACATCTTTGATTGCGTTTCTTTTTGATTTAATTTCAACAAGAGCGGAAAATCCTTGCTCGTAAAAGTATGCCGTAGTGGCGTGAGCAGTGTCAATCAAAGTTGTAAACGGACCGACTAGTTCAGGCCCGAACCCGGCCCAAACCCAAAAACTAATTTGAAGCCCAAATCATGATTGAAAAAACCCAAAAGTTAAGTTAGGTCTGAAAAATTTAGCAATGTTGCTAAGTTATTTTGATTATATTTTTGGGCACCTAAGACAAAAAGCATGTTTTAGGCCCGAATTAAGCCGAAAATTTTGTCAACTTTAGGCCCGAACCCGACCCAAAAAGCCCGGCCCGACTTATAACTCTGGTGTCAATGCACCACAGCATCTACAGTACAATCAGCTTAGAGGCGGGGAATTATCCAGCCATTTACGGTGGTTTATAATAGCTAAAATAGAACTATATTTTTGTTTTAATTTTGAGGCTACGGTTGCAAAGATATTCAACAAATGCAAAAAGATATCCCCCGAAAAAAGTTTTTGGAAAGTCTGAGTTTGGTTCTTCCTGCCAAAACCACAGTAGGACTAATAGTTTACAGAACAGTGGTTTTGGCGGGAAGAACAAAACTTAGAGTTTCCAAAAACTTTTTTCGCGGGATATCTTTTTGTATTTGTTGAATATCTCTACAACCGCAGCGCCAAAATTAAAACACAAAATATCAAAAATTATAGTTCAATTCTAACTATTGTAAATCACTGGAATTGGCTGGATGATTCACCGCCTTTAAATTGTCTCTGAGGTCATTTGTGTATAAAAGCCCTCTTAACTGTAAAGTTACTCCAGTACAATCTGGTCAGAATCATAGTTCTGCCTATTCATAATAATACAGTGATACCTGGTATGAAAATAAATTCACTGTTTTGTTTTATGGTATGTTGTACACCCCAGTACACCCTATTATAGTGGTACACCCTTTAAAAATTTTGGTACACCCTAGGGTGTACAATACACCCGGTTGAAAAGCACTGTTCTATACCTTAAGGTGCATCCATGATTGCTGTTTTTGCCAATTAGAATGATACTGTTTTTGTTCATACAACGTAAGAAGTTCAAGCGTAAAATGGGGGTTTTTGACGAATTTTTAAAAATTTTGCCAATTTCTGGTTTTCGGTGTAGAATTTTAATTTCACGCTTAAAGTTTCTGGAAGATATTAAGAGGATTAGAGTAAATTGGCTTTTGAGATTAGATGGATTGCAATAATTAGCGTGACTGCGTTGCGAACAAAAAGCTACTACGCCCGAGGCAATAAACAAAACTTAGGTTTCTTTATCTTTGTTTTCACGCTAATTTCGATTGAATAGAGTTATCATTAGTTTACAATGCAATGATTTCCCGCTAACCACAATCGAACAAAACAATATTATAGCAGAAAACGAATAATGGTTCTATGCAATCACAGGTTGCTTTAGCTATATGCCAATACAAAAAATCAAAACCAATTTCTCATTGCACTATATTAGCAAAATCGTCTCGAAACGCGTGACGAGATTGCGGTGCCCAGCTTCGAGTCATAGCCGCTGGACAGCACAGTTTCTTTGAAAAAATGAAGCAGCAGCGGTGGCGGACCGTAACCATACTGTGTTAAATTCGACCAGCCCGGGAATTGACTTTTAACTTTCCGTTGCATAAGCAATCGCGTAACCGTTCAACCAACTGGCCACTAAAAGCAAAATATAAATTATAATGCTCAATATGTAGTCTACCCTTAATCTTAGCGCCCTACATCCGATGTACAAAAATTGCAAAACATTAAAATTGAAAAGCTTGTTTATAGCCTACACGCTTAAAGTCATCAACTAGTTCAGTTACACGCCTCAAAGTTGATGTTTTTTATTATTTACTGATTTTTATTTAAATTACAAATACAATCTTTCTGTAATTAGTTTTACGAGCCAAATAGTTCAAATTAAATCAATTACGTCTTTGTTAAAATCGCTGCTTTACGCCGAAGCGTGTAGCGAATTTGCGGGGCCCATCTTTGCGTCATTGCGCCGGGACAACACAACTTCTTCCAAAGAAATATTGCCACGGTGGCGATCCGTTGGTAACACTGTAATCGATTTGACCGGTCCGAGACTTGACTTCAGACCTCCCACTCTAGAGACGAAAGCGTTATTCCTAGTTAGATAATAATAATCAAAGGATATCGCTAGTCAAGCGTAAATAATCATCAGAGAAGTTTTCAGTTTCTAAATTTTTGTATTTCTTATTGCAGTAATACCTCATTACCTCCTAAACCGCTTTAATACTTGCTTTTGTTAGACCTTGCGTGATGATCAGAGCCTCAGATAGAAATCTTATCAGTAGGTACGAAGACTGAGATCGACCTCTTTTGCCCAAACTAAGGCGGAAAATGGGGTGAAGACGAACAGCTTTTTATTTGGGTAAAGACCAAAAAAACACTTTTCATTGCAAATTTGACCAGCTCTTGCTAGAAATTGCGTGAAGACCAAAAAAAAAATGTCTACCGGTAATCCGGCTGGCTCGTGTATGCATGCACACCAAATTACTGCTAATTGAGTGAACGTGAATTGGTAGGTCATTCCAAGCACCGTGGACCCGGACCTGGATACGATGTACTCTCTAAACCCCCTCTCGCAGGCCCTGTCTGGTGACTCCCAAACCTCAGCATTTCTGAAGATTAAGCCCCAAGAACGATCAAAAGTTTTTTTTACATTTTGGTCGTATTTCTACATTGTACAGAAAATATTTCAAATGATTAAAAAAGCATAAAAACTGATAAGAATGCCGATCATTTTGTAATGCATTCTACTTTTTACTGAGCAAATGCTCAGTTTTTTTTCTTTTTTGTTTGCAAACTATAGCAAATATATTACGTAGGTATTGTTATATCGCAATTTTGTAAGACAAATTACAAAGTCGTCAACAAGCCAACATTATTCATCATTGTTACGTGCTATGCTTTATATAGATAGATATGCAACACTTATAAATACTCAGTTTTGTACATAAACTAACGCTTGATTGCTATTCCGTATTGTTTATTTAGCGCTTATTTTACAGTAATTATTTGTTCATGGTGTGGTTTAACTTTGATTAGTATCTCCATTGCTAAAATCATTATCAGACAGTTTTGTAAACGATTCCTAAGTGTTTCACATGAAAATGTTTTTATTTGTTTGATTACATTTGGGAGCAATTTCGTGCTTGATTTCCTTAAACGCAGATCAAAATAAATTTGAGACTTTAGAATCCAAAACAATCATTCTTTGTATAAGAGCAATTCAGCAGCATTTAATCGGACAGAATGATAGCATAATTTTTTTTAGTATAAATTGTTCTAGCAAAACTAAAAAAATAACCAAAAATACTTAAAGTTTCCATCTTATACCAAAAAAAACTTTAACCGCATTATCAAATTTTTTACAAAGTGAAAGCACAAAAAAATGCTGTAAATTAAATCAATGTATTAGTTTGTTGCTGCAAACATTTTGTTTCTAACGTTTCAAATCTTATTATACCGATCAGTGGTCAAGTGGATAGAGCGTCTGCTGCTGAAGCGGTAGACTCGGGTTTGATTCCCGGTCGGGTCAAACCAAAGACTATAAAAATTGGTATTCACAGCTTTCCTGCTTGATGTTCAGAACAATTTGTTTTGATAAAGCCTGTACAGTTCTATCATCAACGCATACGAAGTTAGTGTTGCTAAAAGAATTCTGTTTGTTAAATCAGGAAAAACCATTATACCATCAACGTTGGATGCTTTGAAACAGTACATTAAACGATCAGGTTTCCTAGTCATGAAATGGAGTCAGTGTTTGATTAAAGAATTATTTTCAAGTTTAGCTGATTCTGGTCAATGGGTTGGCAAGCCACAGAGTTGGAATAATCTTTTGGTTAGACTACATTGCCAGAAGCTTGATAAGCTTGTGGTTTCCTGTTTAAATGCGGGTGCAAGAAGTACTGTGAGTGTGCAACAAACAAAATTGTATGCATCGAAGTATGAGCTACTTCACCAATTGGAGTAATCTTTTACTTAGCATCATACATTTTTGGAAAAAATGACATCATATCTAGGTCATCTGTGACATAATAGCACGCCAAAATACTGCAGTTTGCAAAAACAAAAAAACAAACAAAATCATAACATCATCAGTTGGTCCTATAAGATTGATTACTACAACAAAATTTTTATCAACTATGGGATGGAGCTAAAGCATAAATTTAGGAGAAAATTGTAGGAGTTGCCCAAGCCCGAGTTTTGGCCACCTTTGGAAATTGTTATACTCATCCTGAATAAAGTTTGCGCAAAATTTTTAACCTTTCTTCGAGGTGAAAGACTTTCCACTTAATTCCTCTAAAAGTGGAAATGATTGAGATTCTGAAACATGCTCTACTGGCTAGGAATTGCGTGTGGTATCAATCGTACTGACTAACTTCGCTTTACAGTTTCTTTAGACTTGAAATGTGCTAGACCATGCTATGAAAGCAGCACGTAAATTATTCAAAATTGAATTACAGCTAAAACATCCTTTTTCATTTCAAAAAGTTATAATGATGATTTCACTGTTTTTGTTTTAATTCTGTCAAAATTTGCAACTGCGATTGCAATCATATTGTAATTTTTGTTTGAGGAACCAACAGTATTGGTACTTAGATGGTGTAAATTGTAGCAAAATCCTGTAGAAAACATCTCACACGTTACTCCAGAGCTCGACTTAACTCGAAAAGTCAATGGTTCTGACTTTTTATTCCAAGTATTTTAAATCCATGACTCTCTCACCACTCAAAGAACGATACCAAAACACAATTGTGATAAAAGACTTGGACGGAAACGCACTGAAGCAGGTAATCGAGTATATTTATACCGGTATGATTGATATTACCACAACCAATGTTTTGATAGTGCTTGGCGTTGCTGATTTCCTTCAAGGTGATGAGATCTAGAAAATGTGTTTTGATTTCATGGAAAAATCGTTGACAGTTGAGAGTTGTCTCGATGTCGTGAAAGCCATGATTTTATACAACAATCCATCACTTCAACTGACCTACCAATTCATTAGCGACAACTTTGATGAAATCGTTCAAGGAGACAACTTCGAACATCTATCCAAAGCCGAAGTGTTGCCACTTTTCACCAATTTAGATCGTAACACAGCACAAGAAACATTATTGTATAAAGCTAGTGTCGAGTGAATCAATTTTGATGAAAATCGTGACATGGATTTTTCGTTGTTGTTTTCAACTCTTGACCTTGAAAACTTTTCGTCTGAATTTTTGTTGCTGATACAATTTGTAAAGAGCGGTTGGTTGAAGTGAATAATGATTATTTGAATGCTGTTGTTTCTTATTTGGTTGACAAGAAAGAAATCGTGATGATTGATGGAAAAACATAAAAAATACTTAGTTTTGGTGGATATAAAACGCCAAAATCAATTTCAGAAAGTTTCAGGGTTTCCGGTGACTTGTCAAAAACTTATTCAGATTTATCTGAATAAGTTTTAATAATTCTTTAACTAATTGAATAATTTAATAATTCTTTAACTTCACGTCGCCGATTTTGTATATTGTGCTGGTGGAAACGTTGATGGAAAATTGTTAAATTCACCAAACAAAGTTTACGGACTAAGCCTGAAAGCATCAAATTCAGAATGAGAAGAAATCGCATCAATGGCTGAAAAATGCAGCTTGTTTGAGCTTCTGCATGCAACGGCTGCTTGATTGTTGCAGGTGGATACATTGGAGGTTCACAACTTAGCGTGACAGAACTGAGCGAGCCGCTTTGGAATAGATGGAGTGGAGTTAAGCCTATGAATAAAAACGGATTGTCACATGCGTTTGTTGTTGAAGACCAAATGTTGTATGCAATCGGAGATATCAAATGGGAATCAGAACTTATCATCAATGGAACAGCTAGACGAACTGGATAGAAATTGGAGAGAAATCAAGTCAATGAACGAGAAAAAACAAAATTTTGCTCATGTGGCTAGCAATAATCGCATCTATGAAATGCGTGGGTAGATATGGAGACTCTATCGAAACATTTCCCGAATCCGAGAAAAAATAAAATTTTAAAAGCAATTGGAGTTTTGTCAGCAGCATGAATGTGGAGAGGAGAAGTTATGAAGCTTGCGTCTTGCTTGGAAAGATCTACGTGGTAGGAGGATTAGATGCAAACAACCAAGTTGTCAAATTAATTGAATGTTTCAACCCCGAAACTGATGAATGGACATTGGTAGGTGAAACAAAGCAAGAATTACACAGATGCCTTAGTTTCATTGTAGAACATAGTTTACATCGCAAGTATATCACTTTCAGGTTTTTTTTGACAGTTACATTTTAATCGAAATATTGATTAATTTTAATTTGTAATTACTAGTCGGGTAAAAACTAAAAATTATAAAAAATTATATTTGTAGCTTCCTATTTCACGTTTAGCACGTTTAAACAACGGACAGTGTAAAATCTCCACCGTGTGTGATAGACAGGAAGGCATGTAACAGCTTTTCTCGATAACCGAAAGCTCCCTTCGCTATCTCTTGGCCAAGACAACTTGGCGGTTAACATGTATAATTACAATTACAACAAATTTCAAATCTTTTTACCCAACTGAAACATATGGCTATTCTCCAAAATTTAGGGCAATTGGATATCAAATATTGATCACTTGCGTGCTCTATGGCTTAGACGCTGATTGATTTCATATTCTTTAACTGATTGAATAATATATCAATTATCGCTGAATTAAATTCATAATTTTATTGGATTTTAGAGTGGTTTAAAATGATGCTTATTTAAAATTTCAACGCTTTTATTAAGATTTAGGTAAAATTGCACCTGTTAACATCACAACCCATTATCTTACATACCGTAATTTAGTTTGTATCAAAGTATTTTTATAACCAATGCAATTTTCGATTCCTGCTATGCTTTTTTTTATCACAACGAAATCATTATAAAATACACTAGTTTCGTCTGTATTTTGTGTAGATAATTTTTTTGAATTGCTAGATTTTTGAAACTGATTAATTTTCGCGTGTTCTACTTAATCGTCGATAACATGTCGAGTTCTATTGTGTAAAAGAAAAATAATGAGTTCAAACAAACTATTATTTACTTTTGACATTGCTAGTTTAAGTACAATGTGTTTCCTAAAACAAATCTTTTTTGGTAGTTCAAATTTATGGGTTTTGTAGTGAAACTAATGACCAAGAATCGCAGTTCAGTACGGCACGTTGAGAATTTGCATACTGTGTACTTCACACCTTGAACCGTACCGTACCAGGGTATCGTACTTCTTAACAAAAATTGAGGCGTACCATATCGAACTTACGTACCGCACCGTACTGCTATCCTTGCTAGTGATTCTCATTGTGTACTGTGATTAATATTGCTTTTCATTTACTAAAAAATGTTAATGTAATTCAATACTAGGATATTGTTCGGAACCATAAAGCACACAGCCTTTGCAATTGTTAAAGTAGCGCATAAATTTTCTATTTTGAGACGTTGAAGAAGTGGTGTTGCAGAATAATATCCTTAAAATTTGTTTTGGAATGATTACGTTGCACTTTCAAACTATTTTTTTGTGTTAATAACGCAATTTTAGGTGTAATTTTGTTTCATTTTAATTGTATTATTGCCAAATGTCGACCTGTTTTGCAAAATTTCGACTTCTTTTTCTTCTAAATCTGCAACAGAGCAATTTTTTGTGATTTGTAAATTTAATTGCAGAAGTTTCACCGCTTTCACCGCTTTGACCTGGTACAAAAATCCAGTTAAGAAGTTGCGAGAGTTGCATCGCGTTTCAATTGCGCAAAAAGTTTTTTGCCAAAGTTACACTGGACTTCAGAAAATGAAAGAATTTAATTTGATTTACAAACTTGTTGCGCTGCGCTTTTAAAAAATTGGTATTCGTGTCTACCTTTGATTATAAACATATCCATCACTGCAGTTTTAATCAAAAAGAAGAGAAATGTAAAATAATGTGTAGTTTACTGCCAAAATTTTATTTTCATTTTGTCAATTATAGTTTTAACTTATTCCTTTAAGACTCCGTACAAAATTTGTCCTTGATTATTTATGTTTACAGCTGTTTTTAACTTGAAGCGTTTTTATGTTTTTGTAAGTTTTGCAACACATTGCTAAAGTTTGAAGTTTTACGTATTTGTTTTTTTCCTCATCTAATTAACATTAAGTTTGTTTTTAACATTATGTGAAATGGTTATAGACAGGCACAACTATTTTGGTAAATTAAAGTTTGCAATAACGCTTCTAACGATACATTACAATAGAAAGCAAAATCTCAGTATGTTAAATCTGCTCCAGATGTTCAAAGAAAGTGGGAATGCTTGAGATTCAAAAACTTGCTGGATTAGCTAAGAAATGCATTTGGTATCAATTGTACAGACCAACTTTACTTTATAATTATGTTAGACTTTGAAATATGTTAGATTATGCTGTGAAAGCAGCACGTTAAATTATTCAAAACTGAATTACTGCTAAAACATCCTACGTTTTATTTTCAAAAAGCTATAATAATTTCAGAATTTTTTTTGTTTTAATTCTGTCAAAATTTGAAACTGCTGTTACAATCATATTGTATGTTTGGTTAAGGAACTAACAGTACGGTACTTTGATGGTGTAAATCGTAGCAAAATACTGTTACAAATATGTCACTTGTCACTCAAGAGCACGACTTAACTCGACAAGCAAAACTTCTTCAATATGTCAACAACAAACGAACTGATGGAAAATTCAATGACGTCACTATACAGGCAGGAGGTCAAAGCATTTTAGCAAACCGGATGGTTCTGGCTTGTTATTCCAAGTACTTTGAATCCATGTTTCTCTCACCACTCAAAGAACGATACCAAAACACAATTGTGATAAAAGACTTGGACGGAAACGCACTGAAGCAGGTAATCGAGTATATTTATACCGGTATGATTGATATAACCACAACCAATGTTTTGATACTGCTTGGTGTTGCTGATTTCCTTCAAGTTAATGATGTCAAGAAAATGTGTTTTGATTTCATGGAAAAATCGTTGACAGTTGAGAGTTGTCTCGATGTCGTGAAAGCCATGATTTTATACAACAATCCATCACTCCAGCTAACCTACCAATTCATCAGCGACAACTTTGATGAAATCGCGCAAGGAGACAACTTCAAGCATCTATCCAAAGCCGAGGTGTTGCCACTTTTCACCAATTTAGATCGCAACGCAGTACCGGTTCAAGAAACCTCATTGTACGCAGCAAGTATCAACTGGATCAATTTTGATCAAAATCGTGAAACGGAGTTTTCGTCACTATTTCTTTCTTTGGATCTTGAAAAGTTTCCATCTGAATTTGTCGCTGATGTAATTGCTGAAGAGCCGCTGGTTCAAGTAAACGTTGACTGCTTGAATGCTGTTGTGTTGTATTTAGCTGACAAGATGAAAGTCATGAAAACAGATGAAAAAGCATCAAAAATACTATGCGTTGGTGGAGACAAAGTCGGAAACCTCGCTTCAGAAGTTTTCAGTGTGCTCGGTGATCCATTAAAAAAATATCCAGATTTACCCTTCAAATTATTCCATCACTGTGTCCTAAAAGTCGACGGTTGTATTTTCTGTATGGATGGAAATGTTCGCGGAAAATGGATTAATACAACAAATCAAGTTTATTGTTTGAATTTAGAATTACCTAATTTAGGATGGGAAGTAGTCGCATCAATGGCTGAAAAAAGATGCTGGTTTGGAGCTGCTGTATTTAATGGTTGTTTGGTTGTTGCTGGTGGATCCAATAACGATTTACATACCAACAGCACAGAAGTGTACAAGCCGCGTTCGTATAAATGGAGAACGATTGCGTCGTTAAATATCAGCAGAGAGAGACATAGCTTAGTCGTTCAAGGCAAGAAGCTGTTTGCGATTGGAGGATGGGATAGGAATCAGTGCTTATCATCAGTTGAACAGTTAGACCATCTCGGCGGAAATTGGAGAGATGTCAAGCCAATGATTGTGAAAAGAGCTTGTTTTGCTACTGTGGCGTGCAATAACAGCATTTATGCAATAGGTGGACGTGGAAGTTGTGCTCAAGAAACCAAGAAATCTGTAGAAAAATACGATATCAAAAACAACAATTGGAGTTTTGTCAGTGCCATGAATGAGAAGAGAAGGTATCATGCAGCTTGCGTCTTGCAAGGAAAGATCTATGTGTTCGGAGGTTTAGATCAAAACAGTAAAGTTGTCCAAGCAATTGAGTGTTACAATCCTGCAACTGATGAATGGACAGTGGTCGGCAATTTAGAGCAAGATTTATTTGGACATGCCCTAGTTGCGATGTAGAAAATACTATGTTAAATGTCAAGCTTTTTTCTTTTGAAAATGTTCAATTGCAAACTTTGAGTATTATACAATTGTAAATTTTTGAATTTAATTCTAAGTAGTATCCTGCATTCTTGCAAACACATGTGAAGTCAATAGATATTTTTATCATTTTCTTGATTTTTGTTGCCGGCATTTGGTTTGATTGCGCAATTGCTACTGTAATAATTTTTTGCTTTAAAAGAGTTCATAAAATGCTCACTGCTCAGTATGTGCTCATTTACAAAAAATAATATCAACATCGATTTTATCATGTTTTTCGTTTTTCTAAAAATCTAACTTTACAAATTTTTGATCTTCAGCATCTTCTATGGTAAGGGTACTTGAATTTACTGAAATGCATGTATTTGTTTGGAATGCATTTATTAAATATTGATTGGTGCTTGGTTGGTTAATTTTGCGATCGTATTAAAGATTTTAACGTAATGATTTTTGTTGCTCTATCAGCAATTGAAACCAGAATTAAAAAGAAAATTTATAATAAAACCAAAGGAATTACTGTTTATTAATTAGTACAATCACTCAAAGACAAGTCATTATAATGCACTTTGGAAAGTACTAAATGACGTTCAGTTTCATTAATGAACACCGACTAATCAACTAATTCCAATCCGCCCTTGCTATTATATGGATACAGTTCAATGTGCAGTTACTGTATTGGAAAGCTTGTAGAAGTGTAGTGCACAAACAAATCAAATAGTTTGATGTAAAATTTTTTTCTTCGCCGACTTTATGCTTTTATATACACGGATATTATTATGCAAATTTTAATTTCCCTACTCATCCACTTAAAATGTTTTGCGTCGTAACTGAATAACTTATGCATTAATACGAATATAAATTTCGTTTTTTTGTTTTTAATTTATACCAATTACTTTTTAATAATTTTGAATTGTAAAGCTAAATCGTTTTTATTGCATATGACTATTTCAGTTTCGCTGCAAAACTTTATTTTTGTTAACATAAAATTTTGTTTGACTGATTTTTGCAGATAATACTTGTAGAAATTAAATCCATACCACCTTAAAATGTTTGCCAATGATGTCGTTACATTTTAATGACTGTGAAGCCAAACGTAGAGCAAAATTAAAGCCTTTTTTCATTTCAAATTTATCTTCTATATTAAAGCATATGACTGCTTTATTGTTCGATAACTTTTTACACCAAAACATTTTCATGGTTCAATAGTCATTAATTTTGCTAATTGCATAGTTATTCATCTCAATTTAAGCTATAGTACTAGCAAGAAATGTAAATTGTAAAAAGCTGGTTGGTTCCATATCCATGAAAAAACGTCATTTTGTTATGGCAATTATGGATTTTCTTTACAATGCCTGTAAAACTCCCAACAATTTAGCTTTTCTTTGGTTATATATGCATATGCATGTTGGTTAGAATTTTATAGCTTGAGGATAATAAGTTTGCAAAAAAAATTTAAAACAAGTATCAAATTGGTTTGTTTGATGCTGTTTTACATTTTGGTTAAGGTTGTCAAAAATAATACTAATTTTGTTGTTACTAGTCCAGTGGTTTTCAACCTTTTTTCTCATGTGGCCCATTTTCATTACCCGAATACCCTATGGTCCACTAGCTTATCTCTCTTACACAAAGTACAACATTCCAAAGCACAGTATTTTATTCTTAGCAGAATATTTATTCGAAATATGCATATGTGCGAAACTTGCTGCTGAAATTTGTCCACCAGTTTCAGTTATTGAAGATGTCGAAGAGAGTGCGCACGCATACCATGTTCAGCATTGAAGCGGTTACCAGTTTTGGCTTCATGTGCAGCATATTGGAAAATCCTGACTCACAGAAATAAGTACTACTAAACAGCAAAAGTACTTTCACGCATATCTTTGCGACACGAGGTATGAAACACATACCCTTGCCCAAAACTCACAGATTGATAAATGGTCTGACATATCTTTCGAAGCAGTGTCATTTCTGAGATTAATGAGTTCATCTTGTAAATCATCCTGAACCTTTTCTTCTGGGATTGAAAACGGCTTTCTCACATTAGTTATTTCAGGAACATATTTTAAATTCTTTTTTGAGATTGGCGAGATGGGCAAGGATTTCAAATGATAAATTTCGATCCAAATTACCATCAACAACGGATGAAAGTGCCTCGAACGTTGCAATATTTCCCTTTTCAACTTTTTGTAGCCAATTATCAAGTTTTGGGGCAAAGCATTTAGAGCATCCGTAAAGTCAAGTGCAGCTGTGCTCTTTCTTTGCATTTTGAGATTTAAGCAATTTAGTTGGCCAAAAATAGCGACCAGATATGACAAATGAAATACGATAGTATTATCCTTAAAAAAGAATTCCAATTTTTACTTTTCTAGCCTATTTAAAAATTCATGCAACTCTTTTCGCTATTTAAAAACTCTTGCTAAAACATTTTCCTTGGAAAGCCAACGGACACGAGTATAGTAAAGTAAATTCAAGTGTTCAGCATTTATTTCAGAACATAACTTTCTGAAAAGACGTGTGTTTAATGCTGCATTCTTTAAAAAGTTAACCGTTTTGATAGCTATGTTAAGCAAAACTTGAAAAGATTCGGGAAGAGTCTTAAATATCAATGCCGGTATGTTTATTAACTCTCGAAAGCCAGATTTTTTTTTCTTCAAGAAAGCTTTAAAAGGTCAATTGACCCCTAGCAGGTAATATTGTATTTTTTGAGTATTTCGCTGAAGAAATAACCCTAGTTTATGTTTTTTCTAAAATCATTTGGCAACTAACGAATTCAAACATTATTTAATTAACACTCTTTTCAGTCTTTTGCATGTCTAGTGTGGCGTAAGTCCCACAACAAAGCAGTAATTCAAGGGTTGTTTTTTGTTTGTAATATAGGCATAGCAGGCAAGGTCTGCAGGCATAGCAGGCAAAGAAGGCAAGGTACGCATATTGGACACAGTAAGCTTATTAGGCTGAGCTGACTTATGAGCACAGTACCCGTATTAGGCTCGACGCCAGTGTAGCGTGCTTGGGGGCATTAACAATTTTTGGAGAGAAGCAAAGTAATTTTGCTCTCAATGAAAGGGTTAAAGACCAGAGGTGGAGTCCTCGAGGACGTCCTTGGCCTCGAGGACAGATTTTGAAGTCCTTGGCCTTGGCCTCGAAGGTCAAGTCCTTGGCCTTGGCCTCGAGGCCTCAAGTCCTCGAAAATTGGCCTGTCCTCGGCTTGAGGACAGCACTATTTTTCGAATTGTTTAAATTTTGTGGAGCGCTTGAAAAATTTTTTGGAAAACGTTTTTTTGTGGAGATCGCTTGAAAAAATTTTGTGAAGACGTTTTTTTTTGGAGAGCACTTGCGCTTGTGTCCTTGGTCCTTGGCCTTGGCCTCAAGCATTCCTGTCCTTGGCCTTGAGAGTGTCTGTCCTCGGAAAGGCTGTCCTTGGCCTTGGCCTCAGATTTTTTTTGTGTCTTTGGCCTGGAGCCTTGTGTCCTCGACTCCACCTCTGTTAAAGACCAAACAAAAGAAGAAAAGTTTTCATTGTAAATCCCCCCCGCCGTGGCTCCGGGTTGGTTACGTTCTTTCGGATCACATGTCTCTCCAAGGAGCTCGTCTTTCGCCTGAAGAGGGAGGAAGACGAGGTATTTTAGTGTGGAACTCAGTCATTGCTCTCAAATTCGAGATTAAAGGCAAAAAAAAAAAGGGAAAAAAGTCTTTGTTGCAAACTTTTAGGCTACTACGTGGCGTTCACTCAATTTGACCTGCTTTTTTTGTGCTAGAAAGAAACTTTAATTACTTTTGAGGGGCACAAGCATTGATTTAGAGTAGGGGCACAGCCTCGAAATGCCAGCCTGTGGCACTGAGCCTGTTACTTTCTTTTAGGCCACTATCCTCGCTTGGGGGCACATTTCTCACTTGGGGGGCACAAGCAATGATTTGAGGGGACACAGCCCTGAATTGCTTCCCCGTGACACCGAGCCTGCATAGTAGCCTAGTAGATATATTAGACAAAGTAAGCATAGTAGGCTTGGTAGGCATGTAGATGTAGTAGGCTTAGTAGACATGGTAAGCAAGTACGGTAGGCATAGTCGGCAAGGTAGGCATAGCCTAGCACATAGGCGTAGCCAGGGGGGGCCCGCCCCCCCCCCCAATCAAAATACCACTAACGACAAAAAGTTATGACAACATAGCCTGGCGATGTTTAGTTGCAGTTTTTTTTCAGTAATTACGCACATAACAGTAATTAACAATAATATTAATGACAACAAGTGAGTCCCGGGGCCCCCAACTAACAACCAGGGGGCCCTTACTAACAACTAGGGGGCCCTGGAATCCTTAACCGACAACCAGGGGTCCGGGACCCCTAACTGAAAACCAGTGGCCCATAACTGACAACGAGGGGCCCCAGGGCCCCTAACTAACAACAAAGGGACCCTAACCAACAACCAGGTGGCCCCTTAACTGACAACCAGGGGGGCCCAGGCCCCTAACCGACAACCAGGGGGCTTCTAACCCACAACCAGGGGGCCCCTAACCCACAACCAGGGGGCCCCGGAGTGCCAAACTGACGAGCAGGGGGCCCCGGGGCCCCTAACTCACAACCAGGGAACCCCAGGGCCCTAACTAACAACCAGGAGGCCCTAACCAACAACCAGAGGGCCAGGAGCCCCCTAACCGACAACAAGGGGCCCCGGGGCCCTCCTAATTGACGACCAGGGGGCCCCAGGGCTCCTGACCACCAACCAAGGGGTCCTGGAGTCCCTAACTGACGACCAGGGGGCCCTGGGGCTCCTAACTCACGACCAGGGAGCCCCAGGGCCCTTAATTAACAACCAGGGGACCTGGGCTCCTAACCGACAAGCAAGGGGCTACGGGGCATCTAACTGGCAACCAGGGAGCCCAAGGGCCCCTGACTGACGACCAAGGTTCCCGGGCCAGGGGCCACTTAATGCAAATTTTTAACAATTTATATGCAAAATCTGTGAGACATCTAAGAGTTTTGACCTAAAAGTTGCCACCCCAGGCCCTCGTTTAACGTTATTATAAACTTAATTATTTACTGCTAAAGTATTGCAGGAGGCAATGTTCGTTACTTCCCCCTATAGACCAAATCGCTTACAATTAAAATTTTACACCATAATGCAAGATCTTAAGCGTGTTTTGGGATTTAATTGCAAAAAGAGGATTGAACAACTAAATTTTTTCGATTGGCTTTGAAATGTTAAAAATCTAGTTGTTTGAAACGGCTCTGAACTCGTGCGAAATGTGATCCAATGGGATTTAAATAGCTTTTTTTTCCAAAAACTTACAAAAATCGCCCAGCGGCTGGGGGCTCTGCCTCCAGACCTCCGTCTCTGATACGTTTGAGTACACTGGCTTACTCAACACGTCTTCCAAGTTAGACTTTTACACTTTTCAACAATTAGTTTTCGCCCTCTCCCTTTACCAAAATCCTGGCAAAGTGCCATCAGGCTACGGCTTCAGATCTTTCATTCTACGATATCTTTGCCCCACAAAGAATTACTTTTTCGAAAATTTCTGATGACGCCATTGCGTGTGATTTGTGGTTTGGGCCCCCCCAATCAAAAATCCTGGCTACACCTATGGCCTAGCATGGGACAAAACCTTACCCTACCAGGGTTGGAAAAATTACTTGTTTTCGCTTTAATTACAATTACAATTACAATGAAAAGATTCTCAAAACATTGCAACCAATTCACTTACATATTAAGCCTCGAGTTTTGCTTATGTTAACACTGTGGATTTATTTTGCATTTCTAAACCAGACCTATCAAAGCCCCAATTCTTTCTATCCTTGTTCTTTCATCAAACTTTGTTTAGCTTCAATTTTTGCAATACTTAAATTCGTTTGTAAGCAATTGTCAAGTATATTTTTGAACTTATATCGCTTCCAGCAACACTATGGTTTTAGCTCATCCATGGTATCATACTGCAATTATTTGTGCAAAAGAAATAAGTTTTAACACAATTAAAAATTGTAAAAGAGTTTAAATTGAGTACGGTACAACTTCAAGTTAAAACTACTATTTAACACAATTTTAATTTTTACCAATAATGTCACATATTTAGCATGATCTTACCAAGTAGAACCATTAGTGTCGCTTTGACATGCATACAAGGGCAAACAAGCAAAATAGCACACAAAATCTTAATATCACAAATAGCATTGGCAAACGGTGTAATTGGGAGGAGGCTATTATTTTAATCATAAAAATCACAGCCAATATTATTGAAATAAGTTTATCACGAACGTTTCGGCCCTCTTCTGGTGCCATTTTCTACGCACAGTAAAAAACTTACGCGAATTACGTCCTGGTATTGATTGAAATGAAAACTAAAAATCTTGGAAATCTTGTAAAACGCCTGGAAGAACATCAATCAATCCCAAACTCTGAACTCAGCAACCATCTCCAATCCAACTCTTTCCACAAACTTAATTTTCATAATCCACAAATACTCACCTCCTGCCCATACAAACACAAACTTTTGATCTTAGAATCACTATACATCCAACTCCTAAAACCTAATCTCAATCTCGACTCCTCATCTTATCCACTCCGTCTTTTTAATGCGTGAAAGACATAGGCCTATTTTTAGTTTTCATTTCAATCAATACCAGGATGTAATTCGCGTAAGTTTTTTACTGTGCGTTGAAAATGGCACCAGAAGAGGGCCGAAACGTTCGCAATAAACTTATTACGATAACATTGGTTGTGATTTTTATGATACAAATAGCATTGAAGTTACATTAGTTACTACTTACCACCGGTCACAGTCACGTCTGACATCAAAGGCCAATTCTATGTTAGGCTATTTTTTGGTTTAGAGTTAGTGCTAGTTATGATTAGAGTAGGTGCTAAGTTTAAGTTATGAAAACAATTAACCTATCTCCAAAACTAACTCTAACTATCCTTAATATACTTTGATGGTCAGTTGTGACGTCAGATGCGATTGCAACCGGTCGAAAAAATCGATATCAATTAGCAACCGGAGAAAAATTGATATTGTTCAAACACATCTAATTATCATCTATCTTAAAGTGAATAATAGAGTAATTGTAATTAAAAATAGGCAGAAAAATTTTCAATTCAATTACAATTACAATTATTGAATTTTGAAAATTTTCAATTACAATTACAATTACAGCAAAATCATGTAATTAATTACAATTTTGTCAATAACAATTATAATTTTTCCAAGTCTGTACCCTACTATGCCTACTAGAACAAGCGGTATTTCATTTTGTTTACATTGCTTTTACCATAAAGTAAGCAACATCTGCTGAACAATAGATTTTGCACTTGGCTGCTGGAAGTGCTAGCACAAGCTTATTACAAATAGATTGACAAATTTTTGTCTAAATAATGCCACGTAGCAGTGAGCAAGCAATAGCAGTCTTTAATGCATAATAATTTAGAAATGCTGAGTGATATCGTATTGAAAGCACTTTCTGCAAAGTAGTTTGAAAACCGGCTCAAAAAACTCCAATGGTATGGAATTCAGAAAACGTTCATGGTTACTGCATTTATTGGTCACTGGTCTGGAAATTACTTTCCCTATGTTTGTGGCATATGTTCAACACCAATCTGCAAAGAATGCACGAAATTGGAGTAGAACTGCTGTCTGTTTTGGAAGCTTTATACAGCCAAGTGGAGGTGGGATCAATTGAACCCTTTGGGCTTTGGCGTATAACTGCCAAAAATTCCATGAATTTTTGTCAAATTTTTTTGTTACTTATTTGGGGTGTATAATAACCAAAAAGAAATATAAGTCAAAAATCTCAATCTGCTTTGTTTAGTATGTTTTGCTTATTCTAGAAAAAACAAAGCAAAAAAGGTCAATTGATCCCTTTGGGTATTCTAGAGTTAAGCAATGTATTGAAACAGCATTAGATAACCGATTTCGAACCCACGTTTGAAAACCACTTCTCGCTCCCAGCATTGCAGGAGCACCGTCAGTGCAAACACCACAACATCGCCAAAGTTTGCATCACATCAACATATTTTGTGGTGCTTTCCAACGCAAAACAAAACAGCACATTATCTTTCATATCACTTTCTGTGAAATATCTGCAGAATACCAAGAGCTGGTAGCAAATAGCAACATTTGTAGTTTTATCGAGTTGAATGGAAAACAATTCAAATGGAAATTTTTTATTTCTGAAATTGCTTGCTTTTTGATAGTAATAAACAAATCAGCAATTTTTTGGTTTACTGTAGCGTTTAAAAGGGGAATTTTTTTTTTCACTTTTGGAACCAAATACAGTTCTAGCCATTTCTGTAGTACAAGTAAAATGCGAGTTTCGCCAATTTTGTAAGGTTTACATTCCTCTGCAATCATAGAATGAGAACTGTCTGATAACAATAAGACTGATAAGACTGATGAGACTGATAAGACTGCAATGCTGTTCGCACTGTCAAATAACAGTAAGTAATCAGGCGCGTAGCCAAGATTTGGAAAAGGATGGGGGCTTTTTTGAAAGAGTGAGAAAAGTGCAAACGACCTTGACCCGATTTTTCATTGTTCTTGAATCAGAATCACACGGTTTGTCCGAAAATTGAGACGGAATTTCTCGGAAAGCTCGGAAATTCAAACGTTTTATCAGCCCAAAAACAGGTGATCTCCAAAAAAAAAAGGTCTTCACCGAAATTGAGACTGGTTTTTTGGCCAAAATCGGAAATTCAAACGTTTTATCAGCCCAAAAACAGATGATCTCCAAAAAAAAAAGGTCTTCACCAAAATTGAGACTGATTTTTCGGCCGAAATCGGAAATTCAAGCGTTTCTTCTGCCCAAAAACAGGAGATCTCCAAAAAACAAAAAAAAACAAAAAAAAGGTCTTTACCGAAATTGAGACTGATTTTTCGGCTAAAATCAGAAATTCAAACGCTTTTTCTGGCCGAATCACGACATCTACTTCACAACTTCGGCACCCAATTTCCTTTGGGGGGGGGGGGGGGGGGGGCTATTTTCAATTTTTCACCAAAACTCGGCCTCAAAAGAACCAAAAACCTGCGATTTTGCTTACTTCACAAGCCAATTGGGGGGGGGGGGGGGGGCTCGAGCCCCCCCCGCCCCCCCTGGCTACGCTACTGTAAGTAATAATTAGTCAATAGTCATTTACTACAGTCTCATTCCAACAGCATTGTGCGGTGTGCTGAATTCCGGAATAGAGGAGATTTGTGACGTTACAACAACAAACCTTTGCTAAACAATTAACCCTATTTGTAACGTGGGGGCGGGGGGGGGGCAAATTTGCTCCCCCCTCTTAGTTATTTTAATGTAGCTTCTAAACTAAAAAAAAGTTTTGCTTTGATGCACCCTGACTTTCAATCAAATTTAATAACACACATTTTCAGAAAGTTTGGGGTCACCCGGATTACCGGAAATGACGTCATTTTTGCCTTTGTCAGAGGTACCAAAGAAGTTTTATGCAGTTTTCAACACAATGCATGCTCATCAACGCACTTATTCAGTTCATTCTACTGCGTCTTCGTGATAGATGCTAATCTTGAGTTGGAATAAAACATTTTATTTACTGATAAATGTATTGCATCATCATTACGTCATTAATGGCGTCATAATTTAAAATTATTGCTTTTTCTGCTGTTTCAGGAAATAAATTACGTTTGCATAAAAAAAATAATCATTGCCACCAACTGTTAAATGATATAATGAAAATAATACTGCAGTATTCTAAAATTTTGTAAATGATACTATATCTCAGTCAAAAAAAATTACGAATAATAATCAACACAAAATATTAAAGATGACTTCATCATGCATGTGATGTCATCGTCTGCGCTGACCTAATCATAGATGTTTTTGAAATAACAAAAGTCCAAACTGAAAACAATATTTAGCAATATTTAGAAAAAATTAGCATGCTGTTATAAGGATTTACTGATTTTGATGACGTCATCGTTGTTTTCGTGACGTCACAACTTCAAACTGTTTTTTAAAAGTTTAACAAAAAATAGCTTCAACAAGCAAAACATCTTACTCCTATCACTTACCAAACAGTTTTTGGATAGGAGGGGCAAATTTGCCCTACCACTGGAACAAATAGGGAGTGAAAATACTGCGGTAGATGTAGGGTTAAAATATACTGCTCAAATTCTTTATTTTTACTGCATCAATACTCTGATCCATTGGACGGATAATATAAAAAGCCGGTTAAACAGAGTATGCTACAAATAATTGTGAAAGCCTGGTACTGGTGATTTACATCAGTGATTGGAGCAACAATTTCGAGTTTTCAGTGACTATAAAATGCGACTGACAATAAATGACTTCCCAGCCCATGTTCTCTCCATCTTAAAATACAACGGTCAAGTGAAATTTATTTTGGGAGTTAAAGTGAGCTTTTGGGAGACAGCTTCCCCCCAGCTCCCCCCTGGCTACGTGCCTGCTTCAGACTATCTTTATCTTTATTATCTGAATGAACTTTTTCGAGATGAAGTTTCAAATTATTGTAGATGGCCTCAACGAATGCTGACCAAGAACTTTATTACATAAAACCAGAGGTGGGCAAAGCGGGATTGGAAGCGCAAAGCGCAACTTCCGCAACCTCCGCAATTGCGAAAGTTGCGTTGCGCTTTAATTTTTTATTTTGAAAGATTGCGGAAGTTGCGTTGCGGACTTAAGTTTTTTAAAATTGTTGCGCTTTAATTGCGCTGCGCTTTCAATTTTTTTCGGTCAATAGCGCAATTCTATCGATTGAACTTAATGTTGTTCCATTTCGATCGTAATATTGATAAATGTCGGCCTTCTTCAGCAAATTATTTATTCCTTTCTGTCTAAAATCGCAAAAATACGGCATTTGCATTGTGTTGTGAAATTTCAAATGCGGAAGTTAGGTTACACTTCAACTTTGTACGAAAATGCCGTTCCGCAATTGCGGAATTGCGTTGCGTTTCAACTGAATCAAAAAGTTCATTGCAGAAGTTGCGGTGCGCTTCAGAATTAAAAAAAATTAAGTTGCGCATTTTGCGCAGCGCTTTTGATAGTTTCAAAGTCTAGAAAAATATTAATACAGGTACAATATTAGACTACACATAAAAATTTAAAGCTGCTTTCCCATACAGCCTGTTTTATCTGTAAACTTATCAGCAAGGATGGCAGTACGGTACGGTACGTTCAAAATTTGCGTATTACGTACCTCACACCTTGAACCTTACGGTACCAGCGTACCGTACTTCGTTCAATTTTTGAAGCGTACCGTACCAACGCTTCGTACCCGTTCCAATACAAAAAAGGCGTACCGTACTAGCATCCTGTACTTTTTAGCAAAAATTGAGGCGTACCGTACCGTACCGTACTTAAGTACCGTACTGCCATTCTTTCTTTTAACTAATCGCGACTTTAACTGCCTTTGAAATCACTGGTCTATAAATCAACGGTCTCAATTCACACATTTAGCGTCGGCTTCGGCTGCCATTTGCCTCTGTATACAAAAATTCGGCGCAATTTGTGAAAAGTCTGAAATTTTTAATTCAAACAGCACACTAACGTACCGTACCCGTACGATCACAAAAAAGACGATCGTACCGTACTTCTTTGCAAAAATTGATGCGTACCGAACCTACGTATCGCACCGTACCGTACAGCCATCCTTGCTTATCAGTAGGGCTCGTAAAAGTCAATAAAGTCAAAAAATTTTCAGGGTCTTGTTATATCATCAAACGTATACAAACACTGTTTTCGGGTGCTCTGGAGCCAGCTTGCCTGGATTTTAAAGGTCAAAAAAAGTCAAATTTTTGGGTTAGGTCAAAAATTGTCAAAATTGTATGTGATCAAAACTTATTTTTCAAAACCAAACAAACTTTTTTCATTTTTCTGGATATTTGAGCACCAATGAAATGTTATAAGCAATTTTATACATATTTGAATGAAATTTTGCAACTCAAACTTCTGCAAATAGTTGCAATATGTCGCAATACATTTGCATGGGTTAACTTTTGTTTAAAAATAATTTTATAAACAACGCGAAACTCTTTTTTCAAATTAAGAACAAATTAAGAATGCCAGCCTCGGCATGAATAAAATAGTTACTATAAGATCTGTATATGTATAAGTCTAAATTTAAAAATCAAAAGATCCGTTTTTATTATACAGTATCGTATAGTCACAACGAAATAACCAGATTTTTGAAATCTTTTGGTACTGTACTGTTTTGATTTCACAGCTTTAGCAATCGGGAAGACTTACACTACTGCACAACTTTTACCTAGCAAGAATGAAGTTGTGTCAATTTACTTTCCAGTAAAAACTTAAAAACAAATGAGGCCAAAAATTCGTGAAAATTTAAGAACGGCCAATTTCAGTCCAAAGTGTATTGATTATACAGAAGTGTAGGTGACATGGAAAGGTGTGCAGATTACTAGGTTTTTGTCCTGCATAGCTTAGTTGCTTTAATCACAAGAACGACTGATTGAGCTTTCTTTCTAAATGCTGTTAATGAAAAGTGAAAAAGGTTGCCTTCTAACTTAAGTGAATTCGTGAATTGCGAATTACAAAACCTTTCTTTTTTGAATCAAAATTTGGAGCTCAATAAGGCCAAGACCATTTAAGTCAAAATAAAGTCAAAATTTAGTAGAAAAAAATCAAAGCAAATTTTTTTTAGGTCAAAATAAAATAGGCCCTACTTAACAGGAAAATTTTGTATTACTGTCGATTTAAGTTAGGACTTGCAGCCAAAGCAAAAATATGGAATGTCATTGCATGAGAAACACATAAAGGAAAACGGCGTTCCTCGCACGTAGTTTTGATTATTATTTGATGTAGGGCAACGTCACAGTGAGGTGGTTAAAGAGGATGGTTAAATGCTACACTTTCACTTTGCGTAGAGCGGTTAGCGACTGGCAATTTAGGAACAAATCAGATACAGAGCAATCAAATGTGGAAGAAAATGAGCAAAAAAAAATACACTTTGCATGAATGGATTGATTTTGGAGTTCAATAACCAAGCTTAGCAACTGAGTTTGTGAAACGACACATTTCAAATAAACTTTTGATAATTACTACAACAATTATATATTCTTTAATCACCACGGCCCACTTAAAATCTCGCTATGGCTCAGCAGTGGGCCATGGCACACTGGTTGAGAAACCCTTAACACAGCATGAAATTGAATTGGAAACACAAAGTACTTTTTCGAATGTTTGCATGCTAATGTTATCAATCTTACAATAAATAGAAAGCGATACGTCATTAGCAAAAATGTTTTAGGTGGTCGAGAGAGAGTGTAATGAATGATTGAGATTCGACAAAATGCCCGTATTAAGCTAAAAAAATTATTTGATATCTACAACTGTATGTCTCAACAGACAATCCATGATGAGTAGTAGCTACAGAGCTTTATTACTGTAGATCGTAGATTTTGTCCGGTGTTAGAGTTGGATAGTGGATGTCGCGTTAAATCAAATAACACAAGATGACTGTTTACTCCAGTGTGGTTCTAATAGAATGACGAAAAGAGCAGCGATCAGATACGTTGCGCAATAAATCACATGACGTCATTACGCATGAGCGGTTATGCAAAACTACAACACCTAATACTACAGTGGATGGGTGTCAGCACGTTAAGAAAATGTTACTGAGTTACAACGATAATTAAGTTCATGTTTTCTTTTTGTGTATCAATAATATCTTTTTAGAACAGAAAACTTTTTCCTGTACCACATTACTCATTTAATTAAGTCGAAAATATTCTTATAATAGTTTCTTGTACGAAACCAATTGCTTGATATTAATGAAAATGTGGCTATCTTGGTTGAAATCCCGCTTCCAGACTTCATGCCACTCAAATTTTTCGTGGTTTGATAAATTACACTGAAAAGTACCCAGCTATCACCATCAATCACAAAAACAAACTAAGAAATCAACACTGAAAACATTCAGAATCGTATTCCAAGAACAAAAAGTGATGGAATGTCATTGTTCTTTGTTTATGCTCCCAACTGTTTAGATAACTCTGTAACAATGGTATCTAATTACAGAACAAAGCAAGCACGAAATATGTCTGCAGATCGTCTATAGCTTCGTTTTATGTTTCGAGGAAAATACGCATACTTTGGTAACTGTTGTTTAGCTAAAACAATTGTGATATAGTTTCAAACTTCAAAGATGAGCAAGTTGAGTTAAGCAAGGTTGAAAAACGACAAAATCAGTTATCAAAGGACACAAGCGAATGTCAACTTTTTCAACAATATTATGGAGCGCCGTTTGTGTACCTTAATTTGCGCACTGTTTTTTTGCATATTCAACTAAATAGTTGTTTTAATTAAATATACAAAAATACACACACAAAAAATAGTCAAAAAAATTGCGCCCAAAATAAACTGTTGCAAAAAAATGTCCAAAAAATACTACACACAACATAAAGCGTTACAAAAATGCGCTGCAAACACTTTTTGTCTATTTTAAATGGAATATGACGGAGCGCTCTCGGCTGCGCTTTGAAAGAGAGAGAGATGAGGGTGACTGGGAAGTGAGCTCGTGCTCTTCGAGTCTCCAGCTACTCGCGTATGTGTCGAAGCAGGCGGCCTGCAGCCGTGATCGAACTGGGGTCGCAGTATTGCTGACGCAATAATCAGCGCTCAGTTCCGCTCGGCCATGCTGCTGACGATGCAACATGGAGGGCATCAAAGAGCAGCCGAAAGCGCTCGCTTCGTCATGCTCCACTAATAAAATATACAAAAGTGTCTGCAGCGCATTTTTGTAACGCTTTATTTTGTTCGTAGTTTTTTTTGGACTATTTATTTTTGCAACGGTTTATTTTGGGCGTAATTTTTTGACTATTTTTTGAATAAATGTTTTTGTATATTTAAATAAAATGACTGTTTGATTAAATATGCTAAAAAACAGTGCACAAACTAGGGTACGCAAACGGCGCTCTATATGATGTGCGTTTTACTAAGCGATTTTAAAACCTGAGGAGATATTTACACATTATAAGTAAGAACAGAAATGTGAGTGCAGCAATCTTAAACAATACACAGATAAAGTTTCGTTATCACATATATTGCTTGCATTTTCTATTACACGCCAAAAATTTCAAAAGCGAAGGGTTTGTTTGAATCTCAATTAACTGCTGATCGCATGTTATGCTCCCATAAATTTATGCATGGTAAAAAATAATATTCAGGATATATTTGCAAAGCTGATGCATTTATTCAAAGGGAAAATCTTTGCTGCAGCAGTGCTTGCAATATAAATGTTTCATGTATAGAATCTTATAATGCGACAAAAGCAATAATAAACGTAATGATGAGATAGCTCTTGTAGCACTTGATTTAACTATTTTTTGTTACTTTTGATCGGCTTTTACGCGTAGCAATTCTGATTTCCTAACTGCTTGTGGATAACTTCTAGTTTATTTAGTTAAAGTTTAGAAATTTTGATTATTTTAAAGCCAGAAATCAGAGTCTGCAGCAATTCAGTTTTCTATTTCACCAAATATAACTGATTAAAAAAAAATCTACCATAAGTTTAAAAAACAATTAAATATGAAACGCCTTCGTCTTTTTCATTTATCGACTTTTCAAGCCAAATAGGTATTTATCCTTCATCTAAAAAAAAGCTACCTACAATAAAGAAACTAATTTATGGTCTGGATTGCAAGCAAGACTTAAAGCGACATATAGACTACACGAATCAAATCCCATCCTCATGTCAAGTATATATCTTATTGAAATGCCTGCAAAATCTTTGGCGAAAATACACCGAAACTACAAGTGCATCTATACAGCTGAGAAATATATATCGTTCTAGACTTGTATTATCGATTACTATTTAAATAAGACAAATAAAGAAACACAGTAGATATAAAATTTGAATAAGAAACAATTGAATTAGGAATAAATCAAGATTTTATGATGAAATGAAGTGATGATGAAGTGATAAAGCTCGTTTTGAGCAAACTATATTGCAATTAGCAAGAAAACCTTATGAAAAATTAAAAGAAATAGATTTGCAGACTATGATTCCTAGTTTTAGATTAATTGTGCTAAACTTGATGAAAAGTCTTAGTCTTTCTTTTATAGTCTGTTTAAACAAACAAAAATATACTCTATATAATTTATTTCATTGCAAACTAAGAGAACTCAGCAAAACAGTTTTAAAATAAACATAGAAAGAGTTAACTACAGTTTGTACATACTCAAACAAGTTGTCGTTGTTTGTTTAAACCTTTTTCTCAAGAATACAACGACACCATATAACATATTACTAAACACGAAAATTTTATCAAATAATATCAGTAACCCATGTAACACCACATATTTACCCAGCACGTCAAATATATTTTTTTTTGGAAAATCGAAAGCCATTTAACATCAAGGCATTGTACGTCGTAAATATTTTTATTATGAAATTTTTTGTTATTAAATAGCTGCAATTTTGCTTATTATAATACATTTTTATTGCACGCTTATCCAGAAAAATTGTGTTTACTTAAAAGCGTACATTTTATGCTTGCATTTTTTATTCTTTGTTTTTATACCTCGCTATTGTACAGTAAGTGCATAATTTACTCACTGAAACGGTTTAATTAGAAAAATCATTGCATTTGTCAGTAAATAGACTAAATTGACTAAAAATAAATCTGTTAAAACTGAATTAAGTATGCCACATGTTACCCAAGAGCAAAGCTTAACTCGACAAGCCAAACTTCTTCAATATGCCAACAACAAACGAATTGATGGAGATTTCAATGACGTCACGATACAGGCAGGAGATAAAAGCATTTCAGCAAACCGGATGGTTCTGGCTTGTTATTCCAAGTACTTCGAATCCATGTTTCTCTCACCGCTCAAAGAACGATACCAAAACACAATTGTGATAAAAGACTTGGATGGAAACGCACTGAAGCTGGTAATCGGATATATTTATACCGGTATGATTGATATAACCACAAACAATGTTTTGATACTGCTTGGTGTTGCTGATTTCCTTCAAGTTAATGACGTCAAGAAAATGTGTTTTGATTTCATGGCAACATCGTTGACAGTTGATAATTGTCTTGATGTCGTGAAAGCCTCAGTTCTGTACAAAAACCGTCAATGCAACAGATTTACCAATTCATCAGCGACAACTTTGATGGTATCGTGCAAGGAGACAACTTCAAACATCTATCCAAAGACGAAGTGTTGTCGCTTTTCACTAATTTGGATCGTAACACGGTACAAGAATCATCATTGTACACAGCTGCTGTTAATTGGATCAAATTTGATGAAAATCGTGAAATGGAGTTTTCCTCATTGTTTTTGTGTCTCGATCTTACTGAGTTTTTGTTAGAATTTGTTACTGATACTGTTACTGAAGAGCAGTTGGTTAAACAGAACGTTGATTGTTTGAATGCTGTTGTGTCGTACTTGGTAAACAAGATAAAAAACATGAATAGGGATCAAAAAGAATCAAGACTACTTAGCGTTGGTGGAGGCAAATCAACAAACTTTGTAGTAGAAGTTTTTAGTGTCTTTGGTGATTTGTTAAAAATTTATCCTGATCTTCCTTGTAATTTAACCGATCACTGCGTTCTAAAAGTTGACAATTTTGTTTTTTGCATTGGTGGAAATGTTGATGGAAATTGGAAGAATTCTACAAATCAAGTTTATCAACTGAATTTGAGAGCACCGATGGGATGGGATGAGGTCCCTTCAATGATTGAAAATAGGGGTTGGTTTGGAGCTGCTGTATGCAATGGATGTTTGGTTGTCGCAGGTGGATGCAATAGAGATTCTGTTATCAACACGACAGAACTGTACGAGCCGCAATCCAAAAGGTGGAGGACTATTGCTCCATTGAATAGCAGTAGATATGAACTCGGATTAGTTGTTGAAGATCAAAAATTGTTTGCGATTGGAGGAAGGATTGGTCATCAGTGCTTATCAACAGTAGAACAGTTAGACGATTTAAATGGAAAATGGAAAGTAATCAATTCAATGAATCAGAAACGAAGTCGGTTTGCTGCAGTAGCGTGTAATAATTTCATTTATGCAATAGGTGGATGGGAAAAGTTGTTCAAAACAGTCAACAAAACAGTCGAAAAATACGATGTTAACAACAACAGCTGGAGTTTTGTCAGCAGCATGAATAAGGAGAGATGGTGTCATACAGCTTGTGTTTTGCAAGGAAAGATCTATGTGGTCGGAGGATTAGATGCTAACAACGCAATTGTGAAAACAATCGAATGCTATGATTTGGAAACTGATGAATGGACTGTGGTTGGTGAAACTAAGCAAGGACTTTGCAGGCAAGCGCTAATTGCAGTTTAAAAACTAATGCATTGCATTTGGAATTTTTTCACTTCTGATGATTTTACAAAACGTTTTAATCAAAAGTTTTTTGAATATTATTAATCTACAGTTTGTTAGTAGAAACTGAGCAGTCAAATAAAATTCGAATGAAACATTATTTACCATTGACGTCGCTTGCTCAGATGCAACGTACTCTCTAAAGCAACTCTTTTTTGCTAGTTCAAATTTATTTCTTATGAAGTGAAATTAATGAATATCATTGTGAATTGTGATTAATTTTGCTTTTAATTAACTGGAAAAAAGTATATGCAATTCAATAATGATTATGTTTTTTTGAATTCGAGTCACTTTTTATCCCAGATTTTTGATCATTTTAACCCAAACATAATGACTTAAAACGTTTGGCTTACCTTTGACTCAAAAAGTTTGGTGTGGTCGTAAATATACAGTACCCTTCTAATTTGAATCACATTCGACCTAATTTTTTTCTTTATTCTGACCCAAAAATTTTTACTTTGAAATATTCACATTGTAGCCAGACGTCTTATTTTGTAAACAACCGCTTACAAATTTACATTTCTAGTGTAACCAATAAATTTACTTTTTATTCTTTAGAAGTTCTCTTTTGAAGATTTCGTAGGAGTGAAAAAGGCTGCAAAGGGTTTGATAGTAAACAAAATCAAATTTTTTTTCAATGTATTTTTTGCATTGAAAATAATGATCTTTACACTTTCTGTGATTAGATTTACTTTTCATTTAACGAGAAAAAATTATAACTCAATAATAACCTACTTTATTTGAATGCATTGATTTTTAGCGCTCATATACAATTGTGTACATCAATTGCAGCAATTTTATTCACGAAAACGAGAATTGTAAAACGATATCTAAATTATTACCAAAATTAGTTGTGACTAATGCTTTTGATGCTCCGTACAAAGCATTTTTTGCTAAAACATCGTTTTTGATTTCAAACAGCAAAAATAATTTCAGTTTTTTTGTTTTGTTTTAATTCTCTCAAAGTCTGCATCTGCTATTGTAGCCATATTGTAATTTTGGTATAAGAAACTAACAATACGGTACTTTGATGGCGTAAGTCGCTAATACTGCAGTAAATATGTCACATGTTAGTCAAGAGTTATACGATTTAACTCGACAAGCCAAACTTCTTCAATATGCCAAAAACAAACGAATTGATGGAGATTTCAATGACGTCACGATACAGGCAGGAGATAAAAGCATTTCAGCAAACCGGATGGTTCTGGCTTGTTATTCCAAGTACTTCGAATCCATGTTTCGCTCACCACTCAAAAAACGATACCAAAACACAATTGTGATAAAAGACTTGGATAGAAACGCACTGAAGCAGGTAATTGAGTACATTTATACAGGTATCCTTGATATGAGCACAACCAATGTTGTTACACTACTTGGTGTTGCTGATTTCCTTCAAGTTGATGACGTCAAGAAAATGTGTTTTGATTTCATGGAAACATCGTTGACGGTTGATAGTTGTCTCGATGTCTTAAAAGCCTTGGTTTTATACAACAATCCATCACTCCAACAAACCTACCAGTTCATTAGCAGCAACTTTGATAACATTGTGCAAGGAGACAACTTCAAACATCTATCTAGAGCCGAACTGTTGTCACTTTTCACCAATTTAGATCGTAGCAGAATGCAAGAAACATCATTGTATACAGCTGCTATCAATTGGATAAAATTTGATGAAAATCGTAAAACGGAGTTTTCGTCATTGTTTTTAACGCTTGACCTTGAAAAGTTTCCATCTGAATTTGTTGCTGATACAATTGCTGAAGAGCCGCTGGTTAAAATCAACGTTGATTGTTTGAATGTTGTTGTGTCGTATTTGGTTGACAGGATGAAAAGCGTGAAGATTGATGGAAAGACATCAAAAATATTTAGCGTTGGTGGATATAAAGCACCAAAGACCATTTCAGAAGTTTTTAGTGTTTCCGGTAATTTGTTGAAAACCTATCCTGATTTATCCTGCAAATTATCGGATCACTGCGTTCTAAAAGTCGATGATTTTGTATATTGCATAAATGGAAATGTTGATGAAATATGGTCACAACCAACAAACAAAGTTTATCGATTAAATTTAAAAGAACCGAAATCAAACTGGGAAGAAGTCGCATCAATGGCTGAAAAAAGAAGCTTTTTCGGAGCTGCTGCATGCAATGGTTGTTTGGTTGTTGCAGGTGGATATAATGAAAATTCAGAACTCAACACAACAGAACTGTACGAGCCGCGTTTGAACAGATGAAGTAGAATTGCGCCAATGAATAAAAACAGATCCTCACATGCGTTAGTCTTTGAAGCTCAAATGTTGTTTGCAATCGGAGGATGGAATGGAAATCAGTGCTTATCGTCAGAGGAACAAATGGACGATCTGAATGGTGATTGGAAAGAAACAAACTCAATGAATGAGAAAAGAAAAGCTTTGGCTGCTGTGGCTTGTCATAATTGCGTCTATGCAATTGGTGGATATGGAGACTCTATCAAAACAACTTACAAGTCAATGGAAAAATACGATTTAAAAAAAAGCACTTGGAGTTTTGTCAGCAGCATGAATGTAGAGAGGAAATATCATGCTGCTTGCGTTTTGCAAGGAAAGATCTATGTGGTCGGAGGGTTAGATGCAAACAACGAAGTTGTTAAATCAATCGAATGCTACGACCCCTTAACTGATGAATGGACAGTTGTTGGTGAAACAAAGCAAGAATTATGCGCGCATGCGTTAATTGCATTGTAGGACATGGTTTACATCTCATGTAGTTTACTATCAGATTTTTTAAAAATAGTTACATTCTAGTCTATATTATTGTTCGATTTTATAATATAACTGATTGGGTCATGGCAAAGACCATAAAAATTGGTATTTAAGGCTACCCATTTTGAAGTTCCGCAAATAAAGAAACAGTCTGAAGTCTCCACCATGTGTAGTAGACAGCAGTGTAACTGGCAGCTTAACTCCAAAACCAAATGGTCCCTTCGCTGTCTTTAGGCCAAGGCAACTTGGTGAATAAAACGCAATTGCAAAAATTTGTGGATAGCCATAAGCATTACTTAGGTAAATTTACTTAAGTAAACTCTATGGCTATCTACAAATTTTTAGGCAATTGGATATCAATTATATTGATCATACGCGTGCCTAACGGCTTAGATGCTGATTAATTTCATTTTCTTTTATTTAATAATTACTTATTATCAACTGTCTTTAAATTAAATTTATATTTTTGTTGAAATTTTTAGTAGTTTACTTCATCATGATGCTTATTTTATATTTGAAAACTTTTACTAAGGTTTATGCAAAATTACCCATGTTTGTGCTACTGCTCATCATCCTACAAAAATTAGTTTTTATCAGCGTATTTTGAAAGTCAATGCAATCTTGAATTGCTGCAGTGCTTTTTTAACTCAACAAAATTACTGAATTAAAACTTATTGCTGCCAAGGGATTCATATAAAAGTAATAATTGTTTTTACGTTTTTGTTTGGATAATTCTTTCAAATCATCAGGAATTTTTGAACTAAATTATTATCGCAGGTTCTACTTACTTGTCGATAAACTACAAAGCTTTATTGTGTAAAATAAAAAATATGCTTAATAAATTCGAATAAAATATTATTTTCTATTGACGTCGCTAGTTTAGATGCAATGTGGCCACTATAAATTTGTTTTTCCTTTCTAACCTATGTTCTTTCTTTCTATTGAAACTACTGACTCTCATTGTGTATTGTGATTGATTTTGCTTTCTATTTATTAGAAAAAAGTATATGGAATTCAAAAATATTAATATTTATTTGAGTCATATTAATTTTCACTGATTATAGACTGAGGTGGGCAAAGCACAACTAGCGCAACTTCCGCTATTACCGATGTCGCGCTTTAATTTTTTATATTAGGACATTGCGCAAGTAATGTTGCAAAATAATTGCTTTAAAATTTATTGCGGATTAATTAGGTTGTTTCTGCTTTCAAAATGCTTTTTTTGACAGCACAGTTTTCTATTTTGAACATCGACCTTTTTTGGAAATTACTTATTCTAGGGTCGTAATAAAAGCAAATAAAATAGGTCTACTCTGTTTTATTATTATCAGTTATGAGCTGGTAGCCTAGTAATAAATCAGCTTCTTTTTGGCTGCATTACTTGGACAGAAACGTATCTGACATTCTGATTTTTACTGCGATCACTACGGTACTCATCAGAAGTGGAGTCCTAGAGGACGTCCTTGGCCTAGAGGACGTCCTCGAGGACACATTATGAAGTCCTTGGCCTTGGCCTCAAGGTCAAATCCTTGGCCTAGAAGCCTCAAGTCCTCGAAAATTGCTATGCCTTACTCGAGAACAGCAATATTTTTTGAACCCTTTAAAATGTTGTTGAATTTTGTAAAATTTTGAACCCTTTAAAATTTTTAACGTTATTAAAATTTTGTTGGAAAACGTCAGAAACCTCGAGGAAAGTTTGCGAAGACCTTTTTTGTATTCCTCTTTTGGAGATCCTCTAAAATATTTTTTTGAAGACGTTTTTGTTTTGTTGATCGCCTGAAAAAAATTGTGGGAGACCTTTTTACTTTTTATTTTTTGAAGAACACTTGCGGCTGTGTCCTTGGTCCTTGGCCACGAGCATTCCTGTCCTTGGCCTCGAGAGAGTCTGTCCTCTAAAGTGCTATCCTTGGCTTGGCCTAGGATTTTTTTGTGTTCTTGGCCTTGGCCTCGAGCCTTGTGTCCTCGACTCCACCTCTGGTACTCACAGTCTACTCTTTACACTGGTCTATCTGCTGACAAGATTAAGTAATTAATGCGCAGCGAAAAGGCTCATTGGAGTAGCCTAATTGCGTCGTTGGCTTATAATAAAGTTGGAATGGCATCGACAAAGTTATCAACGTCAAGTTTGCCAATAAAACTTAAATTCACGGAGGCCTCTACGTTGTGTTTGAAGTAGAATTTTCTGGAACAGCTGAATCAAGAAGGATGGAATCAATGCTGATTTAATCTTATACGGCTGGCACAACTTAAGATGCACCCAATCAGTTTGTCTTCAGTTCTCGTTTAAGTTAATCCCTGGATTAATAATAATACGCAAATCATATCCCCCGTGAGATTGATGCATCTGACGAATCAACAGATATCTCAATCTAAATCTATGAGCAGGTACATCTGAATCGCAATGTATGAATTGCAATATAAACCATCAGGTGTCGATGTGTCTGACTAAGAGGTAAGTTAAATTACTTAAAATATGGCTCATATGGAAAAAATTTCTATGTGATTTGGCTAAAGGAGGACCGGGAGCTTCAACTTTCTAACAAGTTTTTCTAAATTTTTTAGAAATTAAATTAAAGTCGAAAGAGCCAGTAAAAACAATGCTTTTGAAGAAAAAGAAATGATGCATGTTATTTCAATGGCAGATTAGTTGCGTTACAAAAAATGGAGATTTACTTAAATAATTACTGGTATACTCATATTATATGGTAGTGTGATGTATTTATCCTGTTAATTGCAAGAAACTGTGTTATGTAGCGCTTTGACGCAATCGCAATATGTGCATCTTATTTAAGTAGAATTAAATCATATCAAATAGAATATTATTCAAATAGGAAATGCCTGTAGATTTTATCCAAAGTGCTATTCTGCTATGACATTTAATCATGAGCTATTTGTTGATAAAAATTGTCGGATCCCTACCTCATTTTGCCGTAAATTGAACTTTACGTTTTACCAGAATTCGGATTTTTGAGTGATGGAAATAATTAAAAATAACAAAGGAGGAACAATTATTCTACTACTTTGTCCCCAAATAGTTTATGATCAAAAAAGCCAAACAATTTCACAAGATAAAAAGTTTAAGTAGATTACCTGGGTGATTGCCATAAATGAGGGTCTGGTACGAGTACCCAAGCTGCCTGAGATTATAGGAGTTTGGGGGCTTCGCTAATTTTTTTAGGATTCGATAAGTTTTTGTAATTCTTCAAAAAATTCAACTACTTCAACATGATTTGGATGACATTATGCACCTTTTTAGAGCCATTTGAAAAAACAAAATTACTAAGAATTGAAAAATCATTAATAAAAAATCGAATTACTTCACTTGCCCCTTTAATTTTGCTCTTTACTGAATGGGTCAAGTCGAAACACGCACAAAATTTTGAAAATTTTAGGTTAAATTTTCGGAGTGAGTTGTTAAAAAGGAGGCTTCAGCTCAGGAGGAGGTTTACAATCTCTGGTTGCACCACTGGGTAAAGGATTCATTTAAAAACCTGTATTATGAACATAGTTCGATCTAATTGGTGAAACAGACATTAATTTCAGCACTTTTTTGGTTTTATTTTTGCTTGTTTAGCTTAATTTTTGCCTTCAAAAAAAGCCAAAATTTTTGAAAATCAAAGAAGGATCGATGTTTTAAAACGTTTACAGTAAGTTATAAAGCGCCGTTATGGCATAATAGTTCGTTTGGAACTAAAATTTGTTTCGTTTGCAACTAATTATTTACGCATCATAATTGACTTGAACCAGAATTTTTGTAATAGTACAGAAGTTATCGAAAATAAACTGTAACGGTTGGTAATATTGTTTGAATTAAATCCGGTATAACAACAAAATGACTTTTAAAAACATATTATGCTATGATACATCTGCATTTTTGTACGGTCTATTTACTTGGAGATAAACTTTCCCGTCCTACATAGAAAAACTTCACATAGTGCCAAATAAACCGGTTAAAACCAGTTTATTTCGTAATATGTGAAGTTTTCTAAGTAGAAAAAAAGGCCCGGGAACGATGTACCCCCTGAACCTCATTCTTGTTAGCCCTGGTCATAACTTCATCATATTAATGTAATTTTTTGGCGTAATTTACAAAAAAATCTAAAGATTAATATCCAATATTGTTGTAAAGCAGTTACAGTATGTTCTTTTCTAAATGACCGATTGCTCACCACTACCACTGGTTGGTTACAGAGTTAATCGGAAAGAAGTTCCGAAGTTTATGCAAAAACAATCTCTTGATGGTTGATTTTTTTGGCTCTTGCCATAAATAAAAATTGGTAATATTTGAGGTAAAATTCTTCACTAACAAACACAGAATTTTTAAAAGTAATACTTTTGTAGATTTGACAAACCGCTATGTCACTATTAGGAACGAAAATGAGCAAGATATAGAACCAAGCCAGTATTAATTGGTTCTTAAAGTCAAAAGGTCACAGCATTGCTCTTTATGCTGTATTTACAGCTCTGTCCGTAATGCCCTGAACTGATAATTATCATCATGATGCGATTATAATCAGCGGTGTAGCACAGCAAACAAAACTGATATTTGCAGATCCCGTATATTGTAGGTCTACATAGTTCATAGATGTACTCGTATTGTTCTGCTCTGGCTTTTCCATTGATTACTCTTTTGATTATACAGTACGTCAAACTTCTCTTAGTTGAATAAGCCTGTAGACAGAATAATACGTCAAAGGTTAAAGCAATATTTTTCACGTGATTTCAGGCTTCAAGGATGACTGCATTGTGTCACTTGAATATCGGTAAGTTTCTTTAGTAAAGCTAACGAAAAGAGGTTGCAAATTGTAAGCTTGAGCGAAGAATGACCAAATTTATATTCAATGAGCTCAAAAATTTAATGTCTTAGTAGGCCTACCGCGTTCGCTTTAATCTTTCGTTTTGAGCACATTTTGTTATCCTGAAATCAAACACAGATGTTAATGATGCCAATCCATATTGAGCATTGAAGAAGATGATTTGCTTATTTTACCTATTGTAGTCAATTTTGAACATTGGAGAGGATGCCGCTCGAAGTATAGTTGCAAGTTTTGAAGTTACCGTACTGTATATCTGACTGCCACTTGCCAACTCCAGTCCTCACCAGTACTCGACGGCAGGCGCGTAGCCAGAAATTCGCAATGGGGGGGACTGGTTTGGGGGTCTGGGGGCGGAGCCCCCAGCGCTCGAAAATTTTGCGTTTTTTTGCAAAATAACTTCATTTTAGGGCTATTTTGATAAAACAATAATGCTTTTAAAAACGTGGCTTAGAAATTGGCAGTGCAAACATGATTAAACTGGTTGCATAAATGGGCTATTTGGGAGGTGGCTAATGGTAAAATGTTAGTCCTCTTGTTTCGATGCTGGTAAATTATAAAATCGAATAGTTCAATAAAACTTAAACGGAGTAATCTATTTCGTATACAGTTTATAGAGAAAAATAATTGGGGGGAGGGGGCTAATGAAAAGAGATTTGAGAGAAATGATCGGAAATTAACTAATACTGAATAGCCCCCCCCCCTATTCCTCAGTTTATAGTATGTTTGTTGATGACACCTATGTTTAGCATTTTTACACTTGTGATCAAATTTGATTGCTTATTTCTTACCATTTTTCGAAGTTTTCATTTATTTGTTAGTTTTATTTTTGACAAATTAGCCCCCCCGTGAGCATATGTTTCAAAAAATGTTTTAAATCACTATTTAGTCCACTCCGGAGCATAAAACAGTCTCAAAAGTGCTAAAAACGTGGTGTTTTTTACCATTCTGCATTTTGGTCGACATGCCAATGGGAGGGGGGCTATAGCCCCCCCGCCCCCCCCTAGCTACGCTACTGCTCGACGGCATCGGACTACTGATGAAGTCAGGGACGTGCGGTCAGGGGAGGCAGGTGAGGCCGTGCCTCACCTGTAGAATTGAGCAAAGAAAAACGAAAATAAAGTATATAATTAAAATAAAATGCTTTCACACAAATCAAAATATTTATCAAAAGCTTTATAAATTTTTGTCATATTTATTTTTTTGTGTAGCCTATCCACTGCTTTTATGTTATGTCTTTCGTATTAAAACGCCCAAGCTATTCGGTGTAATATTGCTATCACTACGGCGTGCATTGAGCATCGCTTCAAATATGCGAAGTGAGGCATTGTCAATTGTGCCTCACTTCAGCTAAGCAAATTTTAATGAACAAACTAAAAGTATGCCTTTTTTTCTCAAACAAATTAGGGACAACGCATAATGCTTTTAAATCTGATTTTGCGGCGCGCCTCACCTGTGACGTCATAAAATGAGAAAAAGTTTAAGCAGTTTTTTTGTAGTCTTTCGTTCATTGCGAAATTGAACAAGTTATTTTTCTGGCCGAATAAAAACAATTTAATACGAGAAAATGAACTAAAATGGAAGAAAATTTAGTCTCAAAGCTGAGAGACTTTCTAAACTAAGTTTTTTATCTGAACTTGAAGTTATAGAAATTGCTAAACTTATGTACTCTTATTATCACTCCAGGTAACCTGAAAATTTCGACAATTATTTTACATATGCTAGCAAACTTCATGATTATAAAACAAGATCGATTACTGCAGACAATTTTTTTTTGGAACGAGCTAAAACTCGAAACGGGCAGCGATCTTGCTCGTGAATTGGAATAAAAATATGGAGTAATATTTCACCAACTTTTGAAGAATTACCAAAATACTCATTTAGCAAACAAATAAAATTGTCCATGCTAAGTAATTACTGAAGTACTTACAGTCTTGATAAACTCGAGGTAAGCCTAAGTGTGCTCTTTTCCTATGCTAACTGCTATTTTTGGTTGAATCCTTACTTTTGTTTCTTGTTTGTTTTAAAAATGGTTAAAAAAAAGCTACCCCCTCAAAAAACTTATAATAATTACAATACTAAATTAGTTATAAGGGCAGCTTGACTCGATGACCAGAAACAGGTCTTTCGCTGTCCTGTTTGCTTGATAGTAAGTGACTCAAACTACAGTACTGGTAAACTTTGCAATTGCCTATTAATTTCTACGCCTTCATCAACAATTACTTCTGTTAAGTGTTACAGTAAATTAGCCCACATTTATTTCCTTTATTAGCATTAATAATCATTCTATTTGTGAGCATGAATATATTTTTTCATTGGTGTTAAGTTTCTGGAAATTGAACTCAAGTGAACAAATAATCTGAATTGAATTGAATATATCTAAAAGAAAACCGATTTAAAAGATTTGCTCGAGACATCATTACGAAAGAACCCCTCAATTCAAAGAGTAGAACCGTACTCAAGAAAAGAGTGGTTGCGCTATAAAAATCTTCATTTGTGCTTTCATGTTTTTAGCAAATAATAATGTTGGGACTGAAATCGGGTTTTTGTGACTTAGAGAATTTGCCAAGAAGACTTAGCAAGCACGAAAACTTCAATTATGTCCACATTCAAAGCCAAATAATAGGCTAGGCTACCTTTATGGATTTTCGAAACTTCAAGAATTGATTTGACTTTAAGTGAACAGTAAAAATTAAACGAATAATTAATTATCGAAAAATTTGGTTTTTGTTTAATGGCTACAGTGCCGCCGAGGACCAAAAGTGGGCCGGGGCCAGCTCAAATATGATGGATTTCCGGTCAGTTTGGTCCGAAAAATGATGTGATCTCCAAAAAAAACAAAAAAGGTTTTTACCGAAATTCTAACGGTTTTTCCGGTCGAAATTAGGTGTTCTCCAAAAAAAAAAGGTCTTCTGGCTTCACATGCTGATTTCTCAGTGTCATTTCGATGGGCCCCCTCTCGAGCTCATGGGCCCGCTGAAGCCGACGGCCTTTCTGAAGCCCATGGGCTCCCTAAAGTCCATGAGCTCCGGGGTCATTCTCCCCCTTGCCCCTCCTCTCGGCGGCCCTGAATGGCTATAAAAACAATTATTTGCTAGTCATTTATTGTCTAAATAATTTTTTTGCGAACATGACTGTGAAAAAAAATTGTGCCTCACCAACCAAAAGCCTCACCGCACGTCACTGGATGAAGTGACGCTTAAATCACACTGAGACTTCAGTAAAGAGCTTTACAAAATTGCAAAAACAAGAAAAGAAGCTAACGAAAAGCACTCTTTAAAACACCACAAAATTTCACGCAAAACTGCAGAAGAAAGCTAACAAAAATAAAATTAGTTACAGTATTGCCATCAGGAATAACAATATCAGTGCTGCCACTCTGAAAATTAGAAATTCCCTAAAATTACCAAAAAAATCCTTTTGTCATTATAGCAGAAAATCGCAATTCGCCAAGTATCACACAACGTAAACTTATATAATTTTTGAGACAGTAGGCTAAAAACAAAAATTTCGATCCTAGTAAGCAATCAATCATGTCTATTGATAAGGGTATTTTGTGACTAAAAAGTTATTTAATGTTACTTTTAAGCAGATAACATCTGAAAAATGAAAAACTTTTACTGAATTTTTATTCAAAGAAGGAAAATAGCTTTAAAAATAACTCAAACGAAGATTTTTTAAAATCCCTAGGTTTTTCATAAAAATCCCTCTTTCACTAAATGACTTTTAAATTTCCTGGATTTAGGGAAGATTCTTAGGAGTAGCAGCCTTGAACATTATGTTCGGGACAAAATTGCCAAAATCAATTATGTCATAATGATATCATACTGTGCTGTTTATAATTAAGAGACCACCCGATAGAAATGCTGCTTCAAAGTTCAGCGTCAATTTTCCGTTACACATAATAACTAAATATGTTTATGTTCACTGGCGTACGCAGGATTTTCGAAAGGGGGGGCCAGAAAATTTGAGAATATTGAGGACAAAAAGAAAAATTTCTCCACTCAGAATCAGACTACATTCCTGCTCAAAATTAGATGAAGACCAAAAAAAGGTCTTCAGTCAGATTTAGTATGGTTTTTGGCCCAAAGGGGGAGGCCATGCCGCAATTTTGCATTTTGTAATTTTGCCATGCCATGGCACCATGCCCCCCCTAAATAGCTCCTGTTTATATTATATACATATTTTTGAAAAGGTTTAGAACTCGAGTTTCAAATTGACTCAAGATTAAATTTTTTTCCAAAAATGGCTTTGCCGAAAAATGCCACCCACAATATGACGTCATGCAAGAAATCTTTATTTTATTCATATTTTACGATAATCAAGGCAAAAAAACTTTCAAACGTAATTTGTTAGAAGTATTTCCTCATTTTGCTTGCTGAGGCATGGATACACCGTAAAAAGTTAAATTCACGCATCTTTTAATTACGATATAGAGTTAACTTCTACTAACTATTGGAACGTGTGGAAGTTTTTAATACCTATATTCGCTGATTGTAGGGGGACCTACAGTTATGACTTTGTCGCATCGTTTCATTCCAAGTCTATCATAGCAAGAGATCTTAATGCGCATATTACGACTGAAATTTTAAAATCACCAAAAAAATCATTAACGTTTTCAGTACGCCAAGATAAAATGGGGTCAGGGCGTAATAATTTTAAGGAATTTGAACCACCAAACATTCAAAATTTAGCTTCACTGGTTGAGCTTATTGTGACCATGAATTGTACAACTTTTTAAGACCGTTTTGTAACAAACCTTTTTTGCTGATTCCTTTTTTACTTGCGAAAGATGATAACACGTGAAAAAGGCTCGAGATCGTTCCACTTCAACAGGCTTTATTGACATAAGTCAAATTTGCTTTAAATTACCCAACTGGGTTCGAAAAATATCCTTTAGATGTTGGAATTAGCAAAAGCAAACTAAGACAACATTGTGCAAATCAGGGCCCATATGACAGAAATTTACTCAATCGCTTAATAACGAGAATTTTAAGAGGCGCTTTCGAACGAAATACTCGTTAAGGTTATTTTTACACCTGCATTTGTAACTCTGAGAGCTCGGTAACGTCATTTTCGCTCGCTAAGTTGCGTGGATCGATTGCGAGATACAACTGGAGCAAAAAAACGTCACATTTTCCTCGCCAACTTAACAAAGATTTCGAAGCACACTCTTTAAGCATGCGAAAAATCTTTTTTGATTCAGCAATTTAATGGCGAAATGTTAAATACTTCTAACCAAAGCAAATTTTTGTTGAAAATTGATTAAAATCTTTGACACGTTTGCAATTAGACTGCAAAGAAGAAAGCAAATTTCATTAAGAACCATTAGCTGTTTCGACTAAAAATAAAATACTGAGTAGCGCCAGTTGACGAAAATAGCCATACACTCTTTTTACAAGAACAATTTTTTAGGAACACGAGTCTCCTTTTTG